>CM070579.1:37548916-38148916 GCA_036346355.1 Rhipidocladum racemiflorum
AAGAACATCTAAATACCACATTTAACATAAAATTCCAGCAAAGGTGCATAGGCTAAAAACCGAGATTTCGGCAGCACCTCCTTTGTTTTAACATGGATTTAAGGAGCAACAACCGTAAAGCATTATAAGGCAATATGAGAGACATCTAAAACAGCAATAAATAGAGTCTTAACGACAATATAAGACTAACATCAAGCACTTAATGTCTCCAAGTGTCAAAAGAACAAATAAGCTCTCAAATAGTAAAGCTAAACACTAAAGCAATGATCATCACACGCAATTTATTATCAAACTAATAGAATGACTTGTGGAATCATTAAGGTGAAGCTACGTGTGGGCGTGTGACTATTTCCCTTCCCCGCATGCCGATCTCATGGTACCTAAAACAACAAGAAAACACAAGCGTGAGTTCGAAACTCAGCAAGCATATTGCAATGGACAACAAGAACAACAACATGGCAATAACATCTCCCATCATGTAAATCATCTTATTCATAAACACTTAACATTGTCATCATCAATATGTATGTGATGTAATGCAATGCTCATGTCTCCTTGGAAACTCATACCGGTATGGTTGAGTACACACCCGTCGGTGTGCACCCTTTTCCCCCTTCCATCCCGAAGATGGAGGGTGCCTACTCCTCGCTTCCATTCACCACGTGGATGGAATCACGATGTAGGTCTTACTAAATGGCGTTCCGGACTAGTCATAACTTTCTCACCGACCTTCCCCAGACTAGTTATGACTTTCTCACCGCCCTCGCCCCATCTCATGACATGCATGCAACTATGCCAATTATCATATCTCATTTGTACATAAACATATGGCATCATGTCATAGTACACATAAACACATGGCATCGAATCATGATAAGTATAGACACATAGCATCATATCATGATAATCATACTCAATATATCATTGGAAAACAGCAAGCATGGCAAGTGATCATAGCAAGTATTCAATCTTTCATCTAATCTCCACAAGCAACCTACGATTCCGCTATACATTACAACACACTTGCCTCAACCGCGGGCGACGGATTTGTGGGAAGTCGAGGGCACTCCCGGTGTCACACCACCTACACATAGGCATCACACACTCACAATCATACCCACAAAACAGTACGCAAAACCCCATCTAACCCGACATTGCCCACTACTCGCAAAACCTAAAAACAGAGGTTCTGTCCCGACGGGACAGCAGCATTGCAAAAAGCATAACTTGAGTTCTGGGACTCCGAATCAATTAAACAAGTACATCCTCGCGTAGCTTAGGAAATTTTCCAACTTTCTCTAGGTATATGGAAAGACTGATTCGGACTCTAAAGTCGTCTAATCTACAGATTACCGAGATCTGTTCCAATCGCGTCACAGATTTTAATACGCTCGGTAAAACAGTCATAACTTTCAAACGGCTGGGCGGAATTTAACGTTCTTTATATGCATGGAAGGATAATAAAATTAGCTACAACTTCTTAAAATTCCGTACAGTCAGATTCGAACCCTAAATTGGCGAAAACAGGAACCCTAGGTCGACTGCTCATGCTGTCCCAAAATAGAAACGTGGCAACGTCTAGATCTAACCCAAATTACTCCAATCCAGCACCACCAATTGATCTAAAAACTTGATAATCACCCTAAGAACAGTACCTAGATCAATTCCAGGGAACCCCATGATCATACCTTTGCCCGACGAACGAAACTCCAAAAGATCTCCTCGCGGATCGCTCCTCGCTCCACGCTCCTCGCTCCTCGCTCCTCGCTCTTCGCTCCTTGCTCCTCGCTCCAATGGATGGATCCACGAGGTTGCAGGGGTGGGGAGACCACCCTAGGGCAGCAAGGGGATGGAGGAGAGGTGGGGAGGTGGAGAGGTGGAGGGGCAAGGGGCGCATGGCTAGAGGGAGGGCGGCTAGGGCTAAGGGGTGGAGAGGGGGCGCAAGAGGGGAGGTGGGGGCGCAAGGAGGGGGTGGGGGCGCACATAAAAGGGCAGGGGGAGCCCTCCCACCAGCCCACAACACGGACTCCGTGTCCGAGAAGGTTTCCTAATCCATCCCACCAAAACCCACAACCCCTCTTTAAGGCCCAAAAACCCCCGGAAAGGCCCAAAACCCCGGAAACGGCTTGGAAACGGCCCGAAAACGTTATTAATCTCCAATTCCTATGCTTTTAACCTTATTTCCACATCTCATACTGTATTTAACCTTATCATGCTCAATAATTAAGGATACGACACTCCGTGGCGACATAACACTTCAAACGGCCCAAAAACGCGAGTAAATCTCAAGCCGAAAGGTTTTAACCTAAATTCCACATTCCATAAAATTTTTGTCCTCAACATTCACATTGTAAAAGATTACGACACTCCGTGGTGTCACATTCTACCCCCCTTAAACAGGATTCGACCTCGAATCCAATGAACGCCAAAAATCAACAACAAAGTCCCCGAGGGACAAAAGACTTCCTTACAACATAAAACATTCACACAAAGGCTCAAACCGGAACAAACGATAAGCGAGTTCTTAAAACCCGCAAGAACAGTAACAACCGAACAAACTGCTACCGTTGACTCAACTCGCTCATAGATCAGCGACAAAAGATCCAATACACTTCGAAAAGGAAAAGCAATTACTAGCAACCACCAAGTGGTCCACTAGTACTTAATTAACCCTTATCGAGGAACACATCCACGGCACAAATCTCCAAAAAGGTTTGAATTGAGTTAAACTCAACCTTCCTCTACTCCTCACCTTTAAACCATTTACGACCCACTACTAACAACACCTAATGCTTAGGTTGATAACAACCCATACTGGATTTCTCATCCAAGCGGGTCTCGCCCTCAAGTCTTTCCACCCAAGGACTAAAACAAGGACACAACGATTGGATAAACTCAACCACAAACCAAGAACCCAATTGATCCCCATGCTTAACTTTGAATCCAAAGCACTACAATCACTTTGGAAAGGATTTGACAACAACCAAAGAGCATTCAATTTAACTTCCTAAACCAAGGTGCAAAGGAAACACAAATTTCCTTCATCACAACCAACATACTAGAAATTTTTTATTCTTTCTTTTCATACTAGAAAGAAATGGACATCTCGATTCATAACATGAATGCAAACTTTTCAAGAGCACTCCGGATTAGTCATATATCCTTATATGACTTTCTCACCGACCTGGCTTGTCGACTCCTTTATGATTAATTATGCATAATCGATGTCTCGTTTTTTTTTTCCTTTTTCACCCTTCATTCATCATGCAACAACAGTACCGAATAGTCATTCGCCAAATGACTTCTTCCTTGGTATCAAATAATGGAAACACAATTAACATTGAAGGTTGCGGAAATTCATAGAGGCTATGACGGCAGCACAAATGACAGTAAAACACCATGTTGTAAAAGAACCCACATCAATTGAAAACTGAACTTGCAAATCATTGCATTTCATTCAAATCCAACAGCTTGGAAGAGAACATCAAAATTTCAAGTCGAGCAACTGCTCCCACAACCATCACAAATTTTCTCAAGAAGAGGGAAACTCATTTCCAAAAGGGGAACACCTCACTAACAAAATCACTTTGTAAAACATCCATAAAATCCACCTGTTTGAAGCACTCGCAACCATCACACACATTTTTCAAAATAACTCCAACTCTAGCCAAAAAGAGTTACAAATTAAATCTCAAGAGTTTCCAACACAACCCATTGTATCTATCTGTTTCCTTTAAAACTTATTCCAATGATATTCCAATGTGGACGCGAAGGAGCGCGATCCACTTAAAAACTTTTGGATGAAAACTCAACTGACAACACGAACTAAACAAATTCGCCCAAACCAAAGGTCGACACCAAACACTACGAGTTTTGGGGAAACTCTGAAACTCAACATAAGAAGCACCTCAACCGAAAGCATTCAACCAAGATGGCAACCAATCAAACCAATCCAGAAGGTTTTAAACACAAGCTCAACATGAAACCCTATTCTTATCCTTTTTAAACATTCAAATTATACCTTTCTACTCATCGAGAAACCTCTCAGGTTGCAACAAGAGCTTTAAAACAAATTCTTTCTCTCATTATCTTCCCAAATAAATAAAATTTATGATGCGTACGAAAAGACATCCCACGAAGGCTAAGTCAACAAGATCCCCACTGACCAACATACCAAATAACATCATATTCTATATTTGAAACAAGTGCTCCAACAAAACTTTCAGCGTGACCAATCAATAACTTTCATACCACCTATATGTAAACGTCTCGACAATCGAAACTTATTCAGTTAACGTTTACTTCATGATTCTTAAGCATGATCAACGACGCTTATATACCAACCTTATATCAAAATTTTGACAAATGAAACTTGTTCAATCTATAAAATGATTTCAACAATTAAGTAATATCTCTGCAAGATAAAATTTCGCAAATAGGATTCTAAGATATGCAATCATTAAGATTAAAATCTTGCATCATGATTATTATCCATTGTTCATCCCATCACAACATGTACTTGACAAAATACCCCAATTTTACACCTTTTTCTTCTATTGGATCAATAGATTCCAACAGTTAACCACACTACCAAAGCATCAATATCAATTATTTGCATAATCATTAATCAACAACATTGCTTGTAGCTACCCTATACATTGGTTATAACAAAACTTCCACCACACAACATACTCCAACTATTAAATTGGATTTAATAAACTATATTAGCACAATGTTCTTAACAACCTCATTAACAAATAATCTTATGTCTTCTCAATTGATATCAAACTAGCATTGAAGGGACACAACTGCATACTTCCCAAATATACTAGTAGTTTGCAACAACGTAAATAGCAAATCTAATCAACTTCCAAATTAAAGTCACTAGGCAACACAATTAAATTCCTCTACTACTCCATTAAATTAGAACATCTTTAAACAACCAGCAAAGTTTCTTTAACGGTAACAACAGTCTACATCATCTTAATGTGTTAACTATGCATCCGGGTTTAAAACTTTTAAACATGATCAGGGGTCATAAGTACTTTTATGACAAAGCAACAGATTCCAAGCATGTACATTAACGCATTCAATCAATCTCGCTAAGAGTAAACTACAACACTAGTAGTCTATTTATTCACAAGCTAGAGATATTAATCACATTGTTACCTACTACATAACATGCTTAAACATCAATTCTTACTAGGGACAAACGATTTCAGTCAAAAGACTACTTTCTTTGTTTGCAACATTTTAGTTTTAAAACTCACCCCAAATTCATAAGGAAACTTGACTCTCAAAATTGCAATGAGACAAACCCAAACTTGGTCATGCAAAGGAATTCTCCAAAACACTTTTCAATCTCCAAGACTCCCACTGGAGGGAACCAACCGATCAAATAAACCTTTGCAAATAAAACCTTAGCACCAAACCCCAATCTTTCACGAAACAAGAAGGGTTTTTCAAAGATGATTTCTTAAACCAGTAAAATAACGAAATCAAACACCACGTACTACTACAAAGCCACATAACTTCAGCCCTGACAGTGTCCGGCACAACTCATAATAACTCCTTTAACCTCAGAGAAAGACAAACATAGGGATAAATTGAATGCTTGTTCCCCATAATGCAATCAACAGGCATCAAAACTGGAAAGGCGCCCAAAAGAAGCGCAACACTAGTCTCCTCTTCTTCGTCTTCAACCAAGGAAGACAAAACCACACACCGCATACGGAACGATCCGCGAAAACCCAACACTTTTCATTTGATTCAAATCTACTAAAGCCAAGAAAAGCAAAGAACACCAACCGTCAGAACGGCAAAGAACATACGAAGGAAACCACCATTAACTCTTCTATTTGACTCCAATCAACTACCCGATCAACGACAGAAAGGATAAGCACTCTTCTCCTACAGGGGTCAATAGTTCTTCGGTGGTGGCGCTTAACCGCCACACCACAAACCTCACCCTTACTATGAAATAAGAGAGGTGGCCGAAACCCTTCGGCACCAAAACCCCACTTTTACCACCACAACAGGAATAATTCAATCATTTATCTCATAGACATAGCAACGTACTATATCAAATATAGCATTTAGCAACAAGGCTTAAATACAACATTTAAGCGTAAACAACGATACCCATACCCTTCCTACTGTGCATCCATGTGTGTCAAATTTTAGATTAGTTATACCACTTTTGCAAGTTTTAATGTTGCTATCCTATGACAAAATTTTAGTAAAAACCTAAGCCATGTTTCTAAGTTATTCCACATCACATCTTAGTTGTACCCTATAGCATGACACTAAAAATACACATTCCAAGGACCTACAGCCCGCTCTGATACCAACTATAACACCCCGGCATTTAATATGCCTGAATGCTACCAAACATAAGCTAAAGAACATCTAAATACCACATTTAACATAAAATTCCAGCAAAGGTGCATAGGCTAAAAACCGAGATTTCGGCAGCACGTCCTTTGTTTTAACATGGATTTAAGGAGCAACAACCGTAAAGCATTATAAGGCAATATGAGAGACATCTAAAACAGCAATAAATAGAGTCTTAACGACAATATAAGACTAACATCAAGCACTTAATGTCTCCAAGTGTCAAAAGAACAAATAAGCTCTCAAATAGTAAAGCTAAACACTAAAGCAATGATCATCACACGCAATTTATTATCAAACTAATAGAATGACTTGTGGAATCATTAAGGTGAAGCTACGTGTGGGCGTGTGACTATTTCCCTTCCCGCATGCCGATCTCATGGTACCTAAAACAACAAGAAAACACAAGCGTGAGTTCGAAACTCGGCAAGCATATTGCAATGGACAACAAGAACAACAACATGGCAATAACATCTCCCATCATGTAAATCATCTTATTCATAAACACTTAACATTGTCATCATCAATATGTATGCGATGTAATGCAATGCTCATGTCTCCTTGGAAACTCATACCGGTATGGTTGAGTACACACCCGTCGGTGTGCACTCTTTTCCCCCTTCCATCCCGAAGATGGAGGGTGCCTACTCCTCGCTTCCATTCACCACGTGGATGGAATCACGATGTAGGTCTTACTCAATGGCGTTCCGGACTAGTCATAACTTTCTCACCGACCTTCCCCGGACTAGTTATGACTTTCTCACCGCCCTCGCCCCATCTCATGACATGCATGCAACTATGCCAATTATCATATCTCATTTGTACATAAACATATGGCATCATGTCATAGTACACATAAACACATGGCATCGAATCATGATAAGTATAGACACATATCCGTGGTGTCACAGTATTGGAATGGGTAGCGGGTTGTAGTTTGCTAGATTAGTTGAGATTGAAATTGAATATATGAGATGTTCACATGCCATGCTTTAATGTTTGCCATTGATATGATGAATATGCTTATTATGTTATGATGCCATGTGTTAATGTACAAGTTATTTATGATGTTGGCATGTTTGCATACATGGCATGAGACATGGCCCGGGCGGTGAGAAAGTCATAACTAGTCCGGGGAAGGTCGATGAGAAAGTTATGACTATTTCGGAGAGCCAATGAGTAAGTCCTACATCGTGATTCCATCCACCGCGGTGTATGGAAGTGAGGAGTAGGCACCCTCCATCTTCGGGATGGAAGAGGGGAGAGGGTGCACACCGACGGGTGTGTACTCAACCATACCGGTATGAGTTTCCAGGAGACATGTGCATCGCATCGCATTGCATACATGATGATGATGATAATGATATGTCGGGACCCGAATCTGCAAATCCGGACCCTCTGTGTACTCAGCACTAGTCCAGGAATCAAGCTAGTGCACACAGTCTCAACGTTGGTAAATATCACAATCATACTCAACGAAATATAAAAGTACTTTATTGAAAGGACTTATAGCTGGTTACTCGACCTTATGGTCAAGTTACAAAATACGCCTCGCAGGGCAAAAGACTTATTCAAATAGAATCTGCAGCGGAATATAAAGAAAACGCGTGGCGCCAACCAATATGCCACAGGCAACTGACTGGACTCGCTCCCTAGTTAGTCGGCTCCTCATGGAACTCCTCCTCCAAAGCTGGCGTGGATTCCTCTTCAACTGATGTTGTATTGTGGCAAGGGTGAGTACTTGGTACTCAGCAAGTCATGCGCAGAATGCAAACTAATATACTACATGCATGGCTTGGTACAAGGAATAGCTCATGGTTCATTTGCAGTAAACAGCATTTAACATGTATCGTAAATAGATTCAAAAGCAGTAAAGACATGTATATAATATCAATAACTTTTCCAGGAGTTAAATAAACATCCTCCCCAATCCTAGTCCACATTTCCATCAATGTCTTCCATTAACCCAAAACCCTTTTTACAAGTCCAAGTTATTTTCATGAAAGTCTAACCCTTGACTGTAATTCCCGAGCGATGTCCAATACCGCGGACATGGCTATTCGAATAGGTTTTTCACTCTGCAGAGGTTATGCACTTTACCCACAAGATACAGTCAAACACCACAAAGGCGAGTGTCCGTAACAAAGCCTTTCGGAAACCACTAACTACACAAGTGAACCTCCCCGGTTTTTGCCTTACACCATCCCTTCCCCTAGCAAAGGCGAAGTATGGGACCGACATACCGTTGGACGGGTACCATGCCTCAGCACTGGTACGCTCCCCTTTCAAGCTACACAAAGGGTGTAGTTGACACCCCGAGGTACCACAAGCAAGTTATTAGTAACTTAGTCAACTAGGTCCGTCCCATTACAGACATGTGGTTGCACGATTGACTCAGTTCAAAGGCTTGCAAGGTTAAGTCCTTAAGTTGACCAGGGCAAGACTACCCAAAGAACCAAATCATCCTTCCCAATGTCATACCTGGCCCACCTGATCATTACTTGCCACATGCCCCGGTCCAAATTTATTTGTCAAACCCCAGTTGATTACCAAGCACCACGTGCCATCAACATCATCAACAACACATGACACTTCTCCAAAACAAGTTCCATATCTCATTAAGTCAACATTAGCATTTGATTATCCAAAATCATGTCTTGTGTACGTGGCAGGTCTAAGCATTGAACTACAACGGTCTAATTACCCAGGTTGGCAAATTAATAATGTCCAACTATGTAATTCACAACTAGGGTGACAAGGGGTCATGGCATACAATTATTCAACCAAGGTGTCATAAGGCAATTTGGCATTTATCTAATTCCCCAAAAGTAATTAAAGCATTTGTTACTTAAACTAGCATGCAATAATTTAAATCAAACTAATTTCAAAAATGGGTTCAACATGGTCAAAGCATAACTTGCCTTCAAAGAGTACTTGTTCTTGGTCTTGAGCGGGATCCTGAGTCAACACTTCTCCTTCGAAGCCTTCGGGCACTTCAACGTCTACTCGTAAAGCGTGCAAATAGCAATACACGAATAAACAACAGGCAAAAAGTGTCCAAACATCCAAATAAAACCCATAAATAGAGAGAACATAATTTGATGAATTTTTAGGAACTGGAGTCGCTCAAATCGGAGTTAAAACACAAAAGTTATGATTATTTAAAGTTTTAAATAATCAATTAAATAATATTACAGAGAAAAACTTTAGTCCAAAAATTAATTAAAATACATATTTGAGTAGATCTGAATTTTATGAATTTTTAGAAATTTGAATCGTTCAAATCGGAGTTAAAACGCAAAAGTTATAAGCGTTTGAAGTTTTGAAATTCAAATCTATTATTAAACCGAATTATTAAATCATTTTCTTTTTCGGAAATTATTTATTGCGTCAGCAGTGAAACGCGTCGGCTCCTGATTAGCTGGCTGACGTCAGCCGGTCCATGGGCTCAGCCCACGGTTCGGCTCGGTCCACCGTGGACCCGGTCCACGGCTTCACGTGTCACTGACAGGTGGGTCCCCTCGGGTGACGTCATTGCTGACGTCAGCGGGGCTCGACCACTGGCCGATGTGGGACCCACTTGGTGACGCGTCATCGCCGACGTCACTACACGGCCAGGGTGGCCGACGTGGCGGCCCGCCGGCCATGACGTCGGCGTGACGCCATGGCGCGATTAGCTGGGCCGACCGACGCGGGCCCGGCGTGTCAGCATCACACGCACGCGCGCGTTGACGGCGCTGACAGCGGCGGTCAGCCTCCCGCACATGTGGCTAGATCTCGGCCGTTGATTCAATGGCCCAGATTAGATCTGGTTTCATGCGTTTGAGGTGAACGCGTTCGATCTGGGCCGTTGGATCTAGATCCAACGGTCAAGATTGGATCTGGGATTTTGGAACGGGATCTCACCGTGGGATGACGTGGCGCAATCTGGACCTTTGGATCTTGATCGGACGGCGGTGAGAGCTTGAGGGCGATGATGGCTGTGCGGCGGCGCTGTCTCACCGGACGTGAAGACGGCGACGAAGCCGTCGGCGTTTGCGGGCTACTCCGACGAGATGGGTTGTACCTACGGGTGTGCCTTGGCCTGGGGAACTCGGGGCTGGGCTCGGCTGCGGCGGAGGACGACGGACGGCGGCGAGGCGAGACAAAAACCGTGGCGGCGCTTCACGCAACTACGGCAAGCGATTCCGGCGAACCTACAGCGGCTAGAGCTCGGTGGGTTAGGGCAAAAAGGGCGCGGGGTCACGGCGGTCCACGGGGTACCACTCGGTACTTAAATGCCCTCGGCATGCGTGCACGGGACGGAACCCTAGTCCCACACGGCGGCGGAGTCCGGCGGCGATTCGGACGGAGACGACGACGCACGGCCGTCCACGTGTCCAGATTAACGGCTGGGATCGCACGTCGTGAACGGGTCCGGGTAGGATCCGATCAGGTCGGTGCGGCTTGATCCGGACCGTTGGATCTCGATTAGGGTTAGGAGCGGGTTTGGTCGAGTCGACTGGCTCGGGTCGGACTCGAGTCCGACTCGGGTTCCGACTCGGTCGGATGAATAGTACTCGACCCGATTGATTTTCCAGCGATTTACTATTTAAAATAATTTCTAGTAATTCATTTAATTCAAGAAAAATAGCAAAATACTCAGAAAAATTCCAGAAAAATTCTGGAAAATATTTTAGGGCATTTGGGACTCAAATAAAATATTTCCAACAAAACTTTATTTGAAAATTTAATTTCTTTAATTATTTCCATATGGAATAAATTCAAATTAAATCCAAATAAATCCAAATAAATTCCAGAAAATTCCAAAAATTCATAAATGTGCAAAATAATGTTTTAATTTCATGAAAAGCAAAAATTGGGGTGTTACAAACCTCCCCCCCTTAACAGAATCTCGTCCCCGAGATTTAAGGCTAACTAAGGAATAGGTTCGGAAACTCCTTCCTCAAATCCTCTTCGCGTTCCCAAGTCGCTTCGCTTTCTTCATGGTTGCTCCACTGAACTCTACAGAAGCGGGTTGATTTATTTCTATTCTCTCGGTCCATAGTGTCCAAAATCTTCACGGGATGCTCCTTATAAGTCAAATCCTCTTGCAACTCAACCGACTCCAAGGGCGTTTGCTCATCTGGTACTCGAAGACACTTCTTTAGCTGGGACACATGGAACACGTCATGTACTCCTGCTAACGACTACGGCAACTCCAGCTGGTAAGCAACTTCGCCTCTGCGGCTCAAAATCTTAAATGGTCCAACATATCGGGGTGCAAGTTTTCCTTTGGCATGGAACCTCTTAACTCCCCTGAGAGGCGTAACTCTGAGGAATACAAAGTCTTATGGTTCAAAACTCAAATCCCGGCGACGATTGTCAGCATAACTCTTCTGACGTGATTGGGCTATCTTCAACCTTTCCCTAATCATGGCAATCTGCTCTTCAGCTTCTTGAAGAATATCAGGCCCGAAGACACGGCGCTCGCCGGTCTCATTCCAGTTTAATGGCGTCCGGCAAGGTCGACCATACAATGCCTCAAAAGGTTATATCTGTAAACTAGCCTAGTAACTATTATTGTAACTGAACTCGGCATACGGCAAACTCTTATCCCAAGAGGTAGCATAAGCCAATGCACACGCTCTTAACATATCCTCCAGAATCTGATTGACTCTTTCAGTCTGTCCATCCGTCTGTGGATGATAGGTCATCTTGAAGTTCAAACGGGTTCCCATGGCTTCATGCAACTTATTCCAGAACCTTGAGGTAAATTGGGTACCTCTGTCCGATACAATCCTCTTTGGCACTCCGTGCAAACAGACGATCCTGATCATATACAACTCTGCTAACTTCTCCCCCGAGTAAGTGGTCTTCACGGGGATAAAATGGGCGACCTTGGTCAAGCGATCCACTATAACCCATATGGAGTCATAACCTCCTTGAGTCTTAGGCAAACCGGTAATGAAATCCATTCCGATTTCCTCCCACTTCCACTCGAGTATTTTGGTGGTGCAACAATCCTGCTGGTCTCTGATGCATTGCCTTGACTCTCTGGCATACGTCGCACAATGCAACATGCTCGGCAACTTCATGCTTCATGCTCGGCCACCAGAATCTCTCCTTCAAATCCTGATACATCTTGGCACTTCCTGGGTGAATTGAATACTTGGAGTCATGGGCTTCCTCCAAAATCAGTTCCTTTAATTCCTTCTTGTTGGGCACACAAATCCTATCCTTCATCCATAACGTGCCCTGCTCATCTAGCTTGAAGTCCTTTGCCTTGCCTTCCTCCATTTTCGACTTAATCCTGCGGATCTTGTCATCATCCTTTTGTCCTTCCCGAATCTGATCTTCTAGGGTAGGTTTTACTTCCAATGCGGCCAAGAATCCGCTAGGTACCACCTCAATCTTCATTCTCTGAAAATCCTGGCATAGCTCATCCTGATTCGTGGCTATCAACATATTCACAGTATGGCTTTTCCGACTCAAAGCATCGGCCACCACATTAGCCATTCCGGGATGATAATGGATTCCGACATTGTAATCCTTAATCAACTCTAACCATCTCCTTTGCCTCATATTCAGATCCGACTGGGTGAATATGTACTTAAGGCTCTTATGATCCGTGTACACTTCACATCTGTTCCCGATCACATAGTGACGCCATATCTTCAAGGCATGTACTACGACAGCTAACTCCAGGTCATGTGTCGGGTAATTCTCCTCATGTGGCCTCAACTGCCTTGATGCATAGGCAACAACCTTTCTGTTCTGCATCAGCACACATCCAAGTCCTTGGCGCGATGCATCACAATAGATATCAAAGCTTTGATTGACGTCCGGCAGGACTAACACTGGTGCTGATGTCAACCTCGTCTTTAGTTCTTGGAATCCTTTCTCGCACTCTAGCGTCCATGTAAACTTCTTCTCCTTTTTCAGCAATTGCGTAAGAGGTCTCGCAATCGTTGAAAAGCCTTCAATGAAGCGGCGGTAGTAACCTGCCATTCCAAGGAAACTCCGGATCTGGGTTACGGTCTTTGGCTGCTCCCAATGTAACACAGCTTCTACTTTGCTTGGATCAACGGCAACTCCTTCCGCGATCATCACATGTCCAAGAAACTCCACCTTGTCCTTCCAAAAATCACACTTGCTGAACTTGGTAAAGAGTTGCTGTTCTCTCAGCTTCTCCAAAACTAGCCTCAAGTGTTCTGTGTGCTCTTCCCTTGACTTGGAGTAAACGAGAATGTCATCTATGAATACGACGACAAACTTGTCTAGGTACTCCATGAAAACCTTATTCATCATGTTCATGAAATAAGCTGGCGCATTCGTCAAACCAAAAGACATGACAGTAAACTCATAATGTCCGTATCTTGACGAAAACGCGGTCTTTGGAATATCTCCTGATCGAATCTTCAGCTGGTGATATCCTGATCTCAGATCAATCTTGGAGAAAACTCCGGCTCCTCTCAACTGATCAAACAGATCATCTATCCTGGGTAATGGGTACTTGTTCTTCACGGTCACCTCATTGAGTGCACGATAATCTATGCACATCCTGAAACTCCCGTCCTTGTTCTTAACAAACAATACTGGCGCTCCCCATGGCGACGAACTAGGTCTGATGAATCCTTTTTCCATCAACTCCTCAAGCTGTTTCTTCATCTCTACTAGTTCTTCGGTTGACATCTGATAAGGTCTTTTGGCTATTGGTGCTGTCCCAGGCACTAGCTCTATCAAAAACTCTATGTCTCTGTCTGGCGGCATACCTGGCAAATCCTCAGGAAAAACATCTGGGTACTCACTTACTACTGAAACATCCTCTATGCTAATTGCCTTCACACTATTGATCATCAACTGTCCATCTCGAACGGCGGTTGCTTGAAATTCCACTTTTCTTCCACATGGGCTCTCTACTGAGATAATCCTTCGCCCACAATCCAATACGGCCTTGTGCTTGGATAACCAATCCATTCCCAAAATAACATCTAGGGTCTGGGTTCCCAAGACAATAAGGTTCGCTAGGAATTCTATCCCATTTACCATTATTCTCACCCCAGAACATCCTACTTGAGATCGGAGTTCTGACCCAAGGGTTTGAACTAAAAGCACGCATTTAAGATCCACTACCTCCAAATCATTCTTAGAAACAAAATCCCGAGAAACAAACGAATGCGAAGCTCCAAAGTCAAACAAAACTGTTGCAGGTACTGAGTTAACAAGTAACTTACCCAGTACGACGTCCGTGGCATTCTGCAGTGCATCTGCGGTGACATGGTTGACTCGGCCTCTCACTACGGTCTGGGTTGAAGCTCCTGGCTGTGCAGGTGTCCTGGTTGGTGTGGATCCCAGATTGAAACGAACTGGGGTCACTCCTGCTATCTTCTTAGGACAAACATTGGAGAAATGTCCTGGCTCATTGCAAGTGTAGCAGCGTTTCACTGTTCCTTGTTGATTGCTCAGTGCGGGGTTCCTGGCTTGAGCTGGGGTCTGATAACTCTGATTAGCAGGCCTCGGTGCTGGTGATGGTGTCCTTGCTGCATTCTGCGACTGAAATCTGAAAAATTGATTTGGTGCAACTCTCAGACGCTGTTGCGTTCCCTGGCGTGATCCCTGCTGCTGCATCCTGCGCTTCCTGTTCTCATCCAGCTCCTTGCGCTTGTCCTCGAGAATAAGCGCCTTATTCACAAGCTCTTGGAAATCTGGAAAGGTGTGGGTGATCAGTCCCACCTGTAGTCCTGAGTTCATTCCCTTAAGGAAACGAGACTATCTGGCCTTGTCCGTTGCTACATCTTCAGGTGCGTAGCGTGAAAGCTGTGTGAACTTGTTCAGGTATTCGGCCACCGGCTGATTACCTTGCTTCAGCGATCTGAATTCTTCCTTCTTGAGGTCCATAATTCCCTCTGGAACATGATATTGGCGAAAGGCAGCTATGAATTCCCCCCACGTGATATCCTGTGGGTTCTCCTGCGCGGCACAGAAATTCTCCCACCATTCCGCGGCTGTTCCTTCCAACTGATGAGAAGCATAAAGCACCTTCTCATTTCCTCTACATTGGGTGATGTGTAACTTCCTCTCTATTGACCTTAGCCAATCGTCCGCCTCTAGTGGATTGGCATTTCCCGAGAATGTTGGTGGATGGGTCCTCATGAACTCTGACAACTTTGCTCCTTGATGCTGTCCTGGATTGACTTGATTGTTCTGATTGACAGTCGATCGGGCAGAAATCTGCTGCATCTGTTGCGTCATCGCATGCATCAGCTGAGTCTGAGCAGCAAGAAAAGCTCCAAAGTTCTGTATGTCCACTTGTGGTGCTGCTTGGGGTGCAGGTGCTCCATCGTTGGGGTTTCCTGCTGGGCGAGAGCCACTACCGTTGCCTCCAAGGTTTCCACGAGTGTTCACCATCTGTGGGTTATTCCAGGTTTTTAGAGATGAGAGGGAAACAAGAATAGACAAGTAATATGGAACTTATGCGGGGCGAAAGGTGTAACTTAAGGTCCAACTTTATTATTTAATCAATAGTAACTTGGTATGGTTGCTTACAATGCCTAGGGGCCTTGCCACACATACTGCACACTCAGCAAGCAATGAAAATCCAAATCGAACTAACACTGAAGTCTAACGTCTAAAGGGTGACTCTTTATCCCATGACGCGACTCGGCGAAGGAGTCTCACTATAGAACCTACGCTCACTCATCGAGAAAACCTCCATGGCCTGGGTACGGACGCTGCGGCATAGGCGCGAAACGATCGCCATGTCCAGCAACTGTGTCATCTGTGGTAGTCGAAGAAGCAGTGTCCTCCTCAAGCTCCGGCTCCTCCAGGTCTGGCTCGTGCAGCTCGAGCATTGGCTTTGGCTCTGGTGCGTACAATGCCGTCTCTAACTCTCCAATCCTTTGCAGAAGGTGTGACACATACTCTTGAGCTTCCCGCCATCTGTTCTTCTCTGTCGTGATCTCCTTGCGGGCCTTCTGTAGCTCCTTGCTTGTATCATCGAGTACATCCTCCTGGGCGACAACAAGTCGTGCCAACTGTGTAACCATGGCATTCTCATCCTGAATTGCCTTCGGGTCAAGAAGGTTATTGCTGCGTGGATGATATCGGAACACCATGCTCTCCAATTCTCTGGCGTAGATGCGGGTAATGTGCCGCATTGCTCGTCGTGACACCTCTTGGATACCCATCTTCATTGTAGACCTCCTGGCAGTGCAGTGTATCGGGCGATTGCCTGGGCCCTTCTTCCTAGCTGGTACCACAATCTTCACGTCACAAGCCTTGATCAATCCTGCTTGTCTGATTATGTCCACTTGGTATTGCGGCTTCTCAAAATCTCCGAGAGTCTATAGCATACGCCAAAGTTCCACGGCGTGACCAACCTCCAGATCGACGTAGTTGAACTCTCCCTCCATCTGTCACAAGAGTGCTCACGTAAGAACTCAAAATTTTTAAATCGTGACAAGGTAAGGAAAAATTCAGCAAGAGATAAGAAAGAGAGAAGGGAATAAGTCGAGATATTATTTCTTATCTTGACGAACTTTTAACTTTAGAAAATAGGTTTTATCCTCTCTACGACCACTCTAACTAAGGGTGAGCCTACGGTCAGTATGGCTCTGATACCACCTCTGTCGGGACCCGAATCTGCAAATCCGGACCCTCTATGTATTCAGCACTAGTCCAGGAATCAAGCTAGTGCACACAGTCTCAACGTTGGTAAATATCACAATCATACTCAACGAAATATAAAAGTACTTTATTGAAAGGACTTATAGCTGGTTACTCGACCTTATGGTCAAGTTACAAAATACACCTCGCAGGGCAAAAGAATTATTCAAATAGAATCTGCAGCGGAATATAAAGAAAACGCGTGGCGCCAACCAATATGCCACAGGCAACTGACTGGACTCGCTCCCTAGTTAGTCGGCTCCTCATGGAACTCCTCCTCCAAAGCTGGCGTGGATTCCTCTTCAACTGATGTTGTATTGTGGCAAGGGTGAGTACTTGGTACTCAGCAAGTCATCTTGTGAGAATGCAAACTAATATACTACATGCATGGCTTGGTACAAGGAATAGCTCATGGTTCATTTGCAGTAAACATCATTTAACATGTATCGTAAATAGATTCAAAAGCAGTAAAGACATGTATATAATATCAATAACTTTTCCAGGAGTTAAATAAACATCCTCCCCAATCCTAGTCCACATTTCCATCAATGTCATCCATTAACCCAAAACCCTTTTTACAAGTCCAAGTTATTTTCATGAAAGTCTAACCCTTGACTGTAATTCCCGAGCGATGTCCAATACCGCGGACACGGCTAGTCGAATAGGTTTTTCACTCTGCAGAGGTTATGCACTTTACCCACAAGATACAGTCAAACACCACAAAGGCGAGTGTCCGTAACAAAGCCTTTCGGAAACCGCTAACTACACAAGTGAACCTCCCTGGTTTTTGCCTTACACCATCCCTTCCCTTAGCAAAGGCGAAGTATGGGACCGACATACCGTTGGACGGGTACCATGCCTCAGCACTGGTACGCTCCCCTTTCAAGCTACACAAAGGGTGTAGTTGACACCCCGAGGTACCACAAGCAAGTTATTAGTAACTTAGTCAACTAGGTCCGTCCCATTACAGACATGTGGTTGCACGATTGACTCAGTTCAAAGGCTTGCAAGGTTAAGTCCTTAAGTTGACCAGGGCAAGACTACCCAAAGAACCAAATCATCCTTCCCAATGCCATACCTGGCCCACCTGATCATTACTTGCCACATGCCCCGGTCCAAATTTATTTGTCAAACCCCAGTTGATTACCAAGCACCACGTGCCATCAACATCATCAACAACACATGACACTTCTCCAAAACAAGTTCCATATCTCATTAAGTCAACATTAGCATTTGATTATCCAAAATCATGTCATGTGTACGTGGCAGGTCTAAGCATTGAACTACAACGGTCTAATTACCCAGGTTGGCAAATTAATAATGTCCAACTATGTAATCCACAACTAGGGTGACAAGGGGTCATGGCATACAATTATTCAACCAAGGTGTCATAAGGCAATTTGGCATTTATCTAATTCCCCAAAAGTAATTAAAGCATTTGTTACTTAAACTAGCATGCAATAATTTAAATCAAACTAATTTCAAAAATGTGTTCAACATGGTCAAAGCATAACTTGCCTTCAAAGAGTACTTGTTCTAGGTCTTGAGCGGGATCCTGAGTCAACACTTCTCCTTCGAAGCCTTCGGGCACTTCAATGTCTACTTGTAAAGCGTGCAAATAGCAATACACGAATAAACAACAGGAAAAAAGTGTCCAAACATCCAAATAAAACCCATAAACAGAGAGAACATAATTTTATGAATTTTTAGGAACTAGAGTCGCTCAAATCGGAGTTAAAACACAAAAGTTATGATTATTTAAAGTTTTAAATAATCAATTAAATAATATTACAGAGAAAAACTTTAGTCCAAAAATTAATTAAAATTCATATTTGAGTAGATCTGAATTTTATGAATTTTTAGAAATTTGAATCGTTCAAATCGGAGTTGAAACACAAAAGTTATAAGCGTTTGAAGTTTTGAAATTCAAATCTATTATTAAACCGAATTATTAAATCATTTTCTTTTTCGGAAATTATTTATTGCGTCGTGATGAAAGCAGCGTCGGCTCCTGATTAGGTGGTGGCGTCGGTAGGTCCATGGGCTCAGCCCACGGTTCGGCTCGGTCCACCGTGGACCCGGTCCACGGCTTCACGTGTCACTGACAGGTGGGTCCCCTCGGGTGACGTCATTGCTGACGTCAGCGGGGCTCAGCCCACGGTGCTGACAGGTGGGACCCACTTGGTGACGTCATCGCTGACGTCACTACACGGCTGGGGTGGCCGCTGACGTGCGGGCCCGCCATGACGTCAGCGTGACGTCATGGTGCAGTTTGGCTGGGCCGCTGACACGCGGGCCCGGCGTGTCAGCGTCACACGCACGCGCGCGTTGACGGCGCTGACCGCGGCGGTCAGCCTCCCGCACACGTGGCTAGATCTCGGCCGTTGATTTGAAAATCAACGGCCCAGATTAGATCTGGTTTCACGCGTTTGGGGTGAACGCGTTCGATCTGGGCCGTTGTATCTAGATCCAACGGTCGAGATTGGATCTGGGATTTTGGAACGGGATCTCACCGTGCGATGACGTGGCGCAATCTGGACCTTCGGATCTTGATCGGACGGCGGTGAGAGCTCGAGGGCGACGATGGCTGTGCGGCAGCGCTGTCTCACCGGACGTGAAGACGGCGACGAAGCCGTCGGCGTTATGAGCTACTCGGTGAGATGGGTTGTACCTACTGGTGCGCCTTGGCACGGGAACTTCGGTGGGCTCGGCTGCGGCGGAGGACGACGGATGGCGGCGAGGCGAGACAAAAACCGTGGCGGCGCTTCACGCAACTACGGCGAGCGATTCCGGCGAACCTACGGCGGCTAGAGCTCGGTGGGTTAGGGCAAAAAGGGCACGGGGTCACGGCGGTCCTCGGGGTACCACTCGGTACTTAAATGCCCTCGGCATACGTGCACGGGACGGAACCCTAGTCCCACACGGCGGCGGAGTCCAGGGGCGATTCGGACGGAGACGACGACGCACGGCCGTCCACGTGTCCAGATCAACGGCTGAGATCGCACGGCGTGAACGGGTCTGGGTCGGATCCGATCGGGTCGGTGCGGCTTGATCCGGACCGTTGGATCTCGAAGCAACGGTCGGATTGATTAGGGTTAGGAGCGGGTTTGGTCGAGTCGACCGGTTCGGGTCGGACTCGAGTCCGACTCGGGTTCCGACTCGGTCGGATGAACAGTACTCGACCCGATTGATTTTCCAGCGATTTACTATTTAAAATAATTTCCAGTAATTCATTTAATTCAAGAAAAATAGCAAAATACTCAGAAAAATTCCAGAAAAATTCTGGAAAATATTTTAGGGCATTTGGGACTCAAATAAAATATTTCCAACAAAACTTTATTTGAAAATTGAATTTCTTTAATTATTTCAATATGGAATAAATTCAAATTAAATCCAAATAAATCCAAATAAATTCCAGAAAATTCCAACATTCATAAATGTGCAAAATAATGTTTTAATTTCATGAAAAACAAAAATTGGGGTGTTACATGATATGTGATCATGAATGAGATGATAGACATGGTGTGAGTTGTTGTAGCCATGTAATTGTTCTTTTGTACCATTGCAATATACTTGCTGAGTGTCGAACTCACGCTTGCGCTTTCTTGTTGTTTTAGGTACCATGAGACCGGCATGCAGGGAAGGGAAATAGTCACACTTCTACACATAGCTTCACTTATCGGTTCCCACAGTCATTCAATTGGAGTCTTGATAATAAATTAAGTGTAATGCTTATTGATTTATGGTTTAGTTTTGCGACATGAGAGTCTTATTGTTTGTTTGGCTCATGGAGACATTTAATGCTTCGAATTAGATTTATATTGCTGTCATGCCGTTAATTATTGCTATTTTAGATGCCTCTTATATTGCCATATATTGCTATGCTGTTGTTGTTCCTTCAATTCATGTTAAAACAAAGGAGATGCTGTCGAAATTTTGGGTTTTAGCATTCGTGCCTTTGCTGTAATTTACTTGTATTTGTGGTATTTAGAGGTTGCATAGTCTATGTTTGGTAGCATTCGGGCATATTAAATGCCGGGGTGTTACATAAGACATACACAATTTTGCCATTCGTAGTTGTGATTATAAGTTAATGCGTTGAGAACTTGGAGTATGCCTTATTTGTGTGCTTGGTCATATTATTTACTTCGTTTTAGATCATGGAGTGGTTAAATTCATTATGCTAGACTTAAATAGTTGCTACGTCACCTGTTATTGCTTCTTTAGATGCTTCCCATTATGATATATCTTGTGATATTATTGTTGATGCTCCGTACCATGGAAAAATAAAGGAGATGCTGCCAAAATTTTTGGTTTTTGCATTTACTCCCTTGCTGTAATTTACCTTTAGATGTTGTATTTAGTTGTTGTTTAGTCTATGTTTGGTGACATCTAGGGCATACTAGATGCCGGGGTGTTACAGTTGGTATCAGAGCCAGGTTCAGGTCCGTGGAATGTGAATGTAGTAATTTACTCTAGAGTAAACTAAAAGATTGACTTGGAAAAGTAGAAACATGGCATAGGTTTACTTGTCAAAATTTGGCCTTAAGGCAATAACCTTAAAATCTGAAATAGTTTGGTTAACTAATTTAAAACTTGACACACTCTGATGCACAGTAGGAAGGGTATGGGTATCGGTGCTATCCGCTTAAATATTGTATTTATGCTCTGATGTTAAATGCTGCATTTTGATGAAGTATGATGTTATTTTTATGAAAGTATTGATTGAGATGCTATATGTTTGATAAAGTGGGGTTGTGGTGCCGAAGGGTTTCGGTCACCTCTTTTTTTTGTTCATAGTAAGGGTATAGTTTGACGATGTGGCCGGTTAACGCCACCACCGAAGAATTTTAAACCTCTTGTAGGGAGAGTGCTTACTCTTTCTGTTGTAGTTCGGGTAGTTGGTTGCAGTCAAATGGAAGAGTTGATGGTGGATCCTTTTGGATTTCTTTTACCGTTATAATGATCGGTTTGGGTTGGTTTTTAGTGATTGAAAATCAAGGAAGGGTGCTTGGTGTTGAGTTTTCGCTATGGTATTTCGACGGTTATTTTTGGTTTTGCCTTCTTTGGTTGAAGACAAAGAAGAAGAGTTTAGTGCTATGCCTTTTTGGATTGCCATTTCAGTTTTGGCTTCCGGTTTTGTTGAATGCTTTAGAGAGAAAGCTCTCGATTTATTCTTGTGTTTGTCTTTCTCCGGGATTAGCAGAGTTTGTGGTGTTGTGCCAGACCTGGTGGTCAGGGCTGAAGTATGTGTCTTTGTAAGAGTAAGGGGGATGTTTGATCTCATCATTTGACTTGGTTGGGAGATCATCCTTGAAAACCCGTTTGTTTCGTGGAAGTTTGGAGTTTGGTGTTAAGGCTTTGTCTAAAAAGGATTTGGTTGATCGTTTGGTTCTCCCTCGTGCATCCATCTTCTTTCGTGGAAGTTGTTGATCTCGAGATTTGTGGAGTAGCTGCATGTCAGCATTTGGAAATTTAAAGAGTTGACTTTTCTTGTGTTTTATGGTTAAGTTTTCTGGAAAGAAACGTGTTTTTGGGTGTTCTTTTCTTGAGAAACTGTGATTTTCTTAAGAGTGGAGTGTAACACCCCGGCATCTAGTATGCCTGAATGCTACCAAACATAAGCTAAACAACATCTAAATACCACAATTAAACATAAATTCCAGCAAAGGCGCACAAGCTAAAAACCGAGATTTCGGCAGCATCTCCTTTGTTTTAACATGAATTGAAGGAGCAACAACAGTATAGCATTATAAGGCAATATGAGAGACAGCTAAAACAACAATAATTAAAGACTTAACGACAATATAAGTCTAATATCAAGCACTTAAAGTCTCCAAGTGTCAAACGAACAATAAAACTCTCATATAGCAATGCTAAACCATAAAACAATAATCATCACACTCAGTTTATTATTAAAGCTAATTGAATGACTTGTGGAATCAAAATGGGTGAAGCTACGTGCGGACGTGTGACTACTTCCCTTCCCCGCATGTCATTCTCATGGTACCTAAAACAACAAGAAAACACAAGCGTGAGTTCAAAACTCAGCAAGCATATTGCAATGGTACAACAAGAAAAATTACACTGTAACACCCCGGCATTTAATATGCCTGAATGCTACCAAACATAAACTAAACAACATCTAAATACCACAATTAAACAAAAATTGCAGCAAAGGCGCATATGCTAAAAACCGAGATTTTGGCAGCATCTCCTTTGTTTTAACATGAATTGAAGGAGCAACAACAGTATCACAAGTTATATCATAATGGAAAGCATCTAAAACAGGAATAACATGTGACATAGCAACAATATAAGTCCAGGATAAAGCATTCAACCACTTCATGAGCTAAACGAATTAAATAATAAGACCGAGCACACGGTTAAGCAATACTCCAAGTTTCATGGCAATACTTTCATTATCATGTCATTGTTTAAATGGGTGATGCCAAGTTATGACGTGTGACTAGCTCCCTTTCCCGCATGTCGGATTCATGGTACCTAAAAAAAAACAACATAAACACAAGTAGTGAGTTCATCAGTCAGCAAGTATATTGCAATGGTACAAACATAAACAATTACATAGCAATAATACCTCACATCATGTAAACCATCTCATTCATGGTCACATATCATCATCATCATCATCAATATGTATGCAGTGCAATGCGATGCTCATGTCTCCTTGGAAACTCATACCGTTATGGTTGAGTACACACCCGTCGGTGTGCACCCTCTCCCCCTTCCATCCCGAAGATGGAGGGTGCCTACTCCTCGCTTCCGTTCACCGCGGTGAATGGAATCACGATGTAGGACTTACTCATTGGCTCTCCGGATTAGTCATAACTTTCTCACCGACCTTCCCGTACTAGTTATGACTTTCTCACCGCCCGGGCCATGTAATCATGCCATGTATGCAAATATGCTAACATCATAATTAACTTGTACGATAACACATGGCATCATCATGGATAACTTGTACATTAACACATGGCATCATCACATAATAAACATATTCATCATATCAATGGAAAACATTAAAGCGTGGCATGTGAACATATCATATATTCAAACTTCAATCTCAATCAATCAACAACCTACAATCCGCTACCCATTCCAATATACTTGCCTCAACCACGGCGACGGATTGGCGAGACGTAGAGGGCACTCCCGGGGTCATATCACCTGCACATAGGTACCACACACTCACAATTGTGTCCACAAAACAGTACGCAAACCCTCATCTACCCCGACATTACCAACTACTCGCAAAACCCGAAAACAGCGGTTCTGTCCCGTCGGGACAGCAGCATTCCAAAAGGCATAACTCGGGTTCTAAGACTCCGAATCAATTAAACGAGTAGATCCTCGCGTAGCTTAGGAAATTTCCCAACTTTTTCTAGGTACAGGGAAAGACTGATTCGGACTCTAAAGTTGTTTAATCTACAAAATATCGTGATCTGTTCCAATCACGTCACAGATTTTGACAAGCTAGGTAAAACAGCCATAACTTTCAAACGGCTGGGCGAAATTGAAAGATCTTTATATCCAAGGAAAGATAATGAAATTATCTACAACTTCTTCAATGTCCGTACAACCAGATGCCGAATCTAATTTGGCGAAAAACCGAACCCTAGGTCGACTGCTCATGCTGCCCGAAACAGAGAACGTGGCAACTTCTATATCTAATCCAATCTACTCAAATCCAGCACCACCAATTGATCTAAAAACTTGATAAACACCCTTAGAACAGTACCTAGCCCAACCCCAAGGATTTCCATGGCCATACCTTCGCCCGACGCACGAAAACCCAATAGATCTCCTCCCGGTTCGCGCGATCTCCTTCCTCGCTCCAATCCCGCCGGTTCTCCTCGTCGCGGAGCGCTCCAACGGATGGATCTTTGAGGTTTGGAGGTGGAGAACTCCCCTAGGGGCAGCAAGGGAGGAGGATAGGTGGTGGAGAGGTGGTGGAGCAATGGGGAGCAATGGGGGAGGTGGAGGGGCCACAAGGAGGAGGTGGGGAGGTGTGGGGGGGCGGCTAGGACTTGTGAGGGCGCAAGGGCAGGGGGTGGACGCCTATAGGGGCTTGGGGAGGCCCCCAACCAAGTCTCCTACTCCTATTAGGACTCAAACTCCATCCCACCAAAGCCGACGACCCTTTCCTTTAGGTCCAAACTCCCCCGGAAAGGCCCAAACTCCCGGAAATGGCCCGAAAACGCAAATTAACCTCATAACGTATGGTTTCAACCTCCAATTCCATATTTTATAATGTTTTTGACCTTAACATTCACATTTTGTAATGCCACAATCTCTAATTCCACATTTATAAAGTCTCGGCATTCCGTAGTGTCACATTCTCCCCCCCTTCAACAGGATTCAACCCCGAATCCGAGACACGCCACTTCGCAAACAACCAAATCAAAGGGAGTTATGGTTCACGATTCAGAACCCGCTTAGAAGCCGCTACGATTTGCACCAGCCAGCACTCAGAGGCAAGGAGCTAAGGATCAAAGACTGACAGCTCTAACGATAACTCACAATCAAAAACTTACGAGAACTTTACTCAACATTGAAACACAAAGCACTCAAACAAGGCCTCGGCATGACCCAAGCGATAGGATAAAATCCCAAACAGACCACGAAAGAAAATGGTATCGTACTCCTCGTTCTAAGCATTCCTTGGCACTGAAGTGCCCGGTCCCTTTAACTCAGGCTACTCTCTAGAAAAACACGGTACCAACCTCCCTTCTGTGGTTCCTTGTACTCAAGGCAGACGAAGCGAGGAGAGACCTGGCAGCTTTAAGATTACCACCAAAACGAACAACCTACTTTAACCAGGATCCGTAAGACTCGCGTAACAGAAACGACCAAACGTTCCTCTGCGGTTTGACACAACTCGCTTCTTGCCCAACGACAAAAGCACCAATACACTTCAAAAGGAAAAACAATCACTAGCAACCAGCAAGTGGTCCACTCAAAATGTAATCAACCCTACCGAGGAATACCTCAACGACACAATTCTCCACGAAGGTTTGCATTGAGTCATATACAACCTTCCACACAAAGGACCATGATAAAGAGCACAATCATTGAGTGAGCTCAACCATAACATGAACCCAAGTGGCCCTCATCCAACACTCAAACCCCAAAGCATTAAAACCACTTTGGAAAGGATTCGACAACAACCAGAGAGTATTCATTTTAATTTCCTAAGCCAAAACGCAAAGGAAACACAAATCCCTTCACCACAACCAACACCCGTAATTCTTCATTCTTTTCTTTTCATACTAGAAAGCAAGGGAAATCTCGTTTCATGACATGAATGCACATTCTTCAAGAGCACTCCGGAATAGTCATATCTCCATATATGACTTTCTCACCGACCTGGATCAACGACTCTTTTATCATTTAACATCTATACACGATGTCTTGTTTACTTTTCACCATTCATTCATCATATAACAACAATACCAAAAAGTCATTCACCAAAAGACTTCTTCCTTGGTATCACATGATTGAAATACACATAACACTGACGGTTGCGCTAAATCATATAGACTATGACGGCAACAACGTTAACAACAAAACACCACATCGTGTGAAAACCCATCATCCATTTAAAACTAACCTTGCAACACCTCGCAAAATCAAACTCAACCCTTTGGAACAGAACATCGACTCCAAAGTCAAACATCTGCACACACAACCGCCATAAATTTTATCAAAAGAGAGGGAAACTTAATCCCAAAAGAAAACTCTTCACTAACCAAATTCACTTATGAAACATTCATAAAAAACCAGACTTGTGAAACATCCGCACACCGGACACATTTTCCAAATGACTCTAACTCTAGCCAAACAGAGTTACACATCAAGGGCTTAACTCAAAAGTTTCCTACACAACCCTTTATGACCATCTGCTTCCTTTTAAAATTAATTCTAAAGATAATTCAGTGCGAACGCGAAAGGGCGCGATCGACTCAAAAACTTTTGGGGTGTAAATCCATACTCATAGCACCAACTAAACAAATTAGCCAAAACCAAATATTTGCACCAATTTCTACGAGTTTTAGGGAAACTCTAAAACACAGCCTATGGAACACCTTGACCGAAAACCCTTCAACCACAATGGCAAACAACCAAACCAGTCCAAAAGCTTCACAACAAATTCTTCCTCTAGTTACCAATCCCAACACTTTTAATTAGGGTTTATGATGCTTATCAAAAAGGCACCCAACCAAGCCTATATTGACATGATCCCCACGGATCACCGAATCATAATACTTCTTATTCTTAATTTGAAACATAGTAGTTTAATAAATCTTTCAACAAGATTAAACATATAAATTTCATACCTCCTATATATTCACGTCTCGACAACCGAACCTTATTCAGTTAAACAACGACTTCAACATGTAAATATTATCTCCACAGGGAAGAATTCATAAGTGAGACTCTAAGTTATACTTTTATTAAGGATAAGATCATTTATCATGTTAATTATCCAAAGCTCACTCCATCGCAACATGTTAAAATTTTCCTCTATTTAACCAAGGTTTTCAACAAGTAATCTAAACAATTACCACCACTACTAGGTTATTAATAACAACAAACGGCATAATCATCAACCAACAACATTACTTTTAGCTACCCTATACATAGGTGATAACAAAATTACCATCACACAACATACTCCAATTATTTAAAAAAAATAGATTAAATACTAGCATTAACACTGCCCTTAACAACATCATTAACAATAAGTCTTATGTCTTCTCAATTGATATCAATACTAGCATTGAAGGGACACAACTGCATACTTCCGAATATACTAGTAGTTTGCAACAACATAAATAACAACTCTAATCAACTTCCAAATTAAAGTCACTAGGCAACACGATTAAATTTCTCTATTAATCCATTAGATTAGAGCATCTTTAAACAACCAGCAAAGTTTCTTTAACAATAACAGCAGTCTACATCATCTTAATGTTTCAACTATGCAACGGGTTTAAAACTTTAAACATTATCAAGGGTCATAAGCACTTTTAAAGCAAAGCAACAGATTCTAAGCATGTACATTAACCCATACAATCATTCCCGCTAAGAGTAAACTACAAGTCTACAACACTAGTAGTCTATTTATTCTCAAGCTAGAGATAACAACCGCATTGAATTGTTTGAACTCACAGATTAACTTAACAGTACGTCATCCCATAAACCACATTGGTACATGCTACATAATATGCTAAACAACAATTCTTACTAGGGATAAACGATTTCAGTCAAAATACTTCTTACTTTGTTTGCAGCATTTTAGTTTTAAAGCTCACCCCAAATTCATAAGGAAACTTGACTCTCAAAATTGCAATGAGACCAACCCCCAAACTTAGTCATGCAAAAGGAATTTTCCAAAACACTTTTCAATCTCAAAGACTCCCATAAAGGAAAATGGTTGAAAGACAATTTTCTTAAAGGAAACCAAGCAATCAAGTAATCCATTTCAAATACAACCTTAACCTCAAACCCCAAACTTTCACGAAACAAGAAGGGCTTTCAAAGATGATTTCTCAAACCAGTAAAATGATGAAATCAAACATCATTTACACCTACAAAGCCATAGAACTTCATCCCTGACAGGCAGGTCTGGCACAACTCCGAAAAAACTCCTTTAACCTCGGAGAAAGACAAACACATGAATAAATTGAATGCTTCTTCCCCATAAAGCAATCAACAAACTAGGCATCAAAACTGGAAAGGCACCCAAAAGAAATGCAACACCAGACTCCTCTTCTTCGTCTTAAACCAAGGAAGACAAAACCACACACCACATACGGAACGATCCGCGAAAATCCAATACCAAACACTTTTCTTTTGGTTTCCATGAACTGAAACCAAGGAAACCAACCAAAACCGACCACAGAACGATAAAGAACATCCGAAGGAATCCACCATCAACTATTCTATTTGTCTCCAGTCAACTACCCGATCTACGATAGAAAAGGGTAAGCACTCTTCTCCTACAGGGGTTAATAGTTCTTCGGTGATGGCGCTAACCGGCCACACCATCAAACCTCACCCTTACTATGAGCCAAAAAGAGGTGACCGAAACCCTTCGGCACCAAAACCCCACTTTATCAGAACAACAAGATCAATTCAATCATTTATCTCATAGACATAGCAACATACATTATCAAATGAAGCATTCAACATCAAAGCTTAAATACAACATTTAAGCGTAAAGAGACGATACCCATACCCTTTCCTACTGTGCATCCAGTGTGTGTCAAATTTTAGATTAGTTATACCACTTTTGCAAGTTTTAATGTTGCTATCCTATGACAAAATTTTAGTTAGGACCTAAGCCATGTTTCTAAGTTATTCCACATCACATTTTAGTTGTACCCTATAGCATGTCACTAAAAATACACATTCCAAGGACCTCTGACCCGCTCGATACCAACTGTAACACCCCGGCATTTAATATGCCTGAATGCTACCAATCATAAGCTAAACAACATCTAAATACCACACTTAAACAAAAATTCCAGCAAAGGCGCATATGCTAAAAACCGAGATTTCGACAGCATCTCCTTTGTTTTAACATGAATTGAAGGAGCAACAACAGTATCACAAATTATATCATAATGGAAAGCATCTAAAACAGGAATAACATGTGACATAGCAACAATATAAGTCCAGGATAAAGCATTCAACCACTTCATGAGCTAAACGAATTAAATAATAAGACCAAGCACACGGTTAAGCAATACTCCAAGTTTCATGGCAATACTTTCATTATCATGTCATTGTTTAAATGGATGATGCTAAGTTATGACGTGTGACTAGCTCCCTTTCCCGCATGTCGGATTCATGGTACCTAAAAGAAAACAACATAAACACAAGCGTGAGTTCATCACTCAGCAAGTATATTGCAATGGTACAAACATAAACAATTACATAGCAATAATATCTAACATCATGTAAACCATCTCATTCATGGTCACATAACATCATCATCATCAATATGTATGCAGTGCAATGCGATGCTCATGTCTCCTTGGAAACTCATACCAGTATGGTTGAGTACACACCCGTCGGTCTGCACCCTCTCCCCCTTCCATCCCGAAGATGGAGGGTGCCTACTCCTCGCTTCCGTTCACCGCGGTGAATGGAATCACGATGTAGGACTTACTCATTGGCTCTTCGGATTAGTCATAACTTTCTCACCGACCTTCCCGGACTAGTTATGACTTTCTCACCGCCCGGGCCATGTAATCATGCCATGTATGCAAATATGACAAAATCATAATTAACTTGTACGATAACACACGGCATCATCATGGATAACTTGTACATTAACACATGGCATCATCACATAATAAACATATTCATCATATCAATGGAAAACATTAAAGCGTGGCATGTGAACATATCATATATTCAAACTTCAATCTCAATCAATCAACAACCTACAATCCGCTACCCATTCCAATACACTTGCCTCAACCACGGCGACGGATTGGCGAGACGTAGAGGGCACTCCCGGGGTCATATCACCTGCACATAGGTACCACACACTCACAATTGTGTCCACAAAACAGTACGCAAACCCTCATCTACCCCAACATTACCAACTACTCGCAAAACCCGAAAACAGCGGTTCTGTCCCGTCGGGACAGCAGCCTTCCAAAAGGCATAACTCGGGTTCTACGGCTCCGAATCAATTAAACGAGTACATCCTCGCGTAGCTTAGGAAATTTCCCAACTTTTTCTTGGTATAGGGAAAGACTGATTCGGACTCTAAAGTTGTTTAATCTACAAAATACCATGATCTGTTCCAATCACGTCACAGATTTTAACACTCTCGATTAAACAGCCATAACTATCAAACGGCTGGGCAGAATTTAAAGTTCTTTATATCCACGGAAAGATAATGAAATTATCTACAACTTCTTCATCGTCCGTATGACCAGATGTCAACTTTAATGTGGCGAAAAACCGAACCCTATGTCGACTGCTCATGCTGCCCGAAACAGAGAACATGGCAACTTCTAGATCTAATCCAATCTACTCAAATCCAGCACCACCAATTGATCTAAAAACTTGATAAACACCCTAAGAACAGTACCTAGCCCAACCCCAAGGATTCCCATGGCCATACCTTCGCCCGACGCATGAAAACCCAATAGATCTCCTCCCGGTTCGCGCGATCTCCTTCCTCGCTCCAATCCCGCCGGTTCTCCTCGTCGCGGAGCGCTCCAACGGATGGATCTTTGAGGTGTGGAGGTGGAGAACTCCCCTAGAGGCAGCAAGGGAGGAGGATAGGTGGTGGAGAGGTGGTGGAGAGGTGGTGGAGCAATGGGGAGCAATGGGGGAGGTGGAGGCGCCACAAGGAGGAGGTGGGGAGGTGTGGGGGGGCGGCTAGGACTTGCGGTGGCGCAAGGACAGGGGGGTGGACGCCTATAGGGGCTTGGGGAGGCCCCCAACCCGGTCTCCTACTCCTATTAGGACTCAAACTCCATCCCACCAAAGCCCACGACCCTTTCCTTTAGGCCCAAACTCCCCCGGAAAGGCCCAAACTCCCGGAAACAGCCCGAAAACGCAAATTAACCTCATAACGTATGGTTTCAACCTCCAATTCCATATTTTATAATGTTTTTGACCTTAACATTCACATTTTGTAATGCCACAATCTCTAATTCCACATATTATAAAGTCTCGGCATTCCGTAGTGTCACATACATAGCAATAATATCTCACATCATGTAAAACCATCTCAGTCATGGCCACATATTATCATCATCATCAATATGTATGAAGTGCAATGCGATGCTCATGTCTCCTTGGAAACTCATACCGGTATGGTTTAGTACACACCCGTCGGTGTGCACCCTCTCCCCCCTTCCATCCCGAAGATGGAGGGTGCCTACTCCTCGCTTCCGTTCACCGCGGTGAATGGAATCACGATGTAGGACTTATGTAACACCCCAAAATTTTGCTTTTCTTGAATTCATGTGTGATTTGGCACTTTGGTGAATTTTTGGAATTTTCTGGAATTTATTTGGAATTTATTTGAATTTATTCCATTTTGAAATAATTAAAGAATTTAATTTTGCAAATAAAATTTTGTTGGAAATATTTTATTTGAGTCCCAAATACCCTAAAATATTTTCCAGAATTTTTCTGGAATTTTTCTGAGTATTTTGCTATTTTTAATGAATTAAATGAATTACTGGGAATTATTTTAAATATTAAATCGCTGGAAAATCAAACCGAGTCGGTTACTGTTCATCCGACCGAGCCCGAGTCAGACTTGAGTTCGAGTCCGACCCGAGCCAGTTGACTCGATCAAACCAGCTCAAAACCCTAACCGATCCCAACCGTTGGATCAAGATCCAACGGCTGAGATCCGCCCGTACCGGTTCGAGCCGCATCCGGCCCGGATCCGATCGCATCCACGCGATCGTGGCCGTTGATCGTGCCACGTGGATGGCCGTGAGTCATCGTCTCCGCTCCGACTCCGAGCCGGAGAGCTCCGCCGTGAACGAGCAGGACACGGCTAGGGTTCCGATTTGCACGCACGTCGAGGCCGTATTTAAAGCGTGAGACGTCCCCTGAGGTTGCTCTCATCCTTGCGCACCCGTTTCCCCGAGCCATCTCGCCTGAGCCGTCGCCGTTTGCCCGTACGAGTTCGCCGGAGTTGGAACTCTGTTGTGCCGCGGTTTGCGCCGTTTTCCGCCGTCGTCCGTCGTCTTCCGCCGAGAAGGAGCCCAGATCAAGGGATCCGCGACGAGGCACTTTTCGAAGCGAGGACTCATCTCGCCGGAGAGGCTCCGTAGCGCCGTGCCCTTGGTCGTCGTCCCCGTCTCCGGTGCACCAAGCCCCGCCGCGACGCCATAGTCACCCGCGAAGGTTCTCAGCCGTCCGATCAAGATCCGACAGTCACGGTGAGCCCACGTTCTTCCCCAAACCCTAGAAACCCGATTAGATTTGAACCGTTGGATCAAGATCCAACGGCCCACGATCGCCACGTCTTTGTAGTAGTGTTATTATAGGATTAGATCTGGACCGTCCGATCTAGATCGAGCGGCCCACGATCATCGAGTAGATTCAACGTGTTAACCCTGGATCTAATCGCGGCGCCGAATTTCAAACCAGCGGCGGGATTGCGCCACGTGTCGGGAAGATGGACCCGGCGGTCAGCGCCGTCTGGCGTGTGGCCAGCGTGTCCACGACTGCGGGCCCCGCATGTCGAGAGGCCCACACGTCGGCCGCGTTTGCGTGAGACCCAGCGACAGTGGGTCCCACTGTCGACCTCGCCATTGTGGGACCGGGTCCACCGTGGACCAAAGCGCCGTGGGCTGAGCCCATGAGCGGTGGCGTCGACCAGCCAATCGAGGAGCTGACACGTGTCCATCTGACGCAATAATTAATTTCGAAAAAGAAAATGATTTATTAATTTGAAATAATGATTTGATTTTGTTTCAAACTTCAAACGCTTATAACTTTTGCGTTTCAACTCCGATTTGAGTGATTCAAATTTCTAAATTTGTATAAAATTCAGATCTACTCAAATATGAATTTTATTTAATTTTTGGACTAAAGTTTTTCTCTGTAATATTATTTAATTGATTATTTAAACTTTAATAAATCATAACTTTTGCATTTTAACTCCGATTTGAGCGATTCCAGTTCCTAAAAATCCAGAAAATTATGTTCTCTCTGTTTATGGATTTTATTTGGAGTTTTGGGATGTTTTTGCCTATTGTTTATTTGTGTATTGTTATTTGCACGCTTTACGAGTAGACGTTGAAGTCTTGGGAAGGATTCGAAGGAGAAGTGTTGACTCGGGATCCAACTCAAGACCAAGAACAAGTACTCTTTGAAGGCAAGTTGTGCTTTGACCATGTTGATCCTATTTGAAATCTATTTTGATTTAAACTATTGCATGCTAGTTCAATTAGAAAAATACTTTGTTTAAACACAGGGGTTAGATAAATACCAATTTGCTATATGACACCTTGATTACTTAAGTATGTGCCATGACCCTTTGTCACCCTAGTTGTGGATTACTAGTTGGACATTATTAAATTGCCAACATGGGTTTAGACCGTTGTAGTATCTTTGCTTAGACACACTTTCGTGCTCATGACATGGTTTTGGACAATCAAATGTTAATATTGACTTAATGATATATTGAACCTGTTTTGGGAAAAGTATCATGTGATGTTGATGGCACGTGGTGCATGGTAATCAAGCGGGGTTTGATAAACGATTTTGACAGGGGCATGTGGCAAGAGTAATGTCAGGTGGGCGATTGTGGCATTGGGGATGTTGATTTGGTTCTTCGGGTAGTCTTGCCCTGGTCACTCTAAGGACTTAACCTTGCAAGCCTTTGAACTGGGTCATACTTGCAACCACATGGCTGGAATGGGACAGCCCTAGTTGACTAAGTCGCTAAGGACTCACTTGTGGAGCCTCGGGTGTCAATTACACCGTTTGTGTGATTGTGCGGGGAGGCGTATCGTGGCTGTGGCCGAGATACCCATCTAACGGTGTGTTGGTCCCATACTTCGGCTTGGCTAAGGAAGGGATGGTGTAGAGCACGAACAGGAGAGGACCACCTGTGTTGTTTGAGGCTTAGAAAGACTTTGTTACTGAGGAACTCGCCTTTGTGGTGTTTGATTTGTATCTTGTGGGAAAAGTGCATAACCTCTGCAGAGTGTAGAATCTATTTAAATAGCCGAGTCCGCGGTACTGGACATCGCTCGGGAATTACAGTCAAGGGTTAGACTTTCTAAAAATAACTTTGGTTTGAAAGGTGGGTCGGTTTAATAATGAAGATGATGGAAATATGGTTTAGGATGGGGAAAATGTTTATTAAACTTCTTGAAAAGTTATTTACGCTTTACTTATTTCTACTGCTTTCGAATCTACTTATATTACTTTTCAAATGCTGTTTGCTGCAAATATACCTTGAGCTATTCCTTTGTACCAAGCCATGCATATAGTATATTAGCTTGCATTCTGTGCATGACTTGCTGAGTACCAAGTACTCACCCTTGCCTCAACACAACACCAGTTGAAGAGGAGACTACGCCAGCTTCGGAGGAGGAATTCCAGGAGGATCCGTCTACTTAGGGATGCGAGCCCAGTCAGTTGCCTGTGGTATACTGGATGGCGCCACGAAGTTATTTCATTTTCCGCTGCTATTATTTCTCTTTTAATAAGTTTCGCCTTGCGAGGCATATATTTGTAACTTGACCATAAGGTCAAGTAATCAGTTTGGTTATTTAAATAAAGTACTTTATTGGTATCGAGTGGTATGATTGTGATATTTACCAATGTTAAGACTGTGTGCACTAGCGCGTTCCTGGACTAGTGTTGAATACACAGAGGGTCCGGATTTGCAAATTCGGGGTCCCGACAGAGGTGGTATCAGAGCCATACTTGACTGTAGGCTCAACCCTAGCTAGAATGGTCGTAGTGAGGATAAAACCTATTTTCTAAAGCTAAAAAGTTGTCAAGATAAGAAATGACCTCTCAACTTATCCCCTTCTCTTTTTTCTTGTCTCTTGCTGAATTTTCCTTACCTTGTCACGATTTAAAAATTCCGAGTTCTTACGTAAAGCACTCTTGTGATAGATGGGGGAAGAGTTCAACTACGTTGATCTGGGAGTTGGTCACGCTGCAGAACTTTGGCATATGCTACAGACTCTCGGAGATTTTGAGAAGCCCCAATACCAAGTGGAAGTGATCAGACAAGCGGGATTGATCAAGGCTTGTGACGTGAGGATTGAGGTACCTGCTAGGAAAAAGGGCCCAGGCAATCGCCCGATACACTGCACTGCCAGGAGATCTACAATGCAGATGGGTATCCAAGAAGTATCACGACGAGCAATGCGGCACATTACCCGTATCTACGCCAGAGAATTGGAGAATACGGTGTTCCGTTACCATCCGCGCAGCGATAACCTTCTTGACCCGAAGGCGATTCAGGATGAGGATGCCACGGTTACACAGTTGGCACGATTTGTCGTCGCCCAGGAGGATGTACTAGATAATACAAGCAAGGAGCTACAGAAGGCCCGCAAGGAGATCACGACAGAGAAAAACAGATGGCGGGAAGCTCAAGAGTATGTGGCACACCTTCTGCGAAGGATTGACGAGTTGGAGATGACTTTGTATGCAGACCCGGACCCAGCGATTACTCGAGCTACACGAGCCCGATCCAGAGGAGTCGAGACCTCGATGAGGACATCGCTTCTTCGACTACCACGAGAGGACACGATTCTTTGGACATGGCGATCGTTTCGCGCCTATGCCACAGCACCCGTACCCAGGCCGTGGAGGTTTTCTCGATGAGTGAGCATAGGTTCTTTAGTGAGACTCCTTCGCCGAGTCGCGTCATAGAATAAAGAGTCACCCTTTAGGCGTTAGACTCCAGAGTTAGTTCGATTTGGATTTGTTTTGTTTGCTGAGTGTGCAGTATGTGTTGCAAGGCCCTTAGGCATTGTAAGCAGCCATACCAAGTTATTAATAATAAAGTTGGACCTTAAAGTTACACCTTTCGCCCCGCATAAGTTCCATATTACTTGTCTATTCTTGTTTCCCTCTCATCTCTAAACCTAGAGCAAACCGACAGATGGTGAACACCCGTGGAAACTTTGGAAGCAATGGGAGTGGTTATCGCCCAGCAGAAAACCCCAATGATGGAGCACCAGCACCGCCACTGGATGTGCAGAATTTTGGAGCATTTCTTGCTGCTCAGACTCAGTTGATGCATGCAATGATGCAACAAATGCAACACGTCCTTTGCTCAGGCCACTTTGCTAATCAAGTTAATCGGGGACCACGCAGAACACAAGGCTGTCGAGTTCATGAGAACTCACCCACCCACTTTCTGGGAATGCCAATCCATTGGAGGCCGATGATTGGTTAAGATCAATCGAGAGGAAGCTACACATAGCTCAATGCATAGGAAATGAGAAGGTACTCTACGCTTCTCATCACCTGGAAGGAATGGCCGAATGGTGGGAGAACTTCGTGCCATGCAAGAGAACCCTCAAGATATCACTTGGGAAGAGTTCACATTTGCATTCGACAAGATCACGTGCTGAAGGAATCATGGACCTTAAGAAGGAGGAGTTGAGCATCAAGCAAGGTAATCAGCCGGTGGCCGACTACGAACAAATTCACCACAGCTAGCACGCTACGCTTTTTGAGGATGTAGCGACAGATAAATCCGCATACCTCGCTTTTATGAAGGACTTAACTCGGGATTGCAAGTAGGGTTGATCACCCACACCTTTCCAGATTTCCAAGAGTTGGTGAATAAGGCGCTTATTCTTGAGGACAAGCGCAAGGAACCGGATGAGAACAGAAGCGCAGGATGCAACGGCAAGGATCACGCCAGGAACGCAATGGCGAGAGTTGCACCAAATCAATTCTTCGATTCCAACCACAGAATGCAACAAGGACACCATCCCCAAAGACCAAGACTCGCCAATCGTAACTACGGGACCCCAGCCCGCTAGAAACACTACTCGAGCGATCGGCAAAGAGCAGTGAGGCAGCTGCTACAAGCGCAACGAGCCAGACACTTTGCCAACAGATTGTCCAAAGAAGACAGCAGGAGTGACCCGATTCGCTTCAATCTAGGAACCACCCCAGCTAGGGCGCCAAAGACCAGGAGCCATACCCTGCACCGTGGTGAGAGGCCGAGTCAACCATGTCACCGCAGATGCCTTTGCAAAATGCTACGGACGTCGTCTTTGGGTAAGTTACTTGTTAACTCGATACACTGCTTGATTTTGTTTGACTCGGAGCTTCGCATTCGTTTGTTTCGCAAGGCTTTGCTACTAGAAATGATTTGAGGATTGCAAGACTTAAGTGCATGCTTTTAGTTCAAACCCCTGGTTCCGAACTCCGAGCGAAAGTAGGATGTTAGGGGTGAGAATACTGATAGATGGAATAGAGTTCCTAGCAAACCTTATAATTTTGGAGACCCAGACCTTAGACGTCATATTGGGAATGGATTGGTTATCCAAGCACAAGGCCGTATTGGATTGTGGACGAAGGACTATCTCAGTTGAGAGCCCGTGTGGAAAGAAAGTGGAATTTCAAGCCACTGCAGTTAGAGATGGGCAGTTGATGGTTAACAGTACCAAGGCAATCAGCATAGAGGATGTCTCAGTAGTGAATGAGTACCCCGATGTTTTTCCCGAAGATCTACCTGGTATGCCGCCAGACAGGGACATAGAGTTTGTGATAGAGCTTGTACCGGGTACAGCACCGATAGCAAAGAGACCCTATCGGATGTCCACCGAGGAGTTGGTAGAAATGAAGAAACAGCTAGAAGAGTTAATGGAGAAAGGATTTATCAGACCGAGTTCGTCGCCGTGGGGAGCACCAGTTTTGTTTGTCAAGAAAAAGGACGGAAGTTTCAGGATGTGCATCGACTACCGTGCACTCAATGAAGTCACCGTGAAGAATAAGTATCCGCTACCCAGGATTGATGATTTGTTTGATCAGTTGAGAGGAGCCGGAGTTTTCTCCAAGATTGATCTGAGATCGGGATACCATCGATTGAAGATCCGATCGGAAGATATTCGAAAGCGCATTCTCGTCAAGATATGGACATTACGAGTTCTGATTATGTCCTTTGGGTAACGAATGCGCCACTTATTTCATGAATATGATGAATAAGGTGTTCATGGAATATTTGGACAAGTTTGTCGTCGTGTTCATAGACGATATCCTAATCTACTCCAAGGCAGAGGATGAACATGCCGAACACTTAAGGCGAGTTTTGGAAAAGCCGAGGAACAGCAACTTTTCGCCAAGTTCAGCAAGTGTGATTTTTGGAAGGACAAGGTGGAGTTTCTTGGACATGTAATGACCGCATGAAGGAGTCGCCAGTAGATCCAAGTAAAGTAGAAGCTGTGTTACATTGGGAGCAGCCAAGGCGTGACCAGATTCGGAGTTTCCTTGGAATGGTAGGATACTACCGCCGTTTCATCGAAGGCTTCTCGACAATTGCGAAACCTCTTACGCGGCTATTTGAAGAAGGAAAAGAAGTTTGCATGGACGCTTGAATGTGAGAAAGGATTTCAGGAGTGAAGAAGCGATTGGCGACAAGACCGGTGTTAGTTCTACGGATGTTGCTCAAAGCTTCGATATTTATTGTGACGCATCGCGCCAAGGACTTGGATGTGTGCTGATGCAGAATGGAAAGGTCGTCGCTTATGCATCAAGGCAGTTGAGGCCGCATGAGGAAAATTATCCGACACATGACCTAGAGTTAGCTGCCGTAGTGCATGCCTTGAAGATATGGCGTCACTATCTGATTGGAAACAGATGTGAAGTGTATACGGATCATAAGAGCCTTAAGTACATATTCACCCAGTCGGATCTGAATATGAGGCAGAGGAGATGGTTAGAGTTAATCAAGGACTACAATGTTGGAATCCATTACCATCCCGGGAAGGCCAACGTAGTAGCCGATGCCCTGAGTCGGAAAAGCCATACCGTGAGTACGTTGCTAGCCACAAGTCAGGATGAGTTATGTGAGGATTTTCAGAAAATGAAGATTGAGGTAGTACCTAGGGGATTCTTGGCCGCATTAGAAGTAAAGCCTACCCTAGAGGATCAGATCCGAGAAGGACAGAAGGATGATGACAAGATCCGCAGGATTAAGTCCATCAAGAAGGAAGGCAAGGCAGAGGACTTCAAGTTGGATGAGCAAGGCACGTTGTGGATGAAGGATCGCATTTGTGTGCCTAACAAAAAGGAGTTAAAGCAACTGATTCTGGAAGAAGCCCATGACTCTAAGTACTCAATTCATCCTGGAAGCGCCAAGATGTATCAGGATCTGAAGGAGAGATTCTGGTGGCCGAGTATGAAACGTGAAGTTGCCGAGCATGTTGCATTGTGCGACGTATGCCAGAGAGTCAAGGCAATGCATCAGAGACCAGCAGGATTGCTACAACCGCTGGAAATACCCGAGTGGAAGTGGGAGGAAATCGGAATGGATTTCATTACCGGTTTGCCGAAGACTCAAGGAGGTTATGACTCCATATGGGTTATAGTGGATCGCTTGACTAAAGTAGGCCATTTTATCCCCGTGAAGGCCACTTACTCGGGAGATAAATTAGCAGAATTATACATGACCAGGATTGTCTGTTTGCACGGAGTGCCCAAGAGGATCGTATCGGACAGAGGTACCCAATTTACCTCAAGGTTCTGGAATAAGCTGCATGAAGCCATGGGAACCCGTTTGAACTGATCTGACTTATCATCCATGCAGACGGACAGACCAGGCGAAAGAGTCAACCAGATTCGGAGGATATGCTAAGAGCGTGTGCATTGGCTTATGCTACCTCTTGGGATAAGAGTTTACCGTATGCCGAGTTCGATTACAACAATAGTTATCAGGCTAGTTTACGATGTCACCTTTGAGGCCTTTGTATGGTCGACCACTGTCGGACGCCATTGAATTGGAATGAGACCGGCCGTGGCGCCGTGTCTTTGGGCCTGATATTCTTCAAGAGGTGAAGAACAGATCGCCATGATTAGGGAAAGGTTGAAGATAGCCCAATCTCGACAGAAGAGTTATCCGACAATCGTCGCGAGACTTGAGTTTTGAACCAGAAGACTTTGTATACCTCAGAGTTACGCCTCTCAGGGGAGTTAAGAGGTTCCATGCCAAAGGGAAACTTGCACCCCGTTATGTTGGACCATTTAAGATTTTGAGCCGCAGAGGCGAAGTTGCTTATCAGCTGGAGTTGCCACAATCGTTAACAGGAGTGCATGACGTGTTCCACGTGTCCCAGCTAAAGAAGTGTCTCCGAGTTCCCGAGAGCAGACACCGCTAGAGTTAATTGAGTTGCAAAAGGACTTGACTTATAAGGAGTATCCCGTGAGGATTCTAGACACAATGGATCGAGAAACTAGAAACAAGTCAACCCGTTTCTGTAGAGTTCAGTGGAGCAACCATGAAGAGAGCGAAGCGACTTGGGAGCGCGAAGAGGATTTGAAGAAAGAGTTTCCAAACCTATTTCTTTAGTAAGCCCTGAATCTCGGGGACGAGATTCCAATAAGGGGGGGAGGTTTGTAACACCCCAAAATTTTGCTTTTCTTGAATTCATGTGTGATTTGGCACTTTGGTGAATTTTTGGAATTTTCTGGAATTTATTTGGATTTATTTGGAATTTATTTGAATTTATTCCATTTTGAAATAATTAAAGAATTTAATTTTGCAAATAAAATTTTGTTGGAAATATTTTATTTGAGTCCCAAATACCCTAAAATATTTTCCAGAATTTTTAGGAATTTTTCGAGTATTTTGCTATTTTTAATGAATTAAATGAATGACTGGGAATTATTTTAAATATTAAATCGCTGGAAAATCAAACCGAGTCGGTTACTGTTCATCCGACCGAGCCCGAATCAGACTTGAGTTCGAGTCCGACCGAGCCATTGACTCGATCAAACCAAATTCAAAACCCTAATCGATCCCAACCGTTGGATCAAGATCCAACGGTGAGATCCGCCCGTCTGATTCGAGCCGCATCGGCCGGATCCGATCGCATCCACGCGATCGTGGCCGTTGATCGTGCCACGTGGACGGCCGTGAGTCATCGTCTCCGCTCCGACTCCGAGCCGGAGAGCTCCGCCGTGAACGAGCAGGACACGGCTAGGGTTCCGATTTGCACGCACGTCGAGGCCGTATTTAAAGCGTGAGACGTCCCCCGAGGTTGCTCTCATCCTTGCGCACCCGTTTCCCCGAGCCATCTCGCCTGAGCCGTCGCCGTTTGCCCGTACGAGTTCGCCGGAGTTGGAACTCTGTTGCGCCGCGGTTTGCGCCGTTTTCCGCCGTCGTCCGTCGTCTTCCGCCGAGAAGGAGCCCAGATCCGGGATCCCCGCGACGAGACGCACTCGAAGGGAGGACTCATCTCGCCGGAGAGGCTCCGTAGCGCCGTGCCCTTGGTCGTCGTCCCCGTCTCCGGTGCACCAAGCCCCGCCGCGACGCCATCGTCACCCGCGAAGGTTCTCAGCCGTCCGATCAAGATCCGACAGTCACGGTGAGCCCACGTTCTTCCCCAAACCCTAGAAACCCGATTAGATCTGAACCGTTGGATCAAGATCCAACGGCCCACGATCGCCACGTGCTGTAGTAGTGTTATTATAGGATTAGATCTGGACCGTCCGATCTAGATCGAACGGCCCACGATCATCGAGTAGATTCAACGTGTTAACCCTGGATCTAATCGCGGCCGTCGAATTTCAAACCAACGGCCGGGATTGCGCCACGTGTCGGGAAGATGGACCGACGCGGTCAGCGCCGTACGCGTGTGAGCGCGTGTCCCTGACACGCGGGCCCCGCATGTCAGAGGGCCCACACGTCAGCCGCGTTTGCGTGAGACCGCAAGATCCGACAGCGTGGGTCCCACCGCCACCTCACCCGAAGCCGTGGACCGGGTCCACCGTGGACTAAACTGCCGCCGTGGCTGAGCCCATGAGCCGGTGACGCCGACCAGCCAATCAGAGCTGACACGTGTCCATGCCGACGCAATAATTAATTTCGAAAAGAAAATGATTTATTAATTTGAAATAATGATTTGATTTTGTTTCAAACTTCAAACGCTTATAACTTTTAAGTGCTTCAACTCCGATTTGAGTGAGTCACATTTCGAACTTTGTATAAACTTCAGATCTACTCAAATATGAATTTTAATTAATTTTTGGACTAAAGTTTTTCTCTGTAATATTATTTAATTGATTATTTAAACTTTAATAAATCATAACTTTTGCATTTTAACTCCGATTTGAACGATTCCAGTTCCTAAAAATCCAGAAAATTATGTTCTCTCTGTTTATGGATTTTATTTGGAGTTTTGGGATGTTTTTGCCTATTGTTTATTTGTGTATTGCTATTTGCACGCTTTACGAGTAGACGTTGAAGTGCCAGAAGGATTCGAAGGAGAAGTGTTGACTCAGGATCCAACTCAAGACCAAGAACAAGTACTCTTTGAAGGCAAGTTGTGCTTTGACCATGTTGATCCTATTTCGAAATCTATTTTGATTTAAACTATTGCATGCTAGTTCAATTAGAAAAATACTTTGTTTAAACCTGGGGGTTAGATAAATACCAATTTGCTATATGACACCTTGATTACTTAAGTATGTGCCATGACCCTTTGTCACCCTAGTTGTGGATTACTAGTTGGACATTATTAAATTGCCAACATGGGTTTAGACCGTTGTAGTATACTGCTTAGACCTGCTATGTGCTCATGACATGGTTTTGGACAATCAAATGTTAATATTGACTTAATGATATATTGAACCTGTTTTGGGAAAAGTATCATGTGATGTTGATGGCACGTGGTGCATGGTAATCAACTGGGGTTTGATAAACAGTTTTTGACCGGGGCATGTGGCAAGAGTAATCAGGTGGGCCAGTTGTGGCATTGGGGATGTTGATTTGGTTCTTCGGGTAGTCTTGCCTTGGTCACTCGAAGGACTTAACCTTGCAAGCCTTTGAACTGGGTCATACTTGCAACCACATGGCTGGAATGGGACGGCCCTAGTTGACTAAGTCGCTAAGGACTCACTTGTGGAGCCTCAGGGTGTCAATTACACCGTTTGTGTGATTGTACGGGGGAGCGTATCGTGGCTGTGGCCAGATACCCATCTAACGGTGTGTTGGTCCCATACTTCGCCTTGGCTAAGGGAAGGGATGGTGTAGAGCACGAACCGGAGAGGACCACCTGTGTTGTTTGAGGCTTAGAAAGACTTTGTTACTGAGGAACTCGCCTTTGTGGTGTTTGTTGTATCTTGTGGGTAAAGTGCATAACCTCTGCAGAGTGTAGAATCTATTTAAATAGCCGAGTCCGCGGTACTGGACATCGCTCGGGAATTACAGTCAAGGGTTAGACTTTCTAAAAATAACTTTGGTTTGAAAGGTGGGTCGGTTTAATAATGAAGATGATGGAAATATGGTTTAGGATGGGGAAAATGTTTATTAAACTTCTTGAAAAGTTATTTACGCTTTACTTATTTCTACTGCTTTCGAATCTACTTATATTACTTTTCAAATCGTTTCTCGCAAATATACCTTGAGCTATTCCTTTGTACCAAGCCATGCATATAGTATATTAGCTTGCATTCTGTGCATGACTTGCTGAGTACCAAGTACTCACCCTTGCCTCAACACAATACCAGTTGAAGAGGAGACTACGCCAGCTTCGGAGGAGGAATTCCGAGAGGATCCGTCTACTTAGGGATGCGAGCCAGTCAGTTGCCTGTGGTATACTGGATGGCGCCACGAAGTTATTTGATTTTCCGCTGCTATTATTTCTCTTTTAATAAGTTTCGCCTTGCGAGGCATATATTTGTAACTTGACCATAAGGTCAAGTAATCAGTTTGGTTATTTAAATAAAGTACTTTATTGGTATCGAGTGGTATGATTGTGATATTTACCAATGTTAAGACTGTGTGCACTAGCGCGTTCCTGGACTAGTGTTGAATACACAGAGGGTCCGGATTTGCAAATTCGGGGTCCCGACAACTTACCCATTGGCTCTCCGGATTAGTCATAACTTTCTCACCGACCTTCCCCGGATTAGTTATGACTTTCTCACCGCCCGGGCCATGTATCATGCCATGTCATGTATGCAAATATGCCAACATCATAAATCACTTTTACATTAACACATGGCATCATAACATAGTAAGAGTATTTATCATATCATTGGCAATCATTAAAGCATGGCATGCGGTCATATCATATATCCAATTTCTTCTATTCTCAACAAGCAACCTACAAACCGCTACCCATTACAATACACTTGCCTCGACCACAAGCAACGGATTGGCGGGAAGTAGAAGGCACTCCCGGGGTCGCACCACCTGCACAAAGGTACCACACACTCACAATCATGTCCACAAAACAGTAGGCAAACCCTCATCTACCCCGACATTCCCAACTACTCGCAAAACCCAAAAACAGAGGTTCTGTCCCGTCGGGACAGCAGCCTTCCAAAAGGCATCACTCGGGTTCTAAGACTCCAAATCAATTAAACGAGTACATCCTCGCATAGCTTAGGAAATTTCCCAACTTTTTCTAGGTAAATGGAAAGATTGATTCGGAATCTAAAGTTGTTTAATCTACAAAATACCGTGATCTGTTCTAATCACGTCACAGATTTTAACACGCTCGGTAAAACAGTCATAACTTTCAAACAGCTTATCGGATTTTGACGTTCTTTATATCCAAGGAAAGATAATGAAATTATCTACAACTTCTTCAACATCCATACGACCAGATTCGGAATCTAAATTGGCGAAAAACTGAACCCTATGTCGACTGCTCATGCTGTCCGAAACAGAGAACGTGACCAACTCAAGAACCCATCTAATCTAATAAAATCCAGCACCACCAATTGATCTAAAAACTTGATAAACATCCTTAGAACAGTACCTAGACCAACCCCAAAGAGTCCCATGGCCATACCTTCGCCCGACGCACGAAAACCCAATAGATCTCCTCCTGGTTCGCGCGATCTCCTTCCTCACTCCAATCCCGCCGGATCTCCTCGTCGCAGAGCGCTCCAATGGATGGATCTTCGATTTGGCGAGGTGGAGAACTCCCCTAGGGGCAGCAAGGGAGGTGGAGAGGTGGTGGAGGGGTGGAGGAGCAATGGGGAGCCATGGGGAGGGGCGCACGCAAGCAAGGGAGGTGGAGATGGAGTTGTGGCGGCTAGGGTATGGGAGAGGGAGTTTGGGGCGCACCAAGGGGTGGGGGCCAGATTTGGCTGCCCAAAAGCCCCCCCCTTGGGCCCAAACCCTTCCACCGGGGGTCCAACTCAACCCCCAAGGCCCAAAGTCCCCCGGAGAGGCCCAAACACCCGAAAACGGCCCAAAAACATGCTATAAACAGCATAACGTAAAGTTTTAACCTCCATTTTCACATTTTATAAAGTTTTTGACCTCAACATTCACATTTTATAAGATACGACACTCCGTGGTGTCACACTCTTCCCCCCTTCAACAGGATTCGACCCCGAATCCGAGACACGCCACTTTGCAAACAACCAAAACAAAGGGAGTTATGGTTCACTCCTCAGAACCCGCTTAGAAGCCCCTACGATTTGCACCAGCCAGCACTCAGAGGCAAGGAGCTAAGGATCAAAGACTGACAGCTCTGAAGATAACTCACAATCAAAACTTGCGAGAACTTTACTCAACATTGAAACACAAAGTACTCACCCACGGTCTCAGCACGACCCCAAGCGATAAGATAAATCCTCAAATAGCTCACAGAAGAAAACGGTCTCATACTCCTCATTCTAAGCATTCCTTGGCACTGAAGTGCCCGATCCCTTTAACTAATGCTACACTCCAAAAAACACGGTACCAACCTCCCTTCTGTGGTTCCTTGTACTCAAGACGACGCGAAATAGGAGAGACACAACACTCTAAGATTACCACCAGAACGAATAACCTACTTTATATCCAGGATCTGTAAGACTCGCGTAACAGAAACGACCGAACGTTCCTCTGCGGTTGACATAACTCGCTAATTGCCCAACGACAAAAAGATCCAATACACTCCAAAAGGAAAAGTGATTACTAGCAACCACCAAATGGTCCACTAATAATTTAATCAACCCTACCGAGGAACACCTCAACGACACAATTCTCCACGAAGGTTTGCATTGAGCCATACACAACCTTCCACTCGAAGGACCACGATAAAGAGCACAATCATTGAGTGAGCTCAACCATAAACATGAACCCAAGTGGCCCTCATCCAACAACTCAAACGCCAAAGCGCTAAAAACCACTTTGGAAAGGATTCGACAACAACCAGATAGTATTCATTTTAATTTCCTAAGCCAAAACGCAAAGGAAACATAAATCCCTTCACCACAACCAACACCAGAAATTCTTCACTGTTTCTTTTCATACCGGAAAGAACTAGAAATCTCAATTTATGTCATGCATGCACACTTTTCAAGAGCACTCCGGATTAGTCATATATCCATATATGACTTTCTCACCGACCTGGCTCATCGACTCTTTCATCATTTAACATCTATAAACGATGTCATGATTACTTTTCACCATTCATTCATCATATAACAATAATACCGAAAAGTCTTTCACCAAAAGACTTCTTCCTCGGTATCACATGATTGAAATACACATAACACTGACGGTTGCACTAAATCATATAGACTATGACGGCAACATCATTAACAACAAAACACCACATCGTGTGAAAACCCATTATCCATTTAAAACCAACCTTGCAACACCTCGCAAAATCAAACTCAACCCTTTGGAACAGAACATCGACTCCAAAGTCAAACATCTGCACACATAACTGCCATAAATTTTATCAAAAGAGAGGGAAACTCAATCCCAAAAGAAAACTATTCACTAACCAAATTCACTTATGAAACATTCATAAAAATCTAGACTTGTGAAACATCCGCACACCAGACAAATGTGACACTACGGAATGGTGTGACATTATTTAACGTGAATGTTAAGGTCAAAAAAACTTTATGAAATATGGTATTGGAGGTTAAAACCATATGATAGGAGGCTTATTAGCGTTTCCGGGCCGTTTTCGGACCGTTTCCGGGGTTTTGGGCCTTTCCGGGGGAGTTTGGGCCTAAAGGAAAGGGTCGTGGGCTTTGGTGGGATGGAGTTTGAGTCCTAATAGGAGTAGGAGACCTGGTTGGGGGCCTCCCCCAGCCCCTTTAGGCGTCACCCCCTGCCCTTGCGCCGTCACAAGTCCTAGCCGCCCCCACACCTCCCCACCTCCTACTTGTGGCGCCTCCACCTCCCCCATTGCTCCCCATTGCTCCACCACCTCTCCACCACCTCTCCTCCTCCCTTGCTACCCCTAGGGGAGTTCTCCACGTCCACACCTCAAAGATCCATCCGTTGGAGCGTTCCGCGACGAGGAGATCCGGTGAGATTGGAGCGAGGAAGGAGATCGCGCGAACCGGGAGGAGATCTATTGGGTTTTCGTGCGTTGGGCAAAGGTATGGCAATGGGAATCCTTGGGGTTGGTCTAGGTACTGTTATAAGGGTGTTTATAAAGTTTTTAGATCAATTGGTGGTACCGGATTTGAGTAGATTGGATTAGATCTAGAAGTTGCCACGTTCTCTGTTTCGGGCAGCATGAGCAGTCGACCTAGGGTTCGGTTTTTCACCAAATTAGAGTCGGAATCTGGTCGTACGGACGTTGAAGAAGTTGTATATAATTTCGTTATCTTTCCGTGGATATAAAGAACATTAAATTCCGCCCAGCCGTTTGAAAGTTATGGCTGTTTTACCGAGCGTGTTAAAATCTGTGACGTGATTGGAACAGATCACCGTATTTTGTAGATTAAACAACTTTAGAGTCCGAATCAATCTTTCCCTATGCCTAGAAAAAGTTGAGAAATTTCCTAAGCTACGCGAGGATGTACTCGTTTAATTGATTCGGAGTCTTAGAACCCGAGTTATGCCTTATGGAAGGCTGCTGTCCCGACGGGACAGAACCTCTGTTTTTAGGTTTTGCGAGTAGTTGGCAATGTCGGGGTAGATGAGGGTTTGCGTACTGTTTTGTGGACATGATTGTGAGTGTGTGATACCTATGTGCAGGTGGTGCGACCCCGGGAGTGCCTTCTACTTCCCGCCAATCCATTGCCCGTGGTTGAGGCAAGTGTGTTGTGATGGATAGCGATTTGTAGGTTGCTTGTTGAGAATAGATGGAATTGACTACATGATATATGATCACTTGCCATGCTTTAATGATTGCCAATGATATGATGAGCATGTTTATTATGTTATTATGCCATGTGTTAATGTACGAGTTAAATATGATGTTGGCATAATTGCATACATGGCATGTTAAATGGCCCGGGCGGTGAGAAAGTCATAACTAGTCCGGGGAAGGTCGGTGAGAAAGTTATGACTAATCCGGAGAGCCATTGAGTAAGTCCTACATCGTGATTCCATCCACGTGGTGTTTGGAAGCGAGGAGTAGGCACCCTCCATCTTCGGGATGGAAAGGGGGAGAGGGTGCACACCGACGGGTGTGTACTCAACCATACCGGTATGAGTTTCCAAGGAGACATGAGCATTGCATTGCATTGTATACACAATGATGATGATAATGTTAAGTGTTCATGAATGAGATGATATACATGATGTGAGACATTATTGCCATATTATTGTTCTTGTTGTCCATTGCAATATGCTTGCTGAGTGATGAACTCACGCTTGTGTTTATGTTGTTTTCTTTTAGGTACCATGAATCCGACATGCGGGGAAGGGAAATAGTCACACTTCCACACGTAGCTTCACTCTTTTGATTTCACAAGTCATTCAATTAGTGTTGATAATAAATTGCGTGTGATGATCATTGCTTTAAGGCTTAGCTTTGCTAAATGAGAATCTTTTCGTTCGTTTGACTCTTGGAGACATTATATGTTTGGAACTAGACTTACATTGTTGCTAAGTCGTTAATTATTGCTGTTTTAGATGCTTTCCATTATGATATAACTTGTGTTACTGTTGTTGCTCCTTCAATTCATGTTAAAACAAAGGAGATGCTGCCGAAATCTCGGTTTTTAGCATGTGCGCCTTTGCTGGAATTTATGTTTAATTGTGGTATTTAGATGTTGTTTAGCTTATGTTTGGTAGCATTCAGGCATATTAAATATCGGGGGTGTTACAGTAGGTATCAGAGCGGGTTGTAGGTCCTTGGAATGCGTATTTTTTTTAGTGTCATGCTATAGGGTACAACTAAAATGTGATGTGGAATAACTTAGAAACATGGCTTAGGTCTTAACTAAAATTTTGTCATAGGATAGCAACATTAAAACTTGCAAAAGTGGTATAACTAATCTAAAATTTGACACACCTTGGATGCCTGAGTAGGAAAGGGTATGGGTATCGTTCCTTTACGCTTAAATGTTGTATTTAAGCTATAATGTTGAATGCTTCATTTGATAAAGCATGTTGCTATGTCTATGAGATAAATGATTGAATTGTTCTTGTTATTTGTGATATAGTGGGTTGTGGTGCCGAAGGATTTCGGTCACCTCTTTTTGTTCATAGTAAGGGTGAGGTTTGACGGTGTGGCCGGTTAGCGCCATCACCGAAGAACTATTAATCCCTGTAGGAGAAGAGTGCTTACCCTTTCTATCGTACATCGGGTAGTTGACTGGAGTCAAATAGAAGAGTTTGGTGGTGGATTCCTTCGTATGTTCTTTATCGTTCTATGGTCGTTCTTGGTTGGTTTTCTTGGTTTTAGTTGATGGAAACCAAAAGAAAAGTGTTTGGTATTGGATTTTAGCGGATTGTTCCGTATGTGGTGTGTAGGTTTGTCTTCCTTGGTTGAAGACGAAGAAGAGGAGTCTAGTGTTGCGCTTCTTTTGGGTGCCTTTCCAGTTTTAATGCCTAGTTTGTTGATTGTTTTATAGGGAAGAAGCATTCAATTTATTCCTGTGTTTGTCTTTCTCCGAGGTTAAAAGAGTTTTTGCGGAGTTGTGCCAGACCTGGCTGTCAGGGCTGAAGTTCTGTGGCTTTGTAGGAGTAAGTGGTGTTTGATTTCATCATTTTACTGGTTTGAGAAATCATCTTTGAAAAATCCTTCTTGTTTCGTGAAAGTTTGGGGTTTGAGATTAAGGTTTTATTTGAAATGAATTACTTGGTCGCTTGGTTTCCATTAAGAAAATTGTCTTTCAACAATTTTCCTTTATGGGAGTCTTTGAGAATGAAAAGTGTTTTGGAGAATTCCTTTTGCATGACCAAGTTTGGGTTTGTCTCATTGCAATTTTGAGAGTCAAGTTTCCTTATGAACTCGGGATGAGCTTTAAAACTAAAATGTTGCAAACAAAGTAAGTAATCTTTTGACCGAAATCGTTTGTCCCTAGTAAGAATTGCTATTTACCATATTGTGTAGCATATACCAATGTGGTTTATGGGATGATGCATTGTTAAGTTAATTTTTGAGTTGAAACAATTCAATGCGGCTGTTATCTCTAGCTTGAGAATAAATAGACTACTAAGTGTTGTAGTTTACTCTTGGCGAGAATGATTGAATGTGCTAAAGTACATGCTTAGAATCTGTTGCTTTGCTTTAAAAGTGCTTATGACCCTTGATAATGTTTAAAGTTTTAAACCCTGTTGCATAGTTGAAACATTAAGTTGATGTAGACTGCTGTTATTGTTAAAGAAAATTTGCTGGTTGTTTAAAGATGCTCTAATCTAATGGATTAATAGAGAAATTTAATCGTGTTGCCTAGTGAATTTAATTTGGAAGTTGATTAGAGTTGCTATTTACGTTGTTGCAAAATACTAGTATATTTGGAAGTATGCAGTTATGTCTCTACAATGCTAATATTGATATCAATTGAGAAGACATAAGACTTTTTGTTAATGATTTTGTTAAGGGCAGTGTTAATGTTAGTATTCAATATATTTTAAATAGTTGGAGTATGTTGTGTGGTGGTAGTTTTTGTTATCACCTTTGAATAGAGTAGCTAAAAGAAATGTTGTTGCTTGATGAACATGCCCATTTGTTGTTATTGATGACTAAGTAGTGGTGGTAACTGTTTAGATTACTCGTTGGAAAATCATGGTTAAATAGAGGAAAATGTTAACATGTTGCGATGGAGTGAGCTTTGGATAATTAATATGATAAATGGTCTTATCCTTAATGAAAGTATAACTTAGAGTCTCGATTCACGAATTCTTCCCTGTGGAGATAATATTTACATGTTGAAGTCGTTGTTTAACTGAATAAGGTTCGGTTGTCGAGACGTGAATATATAGGAAGTATGAAATTTATATGTTGATCTTGCTGAAAGATTTGTTGAAGTACTATGCTCCAATAAAGAATAAGAAGTATTATGATTCAGTGATCTGTGGGGATCATGTCAATATAGTATTGGTTGGGTGCATTTTTGATAAGCATCATAAACCCTAATTAAAAGTGTTAGGAATGGTAACTAGAGGAAGAATTCGTTGTGAAGCTTTTGGTTTAATTGTGTTGGGGCTTCTTAGGGAGTAAATAGTGATTATTGAAGTCTTTAATGGAAAGCGTAGTGGAGTACTAGAGATGGTTCCTTTTATGCTGAGCTTGTGTTCAAAAGCTTTTGGAATGGGTCGGTTGTTTGCCCTTTTGGTTGAAGGGTTTTCGGTCAAGATGTTCCATATGCTGTGTTTCAGAGTTTCCCTAAAACTCGTAGAAATTGGTGCAAATATTTGGTTTTGGCTAATTTGTTTAGTTGGTGCTATGAGTATGGATTTACACCCCAAAAGTTTTTGAGTCGATCGCGCCCTTTCGCGTTCGCACTGAATTATCTTTGGAATTAATTTTAAAAGGAAGCAGATGGTCATAAAGGGTTGTGTTGGAAACTTTTGAGTTAAGCCCTTGATGTGTAACTCTGTTTGGCTAGAGTTGGAGTCATTTGGAAAATGTGTCTGGTGTGCGGATGTTTCACAAGTCTGGTTTTTATGAAAGTTTCATAAGTGAATTTGGTTAGTGAGGAGTTTTCTTTTGGGATTGAGTTTCCCTCACTTTTGATAAAATTTATGGCGGTTGTGTGTGCAGATGTTTGGCTTTGGAGTCGATGTTCTGTTCCAAAAGGTTGAGTTTGTTTTTGCGAGGTGTTGCAAGGTTAGTTTTAAATGGATGATGGGTTTTCACACGATGTGGTGTTTTTTGTTAACGTTGTTGCCGTCATAGTCTATATGATTTAGCGCAACTGTCAGTGTTATATGTATTTCAATCATGTGATACCGAGGAAGAAGTTTTTTTGTGAATGACTTTTCGGTATTGTTGTTATATGATGAATGAATGGTGAAAAGTAAACAAGACATCGTGTATAGATGTTAAATGATAAAAGAGTCATTGAGCCAGGTCGGTGAGAAAGTCATATATGGAGATATGACTATTCCGGAGTGCTCTTGAAGTATGTGCATTCATGTCATGAAACGAGATTTCCTTTGCTTTCTAGTATGAAAAGAAAAGAATGAATAATTTCTGGTGTTGATTGTGGTGAAGGGATGTGTGTTTCCTTTGCGTTTTGGCTTAGGAAATTAAAATGAATACTCTCTGGTTGTTGTCGAATCCTTTCCAAAGTGGTTTTAACGCTTTGGGGTTTGAGTTGTTGGATGAGGGCCACTTGGGTTCATGTTATGGTTGAGCTCACTCAATGATTGTGCTCTTTATCGTGGTCCTTTGAGTGGAAGGTTGTGTATGACTCAATGCAAACCTTCGTGGAGAATTGTGTCATTGAGGTGTTCCTCAGTAGGGTTGATTACTTTTTGAGTGGACCAATTGGTGGTTGCTAGTGATCGTTTTTCCTTTTGAAGTGTATTGGTGCTTTTGTCGTTGGGCAAGAAGCGAGTTGTGTCAAACCGCAGGGGAAAGTTTGGTCGTTTCTGTTACGCGAGTCTTACGGATCCTGGTTAAAGTAGGTTGTTCGTTCAGTGGTAATCTTAGAGCGTTGTGTCTCTCCTGCTTCGCGTCGTCTTGAGTACAAGGAACCACATATGGGAGGTTGGTACCGTGTTTTTCTGGAGAGTAGCCTGAGTTAAAGGGATCGGGCACTTCAGTGCCAAGGAATCCTTAGAACGAGGAGTATGAGACCGTTTTCCTGCGTGGTCTGTTTGGGACTTTATACTATCGCTTGGGTCATGCCGAGGCCTTGTTTGAGTGCTTTGTGTTTCAATGTTGAGTAAAGTTCTCGCAAGTTTTTGATTGTGAGTTATCTTTAGAGCTGTCAGTCTTTGATCCTTAGCTCCTTGCCTTTGAGTGCAGGCTGGTGCAAGTCGTAGGGGCTTCTAAGCGGGTTCTGAGGTGTGGACCATAACTCCCTTTGATTTGATTGTTTATGAAGTGGCCTGTCTCGGATTCGGGGTCGAAACCTGTTGAAGGGGGGGGGAGAATGTGACACTACAGAATGGTGTGACATTATTTAACGTGAATGCTAAGGTCAAAAAACTTTATGAAATATGGTGTTGGAGGTTAAAACCATATGATAGGAGGCTTAATAGCGTTTCCGGGCCGTTTTCGGACCGTTTCCGGGGTTTTGGGCCTTTCCGGGGTTTTGGGCCTTTCCGGGGGAGTTTGGGCCTAAAGGAAAGGGTCGTGGGCTTTGGTGGGATGGAGTTTGAGTCCTAATAGGAGTAGGAGACCTAGTTGGGGGCCTCCCCCAGCCCCTTTAGGCATTCAGCCCCTGCCCTTGCGCCCCCACAAGTCCTAGCCGCCCCCCCACACCTCCCCACCTCCTCCTTGTGGCGCCTCCACCTCCCCCATTGCTCCCCATTGCTCCACCACCTCTCCACCACCTCTCCTCCTCCCTTTCTGCCCCTAGGGGAGTTCTCCACCTCCACACCTCAAAGATCCATCCGTTGGAGCGCTGCGCGACGAGGAGATCCGGCGGGATTGGAGCGAGGAAGGAGATCGCGCGAACCGGGAGGACATCTATTGGGTTTTCGTGCGTTGGTCAAAGGTATGGCCATGGGAATCCTTGGGGTTGGTCTAGGTACTGTTCTAAGGGTGTTTATCAATTTTTTAGATCAATTGGTGGTACTGGAATTGAGTAGATTGGAATAGATCTAGAAGTTGCCACGTTCTCTGTTTCGGGCAGCATGAGCAGTCGACATAGGGTTCGGTTTTTTGCCAAATTAGAATCAGAATCTGGTCGTATGGACGTCGAAGAAGTTGTAGATAATTTCGTTATCTTTCCGTGGATATAAAGAACGTTAAATTCCGCCTAGCCGTTTAAAAGTTATGGCTGTTTTACCGAGCGTGTTAAAATCTGTGACGTGATTGGAACTGATCACGGTATTTTGTAGATTAAACAACTTTAGAGTCCGAATCAATCTTTCCCTATGCCTAGAAAAAGTTGGGAAATTTCCTAAGCTACGCGAGGATATACTCGTTTAATTGATTCGGAGTCGTAGAACCCAAGTTATGCCTTTTGGAAGGCTGCTGTCCCGACGGGACAGAACCGCTGTTTTCGGGTTTTGCGAGTAGTTGGTAATGTCGGGGTAGATGAGGGTTTGCGTACTGTTTTGTGGACACAATTGTGAGTGTGTGGTACCTATGTGCAGGTGATATGACCCCGGGAGTGCCCTCTACGTCTCGCCAATCCATTGCCCGTGGTTGAGGCAAGTGTGTTGTGATGGATAGCGATTTGTAGGTTGCTTGTTGAGAATAGATGGAATTGACTACATGATATATGATCACTTGCCATGCTTTAATGATTGCCAATGATATGATGAGCATGTTTATTATGTTATTATGCCATGTGTTAATGTACGAGTTAAATATGATGTTGGCATAATTGCATACATGGCATGTTACATGGCCCGGGCGGTGAGAAAGTCATAACTAGTCCGGGGAAGGTTGGTGAGAAAGTTATGACTAATCCGGAGAGCCATTGAGTAAGTCCTACATCGTGATTCCATCCACATGGTGTTTGGAAGCGAGGAGTAGGCACCCTCCATCTTCGGGATGGAAGGGGGGAGAGGGTGCACACCGACGGGTGTGTACTCAACCATACCGGTATGAGTTTCCAAGGATACATGAGCATTGCATTGCATTGCATACACAATGATGATGATAATGTTAAGTGTTCATGAATGAGATGATATACATGATGTGAGACATTATTGCCATGTTATTGTTCTTGTTGTCCATTGCAATATGCTTGCTGAGTGATGAACTCACGCTTTGTAACACCCCGGCACCTCACGTGCCCGAAGTGCTACCAAAACCTATCTAATTTTCACTTAAAAATTTTCGCAAGACCTCCCCTACTAAGTGAACATCCACTCAGCAGGCAAAAGAGATCACACTTAACAATATAGCAATAATAATTTCAACATGTCATGGAATCAATCAACCATCATGACATGTAGGCAATTAACCAATACCAAAAAAAATCCATTCATTAACAACTCAACTTAAATACCACATGATTACACAAATAGATTAGCTAGTTACAAATTTACTAATTAATTCCAAAAGTCTGAAACATGTCGTGAGACACAGTGGAGGTGCAGCTACGCCCCAAACCCGGCAAGTCGCTCTTCCGAGTACCTAAAAATGTTAACAAACAAGCGTGAGTTCGAAAACTCAGCAAAGTGCATCAAATCAATATGAATAACATGTTAGCAATTCCAACCCATCATTAAGAATGTAACTCTTACAAGATTCAACCAATACATAAACCATTGTACCGGTACCACTTACCTTATTGCCCTTTTCATACACATACCTCATTGAATCTTTTTGGGTGAGTCCACGACTCGGTCCCAACTCTTCACAACTCCATTTAACACACAAAACTCAATCGTTAGCGATGCAATGCACATGTATGCTCTTTTTAGATGCACGTACCGGTACTACCGAGTGCACACCTGTCGGTGTGCACCCTCACATCCCTCCCATCCCGTGGAAGGTGCCTACTCTTACTGTCTCGCTCCCATTTGTAACACCCCAAAATTTTGTTTTCTTAAATCTATGTGTGATTTGGCACTTTGGTGAATTTTTGGAATTTTCTGGGATTTATTTGGATTTATTAGGAATTTATTTGAATTTATTCCATTTTAAAATAATTAAAGAATTTAATTTTGCAAATAAAGTTTTGTTGGAAATATTTTATTTGAGTCCCAAATACCCTAAAATATTTTCCAGAATTTTTCTGGAATTTTTTTGAGTATTTTGCTATTTTTAATGAATTAAATGAATTACTGGAAATTATTTTAAATATTAAATCGCTGGAAAATCAATCGGGTCGAATCTTGTTCATCCGATCGAAGTCGGAACCGAAGTCGGACTCGAGTCCGACCGAGCCGGTGACTCGTAGAACCAACTCCAACTCAGATCAGATCCGAACCGTTGGATCAAGATCCAACGGTCAGGATCAATCCGCGCTAGTCACAGCCGCGCCCGAGCCAATCTCGGCCGTCGATCGCGCCACGTGGACGGCCATCGTGCGTCCACGTCATCTCACCGTGTTCGGAATGGACTCCGCCGCCCGTACCGGCTCCACCGCGGAAACCGAGCGAATCTCGACGTCCGCGCCGGTATTTAAGGCGTGGATCGTTGCTCGAGGATCGCCTGACCCGTGCGCATCGTCTTCCCCAACACCCGGAGCCTTATCCGCCGCCGTCACCTCGCAATTGCTCGCCAGAGTCCCCTCTTTCCCCGCCGCGGTTGTTGCTTCATTCCGCCGCCGTTCGTCGTCTTCCGCCGCGGTGAGCCTGGTCAAGACCCCAAGCCAAGGCGCACTCGGTACCTCTCTCACTCACGGAGAGACCCCGGCGTCGCCGGGCTCGTCGTCGTTGCCTCTCGGTGGCTCGCTCCGCTGCCGCCATCGTCATCCGCGAGCGCTGTGAGCCGTTGGATCTCCATCGCACGGTCCAAGATCACGCCACGTCACCCGACGGTGAGATCCCGTCCAAAAATCTCAGATCCAATCTCGACATTTGGATCTAGATCCAACGGTCCAGATCAAACGCGTTAACCCAAACGCGTGAGACTCAGATCTAATCTGGGCCGTTGAATTTCAAATCAACGGCCGAGATTGCGCCACATGTTCGGGAAGGCTGACCGCCGCGGTCAGCGCCGTCCACGCGCGCGTGCGTGTGACGCTGACACGCGGGGCCCGCATGTCAGCGGCCCGGCCAAACTGCACCATGACGTCACGCTGAAGTCATGGCGGGCCCGCATGTCAGCGGCTATCCCAGCCGAGCGCTGACGTCACAGCGGGTTCCATCTATCGGGCTGGCCGAGCCTCGCCGACGCCGCCAGCGGACGCTACCCGAGGGGGACCCACCGCCGCTGACACGAGGAGCCGTGGACCGAGTCCACGGTGAGACCCGAGCCGAGCGTGGACCAAGTCCATGGACCGGCCGACGCCGCCAGACCAATCAGAGGCTGCCACGTGTCCAGGCTGACGCAATAATTAATTTCCGAAAAAGAAAATGATTTATTAATTCGAAATAATGATTTCAAATTTTGTTTCAAACTTCAAACGCTTATAACTTTTGCGTTTCAACTCCGATTTGAGTGATTCAAATTTCTAAATTTGTATAAAATTGAGACCTACCTAAATATGAATTTATTTCATTTTTGGACTAAAGTTTTTCTCTGTAAAATTATTGAATTGATTATTTAAACTTTAAATAATCATAACTTTTGCATTTTAACTCCAAATTTGACGATTCCAGTTTCTAAAAATTCATAAAATTATGTTCTCTCTGTTTATGGATTTTATTTGGATGATTGGATACTTTTTGCCTATTGTTTATTCGTGTATTTGCTATTTGCACGCTTTACAAGTAGACGTTGAAGTGCCGGAAGGATTTGAAGGAGAAGTATTGACTCAGGATCCAACTCAAGACCAGGAACAAGTACTTTTTGAAGGCAAGTTGTGCTTTGACCATGTTGATCCTATTTTGAAATCTATTTTGATTTAACCTATTGCATGCTAGTTCAATTAGAAAATACTTTATTTAAATTTGGGGAATTAGATAAATACCAATTTGCTGTATGACACCTTGATTACTTAAATATGTGCCATGACCCCCTTGTCACCCTAGTTGTGGTTTACTAGTTGGACATTATTAAATTGCCAACATGGGTTTTAGACCGTTGTAGTAAACTGCTTAGACCTGCTACGTGCTCATGACATGATTTTGAACAATCAAATGTTAATATTGACTTAATGATATATTGAACCTGTTTGGAAAGGTATCATGTGACGTTGATGGCACGTGGTGCATGGTAATCAACTTGGGTTTGATAAATAGTTTTTGACCAGGGCATGTGGCAGGAATAATCAGGTGGGCCAGTTGTGGCATTGGGGATGTTGATTTGGTTCTTCGGGTAGTCTTGCCCTGGTCACCCTAAGGACTTAACCTTGCAAGCCTTTGAACTGGGTCTAACGTGCAACCACATGTCTGTAATGGGACGGACCTAGTTGATTAAGTTGCTAATAACGTACCTGTGGGACCTCAGGAGGTCAACTACACCCTTTGTGTAAGTTGTACGGGGGATCGTACCGGGGCTGAGGCCAAGTACCCATCTAACGGTTGATTGGCCTAAACTTCGCCTTAGCTAAGGGAAGGGTTAGTGTGCAATAACCGGGGAGGACCACTTGTATTGTTAGAAGTTTTCGAAAGACTTTGTTACGGGAACTCGCCTTTGTGGTGTTTGACTGTATCTTGTGGGTAAAGTGCATAACCTCTGCAGAGTGTAGAATCTATTCGAATAGCCGTGTCCGCGGTATTGGACATCGCTCGGGAATTACAGTCAAGGGTTAGATTTTCTCAAAAATAACTTGGATATGAAAGGTTGGGATGGATTAATAATGATGTTGATGGAAATGTGGATTAGGATGGGAAAGATGTTTATTAAACTCCTTGAAAAGTTACCTATGCTATACTTGTTTCTACTGCTTTCGAATCTACTTATGTTACTTGTCAAATGTCACATCGCAAATATACCTTGAGCTATTCCTTTGTACCAAGCCATGCATATAGTATATTAGCTTTGCATTACGTGCATGACTTCTCGAGTACCAAGTACTCACCCTTGCCACAATACAACACCAGTTGAAGAGGAGACTACACCAGCTTTGGAGGAGGAGCTCCAAGAGGATCCGTCTACTTAGGGAGCGAGCCCAGTCAGTTGCCTGTGGTATACTGGATGGCGCCACGAATTTATTTGATTTTCCGCTGCTACTATTTCTCTCTTAATAAGTTTCGCCCTGCGAGGCATACATTTGTAACTTGACCATAAGGTCGAGTAACCAGTTTGACTATTTAAATAAAGTACTTTATTAGTATCGAGTGGTATGATTGTGATATTTACCGATGTTAAGACTGTGTGCACTAGCGTGTTCCTGGACTAGTGCTGAACACACAGAGGGTCCGGATTTGCAAATTCGGGGTCCCGACAGAGGTGGTATCAGAGCCAGGTTGACCGTAGGCTCAACCTTAACTAGAAAGGTCGTAATGAGGATAAAACCTATTTTCTAAAAGAATAAAATTTGTCAAGATAAGAAATGACATCTCGACTCATCCCATTCTTTCTTTTCTTGTCTCTTGCTGAATTTTTCCTTACCTTGTCACGATTTAATAATTTCGAGTTCTTACGTAAGCGCTCTTGTGACAGATGGAGGGAGAGTTCAACTACGTCGATCTGGAGGTTGGTCACGCCGCAGAACTTTGGCATATGCTACAGACTCTCGGGGATTTTGAGAAGCCCCAATACCAAGTGGAAGTGATCAGACAAGCAGGATTGATCAAGGCTTGTGACGTGAAGATTGAGGTTCCTGCTAGGAAGAAGGGCCCAGGCAATCGCCCGATACACTGCACTGCCAGGAGGTCTACAATGCAGATGGGTATCCAAGAAGTATCACGACGAGCAATGCGACACATTACCCGTATCTACGCTAGAGAGTTGGAGAGCACGGTGTTCCGTTATCACCCGCGCAGCAATAACCTTCTTGACCCGAAGGCGATTCAGGATGAGGATGCCATGGTTACACAGTTGGCACGACTTGTTGTCGCCCAGGAGGATGTACTCGATGATACAAGCAAGGAGCTACAGAAGGCCCGCAAGGAGATCACAACAGAGAAGAACAGATGGCGGGAAGCTCAAGAGTATGTGTCACACCTTCTGCGAAGAATTGACGAGTTGGAGATGGCTTTGTATGCACTGCAACTGCAGCCAAGATTGAGCTACACGAGCCAGATCCGGAGGAGTCAGATCTCGATGAGGACACTGCTTCTTCGACTACCACAGATGACACAGTTGCGGGACATGGCAATCGTTTCGCGCCTATGCCGCAGCATCCGTACCCAGGCCGTGGAGGTTTTCTCGATGAGTGAACGTAGGTTTTATAGAGAGACTCCTTCGCCGAGTCGCGTCATAGAATAAAGAGTCACCTTTAGGCGTTAGACTCCAGTGTTAGTTCGATTTGGATTTTCATTGTTTGCTGAGTGTGCAGTATGTGTTGCAAGGCCCTTAGGCATTGTAAGCAACCATACCAAGTTATTGATATCAATAATAAAGTTGGACCTTAAAGTTACACCTTTCGCCCCGCATAAGTTCCATATTACTTGTCTATTCTTGTTTCCCCCTCATCTCTAAAACCTAGAACAAATCGACAGATGGTGAACACCCGCGGAAACTTTGGAAGCAATGGAAGTGGTTCTCGCCACAGAAAAACCCCAATGATGGAGCACCAAAGACCGCCAATCGGATATGCAGAATTTTGGAGCATTTCTTGCTGCTCAGACTCGATTGATGCATGCTATGATGCAACAAATGCAACACGCCATCGCCAGGCCATCGCTAATCAAGTTAATCAGTGACAACGCCGTAATACAAGATCGCCGAGTTCATGAGGACTCACCCACCCACTTTCTCCGGAATGCCAATCCATTGGAGGCCGATGATTGGTTAAGGTCAATTGAGAGGAAGCTACACATAGCTCAATGCATAGGAAATGAGAAGGTATTCTCACGCTTCTCATCGGTTGGAAGGAACAACCGCTGAATGGTGGGAGAACTTCGTGCCACGCAAGAGAACCCTCAAGATATCACTTGGGAAGAGTTCACAGTGCGTTTCACAAGATCACGTGCGAGAAGGAATCATGGACCTTAAGAAGGAGGAGTTCAGAGCATCAAGCAAGGTAATCAGCTTGGTCGACTACGAACAAGTTCACACCGCTTAGCACGCTACGCACTGAGGATGTAGCGACAGATAAAGCCGCATACCTCGCTTTCATGAAGGGACTTAACTCAGGATTGCAGGTGGGATTGATCACCCACACCTTTCCAGATTTCCAAGAATTGGTGAATAAGGCGCTTATTCTTGAGGACAAGCGCAAGGAACCGGATGAGAACAGGAAGCGCAGAATGCAACACAGGGATCACGCCAGTGGAACGCAATAAATACCGAGAGTTGCACCAAATCAATTTCCGGGATTCCAGCCACGCATGCTACAAGGACACCGTCACCAAAGACCAAGACCGTCAATCGTAACTACGGACCCCAGCCCTGCTAGAAACGCCGCGTGCAGGCCAAGAAGGAGCAAGTGAGACGCCGCTACAAGCAATGAGCCAGGACATTTTGCCAACAGCTTGTCCAAAGAAGACAGCAGGAGTGACCCTGGCCGCTTTAAGTTGGGAACCACCAGCTAGGACGCCAAAGCACTAGGAATCACATCCTGCACCGTGGTGAGAGGCCGAGTCAACCATGTCACCATGAGATGCCTGCGAGAATGCTACGGACGTCGTCTTTGGGTAAGTTACTTGTTAACTCAAGACTGCAATGCTTTGTTTGACTCGAGCTTCAGATTCGCTTGTTTCGCAAGGCTTTGCTGCTAGAAACGATTTGGGGATTGCAAGACTTAAGTGCATGCTTTTAGTTCAAACCCTGGTTCCGAACTCCGAACGAAAGTAGGATGTTCCGGGTGAGAATACTAATAGATGGAATAGAGTTCCTAGCGAACCTTATAATTTTGGAGACCTGCACCTTAGACGTTATTTTGGGAATGGATGGTTATCCAAGCACAAGGCCGTATTGGATTGTGGACGAAGGACTATCTCGCTTGAGAGCCCGTGTGGAAAGAAAGTGGAATTTCAAGCTACCGCCGTTAGAGAAGGACAGTTGATGGTTAACAGATGCAAGGCAATCAGCATAGAGGATGTCTCAAGAGTGAATGAGTACCTAGTTGTTTTTTCCGAAGATCTACGGTATGCCGAGACAGGGACATAGAGTTTGTGATAGAGCTTGTACAGTACAAAGCACCAATAGCAAAGAGACCCTATCGGATGTCCACCAAGGAGTTGGTAGAGATGAAGAAACAATTGGAAAAGTTAATGGAGAAAGGATTTATCGAATCGAGCTCGGCGCCGTGGGGAGCACCAGTTTTGTTTGTCAAGAAGAAGGACGGGAGTTTCAGGATGTGCATTGACTATCGTGCACTCAATGAAGTCACCGTGAAGAATAAGTACCCGTTACCCAGGATTGATGATTTGTTTGATCACCGAGAGGAGCCGGAGTTTTCTCAAGATTGATCTCGAGATTGGGATACCATCGGTGAAGATCCGATCAGAAGATATTCAAAATCGCATTCTCGTCAAGATATGGACATTACGAGTTCTGATTATGTCCTTTGGATCGATTTAATGCGCCAAAGATATTTCATGTATATGATGAATAAGGTGTTCATGGAATATTTGGACAAGTTTGTCGTCGTGTTCATAGATGATATCCTAATCTATTCCAAGACAGAGGATGAACATGCCAAACACTTGAGGCGAGTTTTGGAAAAGCTGAGGGAACAGCAACTCTTCGCCAAGTTCAGCAAGTGTGATTTTTGGAAGGACAAGGTAGAATTCCTCGGACATGTAATGACCGCAGAAGGAGTCGCCGTAGATCCAAGCAAGGTAGAAGCTGTGTTACATTGGGAGCAGCCGAAGACTGTGACCCAGATCCGGAGTTTCCTTGGAATGGCAGGATACTACCGCCGTTTCATTGAAGGCTTTTCGACAATTGCGAAACCTCTTACGCAATTGCTGAAGAAGGAGAAGAAGTTTGCATGGACGTCAGAATGTGAGAAAGGATTTCAGGAGCTGAAGAAGCGATTGACATCAGCACCGGCGTTGGTTCTACCGGATGTTACTCAAAGCTTTGATATTTATTGTGACGCATCGTGCCAAGGACTTGGATGTGTGCTGATGCAGAATGGAAAGGTCGTCGCTTATGCATCAAGGCAGTTGAGGCCGCATGAGGAAAATTATCCGACACATGACCTAGAGTTAGCTGCCATAGTGCATGCCTTGAAGATATGGCGTCACTATCTGATTGGAAACAGATGTGAAGTATACACGGATCATAAGAGCCTTAAGTACATATTCACCCAGTCGGATCTGAACATGAGGCAGAGGAGATGGTTAGAATTGATCAAGGACTACAATGTTGGAATCCATTACCATCCTGGAAAGGCCAACGTAGTAGCCGATGCTCTGAGTCGGAAAAGCCATACTGTGAGCATGTTTCTAGCCACAAGTCAGGATGAGCTATGTGAGGATTTCCAGAGAATGAAGATTGAGGTGGTACCTAGCGGATTCTTGGCCGCATTGGAAGTAAAGCCTACCCTAGAGGACCAGATCCGGGAAGGACAGAAGGATGATGACAAGATCTGCAGGATTAAGACCATCAAGGAGGAAGGCAAGGCAGAGGACTTCAAGTTGGATGAGCAAGGCACGTTATGGATGAAGGATCAGATTTGTGTGCCCAACAAGAAGGAATTAAAGCAACTGATTTTGGAGGAAGCCCATGACTCCAAGTATTCAATTCATCCTGGAAGCGCCAAAATGTATCAGGATTTGAAGGAAAGATTCTGGTGGCCAAGCATGAAGCGTGAAGTTGCCGAGCATGTTGCATTGTGCGACGTATGCTAGAGAGTCAAGGCAATGCATCAGAGACCTGCAGGATTACTACAGCCGCTGAAAATACCTGAGTGGAAGTGGGAGGAAATCGGAATGGATTTCATTACCGGTTTGCCTAAGACTCAAGGAGGTTATGACTCCATATGGGTTATAGTGGATCGTTTGACCAAAGTAGCCCATTTTATCCCCGTGAAGACCACGTACTCGGGGGATAAGTTAGCAGAGTTGTATATGATCAGGATCGTTTGTTTGCACGGAGTGCCAAGGAGGATTGTATCGGACAGAGGTACCCAATTTACCTCAAGGTTCTGGAATAAGTTGCACGAAGCCATGGGAACCCGTTTAAACTTCAAGATGACCTATCATCCATGACGGATGGATGACCGAAAGAGTCAACCAGATTCTGGAGGATATGTTAAGAGCATGTGCATTGGCTTATGCTACCTCTTGGGATAAGAGTTTGCCGTATGCCGAGTTCAGTTACAATAATAGTTACCAAGCTAGTTTACAGATGTCACCTTTTGAGGCACTGTATGGTCGACCCTGTCGGACGCCGTTGAATTGGAATGAGACCGGCGAGCGCCGTGTCTTTGGGCCTGATATTCTTCAAGAGGCTGAAGAGCAGATTGCCATGATTAGGGAAAGGTTGAAGATCGCCCAATCACGACAGAAGAGTTATGTCGACAATCGTCGCCGGACTTGAGTTTTGAACCAGAAGACTTTGTATACCTCAGAGTTACACCTCTCAGGGGAGTTAAGAGGTTCCATGCCAAAGGGAAACTCGCACCCCGTTATGTTGGACCATTTAAGATTTTGAGCCGCAGAGGCGAAGTTGCTTATCAGCTGGAGTTGCCACAGTCGTTAGCAGGAGTACATGACGTATTCCATGTGTCCCAGTTGAAGAAGTGTCTCCGAGTACCTGAGGAACAGACACCGCTAGAGTCAATTGAGTTGCAAGAAGATTTGACTTACAAGGAGCATCCCGTAAAGATTTTGGACACTATGGATCGAGAGACCAGAAATAAGTCAACCCGTTTCTGTAGAGTTCAGTGGAGCAATCATGAAGAGAGCGAAGCGACTTGGGAGCGCGAAGAGGATTTGAAGAAAGAGTTTCCAAGCCTATTCTGTAGTAAGCCCTGAATCTCGGGGACGAGATTCTATTAAGGGGGGGAGGTTTGTAACACCCCAAAATTTTGTTTTCTTAAATCTATGTGTGATTTGGCACTTTGGTGAATTTTTGGAATTTTCTGGGATTTATTTGGAATTTATTTGAATTTATTCCATTTTAAAATAATTAAAGAATTTAATTTTGCAAATAAAGTTTTGTTGGAAATATTTTATTTGAGTCCCAAATACCCTAAAATATTTTCCAGAATTTTTCTGGAATTTTTCTGAGTATTTTGCTATTTTTAATGAATTAAATGAATTACTGGAAATTATTTTAAATATTAAATCGCTGGAAAATCAATCGGGTCGAGTATCTTGTTCATCCGATCGAAGTCGGAACTCGAAGTCGGACTCGAGTCCGACCGAGCCACCGACTCGACCGAACCAACTCCAACTAAGATCGATTCAAACCGTTGGATCAAGATCCAACGATCGAGGATCAATCCGCGCTTAGTCACGGCCGCGCCGAGCCAATCTCGCCGCCGATCGCGCCACGTGGACGGCCATCGTGCGTCCACGTCATCTCACCGTGTTCGAACGGACTCGCCGCTCGTCACGCTCGCCGCTGAAACCGAGCGAATCTCGACGTCCGCGCCAGATTTAAGGCGTGGATCGTTGCTCGAGGATCGCGACCTGCGGCGCATCGTCTTCCCCAACTCCCGAGCCTTATCCGCCGTCACCTCACAATTGCTCGCCGAGTCCCTCTTTCCCGGGCGTTGTTGCTTCATTCCGCACGTTCGCCTTCCGCCATGGCCGAGCCTGGCCTGAGACCCTGCCAAGGCGCACTGCGGTACCTCTCACTCCGCCGGAGAGACCCGGCGTCGTCGGGCTCGCTGTCGTTGCCTCCGGTGGCCTCGCTCCGCCGCTGCCGCCATCGTCATCCGCGAGCGCCGTGAGCCGTTGGATCTCCATCGCACGGTCCAAGATCACGCCACGTCACCCGACGGTGAGATCCCGGCCCAAAAATCTCAGATTCAATCTCGACCGCTGGATCTAGATCCAACGGTCGCATCAAACGCGTTAACCCAAACGCGTGAGACTCAGATCTAATCGGGCCGTTGAATTTCAAATCAACGGCCGAGATTGCGCCACATGTCCGGAGGTCGACCGCCGCGCGGCGCCGCCCACGCCAGCGCGTGTGACGCCGACACGCGGCCCGCATGTCACGCCGCCTAAATCGCACCATGACGCCACGCCGACGTCATGGCGGCTCAAGATGTCGGGCCGTCGCCCGAGCGCCGACGCCAAGAATAACGCCACTGGTTCCACTCGCCATTGTGGTCGAGCCCCGCCGACGCCAATGGACGCTACCCGAGGGGACCCACTGTCGATGACACGAGGAGCCGTGGACCGAGTCCACGGTGAGACTGAGCCGAGCGTGGACCAAGTCCATGGACCTACCGACGCCGCAGACCAATCAGACGCTGCCACGTGTCCAGCCGACGCAATAATTAATTTCGAAAAGAAAATGATTTATTAATTCGAAATAATGATTTCAGATTTTGTTTCAAACTTCAAACGCTTATAACTTTTGCGTTTCAACTCCGATTTGAGTGATTCAAATTTCTAAATTTGTATAAAATTGAGACCTACCTAAATATGAATTTTATTTAATTTTTGGACTAAAGTTTTTCTCTGTAAAATTATTTAATTGATTATTTAAACTTTAAATAATCATAACTTTTGCATTTTAACTCCAAATTTGACGATTCCAGTTTCTAAAAATTCATAAAATTATGTTCTCTCTGTTTATGGATTTTATTTGGATGTTTGGACACTTTTTGCCTATTGTTTATTTGTGTATTTGCTATTTGCACGCTTTACGAGTAGACGTTGAAGTGCCGGAAGGATCACAGGAGAAGTATTGACTCAGGATCCAACTCAAGACCAAGAGCAAGTACTTTTTGAAGGCAAGTTGTGCTTTGACCATGTTGATCCTATTTTGAAATCTATTTTGATTTAACCTATTGCATGCTAGTTCAATTAGAAAATACTTTATTTAAATATGGGGGATTAGATAAATACCAATTTGCTGTATGACACCTTGATTATCTAAGTATGTGCCATGACCCCTTGTCACCCTAGTTGTGGTTTACTAGTTGGACATTATTAGATTGCCAACATGGGTTTTAGACCGTTGTAGTAAACTGCTTAGACCTGCTACGTGCTCATGACATGATTTTGGACAATCAAATGCTAATATTGACTTAATGATATATTGAACTTGTTTTGGAAAGGTATCATGTGATGTTGATGGCACGTGGTGCATGGTAATCAACTGGGGTTTGATAAATAGTTTTCGACCGGGGCATGTGGCAAGAGTAATCAGGTGGGCCAGTTGTGGCATTGGGGATGTTGATTTGGTTCTTCGGGTAGTCTTGCCCTGGTCACCCTAAGGACTTAACCTTGCAAGCCTTTGAACTGGGTCTAACGTGCAACCACATGTCTGTAATGGGACGGACCTAGTTGACTAAGTTGCTAATAACGTACCTGTGGGACCTCAGGAGGTCAACTACACCCTTTGTGTAAGTTGTACGGGGGAGCGTACCGGGGCTGAGGCCAGGTACCCATCTAACGGTTGATTGGCCTAGACTTCGCCTTAGCTAAGGGAAGGGTTAGTGTGCAATAACCGGGGAGGACCACTTGTATTATTAGAAGTTTCCGAAAGACTTTGTTACGGGAACTCGCCTTTGTGGTGTTTGACTGTATCTTGTGGGTAAAGTGCATAACCTCTGCAGAGTGTAGAATCTATTCGAATAGCCGTGTCCGCGGTATTGGACATCACTCGGGAATTACAGTCAAGGGTTAGATTTTCTCAAAAATAACTTGGGTTTGAAAGGTTGGGTTGGATTGACAATGATGTTGGAAATGTGGATTAGGATGGGAAAGATGTTTACTAAACTTCTTGAAAAGTTATCTACGCTTTACTTGTTTCTACTGCTTTCGAATCTACTTATATTACTTGTCAAATGCTGTTTACTGCAAATATACCTTAAGCTATTCCTTTGTACCAAGCCATGCATATAGTATATTAGCTGCATTCTGTGCATGACTTGCTGAGTACCAAGTACTCATCCTTGCCACCCTACAACACCAGTTGAAGAGGAGATTACACCAGCTTTGGAGGAGGAGCTCCAAGAGGATCCGTCTACTTAGGGAGCGAGCCCAGTCAGTTGCCTGTGGTATACTGGATGGCGCCACGAAGTTAATTGATTTTCCGCTGCTATTATTATTTCTCTCTGAATAAGTTTCGCCTTGCGAGGCGTATATTTGTAACTTGGCCATAAGGTCAAGCAACTAGTTTGGTTACTTAAATAAAGTACTTTATTAGTATCGAGTGGTATGATTGTGATATTTACCGATGTTAAGACTGTGTGCACTAGCGCATTCCTGGACTAGTGCTGAATACACAGAGGGTCCGGATTTGCAAATTCGGGGTCCCGACATAACTCGGTCATCAACAAGCTCAAATCTGAAGCTCAACTTTTCAGCTCACAGACCCACTTACTCGGGACAGTCTGTAGTAAAATCGACATAACTTTCAAATGGCTTAATGGATTTTAGAGTTCTTGTACTCTAACGAAACACAAGAACAATATCTACAATAAACTCTACAGACGGATGAGCATTTGACCCTTCTAGCTACCACAAAAACGAGCTACAAAACAGGGCTGAATTCTGCTCGAAAACAGAAAACACATTCCCTCCAATAGAACTAGGTTTCCCTCCACAAATTTCAACCCTAGGGTCCCTACAACCCTAGAAACCAGCCCAATACCTCCAGATCTGAGCTCACACAACCATCCATGGGGGAAGGAAGGACTTACCAAGAAGGGAGGCAAGGAAGGAGAGGTGGTGGGGCTGCTGCCGCAAGGAATGGAGGGAGGAGCCGAGCTGCTGCCATGGGGGAGGACTTGGAGGCACCGTGGAGAGCTCCATTGGAGGGGAAGGGAGCTTGGAGAGATGGAGAAGAGCCCCTTGCTGGCTGGACACGAAATGGAGAGGTGGGGAATCAAAGTGAGGGAGGACTCCAAGAAGACAAGTTGGCTGTTGGCTTGGAGATGCCCACACGGTTGGGAAAAAGAAAAGGGGGAGGGTTAGGTGGAGGGGTTAAGTGAAGGAGTGAATGACTAAGTGGTTGAATAACCTTTCTCTCCCACACAAGACCCAATTTGATAATCCTGCATTTCATCAAATTGGTCCTCCAAATACCCAGACGAGAAAAAGAATCCAAAACGGGAAACAACACTTAGTGATGTTACAATCTCCCCCACTTAAAGGAATTCGACCCCGAATTCGAAGAACGCCAACTCGAAAACAAAGTCCCCAAGGGACTCAAGACTTCTTTGCAGCTCAAAACAAAAGCAAATGATACACCAACTCGCTAAATCCAATTATTAACGGCAAAAGTGACTTCACTTAGCTCAACTAAATGCAACCTCTCACGATTCCTCATTCACTTTGATTTCTACTAAAATTTGCAAGGGACAAACTTCCCTAGCTGTCTGGATTCCAAAGAACTTTCCTGAACCAAGAATCTCACAAGAATTTTTCTCAACCAAAATCTTTAATTTCACGCAGTAAAAGACTCAATCCAATTAATTGAAATGCCAAATCCCCACATCAAACACATCATGCCACTATTGCAAGATAATCTGAGGCCACTCTGAAAAACTTCCTTTGGAATTACCGGATAATACGACCTCATTCTTGGAAAACATGGTTCCAATTCTCAACTTAACTTTCGATTCCTTGTTTAACTTCAATATAATCTTTCATCATAACCTTTTTATCACAATTCATCTTATTCATGAAAACAAAAATGATACGAGGCTTTTCATTCTATCACACCTCTAAACCAATCCTCCACCAATCATTGACACCACCCGTTTAATCATCTCGGGTTCCAAATTTGAACCCCAAAGACTCAAATACACATAATCCCATCTTTTCTAATGGTTTGGCCTTTTCAACACAAGGACCAAAATTAAACAATGCCATCGAAGGAAATAGCTCGCTCGTGCATGATTTCCTTTCCAATCACAACCCAAAATATATAATTGTTTTCCCATCTTCTCCCAGGCATATCTCACATCCGGGGACAACTAACTAAATTACATGTTCGCAACAAAACACTTTATTTCAAATTACCATCACCTTCTTAACAACCAACAATATTCTCAACAAAATTTTGAACCAACATCACAAACCTCCATCATAAACCACCCTTTTAAACCATAACCAAAGTTCTACACCTAGCCCAAGCTAGGGCCGTAAATCATTACCAAACCACAATTGAGTTCTTTTACTAAGAGGGTTTTGCCCTCACATTCTTTTACTCAAATAACCAAGTCCAAAGGTATAATCCTTATTGTACTCAACACTATAGCATAAGCATTCATATTCTCATCGCATGCTAGGATGCAAAGAAATACAATTCTTTCGAACCCAATTGAAACACATGCATCAACTTGAACCCAAAGCACTAAAATTCACTTGGGAAAGAACTCAACAACATCCAATTATCACTCACTTTCACAAGAGCAAACCTCAAGCCTTTACCAAGGCAAACATCTCTTTTTTTTTAGAATAAATGACTTCATTTCCAAAAAGAAATGATTAAGGAATCAATCCACTTCAACTCAACGACCAACAATTCCTTAAGAGAAGAAAAACTCAGTTCTCTTACAATCACAAAACCACTTTTACATTTTCCAATCAATGCGATAAAAGTCGCATCGGGAATAAATTCAAATTAAAAGAAAAACCTTACACAAAGCATTGACAGAAGCTCTCATAACAATCACAACAACTCAACTCGCTTTCGCAAAGCAAAACCTCTCACGATTTACCAAAATCAACATTTTGGAAAGAGAAAACCGATTCTCAAACCAAGCATCTGAACTCACAACCAACACATTTTCTCTCGAGAAAAGGGAACTTATTCCCAACTGAAACCACCTGTCCATCAAAATCACTTATGAAACATTCATAAGATTCACCCTTTTGAGACATTCACAAACACCACACACCTTTTCAATTAAGTCCAACTCTCGTCAAAATATAGTCACAAAGACTTTCAACTCAAGAGGTTCCAATACAATCCATTATGTCTGTTTGTTTCCTTAAAGTACTAATTCCAAAGATAATTCAGTTTGCACGCGAAAGAGCGCGATCCACTACTACACTGTTGGGTGTAAAACCCACATTCAAACACAACCTAATGAAATTAGCCAAGACAAAAGATTAGCCTGGTTCAATGAAATAAGGTATTCCAATAGAAAACCATCAACCGATTACTTCATCGTTACTCTTTCATCCTTATTTTTCAATTGTCAAAGTCAAGTCCGCACTTGACCAAAAACACATACATCCCCAAAAGATCATACAACCAATTAAATCCGTAGACCTTTAAAAGAAGGTTCAACTCGAATTCCACCATAACTAATATTCCAATACGCTCAGCCATTAAGGATTTCCTATTCATCAGATCCTAAGAAGTCCAACACTGTTGAACACAAGTTACAACATCTAATCTTTGATTAATAACTTCCCACTATTCACATAACCACCATCGGTCATGTTATCATAAAACCCTAAACCATGACTATCTTATGACAACCAAGGAGAATCATGTTCTCACACCTTCGGTACAAATAACTCATCTATTAATTCGGCATAAGACGAGCCATCATCCATACAATTGTCTATACCAATCTTAAAACACACCCTTTCGACACTTATTTCGACATAATCAACAATTACTTGTCATACAATCCCTAAGTCATTATTTTGGCATCCCCAGTTCACTCAACCAATTCATACTTCTAACATCTCGATATCATCTCCACAAGACTTATTTCATAAATAAAGCCTCAAGACAAACATTTGTCAAGGATACAACCCTAGTATTAATACAATCATTCCATACGTCCTCATTCTTTGATTACACATAGATTAAGTCATATTATTGACCCACAATATTTACTGACCCATAAGCAACAATAGACAGTATTTCACACCATCTTCTTGCTATAGCAAGTTCATCAACCGAATATTCTAAATCTTCTTAGTCGTGATCAATACTCACCTTACAGGAATACAAATCCTGAACTCCCTAATAACTCCATGACTCGCAACACTTTGCACAAAACACTAATCAACTTTCACTTTAGATCACTTACCATCTCTATTATTCTCTCTCTACCAACACAACAAATTAGGTTGTCTCTAAACAACCAACACATTTACTTTAACAGAATCCATGACCCACATCATCTGAAACTTTAACTCCTCATCATACTCTTAACTTCTTGAACACCCACATGGGTCATACACCCAACTCTTAAGGAAACCACAGTTTCTTAAGAAAAGAACAACAACCAAAAACACAAAGGAACTCGCCTCTCTAGTTTCCAAATATTAACGTACAACCACGCTTCAAACAAATCTCAAACATACAACTTCCACGAAGGAAGATAGATGCAAGGGGGTAAAATCAAGCGATCAACGAAATCTTTTTTTGATAAAGACTTAACACTTAAGTCCACACGATTAAAGTTTTACAATAACAACTTCAGCAAACTCTTTCAAATCCAAAGAACGACAAACACGAGAACAAAATCACTTTTCTCCACAAAGGGACCAACCAAATCGAATACCAAGATGGTAGCAATAGAAATCCAAAAGGATTTATCACCGAACTCTTTCTTCTTGTCTCGAACCAACGAAGACAAAAGAAACCGACCTTCTCTACCCACTCTCTGAACTATGACGCGAAGGCGACTACTCTCTGCTACGAGAGGTTCCCAAAATTAAGGGTTGGCTCTAGCCGGCCACACCCACGACCGAGGCCCAAAACACGGCAAAAAGAACAGGGCCGAAACCTTTCGGCACCACAACCTCACTTAATCACAAATATTGCAACTCAAACAACTCTTTTATAAACAATACCATATGCCTAATCAATGGCAGCATTCAACATCAAAGCTTAGGTACAACATTTAAGCGTAAAGCAACGATACCCATACCCTTTCCTACTGTGCATCAGAGTGTGTCAAGTTTTAAATTAATTAACCACTCTATTTCAGATTTTTTTTAAAGGTTATTGCCCTAAGGCCAAGTTTTAAAAGTTGATACCTATGCCATGTTTCTACTTTTCCAAGTCAACATTTTAGTTTACTCTAGAGTAAATTACTAAATTCACACACCACGGACCTGAAGCCCGCTCTGATACCAACTGTAACACCCCGGCAGCTCACGTGCCCGAAGTGCTACCAAAACCTATCTAATTTTCACTTAAAAATTTTCGCAAGACCTCCCCTACTAAGTGGACATCCACTCAGCAGGCAAAAGAGATCACACTTAACAATATAGCAATAATAATTTCAACATGTCATGGAATCAATCAACCATCATGACATGTAGGCAATTAACCAATACCAAAAAAAAATCCATTCATTAACAACTCAACTTAAATACCTCATGATTACACAAATAGATTAGCTAGTTACAAATTTACTAATTAATTCCAAAAGTCTGAAACATGTCGTGAGACACAGTGGAGGTGCAGCTACGCCCCAAACCCAGCAAGTCGCTCTTCCGAGTACCTAAAAATGTTAACAAACAAGCGTGAGTTCAAAAACTCAGCAAAGTGCATCAAATCAATATGAATAACAAGTTAGCAATTCCAACCCATCATTAAGAATGTAACTCTTACAAGATTCAACCATTACATAAACCATTGTACCGGTACCACTTACCTCATTGCCCTTTTCATACACATACCTCATTGAATCTTTTTGGGTGAGTCCACGACTCGGTCCCAACTCTTCACAACTCCATTTAACACACAAAACTCAATCGTTAGCGATGCAATGCACATGTATGCTATTTTTAGATGCACGTACCGGTACTGCCGAGTGCACACCCGTCGGTGTGCACCCTCACGTCCCTCCCATCCCGTGGAAGGTGCCTACTCTTACTGTCTCGCTCCCATTCACCAAGATGAATGGGACTACGAGGTAGGACTTTCGTGTTCACTACGTGTGAACACAGAGGCCCGCATCAGAATGGGTCGCCTCTTCCATTATGAATGCACAAATGCAATTAACACAATTAAGTTGCAAACTGCATTCATTTCTATCTTTTCACATGTACGAAATTTGAATACATACATAGCCATGCATTCTCACAATCATGAAGATAATCATCATCATCATCCACTCACTCATTAGCATTAAACAACTTTAAATGCATAATCATTTACTCTTATAATACCATCACAATTCATGAAATTCACTGCAACATGCACATATTCATAAGGATTAGCAAGAATCAAATCCTAGAATTATACTAGAAATTCACTTGCCTTCTACCCACACGAAACAATGTGGCGCGAGGTTGAAGCCACCTCCGAAGCCACACCTCCTGAAATAAACATTGCGCAATCGATTTCATACAAACTATAGCCAACACAACCACAAACAACACTCTTACTCACTAAGTCAAGTTTTCCACAAATATGAATTTTCATACAAAACTGGTTTGGGTAGTCCTCTTTGCCAAAGCAAAACTATTGCTATACAACTCCAAAATGAGTAAACAAAGACACTTTAAGCATCTACTCAGAATGCTCTAATTATCTCTAGGCAAATTTAAATCCAAATTCTGCTTCTATCTTGATCAAAATCACAGATCAAAATTGAATCTTTTATTAGTTGCACTTTGGACAGAATTCGGTAAAACTTTCATAACTTTTTAATGGTTGAACCAAATTTCATGTTCTTGGACTCTAATCGACCCTAAGACAACCATCTATCCATACATCAAGCCCATTCAAGTTGATTCTTCCCCAATCACTACCAGATTTCAAAAGAGTACTCTACCCGAAAAACCTCATTTCTGAAATTTCAGACAAATAGCAGTTTCGGGGAGCCTGCTTCAACAATGCATAACTTATGATTAAATAATGCAAAACAAGCAAACAAATACATTTTATTCAGCTACACAAAATTTCCTAGATATGTCTAGGCAAATGAAAAGACTGATTCGGCTTGCAACTTGCCCAAATCAATCGAACAAAATTAAATCTACTACTAGTTCACAACTTGTACAACAGAGAGTAATTTGGGCATAACTTTTAAATGGTTGATTCAAATTGAGTGTTCTTGAGCTCTACAGAAACTTGAGAGCATTATCTACAACTTCTCTGGCAACCAAATAAACAGGAGATGGCTCCAAGAGCCTCTAATCAACCTCTGCACATTCAACCCAATTTCTGAACTTCCAGAAAAACATATTTCTGGGTAGCAAGTTCAAAACAACATAACTTTTGATTCTTGAACTGGAATCAAACAAACGAGTACATTTTATTAAACAACAGGAAATTTCCCACAACTTTATAGGCAAATGGAAAAGCTAACTCGGTCATCAACAAGCTCAAATCTGAAGCTCAACTTTTCAGCTCGCAGACCCACTTACTCGGGACAGTCTGTAGTAAAATCGACATAACTTTCAAATGGCTTAACGGATTTTAGAGTTCTTGTACTCTAACGAAACACAAGAACAATATCTACAATAAACTCTACAGACGGATGAGCATTTGACCCTTCTAGCTACCTCAAAAACGAGCTACAAAACAGGGTTGGATTCTGCTCGAAAACAGAAAACACATTCCCTCCAATAGAACTAGGTTTCCCTCCACAAATTTCAACCCTAGGGTCCCTACAACCCTAGAAACCAGCCCAATACCTCCAGATCTGAGCTCACACAACCATCCATGGGGGAAGGAAGCACTTACCAAGAAGGGAGGCAAGGAAGGAGAGGTGGTGGGGCTGCTGCCGCAAGGAATGGAGGGAGAAGCCGAGCTGCTGCCATGGGGGGGGGACTTGGAGGCACCGTGGAGAGCTCCATTGGAGGGGAAGGGAGCGTGGAGAGGTGGAGAAGAGCCCCTTGCTGGCTGGACACGAAATGGAGAGGTGGGGAATCAAAGTGAGGGAGGACTCCAAGAAGACAAGTTGGCTATTGGCTTGGAGATGCCCACACGGTTGGGAAAAAGAAAAGGGGGAGGGTTAGGTGGAGGGGTTAAGTGAAGGAGTGAATGACTAAGTGGTTGAATAACCTTTCTCTCCCACACAAGACCCAATTTGATAATCCTGCATTTCGTCAAATTGGTCCTCCAAATACCTAGACGAGAAAAAGAATCCAAAACGGGAAACAACACTTAGTGATGTTACACGCTTGTGTTTATATTGTTTTCTTTTAGGTACCATGAATCCGGCATGCGGGGAAGGGAAATAGTCACACTTCCACACGTAGCTTCACTCTTTTTATTTCACAAGTCATTCAATTAGTGTTGATAATAAATTGCGTGTGATGATCATTGCTTTAAGGCTTAGCTTTGCTAAATGAGAATCTTTTCGTTTGTTTGACTCTTGGAGACATTATATGTTTGGAACTAGACTTACATTGTTGCTAAGTCGTTAATTATTGCTGTTTTAGATGCTTTCCATTATGATATAACTTGTGTTACTGTTGCTCCTTCAATTCATGTTAAAACAAAGGAGATGCTACCAAAATCTCGGTTTTTAGCATGTGCGCCTTTGCTGGAATTTATGTTTAACTGTGGTATTTAGATATTGTTTAGCTTATGTTTGGTAGCATTCAGGCATATTAAATGTCGGGGTATTACAACACATTTTCCAAATGACTCCAACTCTAGCCAAACAGAGTTACACATCAAGGGCTTAACTCAAAAGTTTCCAACACAACCCTTTATGACCATCTACGTCCTTTTAAAATTAATTCCAAAGATAATTCAGTGCGAACGCGAAAGGGCGCGATCGACTCAAAAACTGTTGGGGTGTAAATCCACACTCATAGCACCAACTAAACAAATTAGCCAACACCAAAAATTTGCACCAATTTCTACGAGTTTTAGGGAAACTCTGAAACACAACATATGGAACACCTTGACCGAAACCCTTCGACCAAAATGGCAAACAACCAAACTAGTCCAGAAGGTTTTAAACACAAGCTCAGCATAAAAAAAACCATCTCTAGTACTCCACTACGCTTTCCATTAAAGACTTCAATAATCACTATTTACTCCCTGAGAAGCCCCAACACAATTAAACCAAAAGCTTCACAACAAATTCTTCCTCTAGTTACCATTCCCAACACTTTTAATTAGGGTTTATGATGCTTATCAAAAAGACACCCAACCAAGACTACATTGACATGATCCCCACGGATCACTAAATCATATTACTTCTTATTCTAAATTTGAAACATAGTACTTCAACAAATCTTTCAGCAATATCAACATATAAATTTCATACCTCCTACATATTCACGTCTCGACAACCGAACCTAATTCAGTTAAACAACGACTTCAACATGTAAATATTATCTCCACAGGGAAGAATTCGTAAGTGAGACTCTAAGTTATACTTTCATTAAGGATAAGATCATTTATCATGTTAATTATCCAAAGCTCAATCCATCGCAACAAGTTAAAATTTTCCTCTATTTTAACCATGGTTTTCCAACGAGTAATCTAAACAGTTACCACCACTACTTAGTCAACAATAACAACAAATGGGCATAATCATCAACCAACAACATTGCTTTTAGCTACCCTATACATAGCTGATAACAAAATTACCACCACACAACATACTCCCACTATTTAAAATAGATTGAATACTAGCATTAACACTGCCCTTAACAACATCATTAAGAATAAGTTTTATGTCTCCTCAATTGATATTAATGCTAGCATTGTAGAGACACAACTGCATACTTCCAAATATACTAGTAGTTTGCAACTACGTAAATAGCAACTCTAATCAACTTCCAAATTAAAGTCACTAGTCAACACGATTAAATTTCTCTATTAATCCATTAGATTAGAACATCTTTAACAACAAGCAAAGTTTCTTTAACAATAACATCAGTCTACATCATCTTAATGTTTTAACTATGCTTCAAGGTTTAAACTTTAAACATTATCGGGGGTCATAAGCACTTTTATAACAAAGCAACAGATTCTAAGCATGTACATTAACACATCCAATCATTCTCGCTAAGAGTAAACTCCAACACTAGTAGTCTATTTATTCTCAAGCTAGAGATAACAACCGCATTGAATTGTTTCAACTCACAAATTAACTTAACAATACGTCATCCCATAAACCACATTGGTACATGCTACATAGCATGCTAAACAACAATTCTTACTAGGGACAAACGATTTTGTCAAAAGACTACTTGCTTTGTTTGCAGCATTTTAGTTTTAAAACTCATCCCAAATTCATAAAGAAACTTGACTCTCAAAATTGCAATGAGACAAACCCAAACTTGGTCATGCAAAAGGAATTCTCCAAAACACTTTTCAATCTCAAAGACTCCCACAGGAGGGAACCAAGCGTTCAAATAAACCTTTGCAAATAAAACCTTAACACCAAACCCCTAACTTTCACGAAACAAGAAGGGTTCTTCAAAGATGATTTCTTAAACCAGCAAAATAACGAAATCAAACACCACTTACTCCTACAAAGCCACAAAACTTCAGCCCTGACAACTAGGTCTGGCATAGCACCTCAATAACTCCTTTAACCTCGGAGAAAGACAAACACAGAAATAAATTGAATGCTTCTTCCCCATAAAGCAATCCACAAACTAGACATCAAAACTGGAAAAGCGCCCAAAAGAAGCGCAACACTAGACTCCTCTTCTTCGTCTTCAACCAAGGAAGACAAAACCACACACCGCATACGGAACGATCCGCGAAAAACCAATACCAAACACTTTTCTTTTGGTTTCCATCAACTAAAACCAAGAAAACCAACCAAGACCGACCACAGAACGATAAAGAACATCCGAAGGAATCCACCACCAATCTCTTCTATTTGACTCCAGTCAACTACCCGATCTACGACAGAAAGGGTAAGCACTCTTCTCCTACAAGGGTTAATAGTTCTTCGGTGATGGCTTTAACCAGCCACACCGTCAAACCTCACACTTACTATGAACAAAAAGAGGTGACCGAAACCCTTCGGCACCACAACCCCACTCTATCACAACAACAAGAGCAATTCAATCATTTATCTCGTTGACATAGCAACATGCATTGTCAAATGAAGCATTCAACATCAAAGCTTAAATACAACATTTAAGCGTAAGGAAACGATACCCATACCCTTTTCCTACTGTGCATCCATGTGTGTCAAATTTTAGATTAGTTATACCACTTTTGCAAGTTTTAATGTTGCTATCCTATGACAAATTTTAGTAAAAACCTAAGCCATGTTTCTAAGTTATTCCACATCACATTTTAGTTGTAACCTAAGGTATGATACTAAAAATACATATTCCAAGGACCTACAGCCTGCTCTGATACCAACTGTAACACCCCGGCATCTAGTATGCCTGAATGCTACCAAACATAAGCTAAATAACATCTAAATACCACAATTAAACATAAATTCCAGCAAAGGCGCACAAGCTAAAAACCGAGATTTCGGCAGCATCTCCTTTGTTTTAACATGAATTGAAGGAGCAACAACAGTATAGCATTATAAGGCAATATGAGAGACAGCTAAAACAGCAATAATTAAAGACTTAACGACAATATAAGTCTAATATCAAGCACTTAAAGTCTCCAAGTGTCAAACGAACAATAAAACTCTCATATAGCAACGCTAAACCTTAAAACAATAATCATCACACGCAGTTTATTATTAAAGCTAATTGAATGACTTGTGGAATCAAAATGGGTGAAGTTACGTACGGACGTGTGACTACTTCCCTTCCCCGCATGTCGTTCTCATGGTACCTAAAACAACAAGAAAACACAAGCGTGAGTTCAAAACTCAGCAAGCATATTGCAATGGTACAACAAGAACAATTACATAGAAATAATATCTCACATCATGTAAAACCATCTCATTCATGGCCACATATTATCATCATCATCAATATGTATGAAGTGCAATGCGATGCTCATGTCTCCTTGGAAACTCATACCGGTATGGTTGAGTACACACCCGTCGGTGTGCACCCTCTCCCCCCTTCCATCCCGAAGATGGAGGGTGCCTACTCCTCGCTTCCGTTCACCGCCGTGAATGGAATCACGATGTAGGACTTACTCATTGGCTCTCCGGATTAGTCATAACTTTCTCACCGACCTTCCCCGAATTAGTTATGACTTTCTCACCGCCCGGGCCATGTATCATGCCATGTCATATATGCAAATATGCCAACATCATAAATCACTTTTACATTAACACATGGCATCATAACATAGTAAGCGTATTCATCATATCATTGGCAATCATTAAAGCATGGCATCTGATCATATCATATATCCAATTTCTTCTATTTTCAACAAGCAACCTACAAACCGCTACCCATTACAATACACTTGCCTCGACCACAAGCAACGGATTGGCGGGAAGTAGAAGGCACTCCCGGGGTCGCACCACCTGCACAAAGGTACCACACACTCACAATCATGTCCACAAAACAGTAGGCAAACCCTCATCTACCCCGACATTCCCAACTACTCACAAAACCCAAAAACAGAGGTTCTGTCCCGTCGGGACAACAGCCTTCCAAAAGGCATCACTCGGGTTCTAAGACTCCAAATCAATTAAACGAGTACATCCTCGCGTATCTTAGGAAATTTCCCAACTTTTTCTAGGTAAATGGAAAGACTGATTCGGAATCTAAAGTTGTTTAATCTACAAAATACCGTGATCTGTTCTAATCACGTCACAGATTTTAACACGCTCGGTAAAACAGTCATAACTTTCAAACAGCTCATCGGATTTGGACGTTATTTATATCCACGGAAAGATAATGAAATTATCTACAACTTATTCAACATCTGTACGACCAGATTCGGAATTTAAATTGGCGAAAAACCGAACCCTATGTCGACTGCTCATGCTGTGCGAAGCAGAGAATGTGACCAACTAAAGAACCCATCTAATCTAATCAAATCCAGCACCACCAATTGATCTAAAAACTTGATAAAAATCCTTAGAACAGTACCTAGACCAACCCCAAAGAGTCCCATGGCCATACCTTCGCCCGACGCACGAAAACCCAATAGATCTCCTCACGGTTCGCGCGATCTCCTTCCTCGCTCCAATCCCGCCGTATCTGCTCGTCGCGGAGCGCTCCAATGGATGGATCTTCGAGTTGGCAAGGTGGAGAACTGCCCTAGGGGCAGCAAGGGAGGTGAGAGGTGGTGGAGGGGTGGAGGAGCAATGGGGAGCAATGGGGAGCCATGGGGAGGGGCGCACGCAAGCAAGGGAGGTGGAGATGGAGTTGTGGCGGCTAGGGTATGGGAGAGGGAGTTTGGGGCGCACCAAGGGGTGGGGGCCAGATTTGGCTGCCCAAAAGCCCCCCCTTGGGCCCAAACCCTTCCATCGGAGGCCCAACTCAACCCCCAAGGCCCAAAGTCCCCCGGAGAGGCCCAAACACCCGAAAACGGCCCAAAAACACGCTATAAACGGCATAACGTAAAGTTTTTACCTCTATTTTCACATTTTATAAAGTTTTTGACCTCAACATTCACATTTTATAAGATACGACACTCCGTGGTGTCACACGGAGTGCGTGACACACGTAGATGTTCAAGAAGTTAAGTGTATGTCGAGGAGTTAGAGTTTTCAGATGATGTGGGTTATTGATTCTGTTGAAGTGATTGTGTTGGTTGTTAAAGACAACCTAAACTATTGTGTTGATAGAGATGATGAACCGAGATGATAGGTGACCCAAATTGAAAGTTGATTAGTGTTTTATGCAGAGTGTTGTGAGTTATAGAGTTATCAGAAGTTAGAGATTAGTAAGTGTTGTTTGCGGTTGAGAAGGTCTAGAATTTTTCTGGGTGACAAATTAGTATAGTGGGGTTTATGGTGTAAAGACTTGAGGGTTGTCGGGTTTGTTGTTTAGGGGTTGAGTAAGCGGTGAATCGGCAAAATGACTTAATTGATAGGTAATCAAAGTATAGGAACATGGAATGATTGTAGGAAAGGTTGAAATTGTCCTTGACAGATGTCTGCCTGGGATCCGTAGTTATGGAAGATGTCTAATGGAGATTGTATTGAGTGGTTAGAATTATTCATTGGTTGAATGAATTAGGGGTATTGAGTAAGTACCTTATGGTTTGTGCGAGAGTGATTTGTTGTTTATGCCAAAATAAGTGATGAAGAGATGTGTTTTAAGCTTGGGATAAACAGTTATATGAATGATGAGTCATAGTGGTTGGTAGACCAAAAGAAGAAGTTGACGTGAGTCTTATGTTGAGGTAACTAGTAGGTTCGTTGTGCCGAAGTTGTGAGAACGTGGTTCTCCTTGTTAATTGCTATAAGATAGACATGGATAGAGTTTGATAATCTTATGACCGGTGGTGGGTAAATGATTAGTAGGAAGTGTTTTTATCAAAGATTAGATGTTGTAACTTGTGTTCAACAGTGTTGGACTTCTCAGGATTTGGTGATTATGAAATCCTTAATGGCTAAGAGTATTGGAATGCGAAAAATGGTGGGATTCGAGTCGAATCTTCTTTTAAAGGTTTATGGATTTAAATGAATGTATAAACTTTCTGGGAGTGCCTACCCTTTTGTTAGGGCGTCTTGATTAGTGTGCAATAGGTCTCTCCTGAGTAAGTGGCATCTTGTCAAGTTACGGATTTGACTTTGATGATTGGAAATATGGATGAAAGAGTAGTTTTGGAAGTAACCGGCTGATGGATTCCAGAATATTGTATGTTATTGAATCATGCCAATCTTTGGTTTGGCAAATTTGTTTAGCTTAGGCTATGAGTATGGATTTTCACCCAAAAGTTTGGAGTGTATCGCGCTCTTTCGCGTTCAACTGAGTTATCTTTGGAAACCATACGTAAAGGAACTAAATGGACATGGTGGGTTGTGTTGGAAACCCTGGAGTTAAGCACTTAACTTGTAACTCTATTGTGTTAGAGTTGATTTTAATTGGAAAATGTGCAGTGATTGCAAGTGCTTTAAAAAGTGGATCTTATGAATGTTCCATGAGTGATTTTGCTGGTGAAGTGTTTTCTTTTGGGAATGAGCCTCCCTTTCTTTTTGAGAGAATTTGTAGCGGTTGTGGGTGTAGTTGTTTGATTTGAGAATTGATGTTCTCTTCTAAAAAGAAATTTTTTTTACTTTGGTTAAAATGCGTTGTTTATCATAAAAGAGATGATGAGCCAGGTCAGTGAGAAAGTCATATATGGATATATGACTAATCCGGAGTGCTCTTGAAAAAAAATTGCATTCATGTCAGGCATCGAGATTTCCCATGCTTTTAAGCATGGAAATAAAGAATGGATAATTGCTGGAATTTTGTTTATGTTACAGATTTGAATTTCCTTTCTCCTTGAGAGATATTGAGATGGTTGTGGTTTCTTGTGTGTGATTTGAGAAACGGTTTCTTTCCAAAATGTTGATTTTGGTGAAAATGAGAGGTTTGGCTTTGGTGAAAGCGAGTTGAGAAATTTTGGATGTCGAGAACTTCTATCAAAGAATTGTGTGGAGTCTCTCTTTTGTTTGAGTGCTCCTCGATGCGAAATGTATCGCATTGATTTGAGATTTGAGTTTTTCCTTTGCGGCTTGACTTAGGAAAAGAAAAAAAAAGAGTGGTCTTTGGATGTTATCGAATCTTTGTTCCAAAGTGATTTGTAGCGCTTTGGGTTCAAGTTGATGAATGTGGTTCATCCGGCTAAAGGGAGTTGCTCTTTGTCGGCATTCTCGTTTGAGATATGAACAGAAATGCTTATGAAATTGTTGAGTATAATGGAAGATTATACTCATGGGCTTGGTAGTATTTGAGTGAGGAAATGTGAGGGCAAGACCCTCATAGAAAAAAAAATCAGTTGTGGTTTGATAAGAATCTATAGCCGTAGCTTGGGCTAGGTGTAGAACTTGGTTGTGGTTCAAAAGGTGGTTATGATGGAAGCTGGTGATGTCGGTTCAAATTTTGTTGAGATTATGGTTGGTTGTTAAAAAGGTAATGGTAATTTGAAATAAAGTGATATATCATGAACATTGCCTTAGCTAGTTGTCCCTGGGTGTGTATTATGTCTGGGAGAGGATAGAATGAAAGTGTATCGTGGTTTGTGCTCGAAAGGAAAGTATTGTCGATGAAGGCTATGTGCGTAGATGTCATTAGTTAATTTTGATTCTGTAACACCCCAGCTTCTACTAAGCCCAGAATGTCACCAAACATAGACCATAACACACTTAATACCAACGTTTAAGGTAAATTACAGCGAGTAATCATTTAGAAGAATTGAAAATTTTGACAGCATTTACTTTGTTTATGCATGAAACTTAACAACATAACATCATATCAATACGTAGGATAAACAAGATCTTCACACGCAGCGATAATGATAACTAATCATCAACTAAAACATCAATAAGCATCGCTAGCAAAAGAATAAGCATCAATTTAAGTCTAGGAAGATATAACAATTCACTCCATAGCCCCACATGATACACATGAGGGAAACAACCAAACATAAAGACCATACACTAATGATTATTGTAATACTTATTGCCGTGTCTCCAAAACAGATGAATTACCTAGATTATGATACTACATGGAGGAGTGTAGCTAAATCCCTTTCCCGCGCGCCGATTTCAGGTACCTAAAGAAACAAACAACGAAAACACAAGCGTGAGTTCATAATACAGCAAAGTGTATTGTAATGGATCAACAAGGATCAAGACAACAAACCATCATCCCAGTCTCCACAGTTACATCACAACACATCATATTTAACATTATATACACCCTTTAAAACAACATGTTAATCATCTCATGAGCATCTCATGAGTACTCTCATCATCATATCATAAACTTCTTCATTTATGTATATCATTCATGCAATGCAATGCACATGTCTCCTGGAATTCTCATACCGGTATGGTGGAGTGCACACCCGTCGGCATGCACCCTTTTCCCCCTTCCATCCCGAAGATGGAGGGTGCCTATCACTCGCTTCCATTCACCTCGGTGATGGAATCACGATGTAGGACTTACTCAAAAGAATAGCCCCGGACTAGTCATAACGGTTCTCACCGACCCTACCGGAATAGTTATGACTTATCTCACCGGACGGCCACGAAAATATGCCATGTATGCAAAATGGACAGCATCGTATACATAAATCGAAATATTGCATATCAACACATGGCATCTCAACATGTAGGACCGTATTCAGCAATTGACGGTTACCGTTCAAAACACGGCATGTGAATCATTTATCAACAACAAACATTTTTAATCATGGCATGAGGACACCATAGCATCGACAACATTAAAATCATGGCCTAAGGACATCCTATCAATTATAACATGTAATTCATGGCAAGACAACCTGTTATCTAGTCCAAATACTATCAAGCAATTCTAGCAACACGTATAACATACAATCCACGCAACACACTTGCCTTTAACCACGGGCAACGGAGTGACGAGAGGTTGAGGGCACTCCCGGAGGCACACCACCTGCAAACACGTGCCACACACTCAAATCGAGTCCACAAAACAGCACACATATAAATCCCACTACCCGACTTCGCTTACAACTCCTAAAATCAGAAAACAGCAAATCTGTCCCTTCGGGACAGCAGCCTTCCAATGGGCATAACTTCGGTTCTAGGACTCCAAATTGAATAAACAAGTACATCCCCGAGTAGCTTAGGAAATTTCCCAACTTTTTCTAGTTATAGAGAAAGACTAATTCGGACTCTAATGTTGTTTAATCTAACGTTGAACACGAACTGTCCCAATCTCATCACAGATTTGACAGCGCTCGGTAAAACGGCCATATCTCCCAAATGGCTGGGCGGATTTTAACGTTCTTTATATGCACGGAAAGATAATGAAATTATATACAACTTCCTAAAAGTCCGTACGGTCAGATTCAAATTATAAATTGGCGAAAACGCCTGCCCTAGTTCGGGTTCCCAATCTGCCCGAACCAAAACGTGAATACAATCCAAGTTTTCATCAATTCTAACCCATGGCAGCACCTCCCTTTATCTAAAAACATGGTAATCCCCCTCTACAGCAACAAGAGATCTACCCCACAGGATCCCCCCATTACCTTCTTGACGATCCATGAATCAACCGGTTCTCTTCGCGCGATCTCCACCCGATCTCTTCTTCCCACCGGATCTCCTCGTCGCGGATCCTCCCACCGGTGAAGGTAGCACCGTGGCAAGGCGTGGCAACGTAGAAGATGCAGCAAGGGGCACGGGGTGATGGGGTTGAAGGCGCAAGGGGGTGAGGGGTGGAGCGGTTTGGGAAGGTGGAGGAGGAGAGGCAAGACAAGAGAGGAGAGGGGATGGGGGGCGGCGCATGGGGGTGGGGAGAGCTAGGGCAGCAGGGTTTTCTGCCCCCCCCCTCACCCCCACATGGGCCAAGGGAGTCCAACCATCCGGCCCACGAAGTTTCCCTCAAGCCCAACACCTCCCCGGAGCGGCCCAAACGCCCGAAAACGGCCCGAAATGCGTTAAAACGTGAAATCTCAGGGTTTTAGTTGCAAAATCCCCAACTTATCCCATTTTACCACATTTTATAACCTGTTATCACAAATTGTAAAGTCTCGACATTCTGTAGTATCACATTCTACCCTCCTTAACTGGATTCGACCTCGAATCTTACACGTCAACTCTAAAACAATGCCCACTAAGGACTCATCTTCTTTGCGAACTCAACACGCCCACGCAAAGACTCAAACAGTAGCAACGACAACTCAATTCTCCAAATCCATCTATTAACAAGAGTGACTTGACTTAGCTTAACTAAGCACAACTTGACATGATTCCTCATTTACTTCAATCTCTATCATGATTCATAAACTCAGAATGACACAATCATCATGAAACACATCCCTTTTTCACCATTAGTATTAAAACGGTCAACCGAGGTTCCAAACTTCAACCCCCAAAAAGACCATTTACACAAAACCCCATCTCTTCCAATTATTTGACCCCTTTTCGCAAGGAATCAAAATTTACTAATGTCATCTTCGCTCATAGCCTACATCGACCATACTTTCCTTTCGACTACCAACCACATTACACTTTTCATTCTATCCTCTCTCAGGCATAACACACACCCAGGGACGTCTAGCTAAGACAATGTCCACGACAAAGCATTTTACATCACAATTTCTATAACATTTGCTTCCACCCAACGATACTTTCAACCAAATTCAAACCACGACATCAACAACCTCCATCATCATCCACCCTCATACCACTAATGTCCAGCACCTAGCCCAAGCTAGAACCGTAACTCACTACCAAATCTCAATTGGCACTTTTCCCAAGAGGATGTCGCCCTCACAAACAATTCACACAAACAACGAAACCCACGAGTATAGCTCTTAGGTTATACTCAACAGTAACCCGAGGCCCTTCTTATTCTCGCTCCTATCAATAGTGCAAAAGAAGTACGATTCTTTTGAATCCAAGTAGACCACATACAACAACTCGAACCTCAAAGCGCCACAAATCACTTTGGAAAGAACCCGATAACATTGAAAGACCACCCTTTTGCTTTTCCTAAATCAAGCCGCAAAGGAAAACTCAAATCTCCAATCAACGCGATACAATTTGCATCGGGGAGCACTCAAACAAATAGAGACTCCACACAATTCTCTTGACAGAAGTTCTCAACAACTAAAGACAACTCGACTCGCTTTCACCATAGCCAAACTTTTCATTTTAACCAAAACCAACATCTTGGAAGAGAACTGCCACAAAAACTCTCGAAGAGAAAGGGAAACTCAAATCCCTTGCATAACATAACCAAAATACCAGCATTTATCCATTCATTCCTTTTCATGCTAGAGAGCAATGGAAATCTCGATTCATAACACGAATGCGAATTCTTCAAGAGCACTCCGGATTAGTCATATATCTCTATATGACTTTCTCACCGTCCTAGCTCAACAACTCTTTTATGCTTATAAAAACGATGTCATGAATCTTTTTCACCATTTATTCGTCATGTAACCACGATACCCATTAACCATTCACAAAGAGACTTCATTCTCTTTGTCACATGATTGACACCCAACAACATCGATGGTTGCTCAAATTCGCATAAACTACGGCGGCGTTAACCTAAAAATACCATATCGCATCACAACCCAACAACCATCAGACGCAATGCGTGCAAAACATCGCATTTTAACCAAAGCCAATAACGAGAAGATAGCATCAACTCTCAAATCAAACATCTACGCCTAATAACCGCTACCAATTCTCTTAAAGTGAAAGGAAACACATTCCCAAACAGGGAACACCTTACCAACAAAATCACTTATGAAACAATCGTAAGATTCACCTTTTGAAACGCCGCTATAAAACACCACACACGTTTCCCAAATAAATCCAACTATAGTCACGATAGAATTACAATTTAAGCGCTTAACTCCAGGGTTACCAAAGATAAATCAGTTGAACGCTAAAGAGAGCGTCCCACTCCAACGCTTTGGGTGTTAATCCATACTCATAGCATAGACTAAACAGATTAGCCCAAATCCAAAGATTGGCATGGTTTAATACCACACCACATTTGGAACCCATAAGCCGGTTACTTCAAATACTACTCTTTCATCCATATTTCCAATCATCGGAGTCAAGTTTGTAACTTGACAAAATGCCACTTAATCAGGGGAGATTTTATTGCACACTAATCAAGATGCCTAAACAAAGAGGCAGGCACTCCCAGAAAATTTATATATTCATTTGAATCCGTAAACCTTCAAAAGAAAGTTCGACTCAAATCCCACCATTACTCATATTCCAATACTCTTAGCCAATACGGATGTCATAATCACCCAAATCCCGAGAAGTCCAACACTGTTGCACACAAGCTACAACATCAGCTCTTAATAAAATCACTTTTCACTGTTCATATAACCACAATTGATTATATTACCAACGAACCATTATTCATGCAACTTATTATCCCAAGCTTAGCACACATCTCTTTACAATTATTCCGGCGTAATCAACAATTACCCTGGGTATAAACCCTAAGTCACATATTCCATATGACCAGTTCATTCCACCAATAATTAATACTAACCACGCGACACGATCTCCACTAGACATCCCTCACAAATACGGATCCTGCATGGACATCCTGTCAAGAATAATTCAACCTTTCCTACAATCATTCCATATATCCTCATTAATTGATTACACGTATTTTAAGTCATATTGTCGACCCACAATATTAACTGACCCACCAGCTACAATAGGCAGAATTTCACACCATCTTCTTGCTATAACAAGTTCATCAACCGAGACATTCTATGCTAACTAATCTCAAACATCCATTAGATTCCATAACCCGCATCACTTTACACACACCACTAATCAATTTTCACTTTGGATCACCTGACGTCTCGTTTAATCATCTCTTATCAACACAATATTTTAGTTTATCTTTAAACAAACACCAAATTCACTTTAACCGAACCACTAGCTCATATCATCCGAAAACTCTAACTTCTCGTCATACACTTAACTTCTTAAACATCCGCGTGAATCACGCACCCAACTCTTAAGGAAACCATAATTGCTCCAGAAAAGAACAACACCCAAAACACCTTTCCTTCCGGAAAGCTCAACCATAAATCACAAGACAAGTCAACTCTTAAATTCCCAAATGCCGACACGCAACTACTCCACAACTCTCGAGATCAACAACTTCCGCGAAGGAAGATGGTTGCAAGAGGGAAAACCCGGCGATTAACCAAATCTTTTTTTTTCAGATAAGGCCATAACCCCAAACTTCAACCTTTCACGAAACAAACGGTTTTTCAAAGATGAATTCCCAAGCAAGTCATCATTGCGATCAAACACCACTTAGGCCCCGACAACAAGGTCTGGCACAACACCGCAATAACTCTTTTAAACCTCGGAGAAAGACAAACACAAGAATAAATTGAAAACTTTCTCCGTAAAGCAACCGATCAACCACATCCTTTCCGACAAAACCTTGACACCTAAATCCATGCGACTTAGATTTTTCATCGAAACTTCAATAACTTCTTTTCAAATTGGAAAATGATAACCCAAGAATCAATCTATAAGTTTCTCTATAAGGCAAACAACAAATTGGGCGTCAAAGCTGGCAAGGCGACCAAAAGAGGCGCAACCCTAAATTCTTCTTTTGTCTTCAACAAAAGACGACAAAACCAAAACCACCAAAAGAAATATCGGTGAGTATCCAAAACCAAACACTTTTTCTTTTATTTCAACCAACCAAAAAAAACCAACCAAAACCGTTCGTCAAAACGGCAAAGGAAATTCGGATGGTCAATCCACAACTCTACTACTCGACTCCAACCAACTACCCAATCTACGACAGAAAGGATAAGCACTCTCCCAACAGGAGGTTAAAAGTCCATCGGTGATGGCACTAACCGGCCACACCGTCAAACCCAACATTACTACAATCAACAGAAGGTGACCGAAACCATTTCGGCACCACAACCCACATAATCTCAAATGTATCAACACAATCAATTCTTTCATAAACATAGCAACATATATTACCAAATGTAACATTCAACATCAAAGCTTAAATACAACATTTAAGCGTAAAGCAACGGTACCCATACCCATTCCTACTGTGCAACAGAGTGTGTCAAGTTATAAATTAATTATTCCACTTACACAAGTTTTAATGTTGCTATCCTATGGCAAAGTTTTAAGTAAAACCTAAGCCATGTTTCTAGGTTATCCCACTTCATATTTTAGTTGAACCTATAGTATGACACTAAATACACATTCCAGGGACCTACAGCCCGCTCTGATACCAATTGTAACACCCCAGCTACTACTAAGCCCAGAATGTGACCAAACATAGACCATAACACACTTAATACCAACGTTTAAGGTAAATTACAGCTAGTAATCATTTAGAAGAATTGAAAATTTTGACAGCATTTACTTTGTTTATGCATGAAACTTAACAAAATAACATCATATCAATACGTAGGATAAACAAGATCTTCACACGCAGCGATAATGATAACTAATCATCAACTAAAACATCAATAAGCATCGCTAGCAAAATAATAAGCATCAATTTAAGTCTAGGAAGATATAACAATTCACTCCATAGCCCCACATGATACACATGAGGGAAACAACCAAACATAAAGACCATACACTAATGATTATTGTAATACTTATTGCCGTGTCTCCAAAACAGATGAATTAGCTAGATTATGATACTACGTGGAGGAGTGTAGCTAAATCCCTTTCCCGCGCGCCAATTTCATGGTACCTAAAGAAACAAACAACGAAAACACAAGCGTGAGTTCATAACTCAGCAAAGTGTATTGTAATGGATCAACAAGGATCAAGACAACAAACCATCATCCCAGTATCCACAGTTACATCACAACACATCATATTTAACATTATATACACCCTTTAAAACAACATGTTAATCATCTCATGAGCATCTCATGAGTACTCTCATCATCATCTCATAAACTTTTTCATTTATGTATATCATTCATGCAATGCAATGCACATGTCTCCTGGAATTCTCATACCGGTATGGTTGAGTGCACACCCGTCGGCATGCACCCTTTTCCCCCTTCCATCTCAAAGATGGAGGGTGCCTATCACTCGCTTCCATTCACCTCGGTGATGGAATCACAATGTAGGACTTACTCAAAAGAATAGCCCCGGACTAGTCATAACGGTTCTCACCGACCCAACTGGAATAGTTATGACTTATCTCACCGGATGGCCACGAAAATATGCAATGTATGCAAAATGGACAGCATCGTATACATAAATCGAAATATTGCATATCAACACATGGCATCTCAACATGTAGGACCGTATTCAACAATTGACGGTTACCGTTCAAAACATGGCATGTGAATCATTTATCAACAACAAACATTTTTAATCATGGCATGAGGACACCATAGCATCGACAACATTAAAATCATGGCCTAAGGACATCCTATCAATTATAACATGTAATTCATGGCAAGACAACCTGTTATCTAGTCCAAATACTATCAAGCAATTCTAGCAACACGTATAACATACAATCCACGCAACACACTTGCCTTCAACCACGGGCAACGGAGTGACGAGAGGTTGAGGGCACTCCTGGAGGCACACCACCTGCAAACACGTGCCACACACTCAAATTGAGTCCACAAAATAGCACACATATAAATCCCACTACCCGACTTCGCATACAACTCCTAAAATCAGAAAACAGCAAATCTGTCCCTTCGGGACAGCAGCCTTCCAATGGGCATAACATCGGATCTAGGACTCCAAATTGAATAAACAAGTACATCCCCGCGTAGCTTACGAAATTTCCCAACTTTTCCTAGTTATAGAGAAAGACTAATTCGGAATCTAATGTTGTTTAATCTAACGTTGAACACGAACTGTCCCAATCTCATCACAGATTTGACAACGCTCGGTAAAATGGCCATATCTCCCAAACGGCTGGGCGGATTTTAACGTTCTTTATATGCACGGAAAGATAATGAAATTATATACAACTTCCTAAAATTCTATACTGTCAGATTCAAAATCTAAATTGGCGAAAATGCCTGCCCTAATTCGGGTTCCCAATCTGCCCGAACCAAAACGTGAATACAATCCAAGTTTTCATAAATTCTACCCCATGGAAGCACCTCCCTTGATATAAAAACATGGTAATCCCCCTCTACATCAGCAAGAGATCTACCCCACAGGATCCCCTCATTACCTTCTTGACGATCCATGAATCAACCGCTTCTCTTCGCGCGATCTCCACCCGATCTCTTCTTCCCACCGGATCTCCTCGTCGCGGATCCTCCCACCGGTGAAGGCAGCACCGTGGCAAGGCGTGGCAACGTAGAAGACGCAGCAAGGGGCACGGGGTGATGGGGGAGAAGGCGCAAGGGGGTGAGAGGTGGAGCGGTTTGGGAAGGTGGAGGAGGAGAGGCAAGACAAGAGAGGAGAGGGGAGAGGGGATGGGGGGGGCGGCGCATGGGGGTGGGGAGAGCTAGGGAAGCAGGGTTTTTTGCCCCCCCCTCACCCCCACATGGGCCAAGGGAGTCCAACAATCCGGCCCACGAAGTTTCCCTCAAGCCCAACACCTCCCTGGAGTGGCCCAAATGCCCGAAAACGGCCCGAAACGCGTTAAAACGTGAAATCTCAGGGTTTTAGTTGCAAAATCCCCAACTTATCCCATTTTACCACATTTTATAACCTATTATCACAAATTATAAAGTCTCGACATTCGGTAGTATCACAGATTCTTTGTGAAAAAGGTCAAATAATTGGAAGAGATGGGATTTTATGTAATTGATTCTTTGGGGGTTCTCGTTTAGAACCCCAGTTATTAATAAGACACCGTTGGTGATTTGTTGGTAGAGAGGCTATTAAAAGAGATGTGATTCGCTTTGATTGGGTCATCTTGAAATTAATAAGTTGTGGTAGACAGGTTGAGGAATGAAATTAAGGTTTCGTGAATGAAGTTGAAAAGAGAAGTTGTTCTGAGTTCATCAGGTTGGTTGTGATAGTAAGGGTTTGACGTGAGGATTTGGGCGTAAAAATTTGATTAAGCCTTTTAATGGCTGAAATCGAGGACTTCGGTTGACTCTTGTATTATTATTGGGAATTGAAGTGAGGGTGGAACCGTGAGAGGTTGCACTTTGTTGAGCTAAATCAACACTTTCTTGCTAAGTGTTGGTTTTGAGAACTTGCTTGTCGTTTGTTTCGGTTTGAGTCTTTGTGTGAATGTTTTGTGTTGCAAAGAAGTCTTTTGTCCCTTGGGGACTTTGTTGTTGTTTTTGGCATTCTTCGGATTCGAGGTCGAATCCTGTTTAAGGGGGGGCAGGGAGAATGTGACACTACGGAATGTTGTGACTTTATAAAATGTGAAATTGGAGATTAAAACTCTACGGTATGAGGATTAATCGTGTTTCCAGGCCGATTCTGGGTGTTTGGGCCCTTCCGGGGGAGTTTGGGCCATGGGAAACAAATAGGGCCATTGGGGAAGGCTATTGGGCCATGTTGGGAAAATGGGGTGGCAGTGTAGCCTGCTCATGCGCCCCCCCAAACCCTAGGGCGCCCCCACCTCCTCCTCCTCCCACTCCTAGCCGGTCCTAGGAGAGATCCACCCCCATCCCTTGATGCCACACCCTTCCATAACATTGTTCTCTCCATCGGGAAGCTCAGCGACGAGGAGATCCGGCGGTTCCGGCACGAGGAAGAAGATCGGGGAACCGGGAGGAGAAGTTTTGGCGTTCGTCGTTCGTCGGGCAAAGGTATGGCTATGGGTGATCCTTGGGGATGGTCTAGGTGCTGTGCTAGAGGGTGTTTTGATGCTTTTAGATCAAGAGATGGTGCTGTGATTGGGTAGATTGGATGAAAACTAGAGATTTCATAGTTCTCTGTTTCGGGCAAATTGGGCACACGACCTAGGGTTTGAGTTTTCGAAATTTTAGAGTCAGAATTTGGTCGGCCGCCTGTTGAGAAAGTTGTAGATAACTTCAATAGCTTTAATTGTACACTAAGAACGTCCAATTCCTCCCAGCCGTTTGAAAGTTATGATCGTTTTACCGAGCGTGTTCAAATCTGTGACGTAATTGGGATAGAACGTAATGTTTTGTAGATTAGACAATTTTATAAGCCGAATCAGCTTTTCCCAATACTTAGAAAAAGCTAGGAAATTTCCTAAGCTTCGTGATGATGTACTCGTTTACTTGATTTGGAGTTCTAGAACTCAAGTTATGCTAGTTTGAAGCCTGCTATCCCGTCGGGACAGATTCTCTGTTTTTCGGTTTTTGGAGTAGTTTGCGAAGTCGGGGTAGATGAGCGATTGCGTACTATTTTGTGGGCACGTTTTGAGTATGTGGTACCTATGTGCAGGTGGTGTGACCCCGGGAGTGCCCTCATCATCTCGCCAATCCGTCGCCCGGGGTTAAGGCAAGTGTATTGGAATGGTGAATGTGTTGTATGTTTGCTAGTCCTGATTAAGTGCAAATTGTTTACATAATGTACTATCTTGCCATGATTAATGTTTGCCCATGATGTGATGAATATTGTACGTTATGATGCTATGCAATGATTAGTTGTTTATGTTTATGGCATATGTTGCATACATGGCATGAAAACTGGCCTGGTCGGTGAGGAAGTCATAATTAGTCCGGTAAGGTCGGTGAGAAAGTTATGACTAATCCGGAGCGCCATTGAGTAAGTCCTACCTCGTGATTCCATCCACGGTTGTGAATGGAAGCGAGGAGTAGGCACCCTCCATCTACGGGATGGAAGGGGAAAGAGGGTGCACGCTGACGGGTGTGCACTTGGCAATACCGGTATGTGCTTCAAGGAGACATGTGCATTGCATTATATGATGATGTTATATGATGATGTTATTTGATGAGGTCAATGAGATGCATATAATGTGAATATGAGATGATTATGATGTTGAATATGAAAAGTAGTGATGATGGTATTAGAATGTGTTTTCTTGTTCCATTGCAATACACTTTGCTGAGTGATGAACTCACGCTTGTTTTTTATGTTGTTTTTAGGTACCATGAAATCAGCATGCGGGAAAAGGGCTTAGTGGCACATCTTCACAAAGTTTCACTCATTAATACATACACAATTTTGCCATTCGTAGTTGTGATTATAAGTTATTGAGTTGAGAACTTTGAGTATGCATTATTTGTGTGCTTGGTCATATTATTTACTTCGTTTTAGATCATGGAGTGGTTAAATGTGACACTACGGAATGACGGTTTGAGTCTTTTTCGATGTCGGCATTCAGGAATGACTTTGGTGTCATGTCTTTGGGATTTTTTTCCCCTTGAGTTTGGGTTTTCCGGGGAGAACTTGGGCTTTCCGAGGGAGAATTTGGGCTTCAGGGGGAGTTTGGGCCTTGGGGGGTCTAACCTGGGCCAAAGGTGGGGGAGTTTTAGGCCCATAAGGAGGAGTTTTGGGGCAGCAGCCCTGCTGCGCCCCCCCCCCATGCGCCCCAAAGGGGCTAACCCTAGCCGCCAAGCCCCTTGTGCCATCCCTCCCCTTGCCTCCCCCTTGGCATTGCGCCTCCACCCCCTCCCCTTGCTCCTCCACCTCCCTTCCTCCCCTAGCCGGCCCTAGGAGGGATCCATACTCACCCCTTGCTGCCACACCTCTCCAATTCATTGCCCTCTCCATTGAGAAGCTCCGCGACGAGAGGATCCGGCGTAATCGGCGCGTGGAAGGAGATCGGGTGAACCGGGAGGAGATCCGTTGGGTTTTTCGTGCGTCGGGCGAAGGTATGGCCATGGGACTCCTTGGGGTTGGGCTAGGTACTGTTCTAAGGGTGTTTATCATGATTTAAGATCAATTGGTGGTGCTGGACATGAGTAGATTGGATTAGATCTAGATGTTGCCACGTTTCTGTTTTGGGACAGCATGAGGAGTCGACCTAGGGTTCAGTTTTTCGCCAATTAGAGTTGGAATCTGGCCGTACGGATGTTGAAGAAGTTGTAGATAATTTCATTATCTTTCAGTGGACATAAAGAACGTTAAATTCCGATCAGCCGTTTGAAACTTATGACTGTTTTACCGAGCGTGTTAAAATCTGTGACGTGATTGGAACAGATCACGGTATTTTGTAGATTACACAACTTTAGAGTCCGAATCAGTCTTTCCCTATAACTAGAAAAAGTTGGGAAATTTCCTAAGCTACGCGAGGATGTACTCGTTTAATTGATTTGGTGTAACACCCCGGCATCTAATATGCTTGAATGCTACCAAACATAAGCTGAACCACATCTAAATACCATGAATTAAGGTAAATTCCAGCAAAGGAGTAAATGCTAAAAACCGAGATTTCGGCAGCATCTCCTTTGTTTTAACATGATTTGAAGGAGCAACAACAATATAGCAATATAAGGCAACATGAGAGACAACTAAAACAGCAATAATTAAAGACTTAACATCAATATAAGTCTACTTTCCGGCATTTAATGTCTCCAAGAGCCAAACAAACAATAAGACTCTCATAAGCAAAGCTAAACCTTAAAGCAATAATCATGACACGCAATTTATTATCAAACACTAATTGAATGACTTGTGGAATCAACTGAATGAAGCTACGTGTGTAAGTGTGACTAGTTCCCTTCCCCGCATGCCGGTCTCAAGGTACCTAAATAACAAGAAAACACAAGCGTGAGTTCAAAACTCAGCAAGCATATTGCAATGGTACAACAAGAATTATTACATAGCAATAATATCTCACATCATGTAAACCATCTCATTCATGGTCACATATCATCATCATCATCAATATGTATGCAGTGCAATGCGATGCTCATGTCTCCTTTGAAACTCATACCGGTATGGTTGAGTACACACCCGTCGGTGTGCACCCTCTCCCACCTTCCATCTAGAAGATGGAGGGTGCCTACTCCTCGCTTCCGTTCACCGCGGTGAATGGAATCACGATGTAGGACTTACTATTTGGCTCTCCGGATTAGTCATAACTTTCTCACCGACCTTCCCCGGATTAGTTATGACTTTCTCACCGCCCGAGCCATGTAACATGCCATGTATGCAAATATGCCAACATCATAATAAACTTGTACATTTAACACATGGCATCATAGCATACTCATCATATCATAGGAAATCATTAAAGCATGGCAAGTGATCATGTCATATAATCAAGTTCATCTAGTCTCAACTAGCAATCCTACAAACCGCTATCCATTACAATACACTTGCCTCAACCACGGGCGACGGATTGGCGAGGAGTAGTAGGCCCTCCCGGGGTCACACCACCTACACATAGGGACCACACACTCACAATCAAGCCCACAAAATAGTACGCAAACCCTCATCTACCCCGACATTGCCAACTTCTCGCAAAACCCGAAAACAGCGGTTCTGTCCCGTCGGGACAGCAGCCGTCCAAAAGGCATAACTCGGGTTCTAAAACTCTGAAGCAATTAAACAAGTACATCCTCGCGTAGATTAGGAAATTTCCCAACTTTTTCTAGGTATAGGGAAAGACTGATTCGGACTCTAAAGTTGTTTAATCTACAAAATACCGTGATCTGTTCCAATCACGTCACAGATTTTAATACGCTCGGTAAAACAGCCATAACTTTCAAACGGCTAGGCGGAATTGGAAGTTCTTTATATCCACTGAAAGATAATAAAATTGTATACAACTTCTTCAACAGCCGTACGACCAAATTCGAATTCTAAATTGGCGAAAAACCGAACCCTAGGTCGACTGCTCATGCTGTCCGAAACAGAGAATGTGACCAACTCAAGAATCCATCTAATCTAATCAAATCCAGCACCACCAATTGATCTAAAAACTTGATAATCATACTTAGAACAGTACCTAGCCCAACCCCAAGGAGTCCCATGGCCATACCTTCGCCCGACGCACGAACACCCAATAGATCTCCTCCCGGATTGCTCCTCGCTCCTCGCTCCTCGCTCCAATGGAAGGATCTCCGAGACGCAGGGGTGGATAGGCTACCCTAGGGCAGAAAGGTGTGGAGGAGAGGTGGTGGAGATGTGGGGAGCAATGGGGGCAAGGGGAAGGGGCGCACGGCCACAAGGGGAGAGGAGAGGAGGTGGGGCGGCTAGGGCAAGGGAGGAGGAGGTGGGGGCGCACACAAAGGCAGGGTGGGCGCACACAAGGGGCAGGGGGAGCCCCTTAAACCAGCCCAAAAGGAATCCTAGTCCTAAATGGACTCATACTCCATCCCACCAAAGCCCACAACCCCCTCTTTTAGGCCTAAACTCCCCCGGAATGGCCCAAAACCCCGGAAACGGCCCGGAAACGCTATTAACCTCCATACCCTATGGTTTTAACCTTAATTCCACATCTCATAATGTTTTTGATCTCATCATGCTCAATAAATAAGGATACGACACTCCGTGGTGTCACACTCTTCCCCCTTTCAACAGGATTCGAACTCGAATCCGAAAGACACCAAAATCAACAACAAAGTCCCCAAGGGACAAAGGACTTCTTCGCAACATAAAACATTCACACAAAAACTTAAACATGAACAAATGACAAGCGAGCTCCCAAAACCAACACTTGTGTTGATTTAGCTCAACAGAGTGCAACCTCTCACGATTCCATCTTCACCTCAATTCCCAAATAGAGCACGAAAGAAAAACGGTCTCACACTCCTCCATCAACTCCTCATTGGCACTAACGTGCCCGATCCCTTTAATCGAAACTACCCTCCAGAAGGGCACGGTACCAGCCTCTAGAACCCTCTTCATCTCCCACGCACAAACGTGTTTTCACACCTCAACCTCTCTACTGTGGTTCGCCACATTCAAAATGACGACGAACCAAGTGAGACAAATACTCCAAAACCACCCACTATTTGAACAAACGAGGTTAAGACCTTGCAAAGGATTGCTCTTTTACAAAAGACCAATACCCAACACTACCGCCTAAAGGAAAAGGCCCACCTTACAATCAGGGTCCTTAAACTCGCAAGAAAATGTAACAACCAAACAAAATCGCTACGGTTGACACAACCTCGTTCAACCTCAGCAACGGAAAGGTCCAATACACTCTGAAAAGGAAAACAATTACTAGCAACCACTAAGTGGTCTACTAATAATCTAATCAACCATACCGAGGAACATCTCAACGACACAATTCTCCAAAAAGGTTTGCATTGAGTCAAACACAACCTTCTCCTCAATGGACCACGATAAAGAGTACAATCATTGAGTGAGCTCAACCAAAATCATGAACCCAATTGGTCCACCTACAACAACTCAACCCCAAAGCGCTAAAACCACATTGGAAAGAATCCGGCAACATCCAAAGAGCACACATTTTAATTTCCTATGCCAAGACACAAAGGAAACGCAAATCCCCTACACCACAACCAACATACCAGAAATTCTTCATTGTTTCTTTTCATACTAGAAAGCAAGGGAAATCTCGTTTCATGCCATAAATGCACACTCTTCAGGAGCACTCCGGATTAGTCATATTTCCATATATATGACTTTCTCACTGACCTGGCTCAATGACTCTTTAATCATGTAGCATCTAAAAACGATGTCATGCTTACTTTTCACCATTCCTTCATCATGTAACAACACTACCGAAAAGTCATTCACATGACGACTTCTTCCTCGGTATCTCATGAATAAATCTCGAATAACATCGAGATTTGCGCTAATTCATAAAAACTATGACGGCAGCATAGTTAACAGTAAGGCACCACATCATACCAGAATCCCACCAACGATAGAAAGCTAAACTCGCAAAAGATCGCGTTTTAACCAAAAATCAACATTTGGAAAAGGACATCGGCTCCAAAGTTAAACATCTGCACAAACAACCGCCATAATTTTTCTCAAGGAGAAAGGGGAAACTCACTTTCAAAAGAGAACACTTCACTAACAGCATCGCCGATGAAACATCCACAAAAACCACCTTTTGTAGCACTTGCAAACTCTACACAGATTTCTTCCAAATAACTCCAACTCTAGCAAAGGAAAGATTACAAATTAAACCTTGTGAGTTTTCCAACATAACCCTCTATGTCCATTTGTTTCCTTTTTTAAAAAATTTATTCCAAAGATAATTCAGGGTGAACGCGAAGGAGCACGATCTACTCAGAATCTTTTGGGTGTAAATCCATACTCATAACACAAATTAAACAAAATAGCCAAAACCAAAGATTAGCACCAATAGCTACGGGTTCTATGGAAATTCGGGAAACACAACACAAGGAATACCTTGACCGAAGGCATTCAACCAAAATGGCAAACAAACAAACCAGTCCAAAAGCTTTTAAACACACGCTCAACATAAAAAGAACCATCTCTAGTACTCCACTACGCTTTCCATTAAAGACTTCAATAATCACTATTTACTCCTTGAGGAGTCCCAACACAAATCAACCAAAAGCTTCACAACAAATTCTTCCTCTTGTTACCATTCCCAACACTTTTAATTAGGGTTTATGATGCTTAACAAAAAGGCACCCAACCAAGACGATATTGACATGATCCCCACGGATCACCGAATCATAATACTTCTTATTCTAAATTTGAAACATAATACTTCAAGAAATCTTTCAGCAAGATCAACATATAAATTTCATACCTCCTATATATTCACGTCTCGACAATCGAACCTTATTCAGTTAAACAACGACTTCAACATGTAAATATTATCTCCACAGGGAAGAATTAACAAGTAAGACTCTAAATTATACATTCATTAAGGATAAAATCATTCATCATGTTAATTACCCAAAGTTCACTTCATCACCACATGTTACAAATTCCTCTATTTCTAACCAAGGTTTTCAACGAGTAATCTAAACAATTACCACCACTACTAGGTTATCAACCAACGAGCATAATCATCAGACGACAACATTACTTTTAGCTACCCTATAGATAGGTTACAACAAAATTGTCACTACACAACATACTCCAACTATTAAATTAAATTTAATAGGTTAGACCAGCACAAAGTTCTTGCAATATCATCAAACTACAAAAACCATATCTTTCCAATTGGCCTCGACACTAGCATTTTAGGAATACGACTGCATACTTCCAATCATGCTAATATTTTGCAACAACATGAATAACAACTCTAATCAACTTCCAAGTTAAGGTCACAAGCTAGCATGATCAAATTTCTCTACTAACATGTTTAAATTAGAACATCTTTAAACAACCAGCAAAGCTTCTTTAACAATATCAGCAGTTTACATCATCTTAATGTTCTAACTATGCATCAGGGTCTAAACTTTAAACATTATCGGGGGTCATAAGCACATTTATAACAAAGCAACAGATTATAAGCATGTACATTAACACATTCAATCATTCTCACTAAGAGTAAACTCCGACACTAGTAGTCTATTTATTCTCAAGCTAGAGATAACAACCGCATAGAATTGTTTCAACTCACAAATTAACTTAACAATACGTCATCCCATAAACCACATTGGTACATGCTACATAACATGCTAAACAACAATTCTTACTAGGGACAAACGATTTTAGTCAAAAGACTACTTACTTTGTTTGCAACATTTTAGTTTTAAAGCTCATCCCAAATTCATAAGGAAACTTGACTCCCAAAATTGCAATGAGACAAACCCAAACTTGGTCATGCAAAAGGAATTTTCCAAAACACCTTTCAATCTCAAAGACTCCCACAGGAGGGAACCAAGCGAACAAATAAACCTTTGCAAATAAAACCTTAACACCAACCCCCAAACTTTCATGAAACAAGAAGGGTTCTTCAAAGATGATTTCTTAAACCAGCAAAATAACGAAATCAAACACCACTTACTCCTACAAAGCCACAGAACTTCAGCCCTGACAGCCAGGTCTGGCACAACTGCGCAATAACTCCTTTAACCTTGGAGAAAGACAAACACAGGAATAAATTGAATGCTTCTTCCCCATAAAGCAATCAACAAACTAGGCATCAAAACTGGAAAGGCGCCCAAAAGAAGCGCAACACTAGACTCCTCTTCTTCGTCTTCAACTAAGGAAGACAAAACCACACACCGCATACGGAACGATCCGCGAAAAACCAATACCAAACACTTTGCTTTAGGTTTCCATCAACTAAAACCAAGAAAACCAACCAAGACCGACCACAGAACGATAAAGAACCTCCGAAGGAATCCACCACCAAGCTCTTCTATTTGACTCCAGTCAACTACCCGATCTACGACAGAAAGGGTAAGCACTCTTGTCCTACAGGGGTTAATAGTTCTTCGGTGATGGCGCTAACCGGCCACACCGTCAAACCTCACCCTTACTATGAACCAAAAGAGGTGACCAAACCCTTCGGCACCACAACCCCACTTTATCACCACACCAAGCACAATTCAATCATTTATCTCATAGACATAGCAACATGCATTGTCAAATGAAGCATTCAACATCAAAGCTTAAATACAACATTTAAGCGTAAGGAAATGATACCCATACCCTTTTCCTACTGTGCATCCATGTGTGTCAAATTTTAGATTAGTTATACCACTTTTGCAAGTTTTAATGTTGCTATCCTATGAAAAAACTTTAGTTAAGACCTAAGCCATGTTTCTAAGTTATTCCACATCGCATTTTAGTTGTACCCTATATCATGACACTAAAAATACACATTCCAGGGACCTACAGCCCGCTCTGATACCAACTGTAACACCTCGGCATCTAATATGTCTGAATGCTACCAAACATAAGCTGAACCACATCTAAATACCATGAATTAAGGTAAATTCCATCAAAGGAGTAAATGCTAAAAACCGAGATTTCGGCAGCATCTCCTTTGTTTTAACATGATTTGAAGGAGCAACAACAATATAGCAATATAAGGCAATATGAGAGACAACTAAAACAGCAATAATTAAAGACTTAACATCAATATAAGTCTACTTTCCGGCATTTAATGTCTCCAAGAGCAAAACAAACAATAAGACTCTCATAAGCAAAGCTAAACCTTAAAGCAATAATCATGACACGCAATTTATTATCAAACACTAATTGAATGACTTGTGGAATCAACTGAATGAAGCTACATGTGTAAGTGTGACTAGTTCCTTTCCCCGCATGCCGGTCTCATGGTACCTAAACAACAAGAAAACACAAGCGTGAGTTCAAAACTCAGCAAGCATATTGCAATGGTACAACAAGAATAATTACATAGCAATAATATCTCACATCATGTAAACCATCTCATTCATGGTCACATATCATCATCATCATCAATATGTATGCAGTGCAATGCGATGCTCATGTCTCCTTGGAAACTCATACCGGTATGGTTGAGTACACACCCGTCGGTGTGCACCCTCTCCCCCCTTCCATCCCGAAGATGGAGGGTGCCTACTCCTCGCTTCCGTTCACCGCGGTGAATGGAATCACGATGTAGGACTTACTATTTGGCTCTCCGGATTAGTCATAACTTTCTCACCGACCTTCCCCGGATTAGTTATGACTTTCTCACCGCCCGGGCCATGTAACATGCCATGTATGCAAATATGCCAACATCATAATAAACTTGTACATTTAACACATGGCATCATAGCATACTCATCATATCATAGGAAATCATTAAAGCATGGCAAGTGATCATGTCATATAATCAAGTTCATCTAGTCTCAACTAGCAATCCTACAAACCGCTATCCATTACAATACACTTGCCTCAACCACGGGCGACGGATTGGCGAGGAGTAGTAGACCCTCCCGGGGTCACACCACCTGCACATAGGGACCACACACTCACAATCAAGCCCACAAAATAGTACGCAAACCCTCATCTACCCTGACAATGCCAACTACTCGCAAAACCCGAAAACAGCGATTCTGTCCCGTCGTGACAGCAGCCTTCCAAAAGGCATAACTCGGGTTCTAAAACTCCGAATCAATTAAACGAGTACATCCTCGCGTATCTTAGGAAATTTCCCAACTTTTTCTAGGTATAGGGAAAGACTGATTCAGACCCTAATGTTGTTTAATCTACAAAATACCGTGATCTGTTCCAATCACGTCACAGATTTTAACACACTCGGTAAAACAGCCATAACTTTCAAACGGCTCGGCGGAATTGGACGTTCTTTATATCCACTGAAAGATAATGAAATTATCTACAACTTCTTCAACAGCGGTACGACAAAATTCGGATTCTAAATTGGCGAAAATCGAACCCTAGGTCAACTGCTCATGCTGTTCGAAACAGAGAACGTGACCAACTCAAGAATCCATCTAATCTAATCAAATCTAGCACCACCAATTGATCTAAAAACTTGATAATCATCCTTAGAACAGTACCTATCCCAACCCCAAGGAGTCCCATGGCCATACCTTCGCCCGACGCACGAACACCCAATAGATCTCCTCCCGGATTGCTCCTCGCTCCTCGCTCCATTGGACGGATCTCTGAGACGCAGGGGTGGAGAGGCTACCCTAGGGCAGCAAGGGGTGGAGGAGAGGTTGTGGAGAGGTGAGGAGCAATGGGGGCAAGGGGAAGGGGCGCACGGCCACAAGGGGAGAGGAGAGTTGGTGGGGCGGCTAGGGCAAGGGAGGAGGAGGTGGGGGCGCACACAAAGGCAGGGTGGGCGCACACAAGGGGCAGGGGGAGCCCCTTAAACCAGCCCAAAAGGAATCCTAGTCCTAAATGGACTCATACTCCATCCCACCAAAGCCCACAACCCCCGCTTTTAGGCCCAAAACCCCGAAAACGCTATTAACCTCCATACCCTATGGTTTTAACCTTAATTCCACATCTCATAATGTTTTTGACCTCATCATGCTCAATAAATAAGGATACAACACTCCGTGGTTTCACATTTGGAGTCTTAGAACTCAAGTTATGGCCGTTAGAAGTCTGCTGTCCCGGCGGGACAGAGCTTCTATTTTTAAGTTTTGCAAGTAGGGTGCGAAGTCGGGTTAGATGAATGTTGTGTAATGTTTTGTGGGCATGTTTGTGAGTGTGTGATGCCTATGTGCAGGTGGTGTGCCCCGGGAGTGCCCACTACTTCTCATCAATCCGTCGCCGGAGGTTAAGGCAAGTGTATTGGAATGGGTAGCGAGTTGTAGATCGCTAGTTTTGATGAGTTGAAATTGAATTTATGATGCGATAACATGCCATGCTTTAATGCTTGCTATTGGTATGATGAAAATGATCCATTATGATTCTATGCCATGATTGGTTTAAGTAAATGTGCAAATTATTTTATGATGTTGGCATCTTTGCATTCATGACATGAGACATGGCGAGGGCGGTGAGAAAGTCATAACTAGTCCGGTAAAGTCGGTGAGAAAGTTATGACTAGTCCGGAACGCCATTGAGTAAGACCTACATCGTGATTCCATCCACGTGGTGAATGGAAGCGAGGAGTAGGCACCCTCCATCTACGGGATGGAAGGGGGGAGAGGGTGCACGCCGACGGGCGTGCACTCAGCTATACCGGTATAAGCTTCCAGGAGATATGAGCATTGCATTGCATCGCATTGCATACATGACGATGATGATATGTGAACAATGATTTTGAGACATGAATATGATGTTGAATATGAGATTATGACTTGACCATGAAGTTGAGCATGGTATGTAGTGATGTTACATTTAATTGTTTTTTTTTGGCCCATTGCAATATACTTGCTGAGTGATGAACTCACGCTTGTGTTTTATGTTGTTCTTAGGTACTTTGAGACCAGCATGCGGGAAAGGGGTTTAGATACACTTCTACACATAGCTCCACATTCATAGTCTATGTTTAATCACTTGGAGACATGATAATAAGAGTTGTGCCATGAAACTTGGTGCTCGGCTTGGTTTTGAGCTTAAGTTCATCTTTTGCTTCACTATAATTGGTGAAATGGTTGAATTCGCTGTTTGTAGATATAAGTGTTTCCATATCAATTGTTATTATTGTTTTAGTTGTCATTTACCAAGCTATATCTTGTCTTACTATTGTTGTTGCTTTGAAGCATGAGAAACAAAGGAGATGCTGCCGAAATTTTCGGTTTTAGCATTTGCTCCTTTGCTGTAATTTATGTTAATTTGTGGTATTTAGATGTTGTTTAGTCTATGTTTGGTAGTATTCAGGCATACTAGATGCTGGGGTGTTACATTAAATTCATTATGCTAGACTTAAATAGTTGCTACGTCACCTGTTATTGCTACTTTAGATGCTTCCCATTATGATATATCTTGTGATATTATTGTTGATGCTCCGTACCATGGAAAAAACAAAGGAGATGTTGCCAAAATTTTCGGTTTTTGCATTTACTCCCTTGCTGTAATTTACCTTTAGATGTGGTATTTATTTGTTGTTTAGTCTATGTTTGGTGACATCCAGGGCATACTAGATGCTGGGGTGTTACAGCTGCCTTTGGGTTTGGGAAGGCACTTTGCTGCCGTTGCTGTACTCTAATTTTATCTCATTAGCTTTTGTAGCCATTTGGCAGAATTTCTTTCTTGTATTACTATCTCAATGTAATCAAACCTGTACTACTGTAACCATTTTGTTAATGTAAGTGTTTTGATGCAATTTATTGTGGAAATATGTGGGTGCTAGGCTACTGATTCAGGGAACTAGCACTAGGCACATATCTCAGGGAAGCTTGGGTTGGAATCAATCATTTGGCATATGACGACGTGCGGAGTGTGTCGTGCCGATTGATTGGCTTCAATCCGGGTACGGTTTGTAATTGGGGTTTGGTTTACTAACGGGTTGCGTTAATTCCAGTCCGACGCAACAGTGAGTACCCGAATCACTATTACAAAGACCGGAGCCCCCACAGCCCACGAGGTCCATTAATTATGGATCCAATCTGAATTAATGCGTCCTAGCCCGTTAAGTGTGTGACCCTATAGGTTCATGTACATTTGGACATAGATTCAAAAAACTCTTTTCCAATCCAATAGTCGGTAGCGGCTCCTTGCAGGGCGTACCAATTCCCAAATGCATATGATCAAATCGGACAGAACCTTACAAAAGTACTGATGTAATAATCCTTTTGAGAAACTATATGAAGATTGAACTCAAGGTGAGAGGTGTGCTATCCTTTGACAATTCAATCCATCTTTCTTATATGTGATATGTTAATAAGTTGTGATTGACTCCTCAATCATGGCATGGCCATGCACTTCCTTAATCATATCACATGAGTGGCCTAGACATACATCTCCGTTATACTGGAGTGACAAATTCCATCTTGACTGCTCACTTTCCTCTGCATGTTTCATAGTAAACATGAAAGTAACCTTTATAACTATCCGATTAGGGAATAGTGTTTGGTAACCCCAAGGTAAACTATTACTCATGTAGGGAATGTGACAATCTCAGGTCTAAGGATCATAAATCTACTATGTATGAGATACACTGATGACACATAAGAATGTAACATTCCCGTTGTGTCCAATTGCGGGCCTATTCATCTATTAGTACATGTGCTGATCTATTCATCGTTGTCCTCTGCGATGATATCCGATCAGAGATATTTATAGAATTGTATCAACATGTAAAGAGTTTCATACGCAAGTAACTGACTTGTTGATCAATATAATGATATACATTCATTGGACTAGTAATCATATTATTATTCATAAACGTTGTCATGCTACAATCATCTATATGACTGTCCCAAGGGTATAACACTAACAACACTACTTTAAAAACATACATTTGTGTTGGTTCGAAACACACGTCTGTGTCAGTTTTCAAACTCACATAGATATACCGACACTAATAATCGGGGATTATCAGTGTTAGTTTTCAAACCGACACTAATAAGACTATTTGTGTCGGTTTTTTACTAGAACCGACACAGATAATATGACTATTTGTGTCGGTTTTTGGCTAGAACCGACACAGATAGCATTATTTGTGTCGGTTTTTAGCTAGAATCGACACAAATAATATGACTGTTATTATTTGTAATTGTGTTAGATCAGGGAACTCCGTGGCACACATCAAACTCACGTGGCCCATCTGTGACACTACGGAATGGTGTGACAGTATTTAATGCGAATGATAAGGTCAAAAACTTTATGAAATATGGTATTGGAGGTTAAAACCATATGATAGGAGGCTTAGTAGCGTTTTCGGGCCGTTTCCGGGGTTTTTGGCCTTTCCGGGGGAGTTTGGGCCTAAAGGAAAGGGTCGTGGGCTTTGGTGGGATGGAGTTTGAGTCCTAATAGGAGTAGGAGACCTGGTTGGGGGCCTCCCCCAGCCCCTTTAGGCATCCACCCCCCTGCACTTGCGCCCCCACAAGTCCTAGCCGCCACCCCACACCTCCCCACCTCCTCCTTGTGGCGCCTCCACCTCCCCCATTGCTCCGCATTGCTACACCACCTCTCCTCCTACCTTGCTGCCCATAGGGTAGTTCTCCACCTCCACACATCAAAGATCCATCCGTTGGAGTGCTCCGCGACGACGAGATCCGGCGGGATTGGAGCGAGGAAGGAGATCGCGCGAACCGGGAGGAGATCTATTGGGTTTTCGTGTGTTGGGCAAAGGTATGGCCATGGGAATCCTTGGGGTTGGTCTAGGTACTGTTATAAGGGTTTTTATCAAGTTTTTACATCAATTGGTGGTGCTGGATTTGAGTAGATTGGATTAGATCTAGAAGTTGCCACGTTCTCTGTTTCGGGCAGCATGAGCAGTCGACCTAGGGTTTGGTTTTTCGCCAAATTAGATTCGGAATATGGTCATACGGATGTTCAATAAGTTGTAGATAATTTCATTATCTTTCCGTGGATATAAAGAACTTTAAATTCCGCCCAGCCGTTTGAAAGTTATGGCTGTTTTACCGAGCGTGTTAAAATCTGTGACGTGATTGGAACAGATCACGGTATTTTGTAGATTAAACAACTTTAGAGTCCGAATCAGTTTTTCCCTATACCTAGAAAAAGTTGGGAAATTTCCTAAGCTACGCGAGGATGTACTCGTTTAATTGATTCGGAGTCCCAAAACTCAAGTTATGCCTTTTGCAAGGCTGCTGTCCCGACGGCACAGAACCTCTGTTTTTAGGTTTTGCGAGTAGTTGGCAATGTCGGGGTAGATGAGGGTTTGCATACTATTTTGTAGACATGATTGTGAGTGTGTGATACCTATGTGCAGGTGGTGCAACCCCGGGAGTGCCTTCTACTTCCCGCCAATCCATTGCCCGTGGTTGAGGCAAGTGTGTTGTAATGAATAGCGAGTTGTAGGTTGCTTGTTGAGAATAGATGGAATTGACTTCTTGATATATGATCACTTGCCATGCTTTAATGATTGCCAATGATATGATGAGCATGTTTATTGTGTTATGATGCCATGTGTTAATATGTGAGTTAAATATGATGTTGGCATGATTGCATACATGACTTGTTACATGGCCTGGGCGGTGAGAAAGTAATAACAAATCCGGGAAGGTCGGTGAGAAAGATATGACTAATCCGGAGAGCCAATGAGTAAGACCTACATCGTGATTCCATTCACCGCGGTGAACGGAAGCGAGGAGTAGGCACTCTCCATCTTCGGGATGGAAGGGGGGAGAGGGTGCACACCGACGGGTGTGTCCTCAACCATACCGGTATGAGTTTCCAAGGAGACATGAGCATTGCATTGCATACATAATGATGATGATAATGTTAAGTGTTCATGAATGAGATGATATACATGATGTGAGATTTTATTGCCATGTTATTGTTCTTGCTGTCCCTTGCAATATGCTTGCTGAGTTTCGAACTCACGCTTGTGTTTTCTTGTTGCTTTAGGTACCATGAGATCGGCATGCGGGGAAGGGAATTAGTCACACTGCCACACGTAGCTTCACTCTTTGATTTCACAAGTCATTCAATTAGTGTCGATAATAAATTGCGTGTGATGATCATTGCTTTAAGGCTTAGCTTTGCTAAATGAGAATCTTTTCGTTCGTTTGACTCTTGGAGACATTATATGTTTGGAACTAGACTTACATTGTTGCTAAGTCGTTAATTATTGCTGTTTTTAGTTGTCTCTCATATTCCATATATTGCTATACTGTTGTTGCTCCTTCGAATCATGTTAAAACAAAGAAGATGCTGCCGAAATCTCGGTTTTTAGCATGTGCGCCTTTGCTGGAATTTATGTTTAAATGCGGTATTTAGATGTTGTTTAGCTTATGTTTGGTAGCATTCAGGCATATTAAATGCCGAGGTGTTACAGTTGGTATCAGAGCGGGCTGTAGGTCCTTGGAATGTGTATTTTTAGTGTCATGCTATAGGGTACAACTAAAATATGATGTGGAATAACTTAGAAACATGGCCTAGGTCTTAACTAAAATTTTGTCATAGGATAGCAACATTAAAACTTGCAAAAGTGGTATAACTAATCTAAAATTTGACACACACTAGATGCACAGTAGGAAAGGGTATGGGTATCGTTCCTTTACGCTTAAATGTTGTATTTAAGTTATTATGTTGAATGCTTCATTTGATAAAGCATGTTGCTATGTCTATGAGATAAATGATTGAATTGTTCCTATTGTGGTGATAAAAGTGGGGTTGTGGTGCCGAAGGGTTTCGGTCACCTCTCTTTTCGTTCATAGTAAGGGTGAGGTTTGACGGTGTGGCCGGTTAGCGCCATCACCGAAGAACTATTAACCCCTGTAGGAGAAGAGTGCTCACCTTTTCTATCGTAGATCGGGTAGTTGACTGGAGACAAATAGAAGAGTTGATGGTGGTTTCCTTCGGATGTTCTTTATCGTTCTGTGGTCGGTCTTGGTATCAAATGATTGAAATGATTGAAATACCCATAACACTGACGGTTGCGCTAAATCATATAGACTATGACGGCAACATAATTAACAGTAAGGCACCACATCAAATCGGAACCCACCAACGATAGATAGCTAAACTTTGCAAAACATCGCATTTTAACCAAGATCAACGTTTTGGAAAAGAACATTGACTCCAAAGTTAGACATCTGCACAAACAACTGCCATAAATTTTATCAAAAGAGAGGGAAACTCAATCCCAAAAGAAAACTCTTCTCTAACCAAATTCACTTATGAAACATTCATAAAAATCCAGACTTGTGAAACATCCGCACACCAGACACATTTTCCAAATGACTCCAACTCTAGCCAAACAGGGTTACACATCAAGGGCTTAACTCAAAAGTTTCCAACACAACCCTTTATGACCATCTGCTTCCTTTTAAAATTAATTTCAAAGATAATTCGGTCTAACGCGAAAGGCGCGATCGACTCAAAAACTTTTGGGGTGTAAATCCATACTCATAGCACCAACTAAACAAATTATCCAAAACCAAATATTTGCACCAATTTCTACGGGTTTTAGGGAAACTCCGAAACACACCTTATGGAACACCTTGACCGAAAACCCTTCAACCAAAATGGCAAACAACCAAACCAGTCCAAAAGCCTTTAAACACAAGCTCAGCATAAAAAGAACCATTTCTAGAACTCCACTACGCTTTTCATTAAAAGACTTTAATAATCACTTTTTTTCTCCCTGAGGAGCCCCAACACAATTCAACCAAAAGCTTCACAACAAATTCTTCCTCTAGTTACCATTCCCAACACTTTTAATAAGGGTTTTTGATGCTTATCAAAAAGGCACCCAACCAAGACTATAATGATATGATCCCCACGGATCACCGAATCATAATACTTCTTATTCTAAATTTGAAACATAGTACTTCCACAAATCTTTCAGCAAGATCAACATATAAATTTCATACCTCCTATCTATTCACGTCTCGATAACCGAACCTTATTCAGTTAAACAACGACTTCAACATGTAAATATTATCTCTACAAGACAAAGTTCATAGCTAGGATTCCAAGGCATACATTCATTAAGGATAAAACTCTACATCAGGTTAATTATCCATGGTTCACTCCATCACCACAGGTTACAACACCCTCCATTTAGTCAATGGTTTCCAACAAGTATTCTACACAACTACCACCACTACTAAATCATCAATAAAAACAAATGGGCATAATCATCAACCAATCAACATTACCTTTAGCTACCCTATACATAGGTGATAACAAAATTACAACATACTCAAACTATTTAAAATAGATTGAAAACTAGCATTGACGGGTCACAACTGCATACTTCCAAATATACTAGTAGTTTGCAACAACATAAATAACCACTCCAATCAACTTCCAAATTAAAGTCACTAGTCTCTACTAATCCGTTAGATTAGCACATCTTTAAACACCAAGCAAAGCTTCTTAACAATATCAGCAGTTTACATCATCTTAATGTTTTAACTATGCAACAGGGTTTAAAACTTTAAACATTATCAAGGGTCATAAGCACTTTTAAAGCAAAGCAACAGATTCTAAGCATGTACATTAACACATTTAATCATTCTCGCTAAGAGTAAACTGCAACACTAGTAGTCTATTTATTCTCAAGCTAGAGATATTAATCACATTGAATTGATTCAACTCAAAATTTAACTTAGCAACACATCAATCCATAAACCACATTGTTACCAACTACATAACATGCTAAACATCAATTCTTACTAGGGACAAACGATTTCAGTCAAAAGACTACATTGTTTACAGCATTTTAGTTTTAAAACTTATCCTAAGTTCATAAGGAAAATTTGACTCTCAAAATTGCAATGAGACAAACCCAAACTTGGTCATGCAAAGGAATTCTCCAAAACACTTTTCAATCTCCAAGACTCCCACTGGAGGGAACCAACCGATCAAATAAACCTTTGCAAATAAAACCTTAGCACCAAACCCCAATCTTTCACGAAACAAGAAGGGTTTTTCAAAGATGATTTCTTAAACCAGTAAAATAACGAAATCAAACACCACGTACTACTACAAAGCCACAGAACTTCAGCCCTGACAGCCAGTGTCCGCACAACTCCATAATAACTCCTTTAACCTCGAGAGAAAGACAAACACAGGGATAAATTGAAAGCTTGTTCCCATAATGCAATCAACAGGCATCAAACCGGAAAGGAGCCCAAAAGAAGTGCAACACTAGTCTCCTCTTCTTCGTCTTCAACTAAGGAAGAGAAAACCACACACCGCATACGGAACGATCCGCGAAAACCCAACACTTTTCATTTGATTCAAATCTACTAAAGCCAAGAAAAGCAAAGAACACCGACCGTCAGAACGGCAAAGAACATACGAAGGAAACCACCATTAACTCTTCTATTTGACTCCAGTCAACTACCCGATCAACGGCCAGAAAGGATAAGCACTCTTCTCCTACAGGGGTCAATAGTTCTTCGGTGGTGGCGCTAACCGCCAGCGTCAAACCTCACCCTTACTATGAAATAAGAGAGGTGGCCGAAACCCTTCGGCACCAAAACCCCACTTTTACCACCACAACAGGAATAATTCAATCATTTATCTCATGGACATAGCAACGTACTATATCAAATATAGCATTTAGCAACAAGGCTTAAGTACAACATTTAAGCGTAAACAACGATACCCATACCCTTTCCTACTGTGCATCCAGTGTGTGTCAAATTTTAGATTAGTTATACCATTTTTTGCAAGTTTTAAAGTTGCTATCCTATGACAAAGTTTTAGTTGAAACCTAAGCCATGTTTCTAAGTTATTCCACATCATATTTTAGTTGTACCCTATGGCATGACACTAAAATTCACATTCCAAGGACCTACAGCCCGCTCTGATACCAACTGTAACACCCCGGCATTTAATATGCCCGAATGCTACCAAACATAAGCTAAACAACATCCAAATATCATATTTAACATAAAATTCCAGCAAAGACGCATAGGCTAAAAACCGAGATTTCGGCAGCACCTCCTTTGTTTTATCATGAATTTAAGGAGCAACAACGATATAGCATTATATGGCAATAAGGGAAACATCTAAAACAGCAATAAATAGAGTCTTAACGACAATAAAAGACTAACATTTAGCACTTAAAGTTCCAAGTGTCAAACGAACAATAAAACTCATTAACCAAGCTAAGCCTTAATTTAATGACCATCACACGCAATTTATTATCAATCTAAAGGAATTGACTTGGGGAAACATTAAGGTGAAGCAACGTGTGGGCGTGTGTCTATTCCCTTTTCCCGCATGCCGTTCTCATGGTACCTAAAACAATAAAAAAAAACACAAGCGTGAGTTCGAAACTCAGCAAGCATATTGCAATGGACAACAAGAACAACAATATGGCAATAGCATCTCCCTTCATGTAAATCATCTTATTCATAAACACTTAACATTGTCATCATCAATATGTATGAGATGTAATGCAATGCTCATGTCTCCTTGGAAACTCATACCGGTATGGTTGAGTACACACCCGTCGGTGTGCACCCTTTTCCCCCCTTCCATCCCGAAGATGGAGGGTGCCTACTCATCGCTTCCATTCACCACGTGGATGGAATCATGATGTAGGTCTTACTCAATGGCGTTCCGGACTAGTCATAACTTTCTCACCGACCTTGCCGGACTAGTTATGACTTTCTCACCGCCCTCGCCCTATCTCATGTCATGCATGCAACTATGCCAATTATCATATTTCACATGTACATAAACATATGGCATCTCATCATGACAAATATTAACACATGGCATCGAATCATGATAATCATACTCAATATATCATTGGAAAACAGCAAGCATGGCAAGTGATCATAGCAAGTATTCAATCTTTCATCTAATCTCCACAAGCAACCTACAATTCCGCTATTCATTACAACACACTTGCCTCAACCGTGGGCGACGGGATTGTGGGAAGTAGAGGGCACCCCCGGGGTCACACCACCTGCACAACGGAATCACATACTCTCAATAATTCCCACAAAACAGTACACAAATCCCCATCTCACCCGACAATGCCCGCTACTCGCAAAACCTAAAACAGAGGTTCTGTCCCGGCGGGACAGCAGCCTTGCAAAGGCCATAACTTGAGTTCTGGGACTCCAAATCGATTAAACGAGTACACCATCGCAAATCTTAGGAAATTTCCTACCTTTTTCTAGTTATACGGAAAGACTGATTCGGACTCTAAAATTGTTTAATCTACAGATTACTACGATCTGTTCTAATTGCGTCACAGATTTTAACACGCTCGGTAAAACGGCCATAACTTTCAAACGGCTGATCGGATTTTAACGTGCTTTATGTCCACGGAAAGATAATTAAATTATCTACAACTTCTTCTAAGTCTGTACGGACAGATTCAAATTCTAAATCGATGAAAACTCGAACCCTAGCCCGACTGCTCAATCTGCCCGAAAACAGAAACGTGGCAACGTCTAGATCTAACCCAAAGAACTCCAACCCAGCACCACCAATTGATCTAAAAACTTCATAAACACCCTAAGAACAGTACCTAGATCAAACCCAAGGATCCCCATGAACATACCTTTGCCCAACGAACGAATCTCCAATAGATCTCCTCGCGGATCGCTCCTCGCTCCACGCTCCTCGCTCCAACGGATGGATCCACAAGGTGCAGAGGTGTGGAGACCACCCTAGGGCAGCAAGGGGGTGGAGGAGAGGTGGTGGAGAGGTGGGGCAATGGAGGAGAGCAAGGGGGAGGCGCAAGGCTCAAAGGGAAGGGGCGGCTAGGGCTTGGCAAGTGGGGGGAGGTGAGGGGGGCGCACCAAGGCCTCAAGGGGCGCAAAGGCAGCAGGGTGGACGCCCCAAAGGGGCAGGGAAACCCCTTTTACCAGCCCCCACACCCAATTCTAGTCCGTTACGGAGACCTAATCCATCCCACCAAAGCCCACCAAGGCCCAAAACTCCCCCGGGAAGGCCCAAAACCCCGAAAACGGCCCGGAAACGGCCCGGAAAAGCTATTAACCTCCATAACCTATAGTTTTAACCTTAATTCCACATCTCATACTGTTTTTAACCATATCAAGCACGTTAAATAAAGTTACGACACTCCGTGGCGACATAACACTTCAACCGGCCCAAAAACGCGAGAAAACCCTAAGCCGAAAGGTTTTATTCTCTAGTTTCACCTTCTATAACGTCACACCAAACCATAGTGTCACACTGGCTGTCAGGGCTGAAGTTCAGTGGCTTTGTAGGAGTAAGTGGTGTTTGATTTTGTTATTTTACTGGTTTAAGAAATCATCCTTGAAAAACCCTTCTTGTTTCGTGAAATATTGGGGTTTGGTGTTAAGGTTTTATTTGCAAAGGTTTATTTGATCGGTTGGTTCCCTCCTGTGGGAGTCTTTGAGATTGAAAAGTGTTTTGGAGAATTCCTTTGCATGACCAAGTTTGGGTTTGCCTCATTGCAATTTTGAGAGTCAAGTTTTCTTATGAATTTGGGATGAGTTTTAAAGCTAAAATGCTGCAAACAAAGTAAGTAGTCTTTTGACTGAAATCGTTTGTCCCTAGTAAGAATTGTTGTTTAGCATGTTTTGTAGCATGTACCAATATGGTTTTTGGGATGACGAATTGTTATGTTAATTTGTGAGTTGAAACAATTCAATGTGATTAATATCTCTAGCTTGAGAATAAATAGACTACTAGTGTTGTAGTTTACTCTTAGCGAGAATGATTAAATGTGTTAATGTACATGCTTAGAATCTGTTGCTTTGTTATAAAAGTGCTTATGACCCCCGATAATGTTTAAAAGTTTTAAACCATGATGCCTAGTTAAAAACATTAAGATGATGTAGATCATTGCTATCAAGTAAAGAAACTTTCTTTGGTTGTTTAAAGATGTTCTAATCTAATGGAGTAAAAGAGGAATTTAATCGTGTTGCCTAGTGACTTTAATTTGGAAGTTGATTAGAGTTGCTATTTACGTTGTTGCAAACTACTAGTATATTTGGAAGTATGCAGTCGTGTCCCTTCAATGCTAGTATTGATATAAATTGAGAAGACATAAGACATGATGTTAATGATGTTGTTAAGGGCTGTGTTAATGCTAGTATTCAATCTATTTTAAATAATGGGAGTATGTTGTGTGGTGGTAATTTGTTATCACTTATGTATAGGGTAGCTAAAAGTAACATTGTTGGTTGATGATTATGCCCATTTGTTGTTATTAATGACTAAGTAGTGGTGGTAACTGTTTAGATTACTCGTTGGAAAACCATGGTTAAAATAGAGGAAAATTTTAACATGTTGCGATGGAGTGAGCTTTGGATAATTAATACGATAAATGATCTTATCCTTAATGAAAGTATAACTTGGAGTCTCACTTATGAATTCTTCCTCAGAGAAATAATATTTAACATGTTGAAGTCGTTGTTTAACTGAATAAGGTTCGGTTGTCAAGACGTGGATATATAGAAGGTATGAAATTTATATGTTGATCTTGCTGAAAGATTTGTTGAAGTACTATGTTTCAAATTTAGAATAAGAAGTATTATGATTCGGTGATCCGTGGGGATCATGTCAATATAGTCTTGGTTGGGTGCCTTTTTGATAAGCAACATAAACCCTAATTAAAAGTGTTGGGAATGGTAACTAGAGGAAGAATTTGTTGTGAAGCTTTTGGTTTAATTGTGTTGGGGCTTCTCAGGGAGTAAATAGTGATTATTGAAGTCTTTAATGGAAAGCGTAGTGGAGTACTAGAGATGGTTCTTTTTGCTGAGCTTGTGTTCAAAAGCTTTTGGACTGGTTTGGTTGTTTGCCATTTTGTTTGAAGGGTTTTCGGTCAAGGTGTTCCATATCTTTGTGTTTGAGTTTCCCTAAAACTCGTAGAAATTGGTGCAAATATTTGGTTTTGGCTAATTTGTTTAGTTGGTGCTATGAGTATGGATTTACCCCCAAAAGTTTTTGAGTCGATCGCGCCCTTTCGCGTTCGCACTGAATTATCTTTGGAATTAATTTTAAAAGGAAGCAGATGGTCATAAAGGGTTGTGTTGGAAAATTTTGAGTTAAGCCCTTGATGTGTAACTCTGTTTGGCTAGAGTTGGAGTCATTTGGAAAATGTGTCTGGTGTGCGGATATTTCACAAGTCTAGTCTTTATGAATGTTTCATAAGTGAATTTGGTTAGTGAAGAGTTTTCTTTTGGGATTGAGTTTCCCTCTCTTTTGATAAAATTTATGGCGGTTGTGTGTGCAGATGTTTGACTTTGGAGTCGATGTTCTGTTCCAAAGGGTTGAGTTTGATTTTACGAGGTTTTGCAAGGTTAGTTTTAAATGGATGTTGGGTTTTCACACGATGTGTTGTTTTGTTGATTAACGATGTTGCCGTCATAGTCTATATGATTTAGCGCAACCGTCAGTGTTATGTGTATTTCAATCATGTGATACCGAGGAAGAAGTCTTTTGGTGAATGACTTTTCGGTATTGTTGCTCCATGATGAATGAATGATGAAAAGTAAAGAGGACATCGTTTTTAGATGTTAAATGATAAAAGAGTCGTTGAGCCGGGTCGGTGAGAAAGTCATATATGGAGATATGACTATTCCGGAGTGCTCTTGAAGAATGTGCATTCATGTCATGAAACGAGATTTCCCTTGCTTTCTAGTATGAAAAGAAACAATGAAGAATTTCTGGTGTTGGTTGTGGTGAAGGGATTTGTGTTTCCTTTGCGTTTTGGCTTAGAAAATTAAAATGAATACTCTCTGGTTGTTGTCGAATCCTTTCCAAAGTGGTTTTAACGCTTTGGGGTTTGAGTGTTGGATGAGGGCCACTTGGGTTCATGTTATGGTTGAGCTCACTCAATGATTGTGCTCTTTATCGTGGTCCTTTGAGTGGAAGGTTGTGTATGACTCAATGCAAACCGTCGTGGAGAATTGTGTCTTTGAGGTGTTCCTCGGTAGGGTTGATTACATTATTAGTGGACCACTTGGTGGTTGCTAGTGATCGCTTTTCCTTTTGAAGTGTATTGGTGCTTTTGTCGTTGGGCAAGAAGCGAGTTGTGTCAACTGCAGAGGAACGTTCGATCGTTTCTGTTACGCGAGTCTTACGGATCCTGGTTAAAGTAGGTTGTTCATTCTGGTGGTAATCTTAGAGCGCCAGGTCTCTCTCACGCTTCGCGTCGTCTTGAGTACAAGGAAACACAGAAGGGAGGTTGGTACCGTGTTTTTCTGGAGAGTAGCCTGAGCTAAAGGGATCGGGCACTTCAGTGCCAAGGAATGCTTAGAACGAGGAGTATGATCGTTTTCCTGCGTGGTCTGTTTGGGATTTTATCCTATCACTTGGGTCATGCCGAGGCCTTGTTTGAGTGCTTTGTGTTTCAATGTTGAGTAAAGTTCTCGCAAGTTTTTTTTGATTGTGAGTTATCATTAGAGCTGTCAGTCTTTGATCCTTAGCTCCTTGCCTCTGAGTGCTGGCTGGTGCAAAGCGTAGGGGCTTCAAAGCAGGTTCTGAGGCGTGAACCATAACTCCCTTTGATTTGGTTATTTGCAAAGTGGCGTGTCTCGGATTCGGGGTCGAATCCTGTTGAAGGGGGGAAGAATGTGACACTACGGAATGGTGTGACATTATTTAATGTGAATGATAAGGTCAAAAACTTTATGAAATATGGTATTGGAGGTTAAAACCATATGATAGGAGGCTTAATAGCGTTTCCGGGCCGTTTTCGGGCCGTTTCCGGGGTTTTTGGCCTTTCCGGGGGAGTTTGGGCCTAAAGGAAAGGGTCGTGGGCTTTGGTGGGATGGAGTTTGAGTCCTAATAGGAGTAGGAGACCTGGTTGGGGGCCTCCCCCAGCCCCTTTAGGCATCCACCCCCCTGCCCTTGCGCCCCCACAAGTCCTAGCCGCCCCCCCACACCTCCCCACCTCCTCCTTGTGGCGCCTCCACCTCCCCCATTGATCCCCATTGCTCCACCACCTCTCCACCACCTCTCCTCCTCCCTTGCTGCCCCTAGGGTAGTTCTCCACCTCCACACCTCAAAGATCCATCCGTTGGAGCGCTCCGCGACAAGGAGATCCTGCGAGATTGGAGCGAGGAAGGAGATCGCGCGAACCGGGAGGAGATCTATTGGGTTTTCGTGCGTTGGGCAAAGGTATGGCCATGGGAATCCTTGGGGTTGGTCTAGGTACTGTTTTAAGGGTGTTTATCAGTTTTTAGATCAATTGGTGGTGCTGGATTTGAGTAGATTGGATTAGATCTAGAAGTTGCCACGTTCTCTGTTTCGGGCAGCATGAGCAGTCGACCTAGGGTTCGGTTTTTCGCCAAATTAGAATCGGAATCTGGTCGTACGGATGTTGAAGAAGTTGTAGATAATTTCATTATATTTCCGTGGATATAAAGAACTTTAAATTCCGCCCAGCCGTTTGAAAGTTATGGCTGTTTTACCGAGCGTGTTAAAATCTGTGACGTGATTGGAACAGATCACGGTATTTTGTAGATTAAACAACTTTAGATTCCGAATCAGTTTTTCCCTATACCTAGAAAAGTTGGGAAATTTCCTAAGCTACGCGAGGATGTACTCGTTTAATTGATTCGGAGTCCCAGAACTCAAGTTATGCCTTTTGCAAGGCTGCTGTCCCGACGGGACAGAACCTCTGTTTTTAGGTTTTGCGAGTAGTTGGCAATGTCGGGGTAGATGAGGGTTTGCGTACTGTTTTTGATGGCGCCGTGATGGCACTATGGGTGTCCCGATCTTTCAATGAGAAACACACGATCGATTTGTTGGAGTCGACTTTGACGATCCGACTACACCGTACGACGACGATGCGCCTTAGCAATCGCTAAACCAACTCCAGCGGGTTATTGATCTTGCTGTAGGCACGATCAACCTGAACACGAGGTTCAATTCCTGCAAGCAACAGAAGAACAAGCAAGAACAATAGGATAAGCAATCTGAAATTGTGGATAAAACTGGAAGCGAAACAAAGTGGAGTCTTATTGACGATCTTAACAAGGTGGCTGTCCAGCACAACTCGCAGGATCAAGTTTGCACTTGGCTAAACTAATCAAATAAAATCCAAAACCCTAAGGAGCCGATGTCTGGCTATTTATGAAAGCTAGGGGCGTGGGAATCACGTCCAAAGCAGTAGGATACCAACTACAACTCTATTACAAGGCCCAAAGCCCAAGTCTTCTCGATTTGGAAAAGTGATGCCCATTGTTTTGCAGATTCCCGTCGACTCGGACGGAATTTAGGGATGGGGTCGGATCCGTTGGAAAGAGGACGTCGAAACCTTTCAAACCAGTACTCATAGACCCCAAACACCCTTGTGGATCAAAAGTTATGATCATTTAAAGTTGGTGCTATCCCGGAGGCCGAATCCGAGTACAACTTGTGCACCGGAAGAATTGGCTTCATGCTTGACGTTTGGGAGTCTTTCTCCTTAGTTCCTAAGGACAATAAAATCATCACAAGGATTAAATAGCATTCCATTCATTAAATTATTTGTATGCAACCCGAGGAACGCATTCACCTAGTAATTGAATTGTCGTGTCCGAACTCGAGTAATTGGCCCTTATATGACATTGTTGGTTTCCATTGGGTTTGTAAGTATGGCCGTATCCATGGTAGTGATGTCCTCATCAGTTTTGTAGACATGATTGTGAGTGTGTGATACCTATGTGCAGGTGGTGCGACCCCGGGAGTGCCTTCTACTTCCCGCCAATCCGTTGCCCGTGGTTGAGGCAAGTGTGTTGTAATGAATAGCGAGTTGTAGGTTGCTTGTTGAGAATAGATGGAATTGACTTCATGATATATGATCACTTTCCATGCTTTAATGATTGCCAATGATATGATGAGCATGTTTATTATATTATGATGCCATGTGTTAATATGTGAGTTAAATATGATGTTGGCATGATTGGATACATGACATGTTACATGGCCCGGGCGGTGAGAAAGTCATAACTAATCCGGGAAGGTCGGTGAGAAAGATATGACTAATCCGGAGAGCCAATGAGTAAGACCTACATCGTGATTCCATTCACCGCGGTGAACGGAAGCGAGGAGTAGGCACCCTCCATCTTCGGGATGGAAGGGGGGAGAGGGTGCACACCGACGGGTGTGTACTCAACCATACCGGTATGAGTTTCCAAGGAGACATGAGCATTGCATTGCATACATAATGATGATGATAATGTTAAGTGTTCATGAATGAGATGATATACATGATGTGAGATTTTATTGCCATGTTATTGTTCTTGCTGTCACTTGCAATATGCTTGCTGAGTTTCAAACTCACTGTTGTGTTTTCTTGTTGTTTTAGGTACCATGAGATCGGCATGCGGGGAAGGGAATTAGTCACACTCCCACACGTAGCTTCACTCTTTGATTTCACAAGTCATTCAATTAGTGTCGATAATAAATTGTGTGTGATGATCATTGCTTTAAGGCTTAGCTTTGCTAAATGAGAATCTTTTCGTTCGTTTGACTCTTGGAGACATTATATGTTTGGAACTAGACTTACATTGCTGCTAAGTCGTTAATTATTGCTGTTTTTAGTTGTCTCTCATATTCCATATATTGCTATACTGTTGTTGCTCCTTCGAATCATGTTAAAACAAAGAAGATGCTGCCGAAATCTCGGTTTTTAGCATGTGCGCCTTTGCTGGAATTTATGTTTAAATGCGGTATTTAGATGTTGTTTAGCTTATGTTTTGTAGCATTCAGGCATATTAAATGCCCGGGGTGTTACACCATCCTACTAATACTCTCGCCCAAACATGCTTAACTTCGAAGTTCTAACAGGATCCAGCGGATTTAACTTCCTGAGAGGTCACCCATCCTAGTACTACTCTCACCCAAGCACACTTAACTTTGAATTTCTTATAGGACCCAATGCTTTAGTGCTAGTATGATCGCATGTCACATGTAACGCGTCCCTCTCCCCATAACCCCGCAGAGCATCCGAACACCGATTTTAATGTTCTCGTACTCTGAACACAGTTTGAGCTATATTTTGGTGGTCATATACTCCAAAACTTCGGAGGCCGTTTTGAGGCCCTAAACGACGTTTCTTTGGAATTCTATCGCCGCGCTCGCGCTCGCACTCACACAAAAAATCATCAAAGACCTATTGATTTTTTGAGATTTTCAAATGAAGCTTCCCATTAGCTTTCCAACGAGCCAAAGAACACCCTGATCGGAGTTACGAGTCAAAAGTTATGGCCGTTTTAGTAAGACGTAGAGGCGTGGACTATTTGTATCAGTTTTTGGCTATAACCGACACAAATAGTATTATTTGTGTTGGTTTTTGGCTAGAACAGACACAAATAATAGGACTACTATTTGTTTCGGTTTTTTGGCTAGAACCGACACAAAAAATTAGACTATTTGTGTTAATTCCAATTTAGAACCGACACAAATGTATTTGAGTTGGTTTTTAATTAAAACCGACGCAGTGTCGGTTTCAATTAAAAACCGACACAAATAGTTTTCCTGCCATTTTAAGTTTTAGAACCGACACAAAAAACTTTATCTGTGTTGGTTCCAAAAAAACTAACACGGATAGACCGTCACCTATTAAATGTTTTGTAGTAGTGGCATTGCTTAGATCATTTGTGTCGATTCCAAAATAACTAACACAGATAGACCATTTGCCTAGATCCATAACCACTGGACGGTGGAGCGAAGAAAAAGAGAGGGAGAGAAGAGAAGAAAGGAGAGGGGAAGAGAAGAAGGGGAAGATGAGGAAGAAGGAGAAGGAAAGAGGAAGAGGAAGAAGAGGAAGAGGAAGGGGAAGGGGATGATGATGAGGAGTAGGAAGTGGAAGGGGCAAGGAAGAGGACGAAGAAGGCAAAGAGGAGACTGGGAGAATATCTGCCAAAATTGAAGATTTAATTTTTAATCTTGTGAATTATGTTTTGACAACCTAGGTTAGCAAACTAAAGTAATTAGATTTGTAGGTATTTAGTTGTGTAGACTAGTAATAGTTGTGTAGATATTTGTAGATTAATAATATTTGTGTATATGTGTAGGTTAATAATATTTGTGTAGATATATTTAGATTAGTAAGATTTGTGTAGATATATGTAGATTACTAGTATTGGTGGAGGCATGTTTAAATTAGTAATATTTGTATAGATAAGTGTATATTAGTAACACTCATGTAGATATGTTGGTATTTTTAAATTTTTACTGGTGTAGTTATGGTGTAGGTTTGATCGGATATGTTGGGAATAATTCGTAAGATCTTACCGAATAGTATGGAGCTAGGAAGTAAAATTTACGAACATTTCCATAAATTGTTTATTGTAGCGTAGAGTAGGTTCACGTGATACGTATGCATAGTGGTGCATTTAGGTTTGTAATTCATTCAGTTTATTACGTATTGGATGATATCATATTGATACATCGTGTTCACAATAACAATTGGATGAAATGCTCTACATGTATGGATAATCGAGTACATTTCAAAATACACCATTGAGAAGGAGTTTCACATATGGGTGCCGAAGGGGTAGAAATAGGTTATTTTCCAACTGTGATGGCCAGCCTGTCACGTACAAGGGAGCTGTGACACTACGGAAGGACGAAACATTATAAAATATGAAATTTGAGATTTAAAACATTACACTATGAAGTTTAATCGCGTTTTCGGGCTGATTTCAGGAGTTTGGGCCTCTCCGCGGGAGTTTGGGCCCAAGGGATTGAGTCGTGGGCTTTAGTGGGAAGGTTTTTGGGCCCATATGGGAGTGGGAGACCAGATTGGGGTGCCTCCCCTGCCCTTGTGTGCGCCCCACCCCTGCCCTAGCAGCCCTCTCCTCTCCCTCTCCCACCTAGCCGCCGCCCCTCCCTTTCCCTAGCCGTGCGCCCCCTCCATCTTCCCCCATTGCGCCACCACCTCTCCCCTCCCCTATCCACCATCCTTGCTGCCCTAGGGGAGCTCCCCACCTCACCATCCCGCTGATCCCTCCATCGGGAGGCCCCGCGATGAGGAGTTCCGGCTCGAGGAAGACGATCGGGGAAGCCGGGAGGAAGGAATTCGGTGTTCGTCGTTCGTTGGACGGAGGTATGGTATGGGTGATCCTTGGGGATGGTCTAGGTGTTGTTCTAGAGGTTTATTTGATGCTTTTAGATCAAGGGGTGGTGCTGTGGTTGGGTAGTTTGGATGAAAACTAGAGGTTTCTTAATTCTCTGTTTCGGGCAGATTGTGCACTCGACATAGGGTTTGAGTTCTCGCGATTTTATAGTCGGAATTTGGTCGGACGCTTGTTGAGAAAGTTGTAGGTAACTTCAATACCTTTAATTGGACACAAAGAACGTCCAATTCGGCCCAGCCGTTTGAATGTTATGATCATTTTACCGAGCATGTTCAAATCTGTGACGTAATTGGGACAGAACATAATGTTTTGTAGATTAGATAATTTTATAGTCCGAATAAGCTTTTCCCAATACTTATAAAAAGCTAGGAAATTTCCTAAGCTTCGCGATGATGTACTCGTTTAATTGATTCGGAGTCCTAGAACTAAAGTTATGCTAGATTGAAGCCTGCTGTCCCAACAGGACAGATTCTCTGTTTTCGATTTTGGGAGTAGTTTGTGAAGTCGGGGTAGACGAGCTTTTGCGTACTGTTTTGGGGGCACGTTTTGAGTTTGTGGAATGTTTGTGCAGGTGTTGTGACCCTGGGAGTGCCCTCATCCTCTCGCCAATCCGTCGCCCGCGGTTAAGGCAAGTGTATTGGAATGGGTATCGTGTTGTTTGTTGCTAGACTTGATTAGATGCAAATGATTTACATGATATGATACATTGCCATGTTATGATGAAAATGGATTATTATGATGCTATGCCATGTTTAGTTCAGTTTGTTGCAAGTTGTTTATGTTTATGGCATATTTGCATACATGGCATGTGATCTGGCCCAGTCGGTGAGAAAGTCATAACTAGTCTGGTAAGGTCGATGAGAAAGTTATGACTAATCTGGAGAGCTAATGAGTAAGTCCTACCTCGTGATTCCATCCACCGTGGTGATGGAAGTGAGGAGTAGGCACCCTCCATCTACGGGATGGAAGGGGGAAGAGGGTGCACGCCGACGGGTGTGCACTCAGCAATACCGGTATGTGCTTCCAGGGGACATGTGCGTTGCATTGCATTGCATACATGATGATGATGATGAGTTGTGTACAATGTGCTTTGTCATGGCTATGATGTTGTAGGTGAGATAATGATTTGATCATGATGTTAAAGTATGGTATGTATTGATGTTGGCATTGAATTATTCTTTATGATCCATTGCCATATGCTTGCTGAGTGATGAACTCACGCTTGTGTTTTATGTTGTTTTTAGGTACCATGAAACCGGCATGGGGAAAGGGGCATTAGCTACACATCTTCAAGTAGCTCCACACCTATAGGCACACTTATCAATTTGAGTCATGATCATAATAATAGTGCCATGAAATTTGGTGTATGGATTAAATTGTGCGCTTGTGTTCCTTATTTGCTTCGTTATAGTTTGTGGAGTGGTTGGATGTGATACTACGGAATGTCGAGACTTTATAATTTGTGATAATAGGTTATAAAATGTGGTAAATGGGATAAGTGGGGGATTTTGCAACTAAAACCCTGAGATTTCACGTTTTAACGCGTTTCGGGTCATTTTCGGGCGTTTGGGCCGCTCCGGGGAGGTGTTGGGCTTGAGGGAAACTTCATGGGCCGGATGGTGGGACTCCCTTGGCCCATGTGGGGGTGAGGGGGGCAGAAAAACCTGCTGCCCTAGCTCTCCCCACCCCCATGCGCCGCCCCCCCATCCCCTCTCCCCTCTCCTCTCTTGTCTTTCCTCTCCTCCTCCACCTTCCCAAACCGCTCCACCCCTCACCCCTTGCGCCTTCTCCCCCATCACCCCGTGCCCCTTGCTGCGTCTTCTACGTTGCCACGCCTTGCCACGGTGCTGCCTTCACCGGTGGGAGGATCCGCGACGAGGAGATCCGGTGGGAAGAAGAGATCGGGTGGAGATCGCGCGAAGGGAAGCGGTTGATTCGTGGATCGTCAAGAAGGTAATGGGGGGATCCTGTGGGGTAGATCTCTTGCTGCTGTAGAGGGGGATTACCATGTTTTTAGATCAAGGGAGGTGCTGCCATGGGGTAGAATTGATGAAAACTTGGATTGTATTCACGTTCTGTTCGTGCAGATTGGGAACCCGAACTAGGGCAGGCGTTTTCACCAATTTAGAGTTGGAATCTGGTCGTACGGACATTGAAGAAATTGTAGGTAATTTAATTATATTTCCGTGCATATAAAGAACGTTAAATTCCACCCAGCCGTTTAAAAGTTATGACTGTTTTACCGATTGTGTTAAAATCTGTGACGTGATTGGAACAGATCACGGGATTTTGTAGATTAAACAACATTAGATTCCGAATTAGTCTTTCCCTATAACTACAAAAAGTTGGGAAATTTCCTAAGCTACGCGGGGATGTACTTGTTTATTCAATTTGGAGTCCTAGAACCGAAGTTATGCCCATTGTAAGGCTGCTGTCCCGAAGGGACAGATTTGCTGTTTTCTGATTTTAGGAGTTGTAAGCGAAGTCGGGTAGTGGGATTTATATGTGTGCTGTTTTGTGGACTCGATTTGAGTGTGTGGCACGTGTTTGCAGGTGGTGTGCCTCCGGGAGTGCCCTCAACCTCTCGTCACTCCGTTGCCCGTGGTTGAAGGCAAGTGTGTTGCGTGGATTGTATGTTATACGTGTTGCTAGAATTGCTTGATAGTATTTGGACTAGATAACAGGTTGTCTTGCCATGAATTACATGTTATAATTGATAGGATGTCCTTAGGCCATGATTTTAATGTTGTCGATGCTATGGTGTCCTCATGCCATGATTAAAAATGTTTGTTGTTGATAAATGATTCACATGCCATGTTTTGAGCAGTAATCAGTCAATTCTTGAATACGGTCCTACATGTTGAGATGTCATGTGTTGATATGCAATATTTCGATTTATGTATACGATGCTGTCCATTTTGCATACATGGCATATTTTCGTGGTCGTCAGGTGAGATAAGTCATAACTATTCCGGTAGGGTCGGTGAGAACCGTTATGACTAGTCCGGGCTATTCTTTTGAGTAAGTCCTACATCGTGATTCCATCACCGAGGTGAATGGAAGCGAGTGATAGGCACCCTCCATCTTCGGGATGGAAGGGGGAAAAGGGTGCATGCCGACGGGTGTGCACTCAACCATACCGGTATGAGAATTCCAGGAGACATGTGCATTGCATTGCATGAATGATATACATAAATGAAGAAGTTTATGAGATGATGATGAGAGTACTCATGAGATGCTCATGAGATGATTAACATGTTGTTTTAAAGGGTGTATATAATGTTAAATATGATGTGTTGTGATGTAACTGTGGAGACTGGGATGATGTTTTGTTGTCTTGATCCTTGTTGATCCATTACAATACACTTTGCTGAGTTATGAACTCACGCTTGTGTTTTCGTTGTTTGTTTCTTTAGGTACCATGAAATCGGCGCGCGGGAAAGGGATTTAGCTACACTCCTCCACGTAGTATCATAATCTAGCTAATTCATCTGTTTTGGAGACACGGCAATAAGTATTACAATAATCATTAGTGTATTGTGACACCACGGATTGTCCTAAACTTATAAAATGGGATTTATGAGGACCAAACATTATGAAATATGTCATTCAAGAAAAAAAAAACATATAGTTTGGGTTTTTATTTCGTTTCGGACCGTTTCCGGGTTTTTGGGCCGCTCCGGGGTTGTGTGGGCTTTGGGGGAACCTTCGTGGGCCAAGTGGTGGGGATTCTTAGGCCCATGAGGGGGTGAGGAGGGGGAGGAAACCCTGCTGCCCTAGAGCCCTCCCCACCCCATGCGCCGCACCCCCCCCCCCTTGCCCTCCATCTCTCCCTCTCCTTCTACCTCCCATCTTCCTCCTCTAGATCTCCTCTCCCTTCCCAAGCACCTCCACCCCTAGGTGCTGCCCCTCCCTTCTCCTACCTTGTGGGCGCACTCCAAGACCTCCTCCTCGCTGCCAAGGTGCTGTCCAAGCCATTGGAAGGAGTTGCAATGAGGAGGATCGGTGGAAACGGCACGTGGAAGGAGATCGGGGAAGGAGCGTGAAGGTTTGATCATCGCTTGGTGATCCTCCAAGAAGGTAATGGGGAAACTCTTTGGGGTGGATCCCTTACTTCTGTAGAGGATGAATGCCATGTTTTTAGATCAAGGGAGGTACTGTTTTGGGGTAGAATCCATGAAATCTAGAGTTGTATTCACGTTCTGGTTCGGGCAGATTGGGCACCCGAGCTAGTGAAGGCGTTTTCGCAAATTTAGAGTTTGAATCTGACCGTACGGACTTCTAGGAAGTTGTAGATAATTTCATTATCTTTCCGTGCATATAAAGAAGCTGAAATTCCGCCCAGGCGTTTAGAAGTTATGCCTGTTTTACCGAGCGCTGTCAAATCTGTGACGAGATTGAGACAGTTCGTGTTCAATGTTAGATTAAACAACATTAGAGTCCGAATCAGTCTTTACCTATAACTAGAAAAAGGTGGGAAATTTCCTAAGCTACGCGAGGACGTACTCGTTTAATCAATTTGGACTTCTAGAACTCAAGTTATGATTTTTCAAGCCGCTGTCCAGAACGGGCAAATCTGTGATTTCGGGGTTTTGGTGTATATCGTGTATTGGGTGTAGAGGGTACTGTTTTGAGGAGTCATATTGAGTGTGTGGCACGTGTTTGCAGGTGGTGTAGGTGGTGTGCCGCCGGGAGTGCCCTCAACCTCTCATCACTCCGTTGCCCGCAATTGAAGGCAAGTGTGTTGTGTGGATTGAATGTTGTTTGTGTTGCTAGTGTTGCTTGATAATGTTTGTGATAGACCACATTGTGTCTTGCCATGAACTACATGCTATACTTGATATGTTATCACTTTGCCATGTTTTAAATATTGTCGTTGATACGATATATTCATGCCATGATTAACATGCTTGATGGTGACAAGTGGTATACATGTTATGTTGTGAATGGGCACCGTCGATGGTCGATCACGGTCCTACATGTTGAGATGCTATGTGTTGATATGCAATATTTCGATTTGTGTATATATTGCTGTCCATTGTGCATGCATAGCATAATTTTTATGGCCGGCCGGTGAGATAAGTCATAACTAATCCGGATGGGTCGGTGAGAACCGTTATGACTAGTCCGGGGCTATTCTTTTGAGTAAGACCTACATCGTGATTCCTTCACCGAGGTGATTGGAAGTAGAGATAGGCACCCTCCATCTTCGGGATGGAAGGGGAAAAAGGGTGCATGCCGACGGGTGTGCACTCAACCATACCGGTATGAGTTTCCAAGGAGACATGTGCATTGCATTGCATTAATGAAACATGATGATGTTTATGAGATGATTATATTGATGCTTACAAGATGAATGTGATGCTAACCATGTTGTGTTATGATGTGCTATGGGAGAGTTATGATGATGGTTTGTTGACTTAATTTTTGTTTATCCATTACGATACACTTTGCTGAGTTTTGAACTCACGCTTGTGTTATGTTTTTTTTTAGGTACCTTGAAACTGGCATGAGGGAAAAGGGGAATAATCACACATTTTCACATAGCTCACGCAAGTGATTCCACAATGGAATTGTTTGTATTCATAATAATAAAGTAGATGCGACTTAATTCATGTTTATGGTTTAGAGGTTGCTTTATTCCTTTCAGTTGTCTCATGATGACGTTGAAATGCGTAAATTGGACTTAAATGGTTTCCATGTCGTTTATTATTGTGGTTTTAGATGTTTCACATTATATCATATGTTGCTATGCTTGTATGGTTGTTTGAGATCATGAATAAACAAAGGAGATGCTGCCGAAATTTCGGGTTTTAGCATTTACTCCTTTGCTGGAATTTATGCTATAGTTGTGGTATTTAGATGGTGTTTAGCTTATGTTTGGTAGCATTCAGGCATATTTAATGCCGGGGTGTTACAGTTGGTATCAGAGCGGGCTGTAGGTCCTTGGAATGTGAATTTTAGTGTTATACCTTAGGATCAACTAAAATGTGATGTGTGATAACTTAGAAACATTGCATAGGTTGTAACTAAAACTTGCTCTAGGATAGCAACATTAAAACTTTGTAAAAGTATAATGATTAATTTAAAATTTTGACACACTTGGTTGCACAAGAGGATGGGAATTTGGGGATTCATCATTGCATTGCGCTGTTTATATGATGAAAGCCATGTTTATGATGTTTGTTTGTTTGCTCTTGTTTCTATGATGTTGTGCTTATGTTATGTGGTTATTTGTGTGTGCGACTATAGCAGTTATGCCGAGGGGTAGAGGCCGTGGACGCCGTGGCCGGGGAGGCGAGGGCAGAGGCTCTCAGGGAGTTGCTGAGTCTGTCGCTGAGGGTAGCGTTTCGCCCAATGCTCATGGGCCAGCTCAGGAGGAGCTTCCAACAAGACAGCCGGAAGGTGCCCGCCGCCAATGATGACCTAGTTCAGGCTCTGCAGAGGGAGATTCAGAGCCGCGCCAAATAGCCATGGGCAGCCCCGCCGTTGTGCCTCCCCTGCAGATGGCCCTGATTGTGCTTCCCCCTGCAGTGGCCCCTGTTGTTGGCCTCGCCGCCGGGCCGAGGATGAGTCTTCGAGAGTGGATGACCCTCCGCCTTGACACCTTTGACGGAAGGGCACGCTGTCCAGGCCGCAGATTGGCTGCGGTACATGGAGCGGCAGTTCGAGGTTTTGGAGCTGACCTCGGTTCAAAGGGCTCGCTTGTGGCCTTCCAACCGAAGGGCCAAGCGGACATTTGGTGGGAGGGAGTTCTGCCGCTAGAGCTCCCGCTCTCGGACTTGTCACTTGGGAGGATTTTGTGGCTCGCTTCGAGCCAAGTACTACCCCGAGTCCTTCCTCGAGAGGATGGAGCATACTCACGACTCTTTCCCAGGGAAAGAAGTCGGTGAACGGAGTATGAGGCGGAGTTCAATAGCGTGGTGCGTTCGTGCACTGCTGCAATGGATGACAGGGAGAAGGCAAGGAGGTTCCGTAGGGGCCTCAACCAGGAGTTCAGAGTTGTCATGGGGGCGATCGTCCTCGTGACTTCTCGCTCCGTGGTGGAGCGAGCGAAGGGCATGGAGCTCGAGTTGGAGCTCTCCCGGATAAGCAAAACCCGGTGGTTCAGGGTCCTCGCGGCCCTGTGGGGCCAAGAGGACTTTTGGTGGAGGGTGGGTCTTCTCGACCCACCTTCAAGAAGTTCAAGGGAGGATAGGGATCTTCCTCGGGGCTAAGAAGCCGCCTGCGTCTTCCTCGCGAGCTGGTGTTCGGCTGTGCCCTGGCAGGCATGATGTGCTTCAAGTGCGGTGGTGAGCACTGCTTCCGAGTGTGGTTGGACCGGAGTTGCAACCACCGTGGCAAGCCCGGCCACATGGGACGAGTCTGCCGGATGAATCCCTGGTAGCATCATCAAGTGGGGAGACGGTGCCTTCTCCTCCCACTCGGGCGTCTTCTCGAGGATCGGCGCACATGATGGTCGCTCTGTGTCTCACCCACCCTTTGCGTGGACGCCACCACCGCTTATTGGTGCCCGCCGCCGGCTCCTCCCAGCCTACTTCCGCCTCCAGCCTTGTTGGGACACTCACCGCGTGTCGGGCCCCCCGATGCCTCGGTGCCACTGAGTGTACGCCTTGCCGACACCGAGTCACCGGCATCCCGAGGTGGTTTCAGGTACTCTACTTGTGGATTCGGTTGAAGCCCTTGTTTTGTTTGATTCTCGAGCATCCTATTCTTTTGTGTCGTCTGAGTTTGCTAGTAGAGCAAAGCCGGGAGTTCAGCGGATTTCTCGAGTCTGGCCGGGCCGGCCTCTGGGGTTTGATTGCTAGTTCATTGGTTTGTCCGGTTGCACCGCTGCCATTGACGATGAGGTTTTCTTTGCCAATCTTATGGTGATTCAGTTAGCTCCTTTTGATGTCATTTTGGGCATGGACTGGTTGCATCAAGATCGTGCCAATATTTGTTGCTTCGGAGGACAATATTTTTGCAGGCCCGGCTTGGGGGTGGAGTTGACCTTTCAGGGTGGAGTACCCTCTAGTTCCATCTTCGCTTTTGTCCATCTTGTTTCCTATCGCTGCTTGAGGCATTTGGGTGTTCTTATGGCACTTAACGAAAAGCCATCTTCTTCATCATCATTGCGGAGATTCCTGTGGTAAAGGAGTTTGGTGATGTATTCCCGATGATTTGCCTGGTTTGCCTCCCGTGAGAAGCGTGGAGTTTCGTATTGACCTGGTGCCTGGTACTCGACCTATTTCGATCTCTCCATACCGCTTGGCTCGTCCTTTTCAAGACGAGTTGAAGAAGCAATTGGAGGATTTGTTGGCCAAGGGTTTTATCCGCGCAGTTGTGTCGCCATGGGGAGCACCCGCCCTCTTTGTTTCAAGAAGGATGGTAATTGGCGCATGTGCATCGACTATCGTGCTCTCAATCGTGTAATACCAAGAACAAGTATCCGCTGCCCCGCATCGAGGATCTCTTTGACCAAATCAAGGGAGCAAATGTGTTCTCCAAGATTGATCTTCACCGTTATAATCAGATTCGTGTGAGGGAGCAAGATATTGAGAAGACTGCTTTCTCCACTAGGTATGGGCATTATGAATTTAAAGTTATGTCTTTTGGACTAACTAATGCGCCTACTGTTTTTATGGAGGCGATGAACAGTATGCTCCACAAGTATCTTGATGAGTTTGTGGTAGTGTTCATCGATGACATTCTGATTTATTCTAAATCAGAAGAGGAGCATGAGCAGCATTTGAGGCTTGTGCTGAGTATGTTGAGGGAGAATTAATTCTTTGCTAAGTTGAAGAAATGCGAGTTCTGGATTTCAGAAGTGGGTTTTCTTGGCCACATCATCAATCCAGATGGCATATCAGTAGATCCTAGCAAGGTCTCAGCAGTTCTGGATTGGAAGAGACCTTCCAATGTGAAAGAGGTGCGCAGTTTCCTTGGGTTGGCGGGCTATTATCGGCGCTTTGTGCAAGATTTCTCCATCATTGCTAAGCCGCTTTCACAGTTGACACAGAAGGGTATGAAATTTCAGTGGACTGCCGATTGTGAGCGCAGTTTCGGCACTTTGAAGGAGAAGTTAGTGATCGCCTCTGTTCTTACCCTTCCCGAGCCTGGGAGGCGTTTCACTGTCTATTCTGACGCTTCTCTTCTGGGATTGGGTTGTGTGCTCATGCAGGAGGGCAAAGTGATTGCTTATGCATCGAGACAGTTGAAAAAGCATGAGCAGAATTATCCCACGCATGACCTTGAGTTAGCCGCTGTGGTGTTTGCCTTGAAGATTTGGAGGCACTATTTGTATGGTGAGTCTTGTGACATCTTCACTGATCACAAGAGTCTCAAGTACATCTTCACTCAGAAAGATCTGAATTTGAGGCAGAGGAGATGGCTGGAGTTGATAAAGGATTATGACCTTACTATCCAAAGATCATCCGGAAAGGCAAACGTGGTGGCCGATGCTCTTAGTCGCAAGACAAAGGCCCCCCGCTGTTGATTGTCTTGTTGCTGATTTTGAGCGTCTAGGGTCTCCTATCGCTTATGGGACCGTGCAAGCTGAAACTCAATTGATTCTTGAGTCACGATTCCCGAGCTGCAGCGGGAGGCACAAAGAACATGATCGCTTGCTTCACCGGTGAGGAACGTCTTGAGGATGGCAAGCTCGGAGACTTTACCATTGATGATGTAGGAGTTTTGAGGTTTCAGGGCCGCTCAGGCGTGCCTCGTAAATCCCAAGTGAAAGAGGACATTCGAAAGAAGCTCATCGCACTGCATACACGGTCCATCCTGGAGAGACCAAGATGTACAGGGACTTGAAAAAGAGCTTCTGGTGGAAAAGGATGAGAGTGGATATCGCCAAGTATGTGGCGTCTTGTGGGATCTGTCAGAAGATCAAAGCTGAGCATAAGCGACCTGCGGCCTCATTGCGACCATTGGAGATTCCCGTGTGGCCATGGGATGACATCTCCATGGATTTCGTGGTTGGCTTACCTCGTACTCCTCGAGGAAGGATGCCGTTTGGGTTGTGGTGGACCGTCTCAAAGAAGTCTGCATTTCATTCCTATCCGCACTACCAATTCAGCGAGCGACTTGGCTCCCATCTATGTGCGGGAGATTGTGAGACTGCATGGTGTGCCCAAGACCATTATCTCTGATCGGGATGCGAAGTTCGTTTCCAAGTTCTGGGAGAGTCTGCAGAGTGCTTTGGGTACGCAGCTTCGCCTTAGTACCGCTTTTCACCCTCAGACGGATGGTCAGTCTGAGCGTACCATCCAGACGTTGGAGGACATGCTCAGGGCCTGTGTGATGGCGTGGAAGGGTAGCTGGGAAGATCACTTGCCATTGGCAGAGTTTGCTTATAATAACAGCTACCATTCCAGCATCCGGGCTGCTCCTTTTGAGGTACTTTATGGCCGGAAGTGCAGATCGCCACTTTGTTGGGATGCTGTGGGAGAGAGAGCGGTGCTCGGTCCAGACTGGGTTCAGCAGACAGTCGATCGTGTGGCACAGGTGCGACAGAACCTTCTCGCAAAGACAGAGCGGTGCGTAAAAGTTAGGCCGACGTGAGAAGGCGGGATTTAGAGTTTGAGGTGGGTGATGTGTGCTCTTACGAGTGTCTCCTACCAAAGGTGTGGTACGCTTTGGTACCAAAGGAAAGCTTAGCCCGAGGTATGTTGGGCCATTTCCTATTTTGGCTCGAGTCGGCAAGTTAGCTTACCGCTTGGAGCTACGGATTCGATGCAAGGAGTGCACAATGTGTTTCATGTTTCGATGCTAAGGAAGTATTTGCACGATCCGGAGTTGGTGGTTCCGTTGGAACCCTGGCGGTAGATCGTAACCTCACTTTTGAGTCCAGGCCGGTGAGAGTCTGGAGAACTCGTGAGCGAGCATCAAGAACCTGACGCTCAAATTTGTTAAAATTTTGTGGTCGCACTGCATCGAGAGGGAAGCAACTTGGGAGCTGGAGTCTCGTATGCGCGAGAAGTATCCCGAGCTTTTCGTCTCAGGTATGTGTTGTGAAAAATCTGGTTATCCTTTGTTCTGCTGGGTTCCGTTTGGGTGCGCTCTAGATTCGAGGTCGAATCCTGTTGAAGGAGGGGAGAATGTGACACCACGGATTGTCCTAAACTTATAAAATGGGATTTATGAGGACCAAACATTATGAAATATGTCATTCAAGAAAAAAAAACATATAGTTTGGGTTTTTATTTCGTTTCGGACCGTTTCCGGGTTTTTGGGCCGCTCCGGGGTTGTGTGGGCTTTGGGGGAACCTTCGTGGGCCAAGTGGTGGGGATTCTTAGGCCCATGAGGGGGTGAGGAGGGGGAGGAAACCCTGCTGCCCTAGAGCCCTCCCCACCCCATGCGCCGCACCCCCCCCCTTGCCCTCCATCTCTCCCTCTCCTTCCACCTCCCATCTTCCTCCTCTAGATCTCCTCTCCCTTCCCAAGCACCTCCACCCCTAGGTGCTGCCCCTCCCTTCTCCTACCTTGTGGGCGCACTCCAAGACCTCCTCCTCGCTGCCAAGGTGCTGTCCAAGCCATTGGAAGGAGTTGCAACGAGGAGGATCGGTGGAAACGGCACGTGGAAGGAGATCGGGGAAGGAGCGTGAAGGTTTGATCATCGCTTGGTGATCCTCCAAGAAGGTAATGGGGAAACTCTTTGGGGTGGATCCCTTACTTCTGTAGAGGATGAATGCCATGTTTTTAGATCAAGGGAGGTACTGTTTTGGGGTAGAATCCATGAAATCTAGAGTTGTATTCACGTTCTGGTTCAGGCAGATTGGGCACCCGAGCTAGTGAAGGCGTTTTCGCAAATTTAGAGTTTGAATCTGACCGTACGGACTTCTAGGAAGTTGTAGATAATTTCATTATCTTTCCGTGCATATAAAGAAGTTGAAATTCCGCCCAGCCGTTTAGAAGTTATGCCTGTTTTACCGAGCGCTGTCAAATCTGTGACGAGATTGAGATAGTTCGTGTTCAATGTTAGATTAAACAACATTAGAGTCCGAATCAGTCTTTACCTATAACTAGAAAAAGGTGGGAAATTTCCTAAGCTACGCGAGGACGTACTGCTTAATCAATTTGGACTTCTAGAACTCAAGTTATGATTTTTCAAGCCGCTGTCCAGAACGGGCAAATCTGTGATTTCGGGTTTTGGTGTATATCGTGTATTGGGTGTAGAGGGTACTGTTTTGAGGAGTCATATTGAGTGTGTGGCACGTGTTTGCAGGTGGTGTAGGTGGTGTGCCGCCGGGAGTGCCCTCAACCTCTCATCACTCCGTTGCCCGCAATTGAAGGCAAGTGTGTTGTGTGGATTGAATGTTGTTTGTGTTGTTAGTGTTGCTTGATAATGTTTGTGATAGACCACATTGTGTCTTGCCATGAACTACATGCTATACTTGATATGTTATCACTTTGCCATGTTTTAAATATTGTCGTTGATACGATATATTCATGCCATGATTAACATGCTTGATGGTGACAAGTGGTATACATGTTATGTTGTGAATGGGCACCGTCGATGGTCGATCACGGTCCTACATGTTGAGATGCTATGTGTTGATATGCAATATTTCGATTTGTGTATATATTGCTGTCCATTGTGCATGCATAGCATAATTTTTATGGACGGCCGGTGAGATAAGTCATAACTAATCCGGATGGGTCGGTGAGAACCGATATGACTAGTCCGGGCTATTCTTTTGAGTAAGACCTACATCGTGATTCCTTCACCGAGGTGATTGGAAGCGAGAGATAGGCACCCTCCATCTTCGGGATGGAAGGGGGAAAAAGGGTGCATGCCGACGGGTGTGCACTCAACCATACCGGTATGAGTTTCCAAGGAGACATGTGCATTGCATTGCATTAATGAAACATGATGATGTTTATGAGATGATTATATTGATGCTTACAAGATGAATGTGATGCTAACCATGTTGTGTTATGATGTGCTATGGGAGAGTTATGATGATGGTTTGTTGACTTAATTTTTGTTTATCCATTACGATACACTTTGCTGAGTTTTGAACTCACGCTTGTGTTATGTTTTTTTTTAGGTACCTTGAAACTGGCATGAGGGAAAAGGGGAATAATCACACATTTTCACATAGCTCACGCAAGTGATTCCACAATGGAATTGTTTGTATTCATAATAATAAAGTAGATGCGACTTAATTCATGTTTATGGTTTAGAGGTTGCTTTATTCCTTTCAATTGTCTCATGATGACGTTGAAATGCGTAAATTGGACTTAAATGGTTTCCATGTCGTTTATTATTGTGGTTTTAGATGTTTCACATTATATCATATGTTGCTATGCTTGTATGGTTGTTTGAGATCATGAATAAACAAAGGAGATGTCGCGAAATTTCGGGTTTTAGCATTTACTCCTTTGCTGGAATTTATGCTATAGTTGTGGTATTTAGATGGTGTTTAGCTTATGTTTGGTAGCATTCAGGCATATTTAATGCCGGGGTGTTACATGTATGGTCTTTATGTTTGGTTGTTTCCCTCATGTGTATCATGTGGGGCTATGGAGTGAATTGTTATATCTTCCTAGACTTAATTTGATGCTTATTCTTTTGCTAGCGATGCTTATTGATGTTTTAGTTGATGATTAGCTATCATTATCGCTGCGTATGGAGATCTTGTTTGTCCTACATATTGATATGATGTTATGTTGTTAAGTTTCATGCATAAACAAAGGAGATGCTGTCAAAATTTTCAATTATTCTAAATGATTACTTGCTGTAATTTACCTTAAACTATGGTATTAAACGTGTTATGGTCTATGTTTGGTGACATTCTGGGCTTAGTAAAAGCCGGGGTGTTACATTGGACTTGACATTATTGTCTTATGTTGTTGCTATATCCTTTAATATTGCTGCTTTAGATGTCTTATGTTATGATATTACTTGCCCTGTTATTGCTATTGCTTCAAATCATGATAAAAGAAAGGAGATGCTGCCGAAATTTTCGGTTTTTGCATTTGTGCCTTTGCTGTAATTTACCTTAAATTGTGGTATTTAGATGTGGTTTAGTTTTTATTTGGTGACATTTAGGCATAATAGATGTCGGGGTGTTATAGGAGCATCCATGGGGCACCGTTATGAGATGGTTGTACAACCTGTTCTCATTGGACTCTAGGTTAAATGATCTGAAGTTGCACGGTGTTGGATGTCGAACATGGTAGTGCATGTACTTGGAGTTAGTGGAGCTGAAGGGGCTGAAGTCATGGAGTTGCTATGTAATACTGTCTAAGGAGCGAGCATGGCCTCTAGTGTTGTTGGCATAAGCATTTCAGAGAGTTGCTTCAGGCCATTCAATGGTAGAGAAGGCCATCGATGTTGAAATGGAAGAAGTTGGGGAGTCCAGTGTTGGGACCCAAATTTGGAAATTCGGACCCTCTATGTATTCATCACTAGTCCAGGATCACGCTAGTCCACACAGTCTCAACATTGGTAAAGACCACAATCATACTCATCGAAATAGTAGAGTACTTTATTTAAATAGCCAAACTGGTTGCTTTACCTTATGGTCAAGTTACAAAAGTACACCTCGCAGGGCGAAGTCTTATTGAAAAAATAACTGCAGCGGAAAAGAATCATCGTGGCGCCACTCAGTTTACCACATGCAACTGACTGGGCTTGCTCCCTAAGTAGACGGCTCCTCCTTAAGTTCTTCCTCCAAAGTTGGCGTCGCTTTTTCTTCAACTGATGCTGTATTTTGCAAGGGGTGAGTACTTGGTACTCAGCAAGTCATGCACAGAATGCAAAGCTAATATTCTACATGCATGGCTTATTACAAAGGATAGTTTCATGGTTCATTTGCAGTAAAGCAGTAAGTGTAAAGATAGTAATAGAATGCAAATCAGTAAAACAATATTTAAAGATAATAACTTTCGCAAACATTGCATAAGTAAAGCATTTCACAACCTAAGTCCAATTCTCAGTTCCAACCTGTGACACTATGGTATGGTGTGACATTATAGAATGTGAAATTAGAGAATAAAACCTTTCGTCTTGAGGTTTACTCGAGTTTTTGGGCTTTTTGAAGAATGTGACACCACGGAGTGTCGTAACCTTATTTAACGTGCATGATAAGGTCAAAAACATTATGAGATGTGGAAATAAGGTTAAAACCATAGGATTTGGAGGTTAATCGTGTTTCCGGGCCGTTTCCGGGGTTTTGGGCCTTTCCGGGGGATTTTGGGCCTTAAAGAGGGGATCGTGGGCTTTGGTGGGATGGAGTTTGAGTCCATTTAGGACTAGGAGAAGGGCTTGGGCTGGTAAATAGGGGCTCCCCCTGCCCCCTTGCACCCACACCATGCACTTGGGCGCCCCCACCTCTCCTTCCATGCCCTAGCCGCCACCTCCACCTCCCCCTCTCCCTTGCATGCGCCTCCACCTCCCCCATTGCTCCCCTTTGCTCCCCACCTCTCCACCACCTCTCCTCCACCACCCTTGCTGCCCTAGGGTGGCCTTCCCACCCCTGCATCCTCGTGGATCCGTCCGAGGAGCGAGGAGCGAGGAGATCCATTGGAGTTTTCGTGCGCCGGGCAAAGGTATGATCATGGGAATCCTTGGGGTTGATCTAGGTACTGTTCTTAGGGTGTTTATCAAGTTTTTAGATCCATTGGTGGTGCTGGATTTGAGTAATTTGGGTTAGATCTAGATGTTGTCACGTTTCTGTTTTGGGACAGCATGAGCAGTCGACCTAGGGTTCACGTTTTCGCCAATTTAGAATCCGAATCTTGTCGTACGGATGTTGAAGAAGTTGTAGATAATTTCATTATATTTCCGTGGATATAAAGAAAGTTAAATTCCGCCCAGCCGTTTAAAAGTTATGACTGTTTTACCGAGCGTGTTAAAATCTGTGACGCGATTGGAACAGATCACGGTAATCTGTAGATTAAACAAGTTTAGAGTCCGAATCATTCTTTCCTTATACCTAGAAAAAGTTGGGAGATTTCCTAAGCTACGCGAGGATGAACTCGTTTAATTGATTCGGAGTCCTAGAGCCCAAGTTATGCCTTTTGCAAGGCTGCTGTCCCGACGGGACAGAACCTCTATTTTTAGGTTTTGCGAGTAATCGGCAATGTCGGCGTAGATGAGGGTTTGCGTACTGTTTTGTGGACATGATTGTGAGTGTGTGGTACCTATGTGCAGGTGGGGCGACCCCGGGAGTGCCTTCTACTTCCCGCCAATCCGTTGCACGTGGTTGAGGCAAGTGTGTTGTGTTGGATAGCGAGTTGTAGGTTGCTTGTTGAGTTAGATGGAATTGACTACATGATATATGTCCACTTGCCATGCTTTAATGATTGCCCATGATTTGATGATCATGTTTATTATGTTATGATGTCATGTGTTAATATGTGAGTTAAATATGATGTTGGCATAATTGCATACATGACATGTTACATGGCCCGGGCGGTGAGAAAGTCATATCTAATCCGGGAAGGTCGGTGAGAAAGATATGACTAATCCGGAGAGCCAATGAGTAAGTCCTACATCGTGATTCCATTCACCGCGGTGAACGGAAGCGAGGAGTAGGCACCCTCCATCTTCGGGATGGAAGGGGGGAGAGGGTGCACACCGACGGGTGTGTACTCAACCATACCGGTATGAGTTTCCAAGGAGACATGAGCATTGCATTACATTGCATACATAATGATGATGATATTGTTAAGTGTTCATGAATGAGATGATATACATGATGGGAGATGTTATTGCCATAATATTGTTCTTGTTGTCCATTGCAATATGCTTGCTGAGTTTCGAACTCACGCTTGTGTTTTCTTGTTGTTTTAGGTACCATGAAAACGGCATGCGGGGAAGGGAGATAGTCACACGCCCACACGTAGCTTCACCATATTGATTCCACAAGTCATTCTATTAGTTTGATAATAAATTGCGTGTGATGATCATTGATTTAAGGCTTAGCTTTGCTTTATGAGAGTTTTATTGTTCGTTTGACACTTGGAGACATTAAGTGCTTGATAATAGTCTTATATTGTTGTTAAGACTCTAATTATTGCTGTTTTAGATGTCTCTCATATTGCCTTATTGTCGGGACCCCGAATTTGCAAATCCGGACCCTCTGTGTATTCAGCACTAGTCCAGGAACGCGCTAGTGCACACAGTCTTAACATTGGTAAATATCACAATCATACCATTCGATACTAATAAAGTACATTTATTTAAATAACCAAACTGGTTACTCGACCTTATGGTCAAGTCACAAATGTACGCCTCGCAGGACGAAACTTATTAAGAAAGAAATAGTAGCAGCGGAAAATCAAATAACTTCGTGGCGCCATCCAGTATACCACAGGCAACTGACTGGGCTCGCTCCCTAAGTAGACGGTTCCTCTTGGAGCTCCTCCTCCAAAGCTGGTGTAGTCTCCTCTTCAACTGGTGTTGTATTGTGGCAAGGGTGAGTACTTGGTACTCAGCAAGTCATGCACAGAATGCAAGCTAATATACTACATGCATGGCTTGGTACAAAGGAATAGCTCAAGGTATATTTGCAGTAGAACAGCATTTGATAAATAACATAAGTAGATTCGAAAGCAGTAAGTATAGCATAATTAACTTTTCAAGGAGTTTAATAAACATCTTTCCCATCCTAATCCACATTTCCATTAACATCATTATTAATCCAACCCAACCTTTCAGATCCATGTTACTTTTGAGAAAATCTAACCCTTGACTGTAATTCCCGAGCGATGTCCAATACCGCGGACACAGCTATTCGAATAGATTGTACACTCTGCAGAGGTTATGCACTTTACCCACAAGATACAGTCAAACACCACAAAGGCGAGTTCCCGTAACAAAGTCTTTCGGAAACTTCTAACAATACAAGTGGTCCTCCCCGGTTATTGCACACTAACCCTTCCCTTAGCTAAGGCGAAGTTTAGGCCAATCAACCGTTAGACGGGTACTGGCCTCGGCCGACGCTCCCCGCACAACTTACACAAAGGGTGTAGTTGACCTCCTGAGGACCCACAGGTACGTTATAAGCAACTTAGTCAACAAGGTCCGTCCCATTACAGACATGTGGTTGCACGTTAGACACAGATCAAAGGCTTGCAAGGTGAAGTCCTTAGGGTGACCAGGGCAAGACTACAGAAGAACCAAATCAACATCCCGATTACACAACTGGCCCACCTGATCATTCTTGCCACATGCCCTGGCCGAAAAACTATTTATCAAACCCCAGTTGATTACCATGCACCACGTGCCATCAACATCACATGATACCTTTCCAAAACAGGTTCAATATATCATTAAGTCAATATTAACTTTTGATTGTCCAAAATCATGTCATGAGCACGTAGCAGGTCTAAGCAGTATACTACAACAGTCTAAAACCCATGTTGGCACTTTAATAATGTCCAACTAGTAAACCACAACTAGGGTGACAAGGGGTCATGGCACATACTTAAATAATCAAGGTGTCATACAGCAAATTGGTATTTATCTAATTTCCCATATTTAAATAAAGTATTTTCTAATTGAACTAGCATGCAATAATTTGAACCAAAATAGGTTTCAAAATAGGATCAACATGGTCAAAGCACAACTTGCCTTCAAAAAGTACTTGTTCTTGGTCTTGAGTTGGATCCTGAGTCAATACTTCTCCTTCGAATCCTTCCGGCACTTCAACGTCTACTCGTAAAGCGTGCAAATAGCAATACACGAATAAACAATAGGCAAAAAGTGTCCAAACATCCAAATAAAATCCATAAACAGAGAGAACATAATTTTATGAATTTTTAGAAACTGGAATCGTCAAATTTGGAGTTAAAATGCAAAAGTTATGATTATTTAAAGTTTAAATAATCAATTAAATAATTTTACAGAGAAAAACTTTGGTCCAAAAATTAAATAAAATTCATATTTAGGTAGATCTCAATTTTATACAAATTTAGAAATTTGAATCACTCAAATCGGACTTGAAACGCAAAAGTTATAAGCGTTTGAAGTTTGAATCAAAATCTGAAATCATTATTTCGAATTAATAAATCATTTTCTTTTTCGGAAATTAATTATTGCGTCAGCCTGGACACGTGGCAGCCTCTGATTGGTCTGCTGACGTCAGCCGGTCCATGGACTCGGTCCACGCTCGGCTCGGGTCTACCGTGGACTCGGTCCACGACTCCACATGTCGCTGACATGTGGGCCCCACATGTCAGTGTCACGCACGCAATTAACCCGTGCGGTCCAACTCGCTGACATGCGGGCCCCACCGTGACGTCAGCGGTGACGTCATGGTGCGGTTCGGTTGTCCCGCTGACACGCGGGCCCCGCGTGTCAGAGACACGCGCTCACGCGCGCGTGGCGTGGCTTGGGTACACGTGGCACAATCTCGGCCGTTGATTTGAAAATCAACGGCCCAGATTGGATCTATGCTTCACGCGTTTGGGGTGAACGCAGTCAATCTGAGTCATTGGATCTTGATCCAACGGTTGGAAACGATCCTAACCCGTAACGTTATCCACAGTACGGGCGACGTGGCCGATCGTGGGCCGTTGGATCTTGATCCAACGGCCCGCATCTAATCTGGATTCTAGGGTGTGGGGGAGACCGTGGGCTCACCGTGACGGTCGGATCTTGATCCAACGGTTGTGCGAGCTCGGGGGCGGCAATGGCAACGCGGCGGCGCGGGCTCACCGGACGCGGGGACGGTGACCAAGCCGACGGCGCTGCGGGGCCTCTCCGGCGAGATGAGTCCTCCTTCAGTGCGCCTTGGCACGAGGGTCTCGGCCCAGGCTCCAACTCGGCGGAAGACGGCGGACGGCGGTGGGACGAGGCAACAACCGCGGTGGGGAGAGAGAGGACTCCGGCGAGCAATTGCAAGGTGACGGCGGCGGATAGGGCTCCAGGAGTTGGGGAAAACGATGCGCACGGGTCAGGCGAATCTCGGGCAGCGATCCACGCCTTAAATACCGGCGCGGACGTCGAGATTCGCTCGGTTTCCGCGGCGGAGCCTGTACGGGCGGCGGAGTCCGTCCCAGATACGGCGAGACGACGTGGACGCACGCGGGCCGTCCACGTGGCGCGATCGACGGCCGAGATTGGCTCGGGCGCGGCCGTGCCTAGCGCGGATTGATCCTGACCGTTGGATCTTGATCCAACGGTTCGGATCCATCTGGGTCAGGGTTGGTTCGATCGAGTCAACTGGCTCGGGTCGGACTCGAGTCTGACTCGGGTTCCGACTCGCTCGGATGAACAGTACTCGACCCGATTGATTTTCCAGCGATTTAATAATTAAAATAATTTCCAGAAATTCATTTAATTCATTAAAAATAGCAAAAGACTCAGAAAAATTCCAGAAAAATTCTGGAAAATATTTTGGAACATTTTGGACTCAAATAAAATATTTCCAACAAAATTTTATTTGCAAAGTTTAATTCTTTAATTATTTCAAAATGGAATAAATTCAAATAAATTCCAAATAAATCCAAATAAATTCCAGAAAATTCCAAAAATTCACCAAAGTGCCAAATCACACATGAATTTAAGAAAAGCAAAATTTTGGGGTGTTACACTTATATTGCTATACTTTTGTTGCTCCTTCAATTCATGTTAAGACAAAGGAGATGCTGCCGAAATCTCGGTTTTTAGCATATGCACCTTTGCTGGAATTTTATGTTAAATGTGGTATTTAGATGTTGTTTAGCTTATGTTTGGTAGCATTCAGACATATTAAATGCCGGGGTATTACAGTTGGTATCAGAGCCAGGTTGTAGGTCCTTGGAATGCATATTTTTAGAGTCATGCTATAGGGTATAACTAAAATGTGATGTGGAATGACTTAGAAACATGGCATAGGTCTTAACTAAAATTTTGTCATAGGATAGCAACATTAAAACTTGCAAAAGTGGTATAACTAATCTAAAATTTGACACACAATGGATGCACAGTTGGGAAGGGTATGGGAATCGTTTCTTTATGCTTAAATGTTGTATTTAAGCTTTGATGTTGAATGCTTTATTTGTTAATGCATGTTGCTATGTCTTATGACATAGATGATTGAATTGTTCTTGTAACACCTCGGCATTTAATATGCCCGAATGCTACCAAACATAGACTAAGCAACCTCTAAAAACCATAATTACATGTAAATTACAGCAAAGGAACAAATGCTAATACCGAAAATTTCGGCAACATCTCCTTTGTTTTTCCATGATTCGGAGCAACAAAAAAGTATCACAAGTTATATCATAATGGAAAGCATCTAAAACAGCAATAACATATGACATAGCAACAATATAAGTCCAGGATAAAGCATTCAACCACTTCATGAGCTAAACGAACCAAATAGAAAGACCGAGAACACAGTTAAGCAAAACTCCAAGTTTCATGGCAATACTTTCATTATCATGACTCCAAATGATAACACGGTCTAATTTGTGTGGAGCTACGTGTAGATGTGTAGCTAAACCCTTTTTCCCGCATGCCGGTTTCAAGGTACCTAAGAAAAACAACAAAAACACAAGCGTGAGTTCATCACTCAGCAAGTATATTGCAATGGAACAAGGAAATACATTTCAATACCTTCATCACCACTTTTTACATACAACATCATACACATCTCATATTCATAGTGTAAACATATCATTGACATCATCATAAATCATCTTCATATATCATCCTCATATAATGCAATGCAATGTAATGCAATGCGATGCACATATCTCCTTGGAAACTCATACCGGTATGGTTGAGTACACACGCGTTGGTATGCACCCTCTCCCCCCTTCCATCCCGAAGATGGAGGGTGCCTACTCCTCGCTTCCGTTCACCGCGGTGAATGGAATCACGATGTAGGACTTACTCATTGGCTCTCCGGATTAGTCATAACTTTCTCACCGACCTTCCTAGACTAGTTATGACTTTCTCACCGCCCGGGCCATGTAACATGCCATATATGCAAATATGCCAACATCATAATAAACTCGTACATTAACACATGGCATCATAGCATACTCATCATATCAAAGAAAATTCATTAAAGCATGGCATGTGAACATATCATACATTCAAACTTCCATCTCAATCAATCAAACAACCTACACTCGCTATCCATTACAATACACTTGCCTCAACCACGGGCGACGGATTGGCGGGAAGTAGAAGGCACTCCCGGGGTCACACCACCTGCACATAGGTACCACACACTCACAATCATGTCCACAAAATAGTACGCAAACCCTCATCTACCCCGACATTGCCAACTACTCGCAATAACCAAAAACAGAGGTTCTGTCCCACCGGGACAACAGCCTTCCAAAAGGCATAACTCAGGTTCTAAGACTCCGAATCAATTAAACGAGTACATCCTCGCGTAGCTTAGGAAATTTCCCAACTTTTCTAGGTATAGTGAAATACTTATTCGGACTCTAAAGTTGTTTAATCTACAAAATACCGTGATTTTCTCCTACCACGTTACAGATTTTAGCACGCCCGGTAAAACAGCCATAACTTTCAAACGGCTGGACGGAATTTAACCTTCTTTATATCCACGGAAAGATAATGAAATTATATACAACTTCTTCAACATCCGTAGGACCAGATTCGGAATCTAAATTGGGGAACAACCGAACCCTATGTGGACTGCTCATGCTGTCCGAAACAGAGAACGTGACCAACTCAAGAATCCATCTAATCTAATCAAATCCAGCACCACCAATTGACCTAAAAACTTGATAAACATCCTTAGAACAGTACCTAGATCAACCCCAAGGTTTCCCATGGACATACCTTCGCCCGTCGACCGAAATCCCAACGAAACTCCTCCCGGATCGCTCCGCGCTCCACGCTCCTCGCTCCTCGCTCCAACGGATGGATCCACGAGGTGCAGGGGTGGGGAGGCCACCCTAGGGCAGCAAGGGGGTGGAGGAGAGGTGGTGGGGAGGTGGAGAGCAAAGGGGCCAAGGGGAGGGGAGCCGCACGGCCAAGTGGGGGAGGGAGAGAGGGAGGGTGGCGTCTAGGGCATGGAGGAGGAGGTGGGGGCGCACCAATGAGGAGGGGGCGCAGCAAGGGGCAGGGGGAGCACCTTAAACCAGCCCACACAACTCTCCTAGTCCTAAATGGACTCAAACTCCATCCCACCAAAGCTTTGATGTTGAATGCTTTATTTGTTAATGCATGTTGCTATGTCTATGACATAGATTATTGAATTGTTCTTGTTGTTGTGATAAAGTGGGTTGTGGTGCCGAAGGGTTTCGGCCACCTCTCTTATTTCATAGTAAGGGTGAGGTTTGACGGTGTGGCCGGTTAGCGCCACCACCGAAGAACTATTAACCCCTGTAGGAGAAGAGTGCTTACCCTTTTCTGTCGTAAATCGGGTAGTTGATTGGAGTCAAATAGAAAAGTTTGGTGGTGGATTCCTTCGGATGTTCTTTATCGTTCTGTGGTCGGTCTTGGTTGGTTTTCTTGGTTTTAGTTGATGGAAACCAAAAGAAAAGTGTTTGGTATTGGATTTTCGCGGATTGTTCCGTATGCGGTGTGTGGTTTTGTCTTCCTTGGTCGAAGACGAAGAAGAGGAGTCTAGTGTTGCGCTTCTTTTGGGCGCCTTTCCAGTTTTAATGCTTAGTTTGTTGATTTTTTTATGGGGAAGAAGCATTCAAATTTATTCCTGTGTTTGTCTTTCTCCGAGGTTAAAGGAGTTATTGCGGAGTTATGCCAGACCTGGCTATCAGGGCTGAAGTTCTGTGGCTTTGTAGGAGTAAGTGGTGTTTGATTTCATTATTTTGCTGGTTTAAGAAAATCATCTTTGAATAATCCCTCATGTTTCGTGAAAGTTTGGAGTTAAGGTTTATTTGCAAAGGTTTATTTGATCGGTTGGTTCCCTCCTATGGGAGTCTTTGAGATTTAAAAAAAAGTGTTTTGGAGAATTCCTTTGCATGACCAAGTTTGGGTTTGTCTCAATGCAATTTTGAGAGTCAAGTTTCCTTACGAATTTGGGATGAGTTTTAAAACTAAAATGCTGCAAACAAAGTAAGTAGTCTTTTGACTGAAATCGTTTGTCCCTAGTAAGAATTGATGTTTAGCATGTCATGTAGTTGGTAACAATGTGGTTTATGGATTGATGTGTTGCTAAGTTAAATTTTGAGTTGAATCAATTCAATGTGATTAATATCTCTAGCTTGAGAATAAATAGACTACTAGTGTTGTAGTTTACTCTTAGCGAGAATGATTAAATGTGTCAATGTACATGCTTAGAATATGTTGCTTTGTTATAAAAGTGCTTATGACCCCCGATAATGTTTAAAAGTTTTAAACCCTGATGCCTAGTTAAAACATTAAGATGATGTAGATCATTACCAAGTTAAAGAACTTTGCTGGTTGTTTAAAGATGTTCTAATCTAATGGAGTAATAGAGGAATTTAATCGTGTTGCCTAGTGACTTTAATTTGAAAGTTGGTTAGAGTTGCTATTTACGTTGTTGCAAACTACTAGTATATTTGGAAGTATGCAGTTGTGTCCCTTCAATGCTGTATTGATATCAATTGAGAAGACATAAGACTTATTGTTAATGATGTTGTTAGGGGCAGTGTTAATGCTAGTATTCAATTTATTTTAAATAGTTAGAGTATGTTGTGTGGTGGTAATTTGGTTAGCACCTGTGTATAGGGTAGCTAAAAGTGATGTTGGTTGAAATAGAGGAAAATTTTAACATGTTGCGATGGAGTGAGCTTTGGATAATTAACATGATGTACAATTTCATCCGTAATGAATGAATGTCGTAGAATCATATTTACGAACCTTGTCTTGTGGAGATAATATTTACATGTTGAAGTCGCTTGTTGACTGAATAAGTTTCGATTGTCGAGACGTTTACATATAGGTGGTATGAAAGTTATTGGTTGGTCACGCTAGAAGTTTTGTTGGAGCACTTGTTTCAAATCTAGAATTTGATGTTATTTGTTATGTTGGTCAATGGGGATCTTGTTGACTTAGTCTTCGTGGGATGTCTTTTCGTAAGCATCATAAACCTTATTTATAAGTATTGGGGAAGATAATAAGAGAGAATTTGTTGTGAAGCTTTTGGTTGTATTGTGTTGGGGCTCCTCAGGGAGTAGATAGTAATTATTGAAGTCTTTTAATGGAAAGCGTAGTGGAGTACTAGAGATGGATCTTTTTATGCTGAGCTTGTGTTTAAAAGCTTTTGGACTGGTTTGGTTGTTTGCCATTTTGGTTGAAGGGTTTTCGGTCAAGGTGTTCCATATGCTGTTTTTCAAAGTTTCCCTAAAACTCGTAGAAATTGGTGCAAATATTTGGTTTTGGCTAATTTGTTTAGTCGGTGCTATGAGTATGGATTTACACCCCAAAAGTTTTTGAGTGGATCGCGCTCCTTCGCGTCTACACTGAATTATCTTTGGAATAAATTTTAAAAGGAAGCTGATGGTCATAAAGGGTTGTGTTGGAAACTTTTGAGTTAAGCCCTTGATGTGTAACTCTGTTTGGCTAGAGTTGGAGTCATTTGGAAAATATGTCTAGTGTGCGGATGTTTCACAAGTCTGGTTTTTTATGAATGTTTCATAAGTGAATTTGGTTAGTGAAGAGTTTTCTTTTTGGATTGAGTTTCCCTTTCTTTTGATAAAATTTATGGCGGTTGTGTGTGCAGATGTTTGACTTTGGAGTCGATGTTCTGTTCCCAAGGGTTGAGTTTGTTTTTGCGACGAGTTGCAAAGTTAGTTTTAAATGGATGATGGGTTTTCACACGATGTGGTGTTTTGTTGTTAACGATGTTGCCGTCATAGTCTATATGATTTAGCGCAACTGTCAGTGTTATGTGTATTTCAATCGTGCGATACCGAGGAAGAAGTCTTTCGGTGAATGACTTTTCGGTATTGTTGTTATATGATGAATGAGTGGTGAAAAGTAAACAAGACATCGTGTATAGGTGTTAAATGATAAAAGAGTCGTTGAGCCGGGTCGGTGAGAAAGTCATATATGGAGATATGACTATTCCGGAGTGCTCTTGAAGAATGTGCATTCATGTCATGAAACGAGATTTCCCTTGCTTCCTAGTATGAAAAGAAACAATGAAGAATTTCTGGTGTTGGTTGTGGAGAAGGGATTTGGGTTTCCTTTGCGTTTTGGCTTAGGAAATTAAAATGAATACTCTCTGGTTGTTGTCGAATCCTTTCCAAAGTGGTTGTTAACGCTTTGGGTTTGAGTTGTCTTGTGTACACTTGGGCTTGATAGCTAAGTGTTTTTGTGTGAGGGTGAGACCCTCTTAAGAAAGGAACTAATTGTGGTTTGGTAAGGTTTTTCGATCCTAGCTTGGGGCTAGGTGTCGAACCTTAGTGGAATAAGGGTGGTTTGTGATGGAGGTTGATGATGTATGGGTTTAACCATTATTAAAAGTAGCGATGGGTGGAAGTGAAGTTGATGGTAGTTCGGTGATATTTGTCCTGCCGTGAGCAATTGTCGTCACTAGTTGTTCTTGGATTTGAGTCTTGTCTGGGAAAGGATGGAATAAAATGTTAGTATGATCGTGTATCGGAAGGGCAAGTGTGCCTTAATGAGTTTTCCCCTCAATGGAAATTTTTGGGAATGTAGAAAGGTCGTTAAAGGAATTGTGACTTCCTTTGATTATGTCATGTTGTGTTTAATGGAGTATGGTAGTCAAGTTGGTTGTGATAGAAGCATGAAGTGTTTGCCGTGAGGATTCGAGCGTTTTGGGTTGATGGAGCCCTTTGTGGTTGAAACGCAGATTCTGTTTGGGAATGGAAGTGAAGGTCGACCTGTGAGAGGTTGCCCTTAGTTGAGCTAGATCTTTACTTTTCCAGCCAAGTGTTGGTTTTGAGAACTCACTTGTCGTTTGTTCTGGTTTGAGGTTTCGTGCGGTTGTTTTGTGCTGCAAAGAAGTCTTTTGTCCCTTGGGGATTTTGTTGTTGTTTTATTGGCGTCCTTCGGATTCGAGGTCGAATCCTGTTGAAGGGGGGAAGAATGTGACACTACGGTATGGTGTGACATTATAGAATGTGAAATTAGAGAATAAAACCTTTCGGCTTGAGGTTTACTCGCGTTTTTGGGCCTTTTGAAGAATGTGACACCACAGAGTGTCGTAACCATATTTAATGTGCATGATAAGGTCAAAAACAATATGAGATGTGGAAATAAGGTTAAAACCATAGGATTTGGAGGTTAATAGCGTTTCCGGGCCGTTTCTGGGGTTTTGGGCCTTTCCGGGGGATTTTGGGCCTTAAAGAGGGGATCGTGGGCTTTGGTGCGATGGAGTTTGAGTCCATTTAGAACTAGTAGAGGGGCTTGGGCTGGTAAATAGGGGCTCCCCCTGCCCCCTTGCGCCCACACCATGCCCTTGGGCGCCCCCACCTCTCCCTCCATGCCCTAGCCGCCACCTCCACCTCCCCCTCTCCCTTGCATGCGCCTCCACCTCCCCCATTGCTCCCCTTTGCTCCCCACCTCTCCACCACCTCTCCTCCACCCCCCTTTCTGCCCTAGGGTGGCCTCCCCACCCCTGCATCCTCGTGGATCCGTCCGAGGAGCGAGAAGTGAGGAGATCTATTGGAGTTTTCGTGCGTCGGGCAAAGGTATGATCATGGGAATCCCTAGGGTTGATCTAGGTACTGTTCTTAGGGTGTTTATCAAGTTTTTAGATCAATTGGTGGTGCTGGATTTGAGTAATTTGGGTTAGATCTAGATGTTGCCACGTTTCTGTTTTGGGACAGCATGAGCAGTCGACCTAGGGTTCATGTTTTCGCCAATTTAGAGTCCGAATCTTTCATACGGATGTTGAATAAGTTGTAGATAATTTCATTATCTTTCCGTGGATATAAAGAAAGTTAAATTCCGCCCAGCCGTTTGAAAGTTATGACTGTTTTACCGAGCGTGTTAAAATCTGTGATGCGATTGGAACAGATCACGGTAATCTGTAGATTAAACAAGTTTAGATTCCGAATCAGTCTTTCCTTATACCTAGAAAAAGTTGCGAAATTTCCTAAGCTACGCGAGGATGAACTCATTTAATTGATTCGGAGTCCCAGAGCCATAGTTATGCCTTTTGCAAGGCTGCTGTCCCGACGGGACAGAACCTCTGTTTTTAGGTTTTGCGAGTAATCGGCAATGTCAGGGTAGATGAGGGTTTGCGTACTGTTTTGTGGACATGATTGTGTGTGTGGTACCTATGTGCAGGTGGTGCGACCCCGGGAGTGCCTTCTACTTCCCGCCAATCCGTTGCACGTGGTTGAGGCAAGTGTGTTGTGTTGGATAGCGAGTTGTAGGTTGCTTGTTGAGAATAGATGGAATTGACTACATGATATATGTCCAGTTGCCATGCTTTAATGATTGCCCATGATTTGATGAGCATGTTTATTATGTTATGATGTCATGTGTTAATATGTGAGTTAAATATGATGTTGGCATAATTGCATACATGACATGTTACATGCCCCGGGCGGTGAGAAAGTCATATCTAATCCGGGAAGGTCGGTGAGAAAGATATGACTAATCCGGAGAGCCAATGAGTAAGTCCTACATCGTGATTCCATTCACCGCGGTGAACGGAAGCGAGGAGTAGGCACCCTCCATCTTCGGGATGGAAGGGGGGAGAGGGTGCACACCGACTGGTGTGTACTCAACCATACCGGTATGAGTTTCCAAGGAGACATGAGCATTGCATTACATTGCATACATAATGATGATTATATTGTTAAGTGTTCATGAATGAGATGATATACATGATGGGAGATGTTATTGCCATGATATTGTTCTTGTTGTCCATTGCAATATGCTTGCTGAGTTTCGAACTCACGCTTGTGTTTTATTGTTGTTTTAGGTACCTTGAAAACGGCATGCGGGGAAGGGTGATAGTCACACGCCCACACGTAGCTTCACCATATTGATTTCACAAGTCATTCTATTAGTTTGATAATAAATTGTGTGTGTTGATCGTCGATTTAAGGCTTAGCTTTGCTTTATGAGAGTTTTATTGTTCGTTTGACACTTGGAGACATTAAGTGCTTGATAATAGTCTTATATTGTTGTTAAGACTCTAATTATTGCTGTTTTAGATGTCTCTCATATTGCCTTATATTGCTATACTGTTGTTGCTCCTTCAATTCATGTTAAAACAAAGGAGATGCTGCCGAAATCTCGGTTTTTAGCATATGCGCCTTTGCTGGAATTTTATGTTAAATGTGGTATTTAGATGTTGTTTAGCTTATGTTTGGTAGCATTCAGGCATATTAAATGCCGGGGTGTTACAGTTGGTATCATAGCCAAGTTGTAGGTCCTTGGAATGCATATTTTTAGTGTCATGCTATAGGGTATAACTAAAATGTGATGTGGAATAATTTAGAAACATGGCTTAGGTCTTAACTAAAATTTTGTCATAGGATAGCAACATTAAAACTTGCAAAAGTGGTATAACTAATCTAAAATTTGACACACAATGGATGCACAGTTGGGAAGGGTATAGGAATCGTTTCTTTACGCTTAAATGTTGTATTTAAGCTTTGATGTTAAATGCTTTATTTGTTAATGCATGTTGCTATGTCTATGACATAGATGATTGAATTATTCTTGTAACACCCCGGCATTTAATATGCCCGAATGCTACCAAACATAGACTAAGCAACCTCTAAAAACCATAATTACATGTAAATTACAGCAAAGGAACAAATGCTAATACCGAAAATTTCGGCAACATCTCCTTTGTTTTTCCATGATTCGGAGCAACAACAATATATCACAAGTTATATCATAATGGAAAGCATCTAAAACAGCAATAACATGTGACATAGCAATAATATAAGTCCAGGATAAAGCATTCAACCACTTCATGAGCTAAACGAACCAAATAGTAAGACCGAGAACAAAGTTAAGCAAAACTCCAAGTTTCATGGCAATACTTTCATTATCATGACTCCAAATGATAACACTCTCTAATTTGTGTGGAGCTACGTGTAGATGTATAGCTAAACCCTTTTTCCCGCATGCCGGTTTCAAGGTACCTAAGAAAAACAACATAAACACAAGCGTGAGTTCATCACTCAGCAAGTATATTGCAATGGAACAAGGAAATACATTTCAATACCTTCATCACCACTTTTTACATACAACATCATACACATCTCATATTCATAGTGTAAACATATCATTGACATCATCATAAATCATCTTCATATATCATCCTCATATAATGCAATGCAATGTAATGCAATGCGATGCACATATCTCCTTGGAAACTCAAACCGGTATGGTTGAGTACACACCCGTCGGTGTGCACCCTCTCCCCCCTTCCATCCCGAAGATGGAGGGTGCCTACTCCTCGCTTCCGTTCACCGCGGTGAATGGAATCACGATGTAGGACTTACTCATTGGCTCTCCGGATTAGTCATAACTTTCTCACCGACCTTCCCGGACTAGTTATGACTTTCTCACCGCCCGGGCCATGTAACATGCCATGTATGCAAATATGCCAACATCATAATAAACTCGTACATTAACACATGGCATCATAGCATACTCATCATATCAAAGAAAATTCATTAAAGCATGGCATGTGAACATATCATATATTCAAACTTCCATCTCAATCATTCAAACAACCTACACTCGCTATCCATTACAATACACTTGCCTCAACCACGGGCGACGGATTGGCGGAAAGTAGAAGGCACTCCCGGGGTCACACCACCTGCACATAGGTACCAGACACTCACAATCATGTCCACAAAACAGTACGCAAACCCTCATCTACCCCGACATTGCCAACTACTCGCAATAACCAAAAACAAAGGTTCTGTCCCGCCGGGACAGCAGCCTTCCAAAAGGCATAACTCAGGTTCTAAGACTCTGAATCAATTAAACGAGTACATCCTCGCGTAGCTTAAGAAATTTTCCAACTTTTTCTAGGTATTGTGAAAGACTGATTCGGACTCTAAAGTTGTTTAATCTACAAAATAATGTGATCTGCTCCAATCACGTCACAGATTTTAACACGCTCGGTGAAACAGCCATAACTTTCAAACGGCTGGACGGAATTTAACGTTCTTTATATCTACGGAAATATAATGAAATTATCTACAACTTCTTCAACATCCGTAGGACAAGATTCGGAATCTAAATTGGCGAACAACCGAACCCTATGTGGACTGCCCATGCTGTCCGAAACAGAGAACGTGACCAACTCAAGAATCCATCTAATCTAATCGAATCCAGCACCACCAATTGATCTAAAAACTTGATAAACATCCTTACAACAGTACCTAGATCAACACCAAGGTTTCCCATGGACATACCTTCGCCCGACGACCGAAATCCCAACGAAACTCCTCCCGGATCGCTCCTCGCTCCACGCTCCAACGGATGGATCCACGAGGTGAAGGGGTGGGGAGGCCACCCTAGGGCAGCAAGGGGGTGGAGGAGATGTGGTGGGGAGGTGGAGAGCAAAGGGGGCAAGGGGAGGGGAGCCGCACGGCCAAGTGGGGGAGGGAGAGAGGGAGGGTGGCGGCTAGGGCATGGAGGGGGAGGTGGGGGCGCACCAATGAGGAGGGGGCGCAGCAAGGGGCAGGGGGAGGCCCTTAAACCAGCCCACACAACTCTCCTAGTCCTAAATGGACTCAAACTCCATCCCACCAAAGCTTTGATGTTGAATGCTTTATTTGTTAATGCATGTTAATATGTCTATGACATAGATGATTGAATTGTTCTTGTTGTTGTGATAAAGTGGGTTGTGGTGCCGAAGGGTTTCGGCCACCTCTCTTATTTCATAGTAAGGGTGAGTTTTGACGGTGTGGCCGGTTAGCGCCACCACCGAAGAACTATTAACCCCTGTAGGAGAAGAGTGCTTACCCTTTTACGTCAGAATCGGGTAGTTGATTGGAGTCAAATAGAAAAGTTTGGTGGTGGATTCCTTCGGATGTTCTTTATCGTTCTGTGGTCGGTCTTGGTTGGTTTTCTTGGTTTTAGTTGATGGAAACCAAAAGAGAAGTGTTTGGTATTGGATTTTCGCGAATTGTTCCGTATGCGGTGTGTGGTTCTGTCTTCCTTGGTTGAAGACGAAGAACAGGAGTCTAGTGTTGCGCTTCTTTTGGGCGCCTTTCCAATTTTAATGCTTAGTTTGTTGATTTATTTATGGGGAAGAAGCATTCAAATTTATTCCTGTGTTTGTCTTTCTCCGAGGTTAAAGGAGTTATTGCAGAGTTATGCCAGACCTGGCTGTCAGGGCTGAAGTTCTGTGGCTTTGTAGGAGTAAGTGGTGTTTGATTTCGTTATTTTGCTGGTTTAAGAAAATCATCTTTGAATAACCCCTCCTGTTTCGTGAAAGTTTGGAGTTAAGGTTTATTTGCAAAGGTTTATTTGATCGGTTGGTTCCCTCCTGTGGGAGTCTTTGAGATTTAAAAAAAAAGTGTTTTGGAGAATTCCTTTGCATGACCAAGTTTGGGTTTGTCTCAATGCAATTTTGAGAGTCAAGTTTCCTTACGAATTTGGGATGAGTTTTAAAACTAAAATGCTGCAAACAAAGTAAGTAGTCTTTGATCAAATCGTTTGTCCCTAGTAAGAATTGATGTTTAGCATGTTATGTAGTAGGTAACAATGTGGTTTATGGATTGATGTGTTGCTAAGTTAAATTTTGAGTTGAATCAATTCAATGTGATTAATATCTCTAGCTTGAGAATAAATAGACTACTAGTGTTGTAGTTTACTCTTAGCGAGAATGATTAAATGTGTTAATGTACATGCTTAGAATATGTTGCTTTGTTATAAAAGTGCTTATGACCCCCGATAATGTTTAAAAGTTTTAAACCCTGATGCCTAGTTAAAACATTAAGATGATGTAGACTGCTGTTACCGTTAAAGAACTTTGCATGTTGTTTAAAGATGTTCTAATCTAATGGAGTAATAGAGGAATTTAATCGTGTTGCCTAGTGACTTTAATTTGAAAGTTGGTTAGAGTTGCTATTTACGTTGTTGCAAACTAATAGTATATTTGGAAGTATGCAGTTGTGTCCCTTCAATGCTAGTATTGATATCAATTGAGAAGACATAAGACTTATTGTTAATGATGTTGTTAGGGGCAGTGTTAATGCTAGTATTCAATTTATTTTAAATAGTTAGAGTATGTTGTGTGGTGGTAATTTGGTTAGCACCTGTGTATAGGGTAGCTAAAAGTGATGTTGGTTAAAATAGAGGAAAATTTTAACATGTTGCGATGGAGTGAGCTTTGGATAATTAACATGATGTACAATTTCATCCTTAATGAATGAATGTCGTAGAATCATATTTACGAACCTTGTCTTGTGGAGATAATATTTACATGTTGAAGTCGCTTGTTGACTGAATAAGTTTCGATTGTCGAGACGTTTACATATAGGTGGTATGAAAGTTATTGGTTGGTCACGCTGGAAGTTTTGTTGGAGCGCTTGTTTCAAATCTAGAATTTGATGTTATTTGTTATGTTGGTCAATGGGGATCTTGTTGACTTAGTCTTCGTGGGATGTCTTTTCGTAAGCATCATAAACCTTATTTGTAAGTATTGGGGAAGATAATAAGAGAAAGAATTTGTTGTAAAGCTTTTGGTTGTATTGTGTTGGGGCTCCTCAGGGAGTAGATAGTAATTATTGAAGTCTTTTAATGGAAAGCGTAGTGGAGTACTAGAGATGGATCTTTTTATGCTGAGCTTGTGTTTAAAAGCTTTTGGACTGGTTTGGTTGTTTGCCATTTTGGTTGAAGGTTTTCGGTCAAGGTGTTCCATATGCTGTGTTTCAAAGTTTCCCTAAAACTCGTAGAAATTGGTGCAAATATTTGGTTTTGGCTAATTTGTTTAGTCGGTGCTATGAGTATGGATTTACACCCCAAAAGTTTTTGAGTGGATCGCGCTCCTTCGCGTCTACACTGAATTATCTTTGGAATAAATTTTAAAAGGAAGTAGATGGTCATAAAGGGTTGTGTTGGAAATTTTTGAGTTAAGCCCTTGATGTGTAACTCTGTTTGGCTAGAGTTGGAGTCATTTGGAAAATATGTCTGGTGTGCGGATGTTTCACAAGTCTGGTTTTTTATGAAAGTTTCATAAGTGAATTTGGTTAGTGATGAGTTTTCTTTTTGGATTGAGTTTCCCTTTCTTTTGATAAAATTTATGGCGGTTGTGTGTGCAGATGTTTGACTTTGGAGTCAATGTTCTGTTCCCAAGGGTTGAGTTTGTTTTTGCGAGGTGTTGCAAAGTTAGTTTTAAATGGATGATGGGTTTTCACACGATGTGGTGTTTTGTTGTTAACGATGTTGCCGTCATAGTCTATATGATTTAGCACAACTGTCAGTGTTATGTGTATTTCAATCATGCGATACCGAGGAAGAAGTCTTTCGGTGAATGACTTTTCGGTATTGTTGTTATATGATGAATGAATGGTGAAAAGTAAACAAGACATCGTGTATAGGTGTTAAATGATAAAAGAGTCATTGAGCCAGGTCGGTGAGAAAGTCATATATGGAGATATGACTATTCCGGAGTGCTCTTGGAGAATGTGCATTCATGTCATGAAACGAGATTTCCCTTGCTTCCTAGTATGAAAAGAAACAATGAAGAATTTCTGGTGTTGGTTGTGGAGAAGGGATTTGGGTTTCCTTTGCGTTTTGGCTTAGGAAATTAAAATGAATACTCTCTGGTTGTTGTCGAATCCTTTCCAAAGTGGTTGTTAACGCTTTGGGTTTGAGTTGTCGTGTGTAGACTTGGGCTTGATAGCTAAGTGTTTTTGTGTGAGGGTGAGACCCTCTTAAGAAAGGAACCAATTATGGTTTGGTAAGGTTTTTCGATCCTAGCTTGGGGCTAGGTGTCGAACCTTAGTGGAATAAGGGTGGTTTGTGATGGAGGTTGATGATGTATGGGTTTAACCATTATTAAGAGTAGCGATGGGTGGAAGTGAAGTTGACGGTAGTTCGGTGATATTTGTCCTGCCGTGAGCAATTGTCGTCACTAGTTGTTCTTGGATTTGAGTCTTGTCTGGGAAAGGATGGAATAAAATGTTAGTATGATCGTGTATCGGAAGGGCAAGTGTGCCTTAATGAGTTTTCCCCTCGATGGAAATTTTCGGGAATGTAGAAATGTCGTTAAAGGAATTGTGACTTCCTTTGATTATGTCATGTTGAGTTTAATGGAGTATGGTAGTCAAGTTGATTGTGATAGAAGCATGAAGTGTTTGCTGTGAGGATTCGAGCGTTTTGGGTTGATGGAGCCCTTTGTGGTTGAAACGCAGATTCTGTTTGGGAATGGAAGTGAAGGTCGACCTGTGAGAGGTTGCCCTTAGTTGAGCACGATCTAGATCTAACGGTTGAGATCTAATCTAACACGGTGTGGTTTAGGGACTACGTGGCTCAATCCTGTGCATTGGATCTAGATCCAACGGTTGCTATTAGATCTAAAAACCATAGCGTGGGTTTCGTACGGGGTGACATGGACGAACCTGGGCCCTCGGATCTCGATCGGACGGCTGTCGAAGCTCAGGGGGTCAACAATGGCACGGCGGAGCAGGGGTGTGTAACACCCCAGCATCTAGCATGCCCGAATGCTACCAAACATAGACTAAGCAACCTCTAAATACCACAATTACAATTAAATTACAGCAAAGGAGCAAATGCTAATACCGAAAATTACGGCAGCATCTCCTTTGTTTTTCCATGAATTGAGCAACAACAATCTTAACATATCAAGATAGCATAAAGAATAATAGCAATAACTTGAGAAAACAGGAATTTCAGCCATCATACAGCTAAGGATATAAGCCTATCCGTCTCATGTCAAATATGGACTAATCATTTACTCATGGCAACCAACAAAGCATCAACACCACAGTTTAGTTCAGTGAATTAACCATCACAATTAAAGGAAGGAACATGTCATTGTTTATATGTGTGATGCTAAGTGATGACGTGTGACTAGCTCCCTTTTCCGCATGCTGGTTTCATAGTACCTAAGAAAAACAACATAAACACAAGCGTGAGTTCATCACTCAGCAAGTATATTGCAATGGAATAAGAAAATACATTCCAATACCTTCATCACCTCTTTTCACATACGACATCATACACATCTCATATTAATAGTGTAAGCATATCATTGACATCATCATATATCATCATCATATAACATCCTCATATAATGCAATGCAATGCAATGCGATGCACATATCTCCTGGAAACTCATACCGGTATGGTTTAGTACACACCCGTCGGTGTGCACCCTCTCCCCCCTTCCATCCCGAAGATGGAGGGTGCCTACTCCTCGCTTCCATACACCGCGGTGGATGGAATCACGATGTAGGACTTACTCATTGGCTCTCCGGAATAGTCATAACTTTCTCACCGACCTTCCCCGGACTAGTTATGACTTTCTCACCGCCCGGACCTTGTATCATGCCATGTATGCAAACATGCCAACATTATAAATAACTTGTACATTAACACATGGCATCATAACATAATAAGCATATTCATCATATCATTGGCAATCATTAAGGCATGGCATGTGAACACATCATATATTCAATTTCAATCTCAACCAATCTAGCAAACTACAACCCGCTACCCATTCCAATACACTTGCCTCAACCACGGCGATGGATTGGCGAGACATAGAGGGCACTGCCGGGGTCACACCACCTGCACAAAGGTACCACACACTCACAATCATGTCCACAAAACAGGACGCAAACACTCTTCTACCCCGACATCGCAAACTACACGTAAAACCCAAAAATAGAGGTTCTGTCCGGTCGGGACAGCAGCCTTCCAAAAGGCATAACTCGGGTTCCAAATCTCTGAATCAATTAAACGAGTACATACTCGCATAGACTAGGAAATTTCCTAACTTTTTCTAAGTATATGGAAAGACTGATTTGGACTCTACAGTGGTTTAATGTACAGAATACCGTGATCTGTTCCAATCACGTCACAGATTTTAATGCATTCGGTAAAACTAGCATAACTTTCAAACGGCTGGGCGGAACTGGACTTTCTTTATACCCTCTGAAAGGTATTGAAATTACCTACAACTTCTTCAACAGGCGGACGACCAAATTCCTACTCTAAATTCGTGAAAACCAAAACCCTAGGTCGACTGCTCATGCTGCCCGAAACAGAGAACGTGGCAAACTCTAGATTTCGTCTAATCTACCCAATTCCAGCACCACCAATTGACCTAAAAACATAATATTAACCCTTATAACAGAACCTAGACCAACCCAATGGATCCCCGTGGCCATACCTTCGCCCGACGAACGAAAACCCAACGGATCTCCTCCCGGTTCGCGCGATCTCCTTCCGTGCTCCAAATCCACCGGATCTCCTCATCGCGGAGCGCTCCAATGGACGGATCTGCAGGGAGGTGAGGTGGAGAACTCCCCTAGGCGCAGCAAGGGAGGTGGAGAGGGGAGGAGAGGGGTGGTGGCGCCATGGGGGAAGATGGAGAGGAAGGGGAAGGGTGGAGGCGCATGGGGGGGGCTAGGTGGTGGCGGCTAGGGTTGGGAGAGGGAGTGGGGGGGCGCACCAAGGGGTGGGGGCCAGATTTGGCTACCCAAAAGTTCCCCCCTTAGGCCCAAACCCGGCCCAACTCAACCCCCAAGGCCCAAAGTCCCCCGGAGAGGCCCAAACACCCGAAAACGGCCCAAAAACACGCTATAAACGGCATAACGTAAAGTTTTAACCTCCATTTTCACATTTTATAAAGTTTTTGATACTCCGTGGTGTCACATTCTCCCCCCCCCTCCAATAGGATTCGAGCTCGAATCCAAGACACACCAATACGCAACCCAGCAAAGCAAAAGATAGCTAGGTTTCACATCTCATACCTGAGGCGAAAAGCTCGGGGTTCTTCTCGCGCATGCGAGACTCCAGTTCCCAAACCGCTTCCCTCTCTGACTAAAGCCTCTGGAATTACACTGATCGAGACCCGATCTAAATATGCATCAGGGTTTAAAACTTTAAACATAATCGGGGGTTATAAGCACTTTTAAAGCAAAGCAACAGATTCTATACATGTACATTAACACCTTTAATCATTCTTGCTATAGAGTAATATACAACACTAGAAGTTCATTTAATCTTATTCTAAAGATAACAATTACATTTAATTGATTCAACTCGCAATTTAACTAAGGAGCACATCATTTCCATAAACCACATTGTTACATATTACATAACATGCTAAACAACAATTTTCACTTTTGACAAGTAATTTCAGTCAAACGAATACATACTTTATTTGCAGCATTATTCTTTTAATACTCAACCAAAGCTCACAAAGAAGCTTGACTCTCAAAGTTGCAATGGGACCTTTAAGGACAAAGGCACAAAACATAAATCGACACAACTTACCCTTTTTTTCACACGCTTCAATAACTTCTTTTAAACTCAGAGTAAGACACAGAAGAACCAAAATTATACTTTTCTTTGCAAGGCAACCAACACAACCGGTGTCAAAGCAAAAAGGCGACCAAAAGACGCGCAACACAAAACTCTTCTTCTTTGTCTTCACCTAAAGAAGACAAAACCAAGAAACACCGAAGGGACACTCCGCGAAAAACCAATTCCAAACACTTTTCATTTGATTTCAACCAACTAAAACCAAGAAAACCAACCAAAACCGACCCTTAGAACGGTAAAGAGCATCCGAAGGAATCTACCACCAATCTCTTCTATTTGACACCAGTCAACTACCCGATCTACGACAGAAAGGGTAAGCACTCCTCCTACAGGGGTTAATAGTTCTTCGGTGATGGCTTTAACCGGCCATACCGTCAAACCACACCCTTACTATTAACAAAAGTGGTGACCGAAACCCTTCGGCACCACAACCCCACTTTATCACCACAACAAGCACAATTCAATCATTTATCTCATTATCAAATGAAGCATTCAACATCAGAGCTTAAATAAAACATTTAAGCGTAAGCAACGATACCCATACCCTTTTCCTACTGTGCATCCATGTGTGTCAAATTTTAGATTAGTTATACCACTTTTGCAAGTTTTAGTGTTGCTATCCTATGACAAAATTTTAGTTAAAACGTAAGCCATGTTTCTAAGTTATTCCACATCACATTTTAGTTGTACCCTATAGCATGACACTTAAAATACACATTCCAGGGACCTACAGCCCGCTCGATATTAATAACACTTCAAGATCTAGAATGCCCGAATGCTACCAAACATAGACTAAGCAACCTCTAAATACCACAATTACAATTAAATTATAGCAAAGGAGCAAATGCTAATACCGAAAATTTTGGTTTTAGCATTTGCTCCTTTGCTGTAATTTGTCTTTATTAGTAGTATTTAGGTGTTGTTTAGCCTATGTTTGGTAGCATTCGGGCATACTAGATGCCGGGGTGTTACAGGGCGGCCAGAGACGAAGACGATGACCACCCGAACGGCCTTTCCGTGGCTCTCCGACGAAGTGAATGGCACTCCCAGGTGCGCCTCATCGTGACGGTTTCGGACCTGGCCACCAAGACTGCGGAGGACGGCGGACGGCCGCGGAACGAAGCAAAAACCCAAAGTGAACCCTAATTAACTTCGGCGAGGAATCATGGGCGCGATGGAGCTCTACGGGCAGAGGCTAGGGTAAAAGTTGCGCAAGATGAAGGAGATCCTCGGGCAAGCACCCGCGCATTAAATACCTGCTCGGACGTTGAGATACACACGGATTGCGCGGCGAGGCCGGTACGGGGCGGCGAAGTCTGGCTCAGATACGGCTATGCCGACGTGGCGCGATCTTGGCCATCCATGTGGCTCAATCCAATGGCCACACGCGCGAGCACACGCGGCAACTAGCACAGCCGTTGGATCCCGATCCAATGGTGCAAGGCACATGTATGCGTGGCTCAATCCCGACCGTTGGATCTTGATCCGACGGTCGGCGCGAACGTGGTTCGGCCGGTTCCGTCGGGCTCGAGTCTAACTTGAGTCTGTCCCGGGTCGGATGAACAGTAAAACTCGGTTGGGTTTTTGCAGCGATTTAATAATTATTTAAATTTCTAGCAATTCAAATAATTCAAGAAAAATATCAAAATAGTCAGAAAAATTCTGAAAAATATTTTGAGACATTTTGGACTTAAATAAGATATTTCCAACAAAAGTTTATTTAAAATTTTTAATTATTTAATTTTCTCAAAAGTGTTAAATTTTTATTTAAAACTTTATTCAAATTAAAACCAAATAAATTCCAGAAAATTCCAAAAATTATCAAAAGTGTAAAATATCATCTAAATATATGAAAAGCAAAAATTGGGGTGTTACATCCAGCTGCAATCATCCATTTTTATTGAGCTAGGACGCGTGAGAGGGGGGAGGATACAGTGCAATATAGCGAAGTTGATATTCCCTTACCAGAGGTGCAAGAACTAATGGGCATTGCAGAAGAAGAAGAACAGATAGAAGGCTTGGAAGAAAGAAAAGAGGCTGAGGACTGAGAGTACGAGGCTTTATATGATGATGATGTTTATACTGATGGGGAGGTTCGACACGATGTGCATTACCCCGAGGAGTGGGAGGACTTCCAGTTCAAGAAGCTAGTAGTTAATGAGGATGAAGGCGTTGCATGGGAGTATGACCAGAATATGGTGTAGCAGGAAAATTTACAAAAGTAAGTAGGTGGTCAGGAAATTGTGAAGGCATGGACTGTGTCACTATGGAGAATATTTAAGGTTGTTAAGTCATAAGCATGGGTACATGATGTCAGATGCGAGATGGAGGGTTGTAGCCTATCGGGACCCGAATGTGCAAATTCGGACCCTCTGTGTATTTAACACTAGTCCAGAATCACGCTAGTGCACACAGTCTCAACATAGATGAAATATCACAATAATACACATAGAAATAATAAACAAAAAATTCATCTATTAAGATAACCTATTTGGTAAACCTTATAGTCAACTTAAAATGGTATGCCACGCAGGGCAAAGACTCAAAATAAAGAAAACTGCGGTGAAAATAAAGACTCGTAGTAACCCATCAAGTTGCCACAGGTAACCGATAGGACTCGCATCCTAATTGTTCGACTCCTCCTAGAACTCTCTTCAAGAGCTGACATAGACTGGTGTTTGGATTGTTGCAAGGGGGTGAGTACATAAAGCACTCAGCAAGATATGCACAGAATGCTAGTCTATTAACTACATGCATGACTTATTCTAGGTGAATGGCTAAAGTGGTTATTTTGCACAAAGCAATATTTACTAATTATTAATATGTATAGATTAAAATGATTGTAAATCAAATATCATTACTATAAGAAACTTTCTCATTTATTTTCCAAGATTCACTAGCACATAGCCTAACCAATTCTTTCATCATTTCCACAGGCAAGCAGCCTCCCATTCCCAAGTTTTATTTTTCAAAAAATCTAACCCTTGACTGTAATTCTCGAGCATCGAAAAATATCGCGGACATGGCTATTCGAATAGGTTTAACACACTCTGCAGAGGTTAAGCACTTTACCCACAAGACATGATCATCTCCTTTTTGCCATGCAATTAACACACTTCCCTTGTTTTGTCAGTAGAGCGATTACGACAAAGCCTTTCAGAAACTTCTATCCTAACACATGAACCTCTCTAGTGGTGCTTTCACTAGCCATTCCCTCACAAAGAGCCGAAGTATATTACCAACATATTGTTGGATCGATGTCAAGCATACGCACAAACGTCCTCCTCCATAACCACACCCTTGTGTGACTATCACCTTAAGGTATCATATGCTAAGACATAGGTAACTTAATTAACTAGGTCTGTCCTATTCTAGACATATAGTTGTATGTTTGGCCAAGTTCAAAGGCTTGCAAGGTTAAGTCTTTAGTTGATCAAGGCAAGACATCCAAACTCTAAACATTTGGCACATAGCCCTCACTTACACTCATCAATCCATTGCCACATAGGCCCAATATGGCACAAAGCCTCTTGCCACTTGCCCCAGTCCAAATCATTTCCCACCCCAGTTGATTATTGTGCAACACATGCCAACAATAAGTCAACATCCATGTAGAACAACACATGCCTCAACATATTAACATAATTGTGTGGCAATGCATGGCACACCATTTTATAAACACATTTCATATTCCATTAATCAATATTAAGTTAGTATTTTCAAAATGATATCAATAACACATTGCATGTCTAAGTATACTAGTCACGATCTACCAACCCATGTTAGCAACTAACAACATCCAACTAAACATTAAATCAACTCAAGGTGACAAATGAACATGGCATACAAATGACAAGGTGGATATACAACAATTATGTTGATTAAATAGCCCAAATTAATTGAAATCATTTTTAATTTCAAATAGCATGTAATAATTTGAAACAAGTTAATTTTAAAATATGGGATCAACACGATTAAAGCACAACTTGCCTTGGAAAAACTCTTGCTCTTGCTCTAGACCTTTCTCTCGAAGCGCCAACTCTCCTTTGAAACCCTGGGGCACTTCAACGTCTACGCATAACGAATAAATAAATAATAAATACCCAAAATAAAGAGCAAAATCAGCCCAAAAACTAAATAAATACATCAATAAATAGATCATGATTTTACAAATTTTTAGGCTTTGGAATCACCTCAATCAGAGTTCGTATGAGCAAGAACGAACTAATAAAATTTTGAAAATACATTTAGAATAATAAATCAAATTTTTAGAATTATTTTTGTAATGAAAATTCTATTTATGACATCACTATGATGTCAGCACTAATTTGGAATTTTGGCTAAATTAGTTTTCTAGGAAAAATAAATTTATGACGTCATGCTAACGTCATAAATCCAACAAAACCCGAAGCGACGTGAGCAACCAACTCCGGCGAGCAATCCTGGCGGTGTTACGGCTTCTTGGCATGTGTGACTTGGGGAAGAAGGTGTGGTGTGAGATGGGGAATCTGATGCGAACGGTGGCCCGATCTTCCGACAGGTAGTAGCAAGTTGATTGGTGGAAGACTCGACATTGATGATCCAGCTTCCGATCAGAACTGATCCGAACCATGCAATCTCTACACCATGGCTCCGTAGGTTATCAACCACGCACAAACACGGTTGACGTCACCAAGAAGGCTTACCCCTGCATGCGAATCGAGAACACAAACAAGAACATAGAAGAAGCAATCTAAAATTGCGAATTATAATAAGCACACGAGTTGGGGTTCTACAAATCGATGATCAGCGAAAAACTGACAACATGTTTAGTTGTAATCTAAGCAAAACCCGTGGCCTAAAGCGGCAACTACTGAATATATTAGAAGGAGGGGCATGAGGAGGAAGCGCTAGGGTTGTGTAAGGCTAGGGGGGCGCACCCAACCTGGGCTTGGACCCCCAACAAGCTTACAAGGCCGAAAAAAGCCCAAAACAGTGATTTTGTGCATTGTTTTGATGATTTCGACTAACTCATGATGAATCTGGAGCTGAGACTAGAACCATTGGAAAGATCTCATCGTTATCTTTCTAACAAGAACAAGAACTCCTCCATTGGACTTCGTATGAGAAAGATATGCCTGTTTTAGTGAAGTGTTATTTGCTGACTTCAAACTGAACTTGGAGTTCGGCTTGGCATGGCGTGGAAAGGGTGAAGTCTAGTTGGGGATGTGGTCTTGTGGAGGTGGTCTTGTGGAGGTGAAGTCCAGTTGGGGATATGGTCCAGTTGGGCATATGCCAAATGAGTGCTTGTGGCAGTCCTATTGGTGCTTCTCCCATGTTCCTAAGCAATAAAACATCACAAATACTTAGTAGCATCCCGTGCTCAATAATATTATTATGAATAGCAAGAAACGAGCTCACCTCATGATGTAATTGACGTGCACGATCTCTTATCATAGGACGAAGATATATGTGTGTATCCAAATGAGTGATGTCCCCATCATCCTCCCCCTCTTGAATTGGAGTCATCCTCTACTCAAGCTCATTCTCTTCTCCCACGTACGGTTTTAAATCTAAAATGTTAAATGTTGGACTAACCTCAAAATCTACAAGCAACTCAAGCTTATATGCATTATCATTAATCTTTTGAAGTATTTTAAAAGGACCATCAGCTCGAGGCATTAATTTAGACTTTATCAAATATGAAAACCTATCTTTTCTCAAATGTAGCCAAACAAGATCATCTGGTTCAAAGGATAAATGTTTTCTACCCTGGCTACCAACAAGTCTATACTTTTCAGTCATCTTTTCTATGTTTTCCTTAGTTGTTTCATGCATTTTCAAAATGAATTCAGCATGCTTCTTTGCATCAAAATTTACCTTTTATGAAGCAAGCAAGGGCAAAAGGCAAATTGGAGCACAAGAATTAAACCCATACACTACCTGAAATGGACATACCTTGGTGGTGGTGTGTACCGATCGATTGTAAGCAAACTCAACGTGCAATAATCACTCTTCCCACAACTTCAAATTCTTCTTTAAAATAGCCCGCAACATGGTGGATAAGGTGCGGTTAACAACGTCTGTTTGTCCGTCAGTTTGGGGATGGCATGTAGTAGAAAATAGCAACTTTATCCCCAATTTGTTCCAATGTGATCTTGTGACACCACAGAGTGACGTAACCTTATATAATGTGACTGTTGAGGCCAAAAAAATATTATGAAGTGTGAAATTAAGGTTAAAACCATAAGGTATGGAGGTTAATAGTGTTTTCGGGCCGTTTCCTGGAGTTTGGGCCTTTCCGGGGAATTTTGGGCCTAAGAGAAGGGGTCGTGGGCTTTGGTGGGATGGAGTTTGAGTCCAATTGGGAGTAGGAGTCCTGGTTGGGGGCCTCCCCCTGCCCCTTATTGCGCCCCCACCCCTGCCCTTGCTCCCCCACAAGCCCTAGCCGCCCCCCACACCTCCCCACCTCCTCCTTGTGGCGCCTCCACCTCCCCCATTGCTCCCCATTGATCCACCACCTCTCCACCTCCCTTGCTGCCCCTAGGGGAGTTCTCCACCTCAACACCTCGAAGATCCACCCATTGGAGCGCTCCGCGATGAGGAGATCCGGCGGAATTGGAGCGAGGAAGGAGATCGCGCGAACCGGGAGGAGATCCGTTGGGTTTTCGGTCGTCGGGCGAAGGTATGGCCACGGGGATCCTTGGGGTGGTCTAGGATCTGTTCTAAGTGGTATTATAATGTTTTTAGATCAATTGGTGGTGCTGGAATTGAGTAGATTAGATGGAATCTTGACTTTGCCACGTTCTCTTTTCGGGCAGCATGAGCAGTCGACCTAGGGTTTGGGTTTTCGTAAATTTAGAGTCGGAATTTGGTCGTACATCTGTTGAAAAAGTTGTAGGTAATTTCAATATCTTTCCTTGGGTATAAAGAATGTCCAATTCCGCACAGCTGTTTGAAAGTTATGATCGTTTTACCGAACATATTAAAATCTGTGACGTCATTGGAACAGATCATAGGATAGCAACATTAAAACTTGCAAAATTGGTATAACTAATATAAAATTTGACACACATGGATGCACAGTAGGAACGGTATGGGTATCGTTGTTTACGCTTAAATATTGTATTTAAGCCTTGTTGCTAAATGATATATTTGATAGAGTATGCTGCTATGTGTATGAGAGAATTAAATTGAATTGTTCGTGTTATTGTGTTAAAATGGGGTTGTGGTGCCGAAGGGTTTCGGCCACCTCTCTTTATTCATAGTAAGGGTGAGGTTTGATGGTGTGGCCGGTTAGCGCCATCATTGAAGAACTATTAACCTCTATAGGAGAAGAGTGCCTACCCTTTCTGTCGTAGATCGGGTAGTTGACTGGAGTCAAATAGAAGAGTTTGGTGGTGGATTCCTTCGTATGCTCTTTACCGTTCTAATGGTCGGTTTCGGTTGGTCTTCTTGGCTCTGATTGATTGAAACCAAAAGAAAAGCGTTTGGTATTGGATTTTCACAGATTGTTCCGTATGTGGTTTGTGGTTTTGTCTTCCTTGGTTGAAGACGTAGAAGAAAGGTTTTGTGTTGCGCATCTGTTGGTCGCTATTTTTGCTTTGACACCGGTTTTGTTGGTCATTACAGATTGTGTTGAGGAGGAAACTTTTGTGGTTATTGTTCTCCCTATCTAAGAAAAGTGTTGGAGTTTCCCCTTGTGCAGGCCTTGAGTTGGTGGAGTTAAGTTTGAATCTTTTATCGGAAAAGATTTAATGAACATTTGATTTTCCCTAGTGCATCCTTCTTCCTTCTTGGAAGTATAGATCTTGAGATTTCTTGAAGAGTTTTGTGGGCAAATTTGGAAATTTGAGATTTGTGCTCTCCTGTATTTCTGTTGGAGTTTTGTTTTTCTTCCTTGCCTGGAAAGGAGAATTTTTCTATCGGTGTTCGTTCTGGTTCTTGAGTTGTGGTTATCTTTAAAAGTTGAGTTGCATCCTGTTTGTCAAGAGTTCGTGCCCCATGAAGGTGTTTAGAAAAGTTTATGTCTATGCTATGTAGTAGGTAACAATGTGGTTTATGGAATGATGTGTTGCTAAGTTGAATTTTGAGTTGAATCAATTCAATGTGATTATCATCTCTAGCTGGAGAATAAATAGACTACTAGTGTTGTAGTTTACTCTATAGCAAGAATGATTAAATGGGTTAATGTAAATGCTTAGAATCTATTGCCTTGCTTTAAAAGTGCTTATGATCCTCATTAATATTAAAAGTTTAAACCTCGATGCATAGTTAGAACATTAAGATGATGTAAATTAATGATACTGTTAAAGAAACTTTGCCGGTTGTTTAAAGATGTTCTAATCTAACGGGTTAATAGAGAAATTTAATCATGTTGACTAGTGGCTTTATTTTGGAAGTTGATTAGAGTTGCTATTTATGTTGTTGCAAACTACTAGTATATTTGGAAGTATGCAGTTGTGTCTCTACAATGCTAGTATTGATATCAATTGAGAAGACTTAAGACTTATTGTTAATGATGTTGTTAAGGGCAGTGTTAATGCTAGTACCGATGTCAATTGGGAAAAAAACATAGGTCTGGTTGTTGTTTTAAGAACATTGTGCTGATCTAACTTATTAAATCGAATTTAATAGTTGGAGTATGTTGCGTAGTGATAATTTTGTTGCAACTTATGTGTAAGGTAGCTAAAAGCAATGTTGTTGATTGATGATTATGCAAAGAATTGATATTGATGCCTTGGTAGTGTTGTTAATTGTTGGAAACCATTGATCCAATAGAAGAAAAGTGTAAAACTGTGGTATTATGTCGAGTACATGTTGTGATGAGATGAACAATGGATAATAATCATGATGCAAGATTTTAACCTTAATGAATGCATATCTTAGAATCCTAATTACGAATTTTATCTTGTAGAGATATTATTTATTTGTTGAAGTCATTTTATTGATTGAACAAGTTTCAATTGTCAAGATTTTGACATATGGATAGTATAAAATTGATAGGTTGACCTTGCTCAAGTACCTGTTGAAGTACTACGTTTGAAATATAGAATATGTTGTTATATGATTTGGTGATCCGTGGGGATCATGTCAATGTAGTCTTGGTTGGGTGTCTTTGTGATAAGCATCTTAAATCTTAATTAAAAGTGTTGGGAATGGTAACCAGAGAAAGAAATTGTTATGTAAAATTTTGTTAAATCCGGTTGGACTCTTTTGATGTGTAAATAGTGATTATTGAATGCTTAAATGGTAAGTGTAGTGGAATACAAGATATGGTGGGATTCATGCTGAGCTGATGTTTAAAACCTTTTGAACTGGTGTGGTTGTTTGCCATTTTGGTTGAATGCCTTCGGTCGAGGTATTCCTTGTGTTGTGTCTCCGAGTCTCCCTAAAACCCGTAGCTATTGGTGCCAATCTTTGGTTTTGGCGATTTTATATAAATTGTGTTATGAGTATGGATTTACACCCAAAAGATTTTGAGTGGATCGCGCTCCTTCACGTTCACCCTGAATTATCTTTGGAATAATTTTTAACGGAAGCAGATGGACAGAGTGGGTTGTGTTGGACACTCTTGAGATTTAATTTGTAACTCTTTTTGACTGGAGTTGGATTTATTTGCATAATGTGTGTGATGGATGCGAGTGCTTCAAAAAGGTGGGTTTTATGAATGTTTTATGTAACACCCCAAAATTTTGCTTTTCTTAAATTCATGTGTGATTTGGCACTTTGGTGAATTTTTGGAATTTTCTGGAATTTATTTGGATTTATTTGGAATTTATTTGAATTTATTCCATTTTGAAATAATTAAAGAATTTAATTTTGCAAATAAAATTTTGTTGGAAATATTTTATTTGAGTCCCAAATACCCTAAAATATTTTCCAGAATTTTTCTGGAATTTTTCTGAGTATTTTGCTATTTTTAATGAATTAAATGAATTACTGGAAATTATTTTAAATATTAAATCGCTGGAAATTCGAGTTGGGTCAAGTATCTTGTTCATCCGATCGAGGCGAAGTCGGACTCGAGTTCGAGTCCGACCAGAGCCCGACCGCGCTCGTGGTCAAGCCTAACCCGCCGCTAGAACCTAATCGTGGATCGTTGGATCTTGATCCAACAAACCACGATTGAGCCACGCCACCGAGCCCGAGCCCGACCGAGCCAACTACCGCTTCGAGTCCGACCCGGACCCAAACTCGCGCACCGTTGGATCTCGATCCAACGGCTGTGCGCATGCCACGTCACCCTAACCGTGTCGCCGCCGGACTCCGCCGCCGCGACGGAGAGGACCTCGGATTCCGCGCGTTTCACGGACGCCGAGGGCCCTATTTATTGCGCCGCCACCCGTGTCGGGATCGCCGCTTCATTGCGCACCCGTAGCCCTAGACAACGTCGCCTGAGCCGCCGTGGTTGCGTCGCTAGAGCTCGCCGGAGTAGGGAGAAGGAGCCGCCGCGGTTTTCGTCGAATTCCGCCGCCGTCCGCCGTCCTCCGTCGCCGTTGACCCCAGATCCGAGACCGGGAGGTCAAGACGCGTCCGGGAGTCCAACTCACCTCACCGGAGCGCGCCCGAAACGCCGTCGGCTAGGTCGTCGTCCCCCGCGCCGGTGACCCAGCGCCGCCGCTCGCCATCGCCGGACCTCGAGCTCCCTCAGCCGTCGGATCTTCATCCAAGGGCCCAGATTGCGCCACGTCATCCCCCGGTGAGAACCACGTGCGATTCCCAGATCCGTTCTCAACCGTTGGATCTAGATCCAACGGTCCAGATCAAACGCGTTAACCCAAACGCGTGAGTCCAGATCTAATCTGGGCCGTTGATTTTCAAATCAACGGCCGAGATTGCGCCACGTGTCGGGAAGCCTGACCGCCATGGCCGCACTCGCGTGTGACGCCGACACGCCGCCCGCGTGTCGGCCGGCTTAATCAAATCGCACCATGACGTCACGCCGACGTCATGGCGAACCCGCATGTCGGGCGGTTGTCCCAGCCGAGCTGGCGTCAACAATGACGCCACGCCGGGGTCCCACTGCCGTCATTGTGGTCGAGTCCTGGCCGACGCCAAGAATGACGCTACCCGAGGGGACCCACCGCTGGATGACAAGAAGCCGTGGACCGAGTCCACGGTAGACCCGAGCCGAGCGTGGACCAAGTCCATGGACCGGCTGACGTCAGCCAACCAATCAGAGGCTGACACGTGTCCAGGCTGACGCAATAATTAATTTCCGAAAAAGAAAATGATTTATTAATTCGAAATAATGATTTCAGATTTTGTTTCAAACTTCAAACGCTTATAACTTTTGCGTTTCAACTCCGATTTGAGTGATTCAAATTTCTAAATTTGTATAAAATTGAGACCTACCTAAATATGAATTTTATTTAATTTTTGGACTAAAATTTTTCTCTGTAAAATTATTTAATTGATTATTTAAACTTTAAATAATCAAAACTTTTGCGTTTTAACTCCAAATTTGACGATTCTAGTTTCTAAAAATTCATAAAATTATGTTCTCTCTGTTTATGGATTTTATTTGGATGTTTGGACACTTTTTGCCTATTGTTTATTTGTGTATTTGCTATTTGCACGCTTTACGAGTAGACGTTGAAGTGCCGGAAGGATTCGAAGGAGAAGTATTGACTCAGGATCCAACTCAAGACCAAGAGCAAGTACTTTTTGAAGGCAAGTTGTGCTTTGACCATGTTGATCCTATTTCGAAATCTATTTTGATTTAAACTATTGCATGCTAGTTCAAATAGAAAAATACTTTATTTAAATATGGGGGTTAGATAAATACCAATTTGCTGTATGACACCTTGATTATTGGACAATCAAATGCTAATATTGACTTAATGATATATTGAACCTGTTTTGGAAAGGTATCATGTGATGTTGATGGCACGTGGTGCATGGTAATCAACTGGGGTTTGATAAATAGTTTTCGACCGGGGCATGTGGCAAGAATGATAAGTTGGGCAAGTTGTGGAATTGGGGATGTTGATTTGGTTCTTCGGGTAGTCTTGCCCTGGTCACCCTAAGGACTTAACCTTGCAAGCCTTTGAACTGGGTCTAACGTGCAACCACATGTCTGTAATGGGACGGACCTAGTTGACTAAGTTGCTAATAACGTACCTGTGGGACCTCAAGAGGTCAACTACACCCTTTGTGTAAGTTATGCGGGGAGGCGTCTGAAGTGAGGCCAGGTACCCATCTAACGGTTGATTGGCCTAAACTTCGCCTTAGCTAAGGGAAGGGTTAGTGTGCAATAACCGGGGAGGACCACTTGTATTGTTAGAGGTTTCCGAAAGACTTTGTTATGGGAACTCGCCTTTGTGGTGTTTGACTGTATCTTGTGGGTAAAGTGCATAACCTCTGCAGAGTATAGAATCTATTCGAATAGCCGTGTCCGCGGTATTGGACATCGCTCGGGAATTACAGTCAAGGGTTAGATTTTCTCAAAAATAACTTGGTTTGGAGAGGTTGGGTTGAATTAATAATGATGTTGATGGAAATGTGGATTAGGATGGGAAAGATGTTTGTTAAACTCCTTGAAAAGTTATTTATGCTTTACTTATTTCTACTGCTTTCGAATCTACTTATATTACTTGTCAAATCTTTGTTTCATCGCAAATATACCTTAAGCTATTCCTTTGTACCAAGCCATACATATAGTATATTAGCCTGCATTCTGTGCATGACTTGCTGAGTACCAAGTACTCACCCTTGCCACAATATAACACCAGTTGAAGAGGAGACTACACTAGCTTTGGAGGAGGAACTCCAAGAGGAACCGTCTACTTAGGGGAAGCGAGCCCGATCGATTGCTGTGGTATCTTTGGATGGCGCCACGGGTTATTTGATTTTTATTTGCTACTATTTCTCTCTTAATAAGTTTAGCCCCTACGAGGCGTACATTTGTGACTTGACCATAAGGTCGAGTAACGATTTAGTTCTTTAAATAAAAGTACTTTATTAGTATCGATTGGTATGATTGTGATATTTACCAATGTTAAGATATGTGCACTAAGCTGCGTTCTGGACTAGTGCTGAATACACAGAGGGTCCGGATTTGCAAATTCGGGGTCCCGACAGAGGTGGTATCAGAGCCAGGTTGACCGTAGGCTCAACCCTAAGCTAGAATGGTCGTAGTGAGGATAAAACATATTTTCTAAAGCTAAAAATTTGTCAAGATAAGAAATGACATCTCGACTTACCCCCTTCTCTCTTTCCTTGTCTCTTGCTGAATATTCCCTTACCTTGTCACGATTTAAAATTTTCGAGTTCTTACGAGAGCACTCTTGTGACAGATGGAGGGAGAGTTCAACTACGTTGATCTAGAGGTTGGTCACGCCGCAGAACTTTGGCATATGCTTCAGACTCTCGGAGATTTTGAGAAGCCGCAATACTAAGTGGAAGTGATCAGACAAGCAGGATTGATCAAGGCTTGTGACGTGAAGATTGAGGTACCTGCTAGGAAGAAGGGCCCAGGCAATCGCCCGATACACTGCACTGCCAGGAGGTCTACAATGCAGATGGGTATGCAAGAAGTATCACGACGGGCAATGCGACACATTACCCGTATCTACGCCAGAGAGTTGGAGAGCACGGTTGTAACACCCCAAAATTTTGCTTTTCTTAAATTCATGTGTGATTTGGCACTTTGGTGAATTTTTGGAATTTTCTGGAATTTATTTGGATTTATTTGGAATTTATTTGAATTTATTCCATTTTGAAATAATTAAAGAATTTAATTTTGCAAATAAAATTTTGTTGGAAATATTTTATTTGAGTCCCAAATACCCTAAAATATTTTCCAGAATTTTTCTGGAATTTTTTCTGAGTCGTTTGCTATTTTTAATGAATTAAATGAATTACTGGGAATTATTTTAAATATTAAATCGCTGGAAAATGCGAGTGGGTTTGTACTGTTCATCGGGTCCGAGTCGGACTCAAGTCCGACCCGAACCCGACAGACTGCGTGGTCGAGCCGAACCCGCTCGCGAACCCTAGCCACGCGACCGTTGGATCAAGATCCAACGGTTGTGATTGCGCCACGTCGCCCTAGTCGAAACCGAGTCGAACCCGTTCACGCCGTGCGATCCCAGCCATCCATCTGGACACGTGGACGGTTCCCAGCCATCGTCTCCGCTCCGACTCCGAGCCGGAAAGCTCCGCCGTGACCGAGCGGGACACGGCTAGGGTTCCGTTTTGCGCGCACATCGAGGCCGTATTTAAGGCCCGGATCGGCCCCCGAGGTTGCCCTCCTCCATGCGCCTCGTTTGCTCAAGTCTCCGAGCTTAAGCCGCCGCCAGCTTTCAGCAATCGCTCGCCGTAGTTGGTTAGGGTTGCGTCTTGGTTTTCCGGCCGCGCCGCCGTCACCGGAGCTGCTCCGCCGCATCCAAGGCCAGATCCGAGGACCCCGCGTCGAGACGCACCCGTGGAGCCAACTCACCCCGTCGGAGAACCTCTGGAACGCCGTTGGGCTCGTCGTCGTCTTCAACTCCGGCAGCCGTGCGCCACCGCGAAGCCATCAGCCCTCGCGAGCTCTGTGCGCCGTCCGATCTTGATCGTGCGGTTGAGGTGAGTTCACATGCTTCCAAACCCAATTAGATTTGGACCGTCCGATCCAGATCAAACGGCCCACGATCACCACGTGCAGTAGCTATTTTAATATAGCGTTAGATCTGGACCGTCCGATCCAGATCGAACGGCCCATGATCATCGTATAGGTTGTAACGGAGTTAACCTAGGATAGATCTAGACCGTTGGATCTAGATCCAACGGCCGAGATTGTGCCACGTGTACCCCAAGCCACGCCACGCGGCGTGCGTGAGCACGTGTCTCGACACGTGGGACCCGCGTGTCGACCTCTGTAGCCGTGAGGCGCGTTCACCGTGGTAGGGTGTCACCGTGGACTCGATCCATGGGCCAGAGACACGTGGCGACACCGGGGCATGCCACGTGGCATGATGACGTCATCTTTGGCGTTGTCGCGAGACCGTTCGGTCTTGGCGTCGGCAGAGTTCTTGTGGACCAATCACAGGATGCCACGTGTCCATCTTTGGCGTAATAATTAATTTCCGAAAAGAAAATGATTTATTAATTCGAAATATTGATTTGAATTTAGATTCAAACTTCAAACGCTTATAACTTTTATGCGTTTCAACTCCGATTTGAGTGATTCAAATTTCTAAATTTGTATAAAATTGAGATCTACCTATATATGAATTTTATTTAATTTTTGGACTAAAGTTTTTCTCTGTAATATTATTTAATTGATTATTTAAACTTTAAATAATCATAACTTTTGCGTCTTAACTCCAAATTTGACGATTCCAGTTCCTAAAAATCCAGAAAATCATGTTCTCTCTGTTTATGGATTTTATTTGGAGTTTTGGGATGTTTTTGCCTATTGTTTATTTGTGTTTTGCTATTTGCACGCTTTACGAGTAGACGTTGAAGTGCCGGAAGGATTCGAGGGAGAAGTATTAACTCAGGATCCAACTCAAGACCAAGAGCAAGTGCTTTTTGAAGGCAAGTTGTGCTTTGACCATGTTGATCCTATTTCGAAATCTATTTTGATTTAAACTATTGCATGCTAGTTCAATTAGAAAAATACTTTGTTTAAACCTGGGGGTTAGATAAATACCAATTTGCTATATGACACCTTGATTATTTAAGTATGTGCCATGACCCTTTGTCACCCTAGTTGTGGTTTACCAGTTGGACATTATTAAATTGCCAACATGGGTTTAGATCGTTGTAGTATACTGCTTAGACACTTTCGTGCTCATAACATGATTTTGGACAATCAAATGTTAATATTGACTTAATGATATATTGAACCTGTTTTGGAAAAGTATCATGTGATGTTGATGGCACGTGGTGCATGGTAATCAACTGGGTTTTGATAAACGGTTTCGGCCAGGGCATGTGGCAAGAGTAATCAGTGGGCGGTTGTGGCATTGGGGATGTTGATTTGGTTTTTCGGGTAGTCTTGCCCTGGTCAATCTAAGGACTTAACCTTGCAAGCCTTTGAACTGGGTCATACTTGCAACCACATGGTTTGGAATGGGACGGCCCTAGTTGACTAAGTTGCTAAGGACTCGCTTGTGGAGCCTCAGGGTGTCAGTTACACCGTTTGTGTGATTGTACGGGGGAGCGTATCGTGGCTGTGGCCAGATACCCATCTAACAGTGTGTTGGTCCCATACTTCGCCTTGGCTAAGGGAAGGGATGGTGTAGAAACCTGAGCAGGAGAGGACCACTGTGTTGTTTGAGGCTTAGAAGGCTTTATTACGAGAACTTCGCCTTTGTGGTGTTTGACTTGTATCTTGTGGGTAAAGTGCATAACCTCTGTAGAGTTGAGAATCTATTTAAATAGCCGAGTCCACAGTCTTTGGACAATGCTCGGGAATTACAGTCAAGGGTTAGATTTTACGAAAATAACTTGGATTTGAAAAGTTGGGTTGGTTTAATAATGAAGATGATGGAAATGTGGTTTAGGATGGGGAAAAATGTTTATTAAACTTCTTGAAAAGTTATTTATGCTTTACTTATTTCCACTTTGCTTTGAATCTACTTATACTACTTGTCAAATCGTTTCTGCAAATATACCTTAAGCTATTCCTTTGTACCAAGCCATGCATGTAGTATATTAGCTTGCATTCATTGCATGACTTGCCGAGTACCAAGTACTCACCCTTGCCTCAACACAACACCAGTTGAAGAGGAGACTACGCCACCGGAGGAGGATTTCCAAGAGGACCCGTCTACTTAGGGATGCGAGCCCGGTCGGTTGCACTGTGGTATCTTTGGATGGCGCCACGAAGTTTATTTGATTTTCATTGCTATTATTTTCCTCTGAATAAGTTTCGCCTTGCAAGGCATATATTTGTAACTTGACCATAAGGTCAAGTAACCAGTTTGGTTATTTAAATAAAGTACTTTATTAATGTCGATTGGTATGATTGTGATATTTACCGATGTTAAGACTGTGTGCACTAGCGCGTTCCTGGACTAGTGCTGAATACACAGAGGGTCCGGATTTGCAAATTCGGGGTCCCGACAGAGGTGGTATCAGAGCCATACTTGACTGTAGGCTCAACCCTAAGCTAGAATGGTCGTAGTGAGGATAAAACCTATTTTCTAAAGCTAAAAATTTGTGAAGACAAGAAATGGCATCTCGACTTATCCCCTTCTCTCTTTTCTTGTCTCTTGCTGAAATTTTCCCTTACCTTGTCACAATTTAAAAATTCCGAGTTCTTACGTAAAGCACTCTGGTGACAGATGGAGGAAGAGTTCAACTACGTTGATCTGGGAGTTGGTCACGCTGCAGAACTTTGGCATATGCTACAGACTCTCGGAGATTTTGAGAAGCCCCAATACCAAGTGGAAGTGATCCGACAAGCAGGATTGATCAAGGCTTGTGATGTGAAGATTGAGGTACCTGCTAGGAAGAAGGGCCCAGGCAATCGCCCGATACACTGCACTGCCAGGAGATCTACGATGCAGATGGGTATCCAAGAAGTATCACGACGCGCAATGCGGCACATTACCCGTATCTACGCCAGAGAGTTGGAGAGTACGGTGTTCCGTTACCATCCGCGCAGCGATAACCTTCTTGACCCGAAGGAGATTCAGGATGAGGATGCCACGGTTACACAGTTGGCACGATTTGTCGTCGCCCAGGAGGATGTACTAGATAATACAAGCAAGGAGCTACAGAAGGCCCGCAAGGAGATCACGACAGAGAAGAACAGATGGCGGGAAGCTCAAGAGTATGTGGCACACCTTCTACGAAGGATTGACGAGTTGGAGATGACCTTGTACGGACCAGACCCGAGCCGATGCACTCGATCTACACGGGCGAGATCCGGTGGAGTGAGATCTCGATGAGGAAACTGTTTCTTCGACTACCACAGAGGACACGATCATTTGGACATGGCGATCGTTCGGCGCCTATGCCACAGACACCGTACCAGGCCGTGGAGGCTTTCGATGAGTGAGCATAGGTTCTATAGTGAGACTCCTTGGCGAGTCGAGTCATAGAATAAAGAGTCGCCCTTTAGGCGTTAGACTCCGGAGTTAGTTCGATTTGGATTTGCTTTGTTTGCTGAGTGTGCAGTATGTGTTGCAAGGCCCTTAGGCATTGTAAGCAGCCATACCAAGTTATTAATAATAAAGTTGGACCTTAAGGCTACACCTTTCGCCCGCATAAGTTCCATATTACTTGTCTATTCTTATTTCCCTCTCATCTCTAAACCTGGAGCAAATCAACAGATGGTGAACACCCGTGGAAACTTTGGAAGCAATGGGAGTGGTTCTCGCCAGCAGAAAACCCCAATGATGGAACACCAAAGACCGCCTTGATTGATATGCAGAATTTTGGAGCCTTTCTTGCTGCTCAGACTCGGTTGATGCATGCTATGATGCAACAAATGCAGCACGTCACTGCTCAGGCCACTTTGCTAATCAAGTTAATCGGGGACCACGCCAGAATGCAAAGGTGTCGAGTTCATGAGAACTCACCCATCCACTTTCTTCGGGAATGCCAATCCATTGGAGGCCGATGATTGGTTAAGATCAATTGAGAGGAAGCTACACATAGCTCAATGCATAGGGAATGAGAAGGTACTCTACGCTTCTCATCACCTGGAAGGAACATTGCCGAATGGTGGGAGAACTTCGTGCCACGCAGAGAACCCTCAGGATATCACTTGGGAAGAGTTCACGTTGCATTCGACAAAGATCACGTGCTGAAGGAATCATGGACCTTAAGAAGGAGGAGTTGAGCACTGAAGCAAGGTAATAAGCTAGTGGCCGAGCTACGAACAAGTTCACACAGCTAGCACGCTACGCACCTGAGGATGTAGCGACGGATAAATCCAGACAGTCTCGTTTTATGAAGGGACTTAACTCAGGATTGCAAGTAGGGTTGATCACCCACACCTTTCCAGATTTCCAAGAGTTGGTGAATAAGGCGCTTATTCTTGAGGACAAGCGCAAGGAACTGGATGAGAACAGGAAGCGCAGGATGCAACAGCAAGGATCACGCCAGGGAACGCAACAGCGCCTGAGAGTTGCACCAAATCAATTCTTCAGATTCCAACCACAGAATGCAACAAGGACACCATCCCCAGCACCAAGACCTGTCAATCAAAACTATCAGACCCCAGTCCCCGCTAGAAACGCTACCCCAGGCAGTCAGCAAGGAACAGTGAGACGCTGTTACAACTGCAACGAGCCAGGACACTTTGCCAACAGTTGTCCAAAGAAGACAGCAGGAGCGACCCCAGTTCGCTTCAACCTAGGAACCACCCCAGCTAGGACGCCATCACCAGGAGACACACCCAAGATCGTGGTGAGTGTCCGAGTCAACAATGTCACCGCAGATGCACTGCGAGAATGCTACTGACGTCGTCTTGGGTAAGTTACTTGTTAACTCAGTACACCTGTGATTTTGTTTGACTCGGAGCTTCGCATTCGTTTGTTTCGCAAGGCTTTGCTACTAGAAATGATTTAAGGATTGCAAGACTTAAGTGCATGCTTTTAGTTCAAACCCACGGTTCCGAACTCGAGCGGAAGTAGGATGTTCCGGTGAGAATACTAATAGATGGAATAGAGTTCCTAGCGAACCTTATAATTTTGGAGACCAGGACCTTAGATGTTATATTGGGAATGGATTGGTTATCCAAGCACAAGGCTGTATTGGATTGTGGACAAAGGACTATCTCGGTGGAGAGCAGTGTGGGAAGAAAGTGGAATTTCAAGCCACATGATTAGAGATGGCCAGTTGATGGTTAACAGTACCAAGGCAATCAGCATAGAGGATGTCTCATTAGTGAATGAGTACCCGATGTTTTTCCCGAGGATCTACAGGTATGCCTTGAGACAGGGACATAGAGTTTGTGATAGAGCTTGTAAGATGCACAAGACCGATAGCAAAGAGACCCTATCGGATGTCTACCGAGGAGTTGGTAGAAATGAAGAAACAATTTGGAAGAGTTAATGGAGAAAGGATTTATCGAGACCAAGTTAGTCGCCGTGGGAGCACCAGTTTTGTTTGTCAAGAAGAAGGACGGGAGTTTCAGGATGTGCATTGACTACCGTGCACTCAATGAAGTCACCGTGAAGAATAAGTATCCGCTACCCAGGATTGATGATTTGTTTGATCAGTTAAGAGGAGCCGGAGTTTTCTCCAAGATTGATGCGAGATCGGGATACCATCGATTGAAGATCCGATCGAAGATATTAGAAAGCGCATTCTCGTCAAGATATGGACATTACGAGTTCTGATTATGTCCTTTGGGCCGATTTAACGCGGACTTATTTCATGAATATGATGAATAAGGTGTTCATGGAATATTTGGACAAGTTTGTCGTCGTGTTCATAGACGATATCCTAATCTACTCCAAGGCAGGAGGATGAACATGCCGAACACTTAAGGCGAGTTTTGGAAAAGGCGAGGGACGGCAACTTTTCGCCAAGTTCAGCAAGTGTGATTTTTGGAAGGACAAGGTGGAGTTTCTTGGACATGTAATGACTGGAAGTATGAGTCGCCAGTAGATCCAAGCAAAGTAGAAGTTGTGTTACATTGGGAGCAATAGAAGGCGTGACCCAGATTCGGAGTTTCCTTGGAATGGCAGGATACTACCGCCGTTTCATTGAAGGCTTCTCGACAATTGCGAAACCTCTTACGCAATTGCTTGAAGAAGGAAAAGAAGTTTGCATGGACGCTTGAGAATGTGAGAAAGGATTTGGAGGTGAAGAAGCGATTGGCGTCGGCACCGGTGTTAGTTCTACGGATGTTGCTCAAAGCTTCGATATTTATTGTGACGCATCGCGCCAAGGACTTGGATGTGTCTTGTCTGAGAATGGAAAGGTCGCCGCTTATGCATCAAAGCGATTAAGGCCGCATGAGGAAAATTATCCGACACATGACCTAGAGTTAGCCGTAGTGCATGCCTTGAAGATATGGCGTCACTATCGATTGGAAAGCAGATGTGAAGTATATACGGATCATAAGAGCCTTAAGTACATATTCACCAGTCGGATCTGAATATGAGGCAGAGGAGATGGTTAGAGTTAATCAAGGACTACAATGTTGGAATCCATTACCATCCCGGGAAGGCCAACGTAGTAGCCGATGCCCTGAGTCGGAAAAGCCATACCGTGAGTGCATTGCTAGCCACAAGTCAGGATGAGTTATGTGAGGATTTTCAGAAAATGAAGATCGAGGTTGTACCTAGCGGATTCTTGGCCGCATTGGAAGTAAAGCCTACCCTAGAGGATCAGATCCGAGAAGGACAGAAGGATGATGACAAGATCCGTAGGATTAAGTCCAAAATGGAGGAAGGCAAGGCAAAGGATTTCAAGTTGGATGAGCAAGGCACGTTGTGGATGAAGGATCGCATTTGTGTGCCTAACAAAAAGGAGTTAAAGCAACTAATTCTGGAAGAAGCCCATGACTCTAAGTATTCAATTCATCCTGGAAGCGCCAAGATATATCAGGATCTGAAGGAGAGATTCTGGTGGCCGAGTATGAAACGTGAAGTTGCCGAGCATGTTGCATTGTGCGACGTATGCCAGAGAGTCAAGGCAATGCATCAGAGACCAGCGAGATTGCTACTTACCGAAGATACACGAGTGGAAGTGGGAGGAAATCGGAATGGATTTCATTACCGGTTTGCCGAAGACTCGAGGAGGTTATGACTCCATATGGGTTATAGTGGATCGCTTGACTAAAGTAGCCCATTTTATCCGTGAAGACCACTTACTCGGGAGATAAATTAGCGTAATTGTACATGATCGGGATTGTTTGTTTGCACGGAGTGCCAAAGAGGATTGTATCGGACGAGAGGTACCCAATTTACCTCAAGGTTACGGAATAAGTTGCATGAAGCCATGGGAACCCGTTTGAACTTCAAGATCTGACTTATCATCCTGAGACGGATGAGCAGGCCAGAGAGAGTCAACCAGTCTGGAAGATATGTTGAGAGCTTGTGCATTGGCTTATGCTACCTCTTGGGATAAGAGTTTGCCGTATGCCGAGTTTAGTTACAACAATAGTTATCAAGCTAGTTCTGAGATGTCACCTTTTGAGGCCTTTGTATGGTCGACCACTGTCGGACGCCATTGAATTGGAATGAGACCGTGGCGCCGTGTCTTTGGGCCTGATATTCTTCAAGAGGCTGAAGAAGCGGTCGCTATGATTAGGGAAAGGTTGAAGATAGCCCAATCTCGACGAAGAGTTATCTTGACAATCGTCGCCGAGATTTGAGTTTTGAACGAGAAGACTTTGTATACCTCGAGTTCGCCTCTCGGGAGTTAAGAGGTTCCATGCCAAAGGGAAACTTGCACCCGTTCTGTTGGACCATTTAAGATTTTGAGCCGCAGAGGCGAAGTTGCTTATCGATTGGAGTTGCCACGATCGTTAGCGAGTACATGATGTATTCCATGTGTCCCGATTAAAGAAGTGCCTCCGAGTTCTGAGAGCAGACACCGCTAGAGTCAATTGAGTTGCAAGAGGATTTGACTTATAAGGAACATCCGTGAGGATTCTAGACACAATGGATCGAGAGACCGAGAAACAAGTCAACCCGTTTCAGAGAGTTCGATGGAGCAACCATGAAGAAAGTGAAGCGACTTGGGAGCGAAGAGGATTTGAAGAAAGAGTTTCCAAACCTATTCCTTTAGTAAGCCCTTAATCTAGGGACGAGATTCTATTAAGGGGAGGTTTGTAACACCCCAAAATTTTGCTTTTCTTAAATTCATGTGTGATTTGGCACTTTGGTGAATTTTTGGAATTTTCTGGAATTTATTTGGATTTATTTGGAATTTATTTGAATTTATTCCATTTTGAAATAATTAAAGAATTTAATTTTGCAAATAAAATTTTGTTGGAAATATTTTATTTGAGTCCCAAATACCCTAAAATATTTTCGAGAATTTTTAGGAATTTTTCTGAGTCGTTTGCTATTTTTAATGAATTAAATGAATTCTGGGAATTATTTTAAATATTAATTCGTTGGAAATTGGGATTGGGTTTGTATTGTTCATCGGGTCCGAGTCGGACTCGAGTCCGACCGAACCCGAGCCACGTGGTCGAGCCGAACCCGTTCGCCCCGAAACATAGCCACGCGACCTATGGATCAAGATCCAACGGTTGTGATTGGCGCCACGTCGCCCTAGTCGAAACCGAGTCGAACCCGTTCATGCCGTGCGATCCCAGCCATCCATCTGGACACGTGGGCGGTTCCCAGCCATCGTCTCCGCTCCGACTCCGAGCCGGAAAGCTCCGCCGTGACCGAGCGGGACACGGCTAGGGTTCCGTTTTGCGCGCACGTCGAGGCCGTATTTAAGGCCCGGATCGGCCCCCGAGGTTGCCCTCCTCCATGCGCCTCGTTTGCTCAAGTCTCCGAGCTTAAGCCGCCGCCAGCTTTCAGCAATCGCTCGCCGTAGTTGGTTAGGGTTGCGTCTTGGTTTTCCGGCCGCGCCGCCGTCACCGGAGCTGCTCCGCCGCATCCAAGGCCAGATCCGAGGACCCCGCGTCGAGACGCACCCGTGGAGCCAACTCACCCCGTCGGAGAACCTCTGGAACGCCGTTGGGCTCGTCGTCGTCTTCAACTCCGGCAGCCGTACGCCACCGCGAAGCCATCATCCCTCGCGAGCTCTGTGCGCCGTCCGATCTTGATCGTGCGGTTGAGGTGAGTTCACATGCTTCCAAACCCAATTAGATTTGGACCGTCCGATCCAGATCAAACGGCTCACGATCACCACGTGCTGTAGCTATTTTAATATAGCGTTAGATCTGGACCGTCCGATCCAGATCGAACGGCCCATGATCATCGTATAGGTTGTAACGGAGTTAACCTAGGATAGATCTAGACCGTTGGATCTAGATCCAACGGCGAGATTGTGCCACGTGTACCCCAAGCCACGCCACGCGGCGTGCGTGAGCACGTGTCTCGACACGCGTGGGACCCGCGTGTCAGCCTCTGTAGCCGTAGGCCGCGTTCACCGTGGGCCGGGTGTCACCGTGGACTCAGTCCATGGACCGAGACACGTGGCAGCACCCGGGGCATGCCCCGTGGCATGATGACGTCATCTTTGGCGTTGTCGCGAGACCGTTCGGTGCTGGCGTCAGCAGGTTCTTGTGGACCAATCACAGGATGCCACGTGTCCATGCTGGCGTAATAATTAATTTCGAAAAGAAAATGATTTATTAATTCGAAATATTGATTTGAATTTAGATTCAAACTTCAAACGCTTATAACTTTTGCGTTTCAACTCCGATTTGAGTGATTCAAATTTCTAAATTTGTATAAAATTGAGATCTACCTATATATGAATTTTATTTAATTTTTGGACTAAAGTTTTTCTCTGTAATATTATTTAATTGATTATTTAAACTTTAAATAATCATAACTTTTAACGTCTTAACTCCAAATTTGGCGATTACAGTTTCTAAAAATCCAGAAAATTATGTTCTCTCTGTTTATGGATTTTATTTGGAGTTTTGGGATGTTTTTGCCTATTGTTTATTTGTGTTTTGCTATTTGCACGCTTTACGAGTAGACGTTGAAGTGCCGGAAGGATTCGAGGGAGAAGTATTAACTCAGGATCCAACTCAAGACCAAGAGCAAGTGCTTTTTGAAGGCAAGTTGTGCTTTGACCATGTTGATCCTATTTCGAAATCTATTTTGATTTAAACTATTGCATGCTAGTTCAATTAGAAAAATACTTTGTTTAAACACGGGGTTAGATAAATACCAATTTGCTATATGACACCTTGATTATTTAAGTATGTGCCATGACCCTTTGTCACCCTAGTTGTGGTTTACCGGTTGGACATTATTAAATTGCCAACATGGGTTTAGATCGTTGTAGTATCTTTGCTTAGACTCACTACGTGCTCATAACATGATTTTGGACAATCAAATGTTAATATTGACTTAATGATATATTGAACCTGTTTTGGAAAAGTATCATGTGATGTTGATGGCACGTGGTGCATGGTAATCAAGCTGGTTTTGATAAACGGTTTTCGGCCAGGGCATGTGGCAAGAGTAATCAGTGGGCCGGTTGTGGCATTGGGGATGTTGATTTGGTTTTTCGGGTAGTCTTGCCCTGGTCAATCTAAGGACTTAACCTTGCAAGCCTTTGAACTGGGTCATACTTGCAACCACATGGGTGGAATGGGGCGGCCCTAGTTGACTAAGTTGCTAAGGACTCGCTTGTGGAGCCTCAGGGTGTCGATTACACCGTTTGTGTGATTATGCGGGGAGCGTATCGTGGCTGTGGCCAGATACCCATCTAACGGTGTGTTGGTCCCATACTTCGCCTTGGCTAAGGAAGGGATGGTGTAGAGCACGAACCGAAGAGGACCACTGTGTTGTTTGAGGCTTAGAAAGGCTTTATTACTGAGGAACTCGCCTTTGTGGTGTTTATTTGTATCTTGTGGGTAAAGTGCATAACCTCTGCAGAGTTGAGAATCTATTTAAATAGCCGAGTCCACAGTCTTGGACAATGCTCGGAATTACTGATCAAGGGTTAGATTTTACGAAAATAACTTGGATTTGAAAAGTTGGGTTGGTTTAATAATGAAGATGATGGAAATGTGGTTTAGGATGGGGAAAAATGTTTATTAAACTTCTTGAAAAGTTATTTATGCTTTACTTATTTCCTTTGCTTTGAATCTACTTATACTACTTGTCAAATCTTGTTTCTGCAAATATACCTTAAGCTATTCCTTTGTACCAAGCCATGCATGTAGTATATTAGCTTGCATTCTGTGCATGACTTGCTTGAGTACCAAGTACTCACCCTTGCCTCAACACAACACCGATTGAAGAGGAGACTACGCCCGGCCGGAGGAGGATTTCCAAGAGGACCCGTCTACTTAGGGATGCGAGTCGGTCGATTACTGTGGTATACTGGATGGCGCCACGAAGTTTATTTGATTTTCCGCTGCTATTATTTTCCTCTGAATAAGTTTCGCCTTGCAAGGCATATATTTGTAACTTGACCATAAGGTCAAGTAACCAGTTTGGTTATTTAAATAAAGTACTTTATTAATGTCGATTGGTATGATTGTGATATTTACCGATGTTAAGACTGTGTGCACTAGCGCGTTCCTGGACTAGTGCTGAATACACAGAGGGTCCGGATTTGCAAATTCGGGGTCCCGACAACGGTGTTCCGTTATCACCCGCGCAGCAATAACCTTCTTGACCCGAAGGCGATTCAGGATGAGGATGCCATGGTTACACAGTTGGCACGACTTGTTGTCGCCCAGGAGGATGTACTCGATGATACAAGCAAGGAGCTACAGAAGGCCCGCAAGGAGATCACGACAGAGAAGAACAGATGGCGGGAAGCTCAAGAGTATGTGTCACACCTTCTGCGATGGATTGACGAGTTGGAGACGGCTTTATGCGGACCGTAACGAGCGATGCTCGAGCTACGAGCGAGATCCGGAGGAGTCGGATCTCGATGAGGACATCGCTTCTTCGACTACCACAGATGACACGATTCTTTGGACATGGCAATCGTTTCGCGCCTATGCCGCAACATCCGTACCAGGCCGTGGAGGTTTTCGATGAGTGGCGTAGGTTCTATAGTGAGACTTCTTCGCCGAGTCGCGTCATAGAATAAAGAGTCACCCTTTAGGCGTTAGACTCGGTGTTAGTTCAATTTGGATTTTCATTGTTTCTTGAGTGTGCGTTATGTGTTGCAAGGCCCTTAGGCATTGTAAGCAACCATACCAAGTTATTAGTATCAATAATAAGGTTGGACCTTAAAGTTACACCTTTAAGCCCCGCATAAGTTCCATATTACTTGTCTATTCTTGATTCCCCCTCATCTCTAAAACTTAGAGCAAATCGGCAGATGGTGAACACCCGTGGAAACTTTGGAAGCAATGGAAGTGGTTCTCGCCCAGAAAACCCCAATGATGGAGCACCAGCCGCCACTTTGGATATGCAGAATTTTGGAGCTTTTCTTGCTGCTCGGACTCGATTGATGCATGCTATGATGCAACAAATGCAACACGCCATCCTTGCCAGGCCATCGCTAATCAAGTTAATCAAGGACAACGCCCGAGAATACAAGACTATCGAGTTCATGAGGACTCACCCACCCACTTTCTCCGGGAATACCAATCCATTGGAGGCCGATGATTGGTTAAGGTCAATTGAGAGGAAGCTACACATAGCTCAATGCATAGGAAATGAGAAGGTACTCTACGCTTCTCATCAGTTGGAAGGAACATTGCAGAATGGTGGGAGAACTTCGTGCCACGCAAGAGAACCCTCAAGATATCACTTGGGAAGAGTTCACGGTGCATTCCGTCAGTATCACGTGCCAGAAGGAATCATGGACCTTAAGAAGGAGGAGTTCAGAGCACTGAAGCAAGGTAATCAGCCAGTGGCTGACTACCTGAACAAGTTCACACAGCTAGCACGCTACGCACCTGAGGATGTAGCGACAGATAAAGCCAGACAGTCTCGCTTCATGAAGGGACTTAACTCAGGACTACAAGTAGGACTGATCACCCACACCTTTCCAGATTTCCAAGAGTTGGTGAATAAGGCACTCATTCTTGAGGACAAGCGCAAGGAACTGGATGAGAACAGGAAGCGCAGGATGCAACAGCAAGGATCACACCAGGGAACGCAACAGCGTCTGAGAGTTGCACCAAATCAGTTCTTTAGATTTCAGCCACAAAATGCAACAAGGACACCGTCACCAGCACCAAGACCCGTCAATCAGAACTACGGACCCAGCCCCGCTTCGAAACGCTGCTCGAGCGATCGGCAAGGAAACGATGAGGCATTGCTACAAGCGCAACGAGCCAGGACACTTTGCCAACAGCTTGTCAGAAGAAGACAGCAGGAGTGACCCGATTCGCTTCAATCTAGGAACCACCCCGCTAGGACGCCAAAGACCAGGGAACCACATCCTGCACCGTGGTGAGAGGCCGAGTCAACCATGTCACCGCAGATGCACCGCAGAATGCTACGGACATCGTCTTGGGTAAGTTACTTGTTAACTCAGTACACTGCTTGATTTTGTTTGACTCGAGCTTCGCATTCGTTTGTTTCGCAAGGCTTTGCTACTAGAAATGATTTGGGGATTTCAAGACTTAAGTGCATGCTTTTAGTTCAAACCCACAGTTCCGAACTCCGAGCGAAAGTAGGATGTTAGGTGAGAATATTAATAGATGGAATAGAGTTCCTAGCGAACCTTATAATTTTGGAGACCCAGACCTTAGACGTTATTTTGGGAATGGACTGGTTATCCAAGCACAAGGCCGTATTGGATTGTGGACGAAGGACTATCTTAGTTGAGAGCCCGTGTGGAAAGAAAGTGGAATTTCAAGCTACTGCCGTTAGAGAAGGACAGTTGATGGTTAACAGTACCAAGGCAATCAGCATAGAGGATGTCTCAGTAGTGAATGAGTACCCAGATGTTTTTCCTGAAGATCTACCTGGTATGCCGCCAGACCGGGACATAGAGTTTGTGATAGAGCTTGTACCTGGTACAGTACCAATAGCAAAGAGACCCTATCGGATGTCCACCGAGGAGTTGGTAGAGATGAAGAAACAGCTGGAAAAGTTAATGGAGAAAGGATTTATCAGACCGAGCTCGTCGCCGTGGGGAGCACCAGTTTTGTTTGTCAAGAAGAAGGATGGGAGTTTCAGGATGTGCATCGATTATCGTGCACTCAATGAAGTCACCGTGAAGAATAAGTATCCGCTACCCAGGATTGATGATTTGTTTGACCAATTAAGAGGAGCCGGAGTTTTCTCCAAGATTGATCTGAGATCGGGATACCATCAGTTGAAGATCCGATCAGAAGATATTCCGAAGACTGCATTCTCGTTAAGATATGGACATTACGAGTTTACAGTTATGTCCTTTGGACTGACGAATGCGCCAGCATATTTCATGAATATGATGAATAAGGTGTTCATGGAATGTTTGGACAAGCTTGTCGTCGTGTTCATAGATGACATCCTAATCTACTCCAAGACAGAGGATGAACATGCCGAACACTTGTGGCGAGTTTTGGAAAAGCTGAGGGAACAGCAACTCTTCGCCAAGTTTAGTAAGTGTGATTTTTGGAAGGACAAGGTAGAATTCCTCGGACATGTGATGACCGCAGAAGGAGTCGCCGTAGATCCAAGCAAGGTAGAAGCTGTGTTACATTGGGAGCAGCCAAAGACTGTGACCCAGATCCGGAGTTTCCTTGGAATGGCAGGATACTACCGCCGTTTCATTGAAGGCTTTTCGACAATTGCGAAACCTCTTACGCAATTGCTGAAAAAGGAGAAGAAGTTTGCATGGACGTCAGAATGTGAGAAAGGATTTCAGGAGCTGAAAAAGCGATTGACATCAGCACCGGTGTTAGTTCTACCGGATGTTGCTCAAAGCTTTGATATTTATTGTGACGCATCGCGCCAAGGACTTGGATGTGTACTGATGCAGAATGGAAAGGTCGTCGCTTATGCATCAAGGCAGTTGAGGCCGCATGAGGAAAATTATCCGACGCATGACCTAGAGTTAGCTGCCGTAGTGCATGCCTTGAAGATATGGCGTCACTATCTTATTGGAAACAGATGTGAAGTGTACACGGACCATAAGAGCCTTAAGTACATATTCACCCAGTCGGATCTGAATATGAGGCAGAGGAGATGGTTAGAGTTGATCAAGGACTACAATGTTGGAATCCATTACCATCCAGGAAAGGCAAACGTAGTAGCCGATGCCTTGAGTCGGAAAAGCCATACCGTGAGTATGTTGCTAGCCACAAGTCAGGATGAGTTATGTGAGGATTTTCAGAGAATGAAGATTGAGGTGGTACCTAGCGGATTCTTGGCCGCATTAGAAGTAAAGCCTACCCTAGAGGATCAGATCCGGGAAGGGCAGAAGGAGGATGACAAGATCCGCAGGATTAAGTCCATCAAGGAGGAAGGTAAGGCAGAGGACTTCAAGTTGGATGAGCAAGGCACGTTATGGATGAAGGATCGCATTTGTGTGCCCAACAAGAAGGAATTAAAGCAACTAATTTTGGAGGAAGCCCATGACTCCAAGTATTCAGTTCACCCAGGAAGTGCCAAGATGTATCAGGATTTGAAGGAGAGATTCTGGTGGCCGAGTATGAAACGTGAAGTTGCCGAGCATGTTGCATTGTGCGACGTATGCCAGAGAGTCAAGGCAATGCATCAGAGACCAGCAGGATTACTACAAATTGAAAATACCTGAGTGGAAGTGGGAGGAAATCGGAATGGATTTCATTACCGGTTTGCCTAAGACTCAAGGAGGTTATGACTCCATATGGGTTATAGTGGATCGCTTGACCAAAGTAGCCCATTTTATCCCCGTGAAGACCACTTACTCGGGGGATAAATTGGCAGAATTGTACATGATCAGGATCGTCTGTTTGCACGGTGAGCCAAAGAGGATCGTATCGGACAAAGGTACCCAATTTACCTCAAGGTTTTGGAATAAGTTGCATGAAGCCATGGGAACCCGTTTAAACTTGATCTGACTTATCATCCACAGACGGATGGAGCCAGGCCAGAAAGAGTCAACGGTCTGGAGGATATGTTAAGAGCATGTGCATTGGCTTATGCTACCTCTTGGGATAAGAGTTTGCCGTATGCCGAGTTCGATTACAATAATAGTTACCAAGCTAGTTTACAGATGTCACCTTTTGAGAGCCTTTGTATGGTCGACCACTGTCGGACGCCATTGAATTGGAATGAGGCCGTGGCGCCCGTGTCTTGGGCGAATATTCTTCAAGAAGCTGAAGAACAGATTGCCATGATTAGGGAAAGGTTGAAGATAGCCCAATCACGACAGAAGAGTTATGCTGACAACCGTCGCCGAGACTTGAGTTTTGAACCAAAAGACTTTGTATACCTCAGAGTTACACCTCTTAGGGGAGTTAAGAGGTTCCATGCCAAAGGGAAACTTGCACCCCGTTATGTTGGACCATTTAAGATTTTGAGCCGCAGAGGCGAAGTTGCTTATCAGCTGGAGTTGCCACAGTCGTTAGCAGGAGTACATGACGTATTCCATGTGTCCCAGTTAAAGAAGTGTCTCCGAGTTCCTGAGGAACAGACACCACTAGAGTCAATTGAGTTGCGGGAAGATTTGACTTACAAGGAGCATCCCGTAAAGATTCTAGACACAATGGATCGAGAGACCAGAAATAAGTCAACCCGTTTCTGTAAAGTTCAGTGGAGCAATCATGAAGAAAGCGAAGCAACATGGGAGCGCGAAGAGGAGTTGAGGAAAGAGTTCCCAAACCTATTCCTTAGTTAGCCCTGAATCTCGGGGACGAGATTCTATTAAGGGGGGAGGTTTGTAACACCCCAAAATTTTGCTTTTCTTAAATTCATGTGTGATTTGGCACTTTGGTGAATTTTTGGAATTTTCTGGAATTTATTTGGATTTATTTGGAATTTATTTGAATTTATTCCATTTTGAAATAATTAAAGAATTTAATTTTGCAAATAAAATTTTGTTGGAAATATTTTATTTGAGTCCCAAATACCTAAAATATTTTCGAGAATTTTTCTGAATTTTTAAGTATTTTGCTATTTTTAATGAATTAAATGAATTCTGGAAATTATTTTAAATATTAAATTGCTGGAAATTCGAGTTGGGTCAAATCTTGTTCATCCGATCGAGCCCGAAGTCGGACTCGAGTTCGAGTCCGACTCGAGCCCGACCGCGCTCAGTGGTCAAGCCGAACCCGCTCATTGGAACCTAACCGCGTGGCCGTTGGATCTTGATCCAGCGGCCACGATTGAGCCACTGCCATCCGAGCCCGAGCCCGGCCGAGCCAGCCCGGCTCGCCGAGTCCGACCGGACCCAAACTCGCGCCGTTGGATCTCGATCCAGCGGTGTGCACATGCCACGTCACCCTAACCGTGTCGCCGCCAGGACTCGCCGCGACGAGAGGACTCGGATTCGCGCGTTTCACTGACGCCGAGGGCCCTATTTATTGCGCCGCCACGTGTCGGGATCGCCGCTTCATTGCGCACCGTAGCCCTAGACAACGTCGCTGAGCCGCCGTGGTTGCGTCGCTAGAGCTCGCCGGAGTAGGGAGAAGGAGCCGCGCGCGGTTTTCGTCGAATTCGCCGCCCGTCGCCGATCCTCGTCGCCGTTGACCCAGATCCGAGGCAGGAGGTCAAGGCGCATCCGGAGTCCAACTCACCACACGGAGCGCGCCAAACGCCGTCGGCTAGGTCGTCGTCCCCCGCCGGTGACCCAGCGCCGCCGCTCGCCATCGCCGGACCTCGAGCTCCCTCAGCCGTCGGATCTTCATCCAAGGGCCCAGATTGCGCCACATCATCCCCCGGTGAGAACCATGTGCGATTCCCAGATCCGTTCTCAACCGTTGGATCTAGATCCAACGGTCCAGATCAAACGCGTTAACCCAAACGCGTGAGTCCAGATCTAATCTGGGCCGTTGATTTTCAAATCAACGGCCGAGATTGCGCCACGTGTCGGGAAGCCTGACCGCCGCGGTCAGCGCACCCGTGCGTGTGACGCTGACACGCCGGGCCCGCGTGTCAGCGGCTTGGTCAAACTGCACCATGACGTCACGCTGACGTCATGGCGGGCCCGCATGTCAGCGGTTGTCCCAGCCGAGCGCTGACGTCAGCAATGACGTCACAGCGGGTCCCACTGCTGGCCATGTGGGTGAGTCCACCGACGCCAAGAATGACGTCACCCGAGGGGACCCACCTGTCAGTGACACAAGAAGCCGTGGACCGAGTCCACGGTAGACCCGAGCCGAGCGTGGACCAAGTCCATGGGCCGGTGGCGTCGACGCCACCAACCAATCAGAGGCTGACACGTGTCCAGGCTGACGCAATAATTAATTTCCGAAAAAGAAAATGATTTATTAATTCAAAATAATGATTTCAGATTTTGTTTCAAACTTCAAACGCTTATAACTTTTGCGTTTCAACTCCGATTTGAGTGATTCAAATTTCTAAATTTGTATAAAATTGAGACCTACCTAAATATGAATTTTATTTAATTTTTGGACTAAAGTTTTTCTCTGTAAAATTATTTAATTGATTATTTAAACTTTAAATAATCATAACTTTTGCGTTCTAAAAATTCATAAAATTATGTTCTCTCTGTTTATGGATTTTATTTGGATGTTTGGACACTTTTTGCCTATTGTTTATTTGTGTATTTGCTATTTGCACGCTTTACGAGTAGACGTTGAAGTGCCGGAAGGATTCGAAGGAGAAGTATTGACTCAGGATCCAACTCAAGACCAAGAGCAAGTACTTTTTGAAGGCAAGTTGTGCTTTGAACATGTTGATCCTATTTCGAAATCTATTTTGATTTAAACTATTGCATGCTAGTTCAAATAGAAAAATACTTTATTTAAATATGGGGTTTAGATAAATACCAATTTGCTGTATGACACCTTGATTATTTAAATATGTGCCATGACCCTTGTCACCCTAGTTGTGGATTACTAGTTGGACATTATTAAATTGCCAACATGGGTTTTAGACCGTTGTAGTATACTGCTTAGACACCTTTCGTGCTCATGACATGATTTTGGACAATCAAATGCTAATATTGACTTAATGATATATTGAACCTGTTTTGGAAAGGTATCATGTGATGTTGATGGCACGTGGTGCATGGTAATCAACTAGGGTTTGATAAATAGTTTTCGACCGGGGCATGTGGCAAGAGTAATCAGGTGGGCCAGTTGTGGCATTGGCGATGTTGATTTGGTTTTTCGGGTAGTCTTGCCCTGGTCACCCTAAGGACTTAACCTTGCAAGCCTTTGAACTGGGTCTAACGTGCAACCACATGTCTGTAATGGGACGGACCTAGTTGACTAAGTTGCTAATAACGTACCTGTGGGACCTCAGGAGGTCAACTACACCCTTTGTGTAAGTTATGCAGGGGAGGCGTCTGGAGTGAGGCAGTACCCATCTAACGGTTGATTGGCCTAAACTTCGCCTTAGCTAAGGGAAGGGTTAGTGTGCAATAACCGGGGAGGACCACTTGTATTGTTAGAGGTTTCCGAAAGACTTTGTTACGGGAACTCGCCTTTGTGGTGTTTGACTGTATCTTGTGGGTAAAGTGCATAACCTCTGCAGAGTATAGAATCTATTCGAATAGCCGTGTCCGCGGTATTGGACATCGCTCGGGAATTACAGTCAAGGGTTAGATTTTCTCAAAAATAACTTGGTTTGGAGAGGTTGGGTCGAATTAATAATGATGTTGATGGAAATGTGGATTAGGATGGGAAAGATGTTTGTTAAACTCCTTGAAAAGTTATTTATGCTTTACTTATTTCTACTGCTTTCGAATCTACTTATATTACTTGTCAAATGCTGTTTACTGCAAATATACCTTAAGCTATTCCTTTGTACCAAGCCATGCATATAGTATATTAGCCTGCATTCTGTGCATGACTTGCTGAGTACCAAGTACTCACCCTTGCCATAATATAACACCAGTTGAAGAGGAGACTACACCAGCTTTGGAGGAGGAACTCCAAGAGGAACCGTCTACTTAGGGAAGCGAGCCCAGTCAGTTGCCTGTGGTATACTGGATGGCGCCACGAAGTTATTTGATTTTCCGCTGCTACTATTTCTCTCTTAATAAGTTTCGCCCTGCGAGGCGTACATTTGTGACTTGACCATAAGGTCGAGTAACCAGTTTGGTTCTTTAAATAAAAGTACTTTATTAGTATCGATTGGTATGATTGTGATATTTACCAATGTTAAGACTGTGTGCACTAGCGCGTTCCTGGACTAGTGCTGAATACACAGAGGGTCCGGATTTGCAAATTCGGGGTCCCGACATTTTATAATGTGATTTTGTTAGTGAGGTGTTCCCTTTTAGAAATGAGTTTCCCTCTCCTTGAGAAAAATTGTGACGGTTGTGGGAGCAGATGCTCGACTTGAAATTTTGATGCTCTCTTCCAAAATGTTGGATTTGGATGAAATGCAATGTTTTGCAAGTTCAGTTTTCAATTGATGTGGGATGTGATGCGATGTGGTGTTTTACTGTCAACTATGCTGCCGTCATAGTCCATATGAATTTCCGCAACCTTCGATGTTAATTGTGTTTCCATTATTTGATACCGAGGAAGAAGTCATTTGGTGAATGACTATTCGGTACCGTTGTTACATGATGAATGAAGGGTGAAAAAGGAAAACGAGACATTGTTTATGAATAATTAATCATAAAGGAGTCGATGACCAGGTCGGTGAGAAAGTCATAAATGGATATATGACTAATCCGGAGTGCTCTTGAAAAGTGTGCATGCATGTCATGAATCGAGATGTCCATTTCTTTCTAGTATGAAAAGAAAGAATGAAGAAATTCTGGTATTTTGGTTGTGGTGTAGGGGATTTATGCTTCCTTTGTGATTTGGCTTGGATGTTGCCGAATTCTTTCCAAAATGGTTGTTAACGCTTTGGGTTTGAGTTGTCGTGTGTACCCTTGGGCTTGATAACTAAGTGTTTTTGTGTGAGGGAGAGACCCTCTTAAGAAAGGAACCAATTGTGGTTTGGTAAGGCTTTACAATCCTAGTTTGGGGCTAGGTGTCGAACCTTAGTGGTATAAGGGTGGTTTGTGATGGAGGTTGATGACGTATGGGTTTAACCTTTATGAAGAGTAGCGATGGGTGGAAGTGAAGTTGATGGTAGTTCGGTGATAATTGTCCTGCCGTGAGCAATTGTCTTAACTAGTTGTTTTTTTGGGCTTGAGTCTTGCCTGGGAGAGGATGGAATGAAATGTTAGTATGATCGTGTATCAGAAGGGCAAGTGTGCCTTAATGAGTTATTCCCCTCTATGGAAATTTTTAAGAATGTAGAGAGGTCGTTAAAGGAATTGTGACTCGTTTTGATTGTGTCATGTTGAGTTTAATGAAGTATGGTAGTCAGGTTGGTTGTGATAGTAGTGTGAAGTATTTGTCGTGAGGTTTCAGGCGTTTTGGGTTGATGAAGCCCTTTGTGGTTGAAACGGAGTTTCTGTTTGGGAATTAAAGTGAAGATGGAACCGTGAGAGGTTGCACTCTGTTGAGCTAAATCAATATTTTCTCGCCAAGTGTTGGTTTTGAGAACTCGCTTGTTGTTTGTTCCGGTTTGAGTTTTCGTGCGGATGTTTTGTGCTGTAGAGAAGTTTTTTGTCCCTTGGGGATTTTGTTGTTGACTTTGGTGTTCCTCGGAGTCGAGGTCGAATCCTGTTTAAGGGGGGTAGAATGTGACACCACGGAGAGACGTAACCTTATATAATGTGACTGTTGAGGTCAAAAAAACATTATGAAGTGTGAAATTAAGGTTAAAACCATAAGGTATGGAGGTTAATAGTGTTTCCGGGTCGTTTCCGGGGAGTTTTGGGCCTAATAGAAGGGGTCGTGGGCTTTGGTGGGATGGAGTTTGAGTCCAATTGGGAGTAGGAGTCCTGGTTGGGGGCCTCCCCCTGCCCCTTATTGCGCCCCCACCCCTGCCCTTGCGCCCCCACAAGCCCTAGCCGCCCCCCACACCTCCCCACCTCCTCCTTGTGGCGCCTCCACCTCCCCCATTGCTCCCCATTGCTTTACCACCTCTCCACCTCCCTTGCTACCCCTAGGGGAGTTCTCCACCTCAACACCTCGAAGATCCACCCGTTGGAGCGCTCCGCGATGAGGAGATCCGACAGAATTGGAGCGAGGAAGGAGATCGCGCGAACCGGGAGGAGATCCGTTGGGTTTTTGGTCATTGGGCGAAGGTATGGCCACGGGGATCCTTGGGGTTGGCCTAGGATCTGTTCTAAGTGGTATTATAATGTTTTTAGATCAATTGGTGGTGCTGGAATTGAGTAGATTAGATGGAATCTTGAGTTTGCCACGTTCTCTGTTTCGGGCAGCATGAGCAGTCGACATAGGGATTGGGTTTTCTTAAATTTAGATTCGGAATTTGGTCGTACGGCTGTTGAAGAAGTTGTAGGTAATTTCAACATCTTTCCGTGGGTATAAAGAATGTCCAATTCCACAGAGCCATTTGAAAGTTATGATCGTTTTACCGAATATATTAAAATCTGTGATGTGATTGGAACAGATCACGGTTTTCTGTAGATTAACCCACTTTAGAGTCCGAATCTGTCTTTCCGTGTACCTAGAAAAAGTTAGGAAATTTCCTAAGATACGCGAGGATGTACTCGTTTAATTGATTCGGAGTTTTAGAACCCGAGTTATGCCATTTGGAAGGCTGCTGTCCCGACGGGACAGAACCTCTGTTTTTGGGTTTAGCGAGTAGTTTGCGATGTCAGGGTAGAAGAGGGTTTGCTTACTGTTTTGTGGACTTGATTGTGAGTATGTGGTACCTATGTGCAGGTGGTGTGACCCCGGGAGTGCCTTCTACTTCTCGCCAATCCGTCGCCCGTGGTTGAGGCAAGTGTATTGGAATGGGTTGTAACACCCCAGCATCTAGTATGCCTGAATGCTACCAAACCTAGACTAAACAACTTCTAAATACCACAAATTAACATAAATTAGAACAAAGGAGCAAATGCTAAAACCAAAATTTTCGGCAGCATCTCCTTTGTTTCTCATGCTTCGAAGCAACAACAATAGTAAGACAAGATATAGCTTGGTAAATGACAACTAAAACAGCAATAACAATTGATATGGCAACACTTATATCTACAAACAGCGAATTCAACCATTTCACCAATTATAGTGAAGCAAAAGATGAACTTAAGCTCAAAACCAAGCCGAGCACCAAGTTTCATGGCATAAATCTTATTATCATGTCTCCAAGTGATTAAACATAGACTATGAATGTGGAGCTACGTGTAGAAGTGTAGCTAAACCCCTTTCCCGCATGCCGGTCTCGAAGTACCTAAAAACAACACAAAACACAAGCGTGAGTTCATCACTCAGCAAGTATATTGCAATGGGCCAAAAAAAAACAATTCAATGTAACATCACTACATACCATGCTCAACTTCTTGGTCAAGTCATAATCTCATATTCAACATCATATTCATGTCTCAAAATCATTGTTCACATATCATCATCATCATGTATGCAATGCGATGCAATGCAATGCTCATATCTCCTGGAAGCTTATACCGGTATAGCTGAGTGCACACCCGTCGGCGTGCACCCTCTCGCCCCTTCCATCCCGTAGATGGAGGGTGCCTACTCCTCGCTTCCATTCACCACGTGGATGAAATCACGATGTAGGTCTTACTCAATGGCGTTCTGGACTAGTCATAACTTTCTCATCGACCTTACCGGACTAGTTATGACTTTCTCACCGCCCTCGCCATGTCTCATGCCATGAATGCAAAGATGCCAACATCATAAAACAATTTGCACATTTACTTAAATCAATCATGGCATAGAATCATAATGGATCATTTTCATCATACCAATAGCAAGCATTAAAGCATGGCATGTTATCGCATCATAAATTCAATTTCAACTCATCAAAACTAGCTATCTACAACTCGCTACCCATTCCAATACACTTGCCTTAACCTCCAGCGACGGATTGATGAGAAGTAGTGGGCACTCCTGGGGTCACACCACCTGCACATAGGCATCACACACTCACAAACATGCCCACAAAACATTACACAACATTCATCTAACCCGACTTCGCACCCTACTTGCAAAGCCCAAAAAACAGAGGCTCTGTCCCGCCGGGACAGAAGAATTCCAACGGCCATAACTTGAGTTCTAAAACTCCAAATCAATTAAACGAGTATATCCTCGCGTAGCTTAGGAAATTTCCCAACTTTTTCTAGTTATAGGGAAAGACTGATTCGGACTCTAAAGTTGTTTAATCTACAGATTACCGTGATATGTTCCAATCGCGTCACAGATTTTAACACGCTCGGTAAAACAGTCATAACTTTCAAACGGCTGATCGGAATTTAACGTTCTTTATGTCCACTGAAAGATAATGAAATTATATACAACTTCTTCAACGTCCGTACGGCCAGATTCGGAGTCTAAATTGGCGAAAAACTTAACCCTAGGTCGACTACTCATGCTGTCCCAAAACAGAAACGTGGCAACATCTAGATCTAATCCAATCTACTCAAGTCCAGCACCACCAATTGATCTAAAATCATGCTAAACACCATTAGAACAGTACCTAGCCCAACCGCAAGGAGTCCCATGGCCATACCTTCACCCGACGACCGAAATCCCAATGCAACTCCTCCCGGATCGCTCCTCGCTCCAATGGATGGATCCTCGAGGTAGAGAGGTGGAGAACTCCCCTAGGGGAAGCAAGGGAGGTGGAGAGGTTGTGGCTCAATGGGGGAAAGGAGGGAGGGAAGTGGAGGCGCATGGGGAGTGGGGGGTGGCGGCTAGGGCAACACCAAGGGGTGGAGGGGCGCAAGGGCAGAGGTGGGGGCGCACAAAGGGGCAGGGGGAGGCCTCTCCACCAGCCCAAACACCTTCCCACCAAAGCCCACGGTCCTTTCCCTTAGGCCCAAAACTCCCTGGAAAGGCCCAAGCTCCCGAAAACGGCCCGGAAACGCTATTAAACTTCATGCCGTAAGGTTTCAACCTCCAATTCCATATTTCATAATATTTTTAACCTCAACATTCACATTTTATAAGGTTATGACACTCCGTGGTGTCACATTCTCCCCCCTTCAACAGGATTCGACCTCGAATCCAAGACATGCCACTCCGCCAAACCAACAACACACAGAGATCTAAGCTCCGCGGTTCAAACCTGAAGAAAAAGAGCTTTGGGTAAAGCTCGCCCCCGCGAGACTTCAACTCCAAGGTCGCTTCCCTAAATAAAACCACTGGAATTTACACTGATCGAGACTTGATGACAGGACGCCTAGGTTCGAAGACCAACGGCTCTAACGATAACTCGCAATCAAAACTTGCGAGAACTTTACTCATCAATGGAACACAAAGTACTCACACATGGTCTCAGCATAACCCCAAGCGACAAGATAAATCCTCAAACAGCACACAAAAGAAAACGGTCTCATACTCCTCGTTCTAAGCATTCCTCGGCACTGAAGTGCCCGATCCCTTTAACTAATGCTACTCTCCAGAAGAACACGGTACCAATCTCCCTTATGAGGTTCCTTGTACTCAAGACAACGCGAAACAGGAGAGACATAACGCTTTAAGATTACCACCAGAAGGAACAACCTACTTTATATCCAGGGTCCTTAAGACTCGCTCAACAGAAACGACCGAACGTTCCTCTATGGTTGACACAACTCGCTCATTGCCCAAAGACAAAAGATCCAATACACTTCAAAAGGAAAAGCGATCACTAGCAACCACCAAGTGGTCCACTAATAATTTAATCAACCCTACCGAGGAACATCTCAACGACACAATTCTCCAAGAAGGTTTGCATTGAGTCATACACAACCTTCCACTCAATGGACCACGATAAAAAGTACAATCATTGAGTGAGCTCAACCATAATCATGAACCCAATTGGTCCACCTACAACAACTCAAACCCCAAAGCGCTAAAACCACTTCGGAAAGGATCCGGCAACATCCAAAGAGCACACATTTTTTTTCTAAACCAAATCGCAAAGAAAACACAAACCTCTAACACCACAGCCAAAAATATCACAATTTATTCACTCTCTCTTTTCATACTAGGAAGAGATGGAAATTTCGACACATGACAAGAATGCACACTTTCCAAGAGCACTCCGGATTAGTCATATATTCATATATGACTTTCTCACCGACCTGGCTCATCGACTCCTTTATGATTAAATATGCATAAACAATGTCTCATTTTCCTTTTCATCATTCATTCTTCATGTAACAACAATACCGAATAATCATTCACCAAACGACAACATTCTCGGTATCACAAGTTTGAAACACGCATAACATTGACGGCAACACCATTAACCGCAAAACACCACGTCGGGTCAGAACCCACCAACGATAGATAGCTAAACTTGCAAAACATCGCATTTTAACCAGAATCAACATTTTGGAAAAGAACATCAAAATTTCAAGTCGAGCATCTGCTCCCACAACCGTCACAAACTTCCTTAAGGAGAGGGAAACTCATTCCCAAAAGGGAAACACCTCACTAACAAAATCACTTTGAAAAACATTCATAAAATCCAGCTTTTTGAAGCACTCTCAAACATCACACACATTTTCAAAACAACTCCAACTCTAGCCAAAAAAAGAGTTACAAATTAAATCTCGAGAGTTTCCAACACAACCCACTATGTCCATCTGCTTCCTTTAAAATTTATTCCAAAGATAATTCATTGTGGATGCGAAGGAGCGCGATCCACTCAAAAACTTTTGGATGCGAACTCAAACTCACAACACGAACTAAACAATTTCGCCAAAACCAAAGGTCGACAACAAACACTACGAGTTTTGGGGAAACTCTGAAACTCAACATAAGGTACACCTCAACCGAAAGCATTCAACCAAGATGGCAAACAACCAAACCAGTCCAGACGGTTTTAAACACAAGCTCAGCATGAAACCCTATACTTATCCTTTTAAACATTCAATATTCATTTTTTTTCTCATCGAGAAACCCCTCAGGTTACAACAAGAACTTCAAAACAAATTCTTTCTATTATTATCTTCCCCAATACTTATAAATAAAGTTTATGATGCTTCCGAAAAGGCATCCCACGAAGACTAAGTCAACAAAATCCCCACTGACCAACGTAACAAATAACATCATATTCTAGATTTGAAACAAGTGCTCCAACAAACTTTCAGCGTGACCAACCAATAAATTTCCTACCACCTGTATGTAAACGTCTCGACAATCAAAACTTATTCAATTAACAAGCGACGTCAACATGTAAATATTATCTCCACAAGACAAGGTGCGTAAATATGATTCTAAGACATACATTCATTAAGGATGAAATTCTACATCATGTTAATTATCCATGGTTCACTCCATCACAACATGTTACAATAACGCCATTTTTAACAAGGATTTTCAACAATCAATCTAAGCAATTACCACCACTATTAAGTCATCAATATCAATAACTTGCATAATCATCAATCAACAACATTACCTTTAGCTACCCTATACATAGGTTATAACAAAATTACCACCACACCACATACTCCAACTATTTAAAATAGATTGAATACTAGCATTAACACTGCTCTTAACAACATCATGAACAATAAGTCTTATGTCTTCTCGATTGATATCAATACTAGCATTGTTGTAACACCCCCAAATTTTGTTTTTCTTAAATTCATGTGTGATTTGGCACTTTGGTGAATTTTTGGAATTTTCTGGAATTTATTTGGATTTATTTGGAATTTATTTGAATTTATTCCATTTTGAAATAATTAAAGAATTAAACTTTGCAAATAAAATTTTGTTGGAAATATTTTATTCGAGTCCAAAATGATCCAAAATATTTTCCAGAATTTTTCTGGAATTTTTCTGAGTCTTTTACTATTTTTAATGAATTAAATGAATTACTGGAAATTATTTTAAATATTAAATCGCTGGAAAATCAATCGGGTCGAGTACTGTTCATCCGATCGAAGCCGCACTGAAGTCGACTCGAGTCCGACTGAGCGGCCGAGTCGGTCGAACCCAACCCTAACCCAAGTTGATCCCACCGTTGGATCGAGATCCAACGGTCGGATTGGATCGCATCGGTTCGAGCCGAGGCAGGGCGGATCGGTTTCGGCCGTCGCGATCGTGGCTGTTGATCGCGCCACGTGGACGGTCGACCGTCGTCGTCCCCGCCGGATCCGAGCCGGACTCCGCCGCCGCGCCCGCCGCCGTGTGGGTCTAGGTTACCGTTTTCCGCACGGACGCCGAAGGTATTTAATGCCCGGGTTGCACCTCGAGGACCGCCTTGACCCCGCGCAGCCACTGCCCTAGCTCACCGAGCCTCAGCCGCCGTAGGTCCGCCGGAATCGCTCGCCGAAGTTTGAGGGGAAGCCGCCGCGGTTCTAGCCGTTTTCCGCCGACGTCCGCCGTCGTCCGCCGCATCCAAGACCGGATCCGGAACCCCCGAAGCCAGGCGCACCCGTAGGGACAACTCACCTCGCCGGAGCGCGCCCGGAACGCCGAGGCCGTGGTCATCGTCTTCATCCCCGGCCAAGCTAGCGCCGCCGCGTGCCATCGCCGTCATCGAGCTCGGACAGCCGTCCGATCAGGATCGCACGGTCGTGGTAAGACCACGTTCTCTCTCAGACCCTAGAACCCAGATCAGATCTGGACCGTTGGATCAAGATCCAACGGCCCACGATCGGCCACGTCATCCGTAACGTGGATAACGTTGCGGGTTAAGGTTGTTTTCAACCGTTGGATCAAGATCCAACGGCCCACGATCACCGTGTAGTTTTCAACGTGTTAACCCTTGGATCTAATCGCGGCCGTTGATTTTCAAATCAACGGACACGATCATGCCACGTGTCCGGGAAGCCGAGCCGCCGCGCCCACGCGCGCGTGTGTGGGTCACTGACACGCTGGGCCCGCGTGTCAGCGGCTTAGCCGCAACCGCACCATGACGTCACCCATGACGTCATCGGTGGGTCCCACTGTCGACCGTGGCCGAGCCCGCCGACGTCGAAGAATGACGTCACCCGAGTGGTCCCACCTGTCAGCGACACATAGAGTCGTGGACCGAGTCCACGGTAGACCCGAGCCGAGCATGGACCGAGTCCATGGACCGGCTGACGTCAGCCGCCCAATCAGAGGCTGACACGTGTCCAGGCTGACGCAATAATTAATTTCCGATAAAGAAAATGATTTATTAATTCGAAATAATGATTTCAGATTTTGATTCAAATTTCAAACGCTTATAACTTTTGCGTTTCAACTCCGATTTGAGTGATTCAAATTTCTAAATTTGTATAAAATTGAGACCTACCTAAATATGAATTTTAATTAATTTTTGGACTAAAGTTTTTCTTTGTAAAATTATTTAATTAATTATTTAAACTTTCAATAATCATAACTTTTGCATTTTAACTCAAAATCTGACGATTCCAGTTTCTAAAAATTCATAAAATTATGTTCTCTCTGTTTATGGATTTTATTTGGATGTTTGGACACTTTTTGCCTATTGTTTATTCGTGTATTTGCTATTTGCACGCATTACGAGTAGACGTTGAAGTGCCGGAAGGATTCGAAGGAGAAGTAAGACCAAGAGCAAGTACTTTTTGAAGGCAAGTTGTGCTTTGACCATGTTGATCCTATTTCGAAATCTATTTTGATTTAAACTATTGCATGCTAGTTCAATTAGAAAATACTTTATTTAAATATGGGGGTTAGATAAATACCAATTTGCTGTATGATACCTTGATTACTTAAGTATGTGCCATGACCCTTGTTACCCTAGTTGTGGTTTACTAGTTGGACATTATTAACTTGCCAACATGGGTTTTAGACCGTTGTAGTATACTGCTTAGACCTGCTACGTGCTCATGACATGATTTTGGACAAACAAATGTTAATATTGACTTAATGATATATTGAACCTGTTTTGGAAAGGTATCATGTGATGTTGATGGCACGTGGTGCATGGTAATCAACTGGGGTTTGATAAATAGTTTTTTTTGACCGGGGCATGTGGCAAGAATAATCAGGTGGGCCAGTTGTGGCATTGGGGATGTTGATTTGGTTCTTCGGGTAGTCTTGCCCTGGTCACCCTAAGGACTTAACCTTGCAAGCCTTTGAACTGGGTCTAACGTGCAACCACATGTCCGTAATGGGACGGACCTAGTTGACTAAGTTGCTAATAACCGCACTGTGGGACCTCGGGAGGTCAACTACACCCTTTGTGTAAGTTATGCGGGGAGCGCATCGGGCTGAGGCCAGGTACCCATCTAACGGTTGATTGGCCTAAACTTCGCCTTAGCTAAGGGAAGGGTTAGCGTGCAATAACCAGGGAGGACCACTTGTATTGTTAGAAGTTTCCGAAAGACTTTGTTACGGGAACTCGCCTTTGTGGTGTTTGACTGTATCTTGTGGGTAAAGTGCATAACCTCTGCAGAGTGTAGAATTTATTCGAATAGCCGTGTCCGCGGTATTGGACATCGCTCGGGAATTACAGTCAAGGGTTAGATTTTCTCCAAAATAACTTGGTTTTGAAAGGTTGGGTTGGATTAATAATGATGTTGATGGAAATGTGGATTAGGATGGGAAAGATGTTTACTATACTCCTGGAAAAGTTAATTATACTTTACTTGTTTCTACTGCTTTCGAATCTACTTATGCTACTTGTCAAATGCTGTTTACTGCAAATATACCTTGAGCCATTCCTTTGTATCAAGCCATGCATGTAGTATATTAGCTTGCATTCTGTGCATGACTTGCTGAGTACCAAGTACTCACCCTTGCCACAATACAACACCAGTTGAAGAGGAGACTACACTAGCTTTGGAGGAGGAGCTCCAAGAGGAACCGTCTACTTAGGGAAGCGAGCCCAGTCAGTTGCCTGTGGTATACTGGATGGCGCCACGGAGTTATTTGATTTTCCGCTGCTACTATTTCTCTCTTAATAAGTTTCGCCCTGCGAGGCATACATTTGTAACTTGACCATAAGGTCGAGTAACCAGTTTGACTATTTAAATAAAGTACTTTATTAGTATCGAGTGGTATGATTGTGATATTTACCGATGTTAAGACTGTGTGCACTAGTGCGTTCCTGGACTAGTGCTGAATACACAGAGGGTTCGGATTTGCAAATTCGGGGTCCCGACAGAGGTGGTATCAGAGCCATACTGACCGTAGGCTCAACCCTAGCTAGAATGGTCATAGTGAGGATAAAACATATTTTCTAAAAGAGTAAAATTTGTCAAGATAAGAAATGACATCTCGACTTATCCCATTCTTTCTTTTCTTGTCTCTTGCTGAATTTTTCCTTACCTTGTCACAATTTAAAATTTTCGAGTTCTAACGTGAGCACTCTTATGACAGATGGAGGGAGAGTTCAACTATGTTGATCTGGAGGTTGGTCACGCCGTAGAACTTTGGCATATGCTACAAACTCTCGGAGATTTTGAGAAGCCCCAATACCAAGTAGAAGTGATCAGACAAGCGGGATTGATCAAGGCTTGTGACGTGAAGATTGAGGTACCTGCTAGGAAGAAGGGCCAGTGCAATCGCTCGATACACCGTGACCTTTGCCAGGAGGTCTACAATGCAGATGGGTATCCAAGAAGTATCACGACGAGCGATGCGGCACATTACCCGTATTCACGCCAGAGAGTTGGAGAGCACGGTGTTCGTTATCATCCACGCAGCGATAACCTTCTTGACCCGAAGGCGATTCAGGATGAGGATGCCATGGTTACACGATTGGCACGACTTGTTGTCGCCAGGAGGATGTACTCGATGATACAAGCAAGGAGCTACAGAAGGCCCGCAAGGAGATCACAACAGAGAAGAACAGATGGCGGGAAGCTCAAGAGTATGTGTCACACCTTCTGCGAAGGATTGACGAGTTGGAGATGGCTTTATACGGACGGAGAACCGAGCCGATTACTCGAGCTACACAAGCCGATCCGGAGGAGTCGGATCTCGATGAGGACATCGCTTCTTCGACTACCACAGATGACACGATTGCCGGACATGGCAATCGTTTCGCGCCTATGCCGCAAAGATCCGTACTCCAGGCCGTGGAGGTTTTCGATGAGTGGCGTAGGTTTTATAGAGAGACTCCTTGGCCGAGTCGTGTCATAGAATAAAGAGTCACCCTTTAGGCGTTAGACTCCAATGTTAGTTCGATTTGGATTTTCATTGTTTCTTTGAGTGTGCGTTATGTGTTGCAAGGCCCTTAGGCATTGTAAGCAACCATACCAAGTTATTAATATCAATAATAAAGTTGGACCTTAAAGTTACACCTTTCGCCCGCACAAGTTCCATATCACTTGTCTATTCTTGATTCCCTCATCTCTAAAACTTAGAGCAAATCGACAGATGGTGAACACCCGCGAAACTTTGGAAGCAATGGAAGTGGTTCTCGCCACAGAAAACCCCAATGATGGAGCACCAAAGACCGCTTGATTGATATGCAGAATTTTGGAGCGTTTCTTGCTGCTCAGACTCAGTTGATGCATGCTATGATGCAATAAATGCAACACGTCACTGCTCAGGCCACAGCTAATCAAGTCAATCAGGGACAACGCCAGAATACAAGACTGTCAGAGTTCATGAGGACTCACCCACCCACTTTCTCTGGGAATGCCAATCCATTGGAGGCCGATGATTGGTTAAGGTCAATCGAGAGGAAGCTACACATAGCTCAATGCATAGGAAATGAGAAGGTACTCTACGCTTCTCATCAGTTGGAAGGAACAACCGCCGAATGGTGGGAGAACTTCTGTGCCACGCAAGAGAACCCTCAAGATGTCACTTGGGAAGAGTTCACAGCTGCATTTCGTCAGTATCACGTGCCTGAAGGAATCATGGACCTTAAGAAGGAGGAGTTGAGCATCAAGCAAGGTAATCGGCCGGTGGCCGACTACGAAGAAGTTCACACAGCTAGCACGCTACGCTTTTTGAGGATGTAGCGATAGATAAAGCTGCATACCTCGTTTCATGAAGGGACTTAACTCGGGATTGCAAGTAGGATTGATCACCCACACCTTCTGATTTCCAAGAATTGGTGAATAAGGCGCTTATTCTTGAGGACAAGCGCAAGGAATCGGATGAGAACAGAAGCGCGAGAATGCAACAACAGGATCACGCCAGGAACGCAATGGCGTCGAGAGTTGCACCAAATCAATTTTGATTCGACCACAAAATGCAACAAGGACACCGTCACGGCACCAAGACCTATCAATCGAACTACGGACCCAGCCCCGTTAGAAACGCCGCTCGAGCGATCAAGAAGGAACAGTGAGAGCTGCTACAACCGCAACGAGCCAGGACACTTTGCCAACATGATTGTCCAAGAAGACAGCGATAGTGACCCGATTCGCTTCAATCTAGGAACCACCCCAATTAGGACGCCAAAGACCAGGAGCCACACCCTGCACCGTGGTAAGAGGCCGAGTCAACCATGTCACCGCAGATGCCTGCAGAATGCTTCTGACGTCGTCTTGGGTAAGTTACTTGTTAACTCAGTACACCTGCTTGATTTTGTTTGATTACTCGAGCTTCGCATTCGTTTGTTTCGCAAGGCTTTGCTACTAGAAATGATTTGAGGATTGCAAGACTTAGATGCATGCTTTTAGTTCAAACCCCTGGTTCCGAACTCCGAACGAAAGTAGGATGTTCCGGGGTGAGAATACTAATAGATGGAATAGAGTTCCTAGCGAACCTTATTATTTTGGAAACCCAGACCTTAGACGTTATTTTGGGAATGGACTGGTTATCCAAGCACAAGGCCGTATTGGATTGTGGACGAAGGACTATCTCAGTTGAGAGCCCGTGTGGAAAGAAAGTGGAATTTCAAGCTACTGCCGTGAGAGAGGGACAGTTGATGGTTAACAGTACCAAGACAATCAGCATAGAGGATGTCTTAGTAGTGAATGAGTACCCAGATGTTTTTCCCGAAGATCTACCTGGTATGCCGCTGACGAGGGACATAGAGTTTGTGATAGAGCTTGTACTGCACAAAGCACCGATAGCAAAGAGACCCTATCGGATGTCCACCGAGGAGTTGGTAGAGATGAAGAAACAGCTAGAAGAATTAATGGAGAAAGGATTTATCAGACCGAGCTCATCGCCGTGGGGAGCACCAGTTTTGTTTGTCAAGAAGAAGGACGGGAGTTTCAGGATGTGCATCGACTACCGTGCACCCAATGAAGTCACCGTGAATAATAAGTATCCGCTACCCAGGATTGATGATCTGTTTGATCAGCTGAGAGGAGCCGGAGTTTTCTCCAAGATTGATCTGAGATCGGGATACCATCAGTTGAAGATCCGATCGGAAGATATTCCGAAGACTACATTCTCGTCAAGATATGGACATTACGAGTTCTGATTATGTCTTTTGGTCTCGATTTAATGCGCCAAAGATATTTCATGAATATGATGAATAAGGTGTTCATGGAATATTTGGACAAGTTTGTTGTCGTGTTCATAGATGATATCCTAATCTACTCCAAGACAGAGGAGGAACATGCCAAACACTTAAGGCGGGTTTTGGAAAAGCTGAGGGAACAGCAACTCTTCGCCAAGTTTAGTAAGTGTGATTTTTGGAAGGACAAGGTGGAGTTTCTTGGACATGTAATGACCGCAGAAGGAGTCACCGTAGATCCAAGCAAAGTAGAAGCTGTGTTACATTGGGAGCAGCCGAAGATCGTGACCTGCACCGAGTTTCCTTGGAATGGCAGGATACTACCGCCGTTTCATTGAAGGCTTTTCGATAATTGCGAAACCTCTTACGCAATTGCCGAAAAGGAAAAGAAGTTTGCATGGGCGCTTGAGAATGTGAGAAAGGATTTCAGGAGTGAAGAAGCGATTGACATCAAAGACCGGTGTTAGTTCTACCGGGATGTTAATCAAAGCTTTGATATTTATTGTGATGCATCGCGCCAAGGACTTGGATGTGTCTGATGCGAGAATGGAAAGGTCGTCGCTTATGCATCAAGGCGATTGAGGCCGCATGAGGAAAATTATCCGACGCATGACCTAGAGTTAGCCGTAGTGCATGCCTTGAAGATATGGCGTCACTATCGATCGGGAACAGATGTGAAGTGTATACGGATCATAAGAGCCTTAAGTACATATTCACCCAATGATCTCGAACATGAGGCAGAGGAGATGGTTAGAGTTGATCAAGGACTACAATGTTGGAATCCATTACCATCCGGAAAGCCAACGTAGTAGCCGAAGCCTTGAGTCGGAAAAGCCATACCGTGAGTATGTTGCTAGCCACAAATCAGAATGAGTTATGTGAGGATTTTCAGAGAATGAAGATTGAGGTGGTACCTAGTGGATTCTTGACCGCATTAGAAGTAAAGCCTACCCTAGAGGATCAGATCCGAGAAGGGCAGAAGGATGATGGCAAGATCCGCAGGATTAAGACCATCAAGGAGGAAGGCAAGGCAGAGGACTTCAAGTTGGATGAGCAAGGCACGTTGTGGATGAAGGATCGCATTTGTGTGCCCAACAAGAAGGAATTAAAGCAGTTGATTCTAGAAGAAGCCCATGACTCCAAGTACTCAATTCATCCTGGAAGCGCCAAAATGTATCAGGATTTGAAGGAAAGATTCTGGTGGCCGAGCATGAAGCGTGAAGTTGCCGAGCATGTTGCATTGTGCGACGTATGCCAGAGAGTCAAGGCAATGCATCAGAGACCAGCAGGATTACTACAGCCGCTGAAAATACCTGAGTGGAAGTGGGAGGAAATCGGAATGGATTTCATTACTGGTTTGCCTAAGACTCAAGGAGGTTATGACTCCATATGGGTTATAGTGGATCGTTTGACCAAAGTAGCCCATTTTATCCCCGTGAAGACCACCTACTCGGGAGATAAATTAGCAGAGTTGTACATGATCAGGATCGTCTGTTTGCACGGAGTGCCAAAGAGGATTGTATCGGACAAAGGTACCCAATTTACCTCAAGATTCTGGAATAAGTTGCATGAAGCCATGGGAACCCGTTTGAACTTCAAGATCTGACCTATCATCCACAGACGGATGGACCAGGCCAAAGAGTCAACCAGATTACGGAGGATATGTTAAGAGCTTGTGCATTGGCTTATGCTACCTCTTGGGATAAGAATTTGCCGTATGCCGAGTTCGATTACAACAATAGTTATCAGGCTAGTTTACGAGATGTCACCTTTTGAGGCCTTTGTATGGTCGACCCTGTCGGACGCCATTGAATTGGAATGAGACCGGCGAGCGCCGTGTCTTCGGGCCTGATATTCTTCAAGAAGCTGAAGAGCAGATTGCCGTGATTAGGGAAAGGTTGAAGATAGCCCAATCACGAGAGAAGAGTTATGCTGACAACCATCGCCGAGACTTGAGTTTTGAACCAGAAGACTTTGTATACCTCAGAGTTACGCCTCTCAGGGGAGTTAAGAGGTTCCATGCCAAAGGGAAACACGCACCCCGTTATGTTGGACCATTTAAGATTTTGAGTCGCAGAGGCGAAGTTGCTTATCAGCTGGAGTTGCCACAGTCGTTAGCAGGAGTGCATGACGTATTCCATGTGTCCCAATTGAAGAAGTGTCTCCGAGTTCCTGAGGAACAGACACCGCTAGAGTCAATTGAGTTGCAAGAAGATTTGACTTACAAGGAGCATCCCGTGAGGATTCTAGACACAATGGATCGAGAAACTAGAAACAAGTCAACCCGTTTCTGTAGAGTTCAGTGGAGCAACCATGCAGAGAGCGAAGCGACTTGGGAGCGCGAAGAGGATTTGAAGAAAGAGTTTCCAAACCTATTCTGTAGTAAGCCCTGAATCTCGGGGACGAGATTCTATTAAGGGGGGGAGGTTTGTAACACCCCAAAATTTTGCTTTTCTTAAATTCATGTGTGATTTGGCACTTTGGTGAATTTTTGGAATTTTCTGGAATTTATTTGGATTTATTTGGAATTTATTTGAATTTATTCCATTTTGAAATAATTAAAGAATTAAACTTTGCAAATAAAATTTTGTTGGAAATATTTTATTTGAGTCCAAAATGATCCAAAATATTTTCCAGAATTTTTTTGGAATTTTTCTGAGTCTTTTACTATTTTTAATGAATTAAATGAATTACTGGAAATTATTTTAAATATTAAATCGCTGGAAAATCAATCGGGTCGAGTACTGTTCATCCGACCGAGCCGCACCCGAGTCAGACTCGAGTCCGACCCGAGCCAGCCGAGTCGGTCGAACCCAACCCTAACCCAAGTTGATCCCGACCGTTGGATCGAGATCCAACGGTCCGGATTGGATCGCATCGGTTCGAGCCGAGACCGGGCCGGATCCGGTTTCGTCCGTGCGATCGTGGCCATTGATCGCGCCACGTGGATGGTCGACCGTCGTCGTCCCCGCCGGATCTGAGCCGGACTCCGCCGCCGCGCCCGCCGCCGTGTGGGTCTAGGTTTCCATTTTCCGCACGGACGCCGAAGGTATTTAATGCCCGGGTTGCACCTCGAGGACCGTCTTGACCCCGCGCAGCCACTGCCCTAGCTCACCGAGCCTCAGCCGCCGTAGGTCCGCCGGAATCGCTCGCCGAAGTTTGAGGGGAAGTCGCCGCGGTTCTAGCCTTTTTCCGCTGACGTCCGCCGTCGTCCGCCGCATCCAAGACCGGATCCGGAACCCCCGAAGCCAGGTGCACCCGTAGGGACAACTCACCTCGCCGGAGCGCGCCCGGAACGCCGAGGCCGTGGTCATCGTCTTCATCCCCGGCCAAGCTAGCGCCGCCGCGTGCCATCGCCGTCATCGAGCTCGGACAGCCGTCCGATCAGGATCGCACGGTCGTGGTAAGCCCACGTTCTCTGTCAGACCCTAGAACCCAGATCAGATCTGGACTGTTGGATCAAGATCCAACGGCCCACGATCGGCCACGTCATCCGTAACGTGGATAACGTTGCGGGTTAAGGTTGTTTTCAACCGTTGGATCAAGATCCAACGGCCCACGATCACCGTGTAGTTTTCAACGTGTTAACCCTTGGATCTAATCGCGGCCGTTGATTTTCAAATCAACGGACACGATCATGCCACGTGTCCGGGAAGCCGAGCCGCCGCGCCACGCCGACGCGTGTGTGGAGTCAGCGACACGCCGGGCCGGCGTGTCGGCTTAGCCGCAACCGCACCATGGCGTCACCCATGGCGTCATCGGTGGAGTCCCACTGTCGACCGTGGCCGAGCCCGGCCGACGCCAAAGAATGACGTCACCCGAGTGGTCCCACTGTCGGACACATAGAGTCGTGGACCGAGTCCTGAGACCCGAGCCGAGCATGGACCGAGTCCATGGATCGTACCGACGCCACCGCCCAATCGAGGCTGACACGTGTCCAGCCGACGCAATAATTAATTTCCGATAAAGAAAATGATTTATTAATTCGAAATAATGATTTGATTTTGATTCAAATTTCAAACGCTTATAACTTTTGCGTTTCAACTCCGATTTGAGTGATTCAAATTTCTAAATTTGTATAAAATTGAGACCTACCTAAATATGAATTTTAATTAATTTTTGGACTAAAGTTTTTCTTTGTAAAATTATTTAATTAATTATTTAAACTTTAAATAATCATAACTTTTGCATTTTAACTCCAAATCTGACGATTCCAGTTTCTAAAAATTCATAAAATTATGTTCTCTCTGTTTATGGATTTTATTTGGATGTTTGGACACTTTTTGCCTATTGTTTATTCGTGTATTTGCTATTTGCACGCTTTACGAGTAGACGTTGAAGTGCCGGAAGGATTCGAAGGAGAAGTATTGACTCAGGATCCAACTCAAGACCAAGAGCAAGTACTTTTTGAAGGCAAGTTGTGCTTTGACCATGTTGATCCTATTTCGAAATCTATTTTGATTTAAACAATTGCATGCTAGTTCAATTAGAAAATAATTTATTTAAATATGGGGGTTAGATAAATACCAATTTGCTGTATGACACCTTGATTACTTAACTATGTGCCATGACCCTTGTCACCCTAGTTGTGGTTTACTAGTTGGACATTATTAACTTGCCAACATGGGTTTTAGACCGTTGTAGTATACTGCTTAGACACACTTTCGTGCTCATGACATGATTTTGGACAAACAAATGTTAATATTGACTTAATGATATATTGAACCTGTTTTGGAAAGGTATCATGTGATGTTGATGGCACGTGGTGCATGGTAATCAACTGGGGTTTGATAAATAGTTTTTTTTGACCGGGGCATGTGGCAATAATAATCAGGTGGGCCAGTTATGGCATTGGGGATGTTGATTTGGTTCTTCGGGTAGTCTTGCCCTGGTCACCCTAAGGACTTAACCTTGCAAGCCTTTGAACTGGGTCTAACGTGCAACCACATGTCCGTAATGGGACGGACCTAGTTGACTAAGTTGCTAATAACGTACCTGTGGGACCTCAGGAGGTCAACTACACCCTTTGTGTAAGTTGTGCGGGAGCGCATCGGGTGAGGCCAGTACCCATCTAACAGTTGATTGGCCTAAACTTCGCCTTAGCTAAGGGAAGGGTTAGCGTGCAATAGCAGGGAGGACCACTTGTATTGTTAGAAGTTTCCGAAAGACTTTGTTACGGGAACTCGCCTTTGTGGTGTTTGACTGTATCTTGTGGGTAAAGTGCATAACCTCTGCAGAGTGTAGAATCTATTTGAATAGCCGTGTCCGCGGTATTGGACATCGCTCGGGAATTACAGTCAAGGGTTAGATTTTCTCAAAAATAACTTGGTTTTGAAAGGTTGGGTTGGATTAATAATGATGTTGATGGAAATGTGGATTAGGATGGGAAAGATGTTTACTAAACTCCTGGAAAAGTTAATTATACTTTACTTGTTTCTACTGCTTTCGAATCTACTTATGCTACTTGTCAAATCACATTTCTCGCAAATATACCTTGAGCCATTCCTTTGTATCAAGCCATGCAAGTAGTATATTAGCTTGCATTCTGTGCATGACTTGCTGAGTACTAAGTACTCACCCTTGCCACAATACAACACCAGTTGAAGAGGAGACTACACTAGCTTTGGAGGAGGAGCTCCAAGAGGAACCGTCTACTTAGGGAAGCGAGCCCAGTCAGTTGCCTGTGGTATACTGGATGGCGCCACGGAGTTATTTGATTTTCCGCTGCTACTATTTCTCTCTTAATAAGTTTCGCCCTGCGAGGCATACATTTGTAACTTGACCATAAGGTCGAGTAACCAGTTTGACTATTTAAATAAAGTACTTTATTAGTATCGAGTGGTATGATTGTGATATTTACCGATGTTAAGACTGTGTGCACTAGCGCGTTCCTGGACTAGTGCTGAATACACAGAGGGTCCGGATTTGCAAATTCGGGGTCCCGACAATTGTATAGGCACAACTGCATGTTTCCAAATATACTAGTAGTTTGCAACAACATAAATAGCAACTCTAATCAACTTTCCAAATTAAAGCCACTAGTCAACATGATTAAATTCCTCTATTAACCCATTAGATTAGAACATCTTTAAACAACCGGCAAGATTTCTTTGACAGTATCATTAATTTACATCATCTTAATGTTCTTACTATGCATCAGGGTTTAAAACTTTAAACATTAACAAGGATCATAAGCACTTTTAAAGCAAGGCAACTTATTCTAAGCATGTACATTAACCCATTTAATCATTCTCGCTACAGAGTAAACTACAACACTAGTAGCCTATTTATTCTCAAGCTAGAGATGATAATCACAATGAATTGATTCAACTCAAAATTTAACTTAGCAACACGTCATTCCATAAACCACATTGGTACATGCTACAAAACATGCTAAACAACAATTCTTATTAGGGACAAACGATTTCAGTCAAAAGACTACTTACTTTGTTTGCAGCATTTTAGTTTTAAAGCTCAACCCAAATTCATAAGGAAACTTGACTCTCAAAATTGCAATAAGACGAACCCAACTTGGTCATGCAAAAGGAATTCTCCAAAACACTTTTAAGTCTCAAAGACTCCCACAAGAGGGAACCAACCGATCAAATAAACCTTTGCAAATAAAACCTTAACACCAAACCCCAATCTTTCACGAAACAAGAAGGGTCTTTCAAAGATGATTTCTTAAACTAGTAAAATAACGAAATCAAACACCACTTACTACTACAAGGCCACGGAACTTCAGCCCTGACAACCAGGTCTGGCATAACTCCGCAATAACTCCTTTAACCTCGGAGAAAGACAACCACAGGATTAAATTGAATGCTTGTTCCCCGAAAAGCAATCAATAGGCATCAAAACTGGAAAGGCGCCCAAAAGAAGCGCAACACTAGACTCCTCTTCTTCGTCTTCAACCAAGGAAGACAGAACCACACACCGCAAATGACACAAACCGCGCATACCCAACACTTTTCATTTGATTCAAATCAACTAAAGCCAAGAAAAACAACGAAAATCGACCATCAAAATGACAAAGAACATACGAAGGAACCCACCACTAACTCTTCTTTTTGTCTCCAGTCAACTACCCGATCTACGACAGAAAGGGTACGCACTCTTCTTCTACAGGGGTTAATAGTTCTTCGGTGATGGCGCTAACCAGCCACACCGTCAAACCTCAGCCTTACTATGAAATAAGAGAGGTGGCCGAAACCCTTCGGCACCAAAACCCCACTTTATCACAACAACAAGAACAATTCAATCAAATCTCTCAATAACATGGCAACATACATTACCAACTTTAGCATTCAACATCAAAGCTTAAATACAACATTTGAGCATAAACAACGATACCCATACCATTTTCCTACAGTGCATCCATGTGTGTCAAATTTTAGATTAGTTATACCACTTTTGCAAGTTTTAATGTTGCTATCCTATGACAAAATTTTAGTTAAAACCTAGGCCATGTTTCTAAGTTATTCCACATCACATTTTAGTTGTACCCTATAGCATGACACTAAAAATACACATTCCAAGGACCTACAGCCCGCTCTGATACCAACTGTAACACCACAGCATTTAATATGCCTAAATGCTACCAAACATAAGCTAAACAACAACTAAATACCACAATTAAACATAAATTCCAACAAAGGCGCGCATGCTAAAAACTGAGATTTCGGCAGCATCTCCTTTGTTTTAACATGATTTGAAGGAGCAACACAGTAAAGCAATATAAGGCAATATGAGAGACAGCTAAAACAGCAATAATTAAAGACTTAACGACAATATAAGTCTACTTTCAAGCATTTAATGTCTCCAAGAGTCAAACGAACAATAATACTCTCATATAGCAAAGCTAAACCTTGAGGCAATAATCATCACACGCAGTTTATTATCAAAAACTAATTGAATGACTTGTGGAATCAAATGAGTGAAGCTACGCGCGGAAGTGTGACTATTTCCCTTCCCCGCATGCCAGTCTCATGGTACCTAAAACAACAAGAAAACGCAAGAGTGAGTTCAAAACTCAGCAAGCATATTGCAATGGTACAACAAGAACAATTACATAGCAATAATATCTCACATCATGTAAACCATCTCATTCATGATCACATATCATTATCATCATCATTATGTATGAGATGCAATGCGATGCGATGCTCATATCTCCTTGGAAACTCATACCGGTATGGTTGAGTACACACCCGTCGGTGTGCACCCTCTCCCCCCTTCCATCCCGAAGATGGAGGGTGCCTACTCCTCGCTCCCATACACCGCGGTGGATGGAATCACGATGTGTGTAACATAAATTACAGCAAAGGAGCAAATGCTAAAACCGAAAATTTCGGCAGCATCTCCTTTGTTTCTCGTGCTTCGAAGCAACAACAATAGTAAGACAAGATATAGCTTGGTAAATGACAACTAAAACAGCAATAACAATTGATATGGCAACACTTATATCTACAAACAGCGAATTCAACCATTTCACCAATTATAGTGAAGCAAAAGATGAACTTAAGCTCAAAACCAAGCCGAGCACCAAGTTTCATGGCACAAAACTTATTATCATGTCTCCAAGTGATTAAACATAGACTATGAATGTGGAGCTACGTGTAGAAGTGTAGCTAAACCCCTTTCCCTCATGCCGGTCTCGAAGTACCAAAAAACAACATAAAACACAAGCGTGAGTTCATCACTCAGCAAGTATATTGCAATGGGCAAAAAAAAAACAATTCAATCTAACATCACTACATACCATGCTCAACTTCTTGGTCAAGTCATAATCTCATATTCAACATCATATTCATGTCTCAAAATCATTGTTCACATATCATCATCATCATGTATGCAATGCGATGCAATGCAATGCTCATATCTCCTAGAAGCTTATACCGGTATAGCTGAATGCACACCCATCGACATGCACCCTCTCCCCCCTTCCATCCCGTAGATGGAGGGTGCCTACTCCTCGCTTCCATTCATCACGTGGATGGAATCATGATGTAGGTCTTACTCAATGGCGTTCCGGACTAGTCATAACTTTCTCACCGACCTTACCGGACTAGTTATGACTTTCTCACCGCCCTCGCCATGTCTCATGCCATGAATGCAAAGATGCCAACATCATAAAACAATTTGCACATTTACTTACATCAATCATGGCATAGAATCATAATGGATCATTTTCATCATACCAATAGCAAGCATTAAAGCATGGCATGTTATCGCATCATAAATTCAATTTCAACTCATCAAAACTAGCTATCTACAACTCGCTACCCATTCCAATACACTTGCCTTAACCTCCGGCGATGGATTGATGAGAAGTAATGGGCACTCCCGGGGTCACACCACCTGCACATAGGCATCACACACTCACAAACATGCCCACAAAACATTACACAACATTCATCTAACCCGACTTTGCATCCTACTTGCAAAGCCCAAAAAACAGAGGCTCTGTCCCGCCGGGACAGCAGACTTCCAACGGCCATAACTTGAGTTCTAAGACTCCAAATCAATTAAACGAGTACATCCTCGCATAGCTTAGGAAATTTCCCAACTTTTTCTAATTATAGGGAAAAACTGATTCGGACTCTAAATTTGTTTAATCTACAGATTACCGTGATCTGTTCCAATCGCGTCACAGATTTTTACATGCTCGGTAAAACAGTCATAACTTTCAAATGGCTAATCGGAATTTAACGTTCTTTATGTACACTGAAATATAATGAAATGATCTACAACTTCTTCAACGTCCGTACGGCCGGATTCGGACTCTAAATTGGCGAAAAACTTAACCCTAGGTCGACTGCTCATGCTGTCCCAAAACAGAAACGTGGCAACATCTAGATCTAATCCAATCTACTCAAGTCCAGCACCACCAATTGATCTAAAATCATGCTAAACACCATTATAACAGTACCTAGCCCAACCTCAAGGTGTCCCATGGCCATACCTTCGCCCGACGACCGAAATCCCAACGCAACTCCTCCCGGATCGCTCCTCGCTCCAATGGATGGATCCTCGAGGTAGAGAGGTGGAGAACTCCCCTAGGGGCAGCAAGGGAGGTGGATAGGTGGTGGCTCAATGGGGGAAAGGAGGGAGGGAGGTGGAGGCGCATGGGGAGTGGGGGGGTGGCGGCTAGGGCAACACCAAGGGGTGGAGGGGCGCAAGGGCAGAGGTGGGGGCGCACAAAGGGGCAGGGGGAGGCATCTACACCAGCCCAAACAGGATTCCTACTCCCACATGGACTCAAACACCTTCCCACAAAAGCCCACGGTCCTTTCCCTTAGGCCCAAAACTCCCCGGAAAGGCCCAAACTCTTGGAAACGGCCCGAAAACGCTATTAAACTTCATGCCGTAAGGTTTCAACCTCCAATTCCATATTTCATAATATTTTTAACCTCGACATTCACATTTTATATGGTTACGACACTCCGTGGTGTCACATGGGTAAGGGGTTGTAGTTGCTAGATTGATTGAGATTTAATTTGAATACATGATATGCTCACATGCCATGCCTTAATGATTGCCAATGATATGATGAATATGTTTATTATGTTATGATGCCATGGGATAGTGTACAAGTTATTTATGATGTTGGCATATTTGCATACATGGCATGTTACATGGCTCGGGCGGTGAGAAAGTCATAACTAGTCCGGGGAAGGTCGGTGAGAAAGTTATGACTATTCCGAAGAGTCAATGAGTAAGTCCTACATCGTGATTCCATTCACCGCGATGAATGAAAGCGAGGAGTAGGCACCCTCCATCTTCGGGATGGAAGGGGGGGGAGAGGGTGCACACCGACGGGTGTGTACTCAACCATACCGGTATGAGTTTCCAAGGAGACATGAGCATCGCATCGCATTGCATACATAATGGTGATAATATTGATATGTGATCATGAATGAGATGAAAGACATGATATGAGTTGTTGTAGCCATGTAATTGTTTTTGTGTACCATTGCAATATGCTTGCTGAGTGTTGAACTCACGCTTGTGCTTTCTTGTTGTGTTAGGTACCATGAGATCGGCATGCGGGGAAGGGAATTAGTCACACTTCTACACGTAGCGTCACTTAATTGTTCCCACGGTCACTCAATTGGGTCTTGATAATAAATTAAGTGCGATGCCTATTGTTTTGTGGTTTAGCTTTGCGATATGAGAGTCTTATTGTTCGTTTGGCTCATGGAGACATTAAATGTTTGGAATTAGACATATAAGGTCGTCATACCTTTAATTATTGCTATTTTAGATGTCTCTCATATAGCCTTATATTGCTATGCTATTGTGTTTCCTTCAATTCATGTTAAAACAAAGGAGATGCTGCTGAAATTTTGGTTTTTAGCATTTACTCCTTTGCTGTAATATATCTTTATTTATGGTATTTAGATGTTGTTTAGTCTATGTTTGGTAGCATTCGGGCACACTAGATGCCGGTGTGTTACAGTTGGTATCAGAGCAGGCTGTAGGTCCCTGGAATGTGTATTTTTAGTGTCATGCTATAGGGTACAACTAAAATGTGATGTGGAATAACTTAGAAACATGGCTTAGGTTTTAACTAAAATTTTGTCATAGGATAGCAACATTAAAACTTGCAAAAGTGGTATAACTAATCTAAAATTTGACACACATGGATGCACAGTAGGAAGGGTATGGGTATCGTTGTTTACGGTTAAATATTGTATTTAAGCCTTGTTGCTAAATGCTATATTTGATAGAGTATGCTGCTATGTGTATGAGAGAATTGAATTGAATTGTTCGTGTTATTGTGTTAAAATGGGGTTGTGGTGCCGAAGGGTTTCGGCCACCTGTCGGGACCCGAATCTGCAAATCCGGACCCTTTGTGTATTCAACACTAGTCCAGGAACGCGCTAGTGCACACAGTCTTAACATCGGTAAATATCACAATCATAACACTCGATACTAATAAAGTACTTTAATCAAATAATCAAACTGGTTGCTTGACCTTATGGTCAAGTTACAAATATACGCCTCGTAGGGCGAAACTTAATAAGAGAGAAATAATAGCTGCGGAAAATAAGATAACTTCGTGGCGCCATCCAGTATACCACAGGCAACTGACTGGGCTCGCTCCCTAGCTAGACGGATCTTCTGGGAGCTCCTCCTCCAAGGCTGGTGTAGACTCCTCTTCAACTGGTGTTGTATTGTGGCAAGGGTGAGTACTTGGTACTCAGCAAGTCATGCACAGAATGCAGGCTAATATACTACATGCATGGCTTAGTACAAAGGAATAGCTCAGGGTATATTTGCAGTAAAGAGCATTTAACAAGTATCATAAGTAGATTCGAAAGCAGTAGAAACAAGTATAACATCAATAACTTTCCCAGAAGTTTAATAAGCACCTTTCCCGATTCTAATCCACATTTCCATCAACATCATTATTAAACCAAACCCAACATTTCAAGACCAAGTTATTTTCAAGAAAGTCTAACCCTTGACTGTAAATCCCGAGCGATGTCCAATACCGCGGACACGGCTATTCGAATAGATTTTACACTCTGCAGAGGTTATGCACTTTACCCACAAGATACAGTCAAACACCACAAAGGCGAGTGTCCGTAACAAAGTCTTTCGGAAACTTCTAACAGCACAAGTGGTCCTCCCCGGTGTTGCACACTAACACTTCCCTTAGCGAAGGTGAAGTCTAGGTCAAGCCACCGTTAGATGGGTACCTGGCCGTAGCCCCGGTACGCTCCCCCGTACAACTACACAAAGGGTGTAGTTGACATCCTGAGGTCCCATAGGTACGTTATTAGCAACTTATTCAACTAGGTCCGTCCCATTACAGACATGTGGTTGCACGTTTGACCCAGTTCAAAGGCTTGCAAGGTTAAGTCCTTAGGGTGACCAGGGCAAGACTACCCGAAGAACCAAACCAACATTCCCGGTGCCACAACTGGCCCACCCGATCATTCTTGCCACATGCCCCGGTCAAATCTATTTATCAAAGCCCCAGTTGATTACCATGCGCCACGTGCCATCAACATCACATGATACCTTTCCAAAACAGGTTCAATACATCATTAAGTCAATATTAACATTTGATTGTCCAAAAATCATGTCATGAGCACGTAGCAGGTATAAGCGATATACTACAACGATCTAAAATCCCAGGTTGGCAATTTAGTAATGTCCAACTAATTAATCCTCAACTAGGGTGGCAAGGGATCATGGTAAATATATATTTAACCAAGGTGTCATACAGCAATTAGGCATTTATCTAATTCCCATAATTTAAATAAAGTATTTTTTAATTAAACTAGCACGCAATAGTTTTAAATCGAATTAATTTGAAATTGGGATCAACTTGGTCAAATCATAACTTGCCTTCAAAAAGTACTTGCTCTTGGTCCTGAGCTGGCTCCTGGGTCAATACTTCTCCTTCGAATCCTTTCGGCACTTCAACGTCTACTCGTAACGCATGCAAATAGCAACAAATGAATAAAATAGTAAACAAAAAGTGTCCAAACATCCAAATGAAGTCCACAAACAGAGAGAGCATAATTTTATAAATTTTTAGAAACTGGAATCGTCAAATTCGGAGTTAAACTGCAAAAGATACAAGCATTTAGAGTTTAAAATAATCAATTAAATAATATTACAGAGAAAAACTTTGGTCCAAAAATTAAATAAAATTCATCATTAGGTAGATCTCAATTTTATACAAATTTAGAAATTTGAATCACTCAAATCGGAGTTAAAATGCAAAAGTTATAAATGTTTGAAGTTTGAATCAAATTCTGAAATCAATAATTCGAATTAATAAATCATTTTCTTTTTCGGAAATTCTTTTATTGCGTCAGCATGACACGTGGACCAACCAGAAGCTACCACGTCGCCTCGGGTCTATGGACCCGGCGCACGGGCACGGCCTGGTCTACCGTGGACTCGGTCCACGGCTCGTGTCGCTAACAGGTGGGCCTATCGGTGGCGTCGACATGGCGTCGACACGGCTCACCGAGCGGGCCGACCGGGCCCACCGTGACGTCAGCGTGACGTCATGGTGCACTTGGCTGGGCCGTTGACAGCTGGGCCCCACTGACACGCGGGCCCCGCGTGTCAGAGACACGCTCCACGCGCGGGTGCTGACCGCGCTGACCGCGACAGTCGGCCTCCCGGCCACGTGGCGTGATCTCGGCCGTTTATTTGAAAATCAACGGCCCAGATCGGATCTAGCCTAACGCAGTAGAAAAACTACTCGGCTGATCTGGACCGTTCGATCTTGATCGGACGGTCAAGATCCAATCTAACGTAAACAACGCGGCTAACCCTAACCGTTCGATCTAAATCTAACGGCTGAGAAAGGATCTAGTAGTGTGCGGTTTAGGTTACGTGGCACAATCTACGCCGTTGGATCTAGGTCCAACGGTTGGAAATAGATCTGGGATTAGCACGTGGGATCTCACCGGGGTGTGACGTGGCGCGATCTGGACCCTTGGATCTGGATCAGACGGTTGGTGAAGCTCGAGGTCCGGCGATGGCTTGCGGCGGGGCTGGTTCACCGGAGATGAAGACGGCGACCACGGCGACGGCGTTGCGGGGCTCCTCCGGCGAAGTGAAAGGTCTCTTCTGGCATGGCTTGACCTTGCGGTTCCGGATCTGGGCTCAGCGGCGGCGGAGGACGACGGACGGCGGCGGAAACTGCAATTGAACACGGCGGAACGCTCCTCCAACTCCGGCGAGTGATTGCGGCGGCTACACGGCGGCTTGAGAGGCGTGAGCTAGGGCTACGGGTGCGCACGGAAGTCGGCGTCACGGCAGCGGTGACGGCGCATTAAATACCCCCTCGACGTCCGTGAAACGTGCAGAAAACGAGGGCCCACGCACGGGCGGCGGCGGAGTCCGGCGGCGACACGGACTGGGTGACGTGGCTCAACGTGAGCCTTTGGATCAAGATCCAACGGTCACGCGAGTTGGACTCGGGTCCGACTCGGTGAGCTGGCTGGCTTGTCGGGAACCTGAATCTGCAAATCTGGACCCTCTGTGTATTCAACACTAGTCCAGGAACGCGCTAGTGCACACAGTCTTAACATCGGTAAGTATCACAATCATACCACTCGATACTAATAAAGTACTTTAATTAAATAGTCAAACTGGTTGCTCGACCTTATGGTCAAGTTACAAATATACGCCACGCATGGTGAAACTTATTAAGAGAGAAATAATAGCAGCGGAAAAATAAGATAACTTCGTGGCGCCATCCAGTATACCACAGGCAACTGACTGGGCTCGCTCCCTAAGTAGATGGTTCCTCTAGAAACTCCTCCTCCAAAGCTGGTGTAGATTCTTCTTCAACTGGTGTTGTATTGTGGCAAGGGTGAGTACTTTGTTACTCAGCAAGTCATGCACAGAATGCAAGCTAATATACTACATGCATGGCTTAATACAAAGGAATAGCTTAGGGTATATTTGCAGTAAAACAGCATTTGACAAGTAGCATAAGTAGATTCGAAAGCAATAGAAGCAAGTGTAAGATCAATAACTTTTCCAGGAGTTTAATCAACATCTTTCCCATTCCTAATCCATATTTCCGTCGACATCATTGTTTAACCAAACCCAACCTTTCAAGTCCAAGTTATTTTCAAGAAAGTCTAACCCTTGACTGTAATTCCCGAGCGATGTCCAATACCGCGGACACGGCTATTCGAATAGATTTTTCACTCTGCAGAGGTTATGCACTTTACCCACAAGATACAGTCAAACACCACAAAGGCGAGTTCCTGTAACAAAGTCTTTCGGAAACTTCTAACAATACAAGTGGTCCTCTCCGGTGTTGCACACTAACCCTTCCCTTAGCTAAGGCGAAGTTTAGGCCAACCAACCGTTAGATGGGTACCTGGCCTCAGCCCCGGTACGCTCCCCCGTACAACTTACACAAACGGTGTAGTTGACAACCTGAGGTCCCACAGGTACGTTATTAGCAACTTATTCAACAAGGTCCGTCCCATAACAGACATGTGGTTGCAAGATTGACTCAGTTCAAAGGCTTGCAAGGTTAAGTCCTTAGGGTGACCAGGGCAAGACTACCCAAAGAACCAACACAACGTTCCCGGTGCCACAGCTGGCCCACCCAATCATTCTTGCCACATGCCCCGGTCAAAAGCTATTTATCAAAGCCCAGTTGATTACCATGCACCACGTGCCATCAACATCACATGATACCTTTCCAAAACAGGTTCAATATATCATTAAGTCAATATTAACATTCGATTGTCCAAAATCATGTCATGAGCACGTAGCAGGTCTAAGCAACATACTACAACGGTCTAAAACCCATGTTGGCAATTTTAGTAATGTCCTACTAGTAAACCACAACTAGGGTGACAAGGGGTCATGGCACATATTTAATTAACCAAGGTGTCATACAGCAATTAGGCATTTATCTAATTACCCATAATTAAGTAAAGCATTTTTTAATTTAAACTAGCATGCAATAATTTGAATCAAAATAGGTTTCAAAATGGGATCAACATGGTCAAAGCATAACTTGCCTTCAAAAAGTACTTGCTCTTGGTCTTGAGCTGGCTCCGGGTCAACACTTCTCCTTCGAATCCTTCCGGCACTTCAACGTCTACTCGTAACGCGTGCAAATAGTAACAAAAGAATAAAACAGTAGACAAAAAGTGTCCAAACATCCAAATAAAGTTCATAAACAGAGAGAGCATAATTTTATGATTTTTTAGAAACTGGAATCGTCAAATTCGGAGTTTAAATGCAAGGGTTATAGCATTTTGAAGTTTAAATAATCAATTAAATAATATTACAGAGGAAAACTTTAGTCCAAAAATTAAATAAAATTCATCATTAGGTAGATCTCAATTTTATACAAATTTAGAAATTTGAATCACTCAATTCGGAGTTAAAACGCAAAAGTTATAAGCGTTTGAAGTTTGAAACAAAATCTGAAATCATTATTTCGAATTAATAAATCATTTTCTTTTTCGGAAATTAATTATTGCGTCAGCGAGGACATCAGCCGGTTCATGGACGTGGTGCATGGTTTGGCTCGGGTCAACCGTGGACTCGGTCCACGGCTCCACGTGTCGCTAACAGGTGGGTCCCCTCGGGTGACGTCATTGCTGACGTCAGCGGGGCTCAGCCCATGGTGCTGATAGGTGGGACCCACTGGTGACGTCATTGCTGACGTCACTACACGGCTGGGGTAGCCGCTGACGTGCGGGCCCGCCATGACGTCAGCGTGACGTCATGGTGCGGTTTGGTCGCGTCGCTGACACGCGGGCCCAGCGTGTCAAGCTCCCCGTCACGTGGCGCAATCTCGGCCGTTGATTTGAAAATCAACGGCCCAGATTAGATCTGGTTTCACGCGTTTGGGGTGAACGCGTTCGATCTGGACCGTTGGATCTAGATCCAACGGTCGAGATTGGATCTGGGAATCGCACTTGGTTCTTACCGAGGGATGACATGGTGCAATCTGGGGCGTTGGATCTGGATCGGACGGTGGAGCGAGCTCGGGGTCTGGCGATGGCTTGCGGCGGCGCTGGCTTACCGGAGTTGAGGACGGCGACCACGGCAACGGCGCTGCGGGCGTGCTCCGGCGAAGTGAGAGGTCTCCTCCGACGCGGCTTGACCTCCCGGTTCCGGATCTGACCTCAATGGCGGCGGAGGACGGCGGACGGCGGCGAAAACAGCACTTAACCGCGGCGAAGCGCTACGGCAACTACGGTGAGCGATTGCGGCTAGACGGCGGTGGCTCAGGCGGCGTGAGCTAGGGCTACGGGTGCGCACGGAAGTCGGCGTCACGGCAAGGGTCGCGGCGCATTAAATAGGGCCCTCAGCGTCCGTGAAACGCGCGAAAACCGAGGCCCACTCCGTTGCGGCGGCGCACAGCCGTTGGATCGAGATCCAACGGTGCGTGGGTTTGGTTTCGGGTCTGACTCGGGCGAGCTGGCTGGCTCGGTCGGGCTCGGGCTCGGGTGACGTGGCTCAATCGTGGTCGTCGGATCAAGATCCAACGGTCACGCGGGTTTGGGTTCGGCCGAGCAGGTTCGGCTGGATCAACTGGCGCGGGTCGGACTCGAGTCTTACTCGGACTCGGGTCCGGTCGGAGGAACAGTAAAACCCACTCGTATTTAATTAATCCAATTAAATTCTCAGAAATTCAATTAAATTATTAAAAATAGAAAAAGACTCAGAAAAATTCTAGAAAAATTCTGGAAAATATTTTGGAACATTTTGGACTCAAATAAAATATTTCCAATAGATTTTTATTTGCAAAGTTTAATTCTTTAATTATTCCAAAATGGAATAAATTCAAATAAATTCCTAATAAATCCAAATAAATTCCAGAAAATTCCAAAAATTCACCAAAGTGCCAAATCACACATGAATTTAAGAAAAACAAAATTTTGGGGTGTTACAAACCTCCCCCCCTTAACAGAATCTCGTCCCCGAGATTCAGGGCTTACTAAAGAAATAGGTTCGGAAACTCTTTCTTCAATTCCTCTTCGCGCTCCCGAGTTGCTTAACTCTCCGCGTGGTTGCTCCATTGAACTCTGCAGAAACGGGTTGACTTGTTTCTCTTCTCCCGATCCATGGTGTCCAGAATCTTCACGGGATGCTCCTTGTAAGTCAGATCTTCTTGTAGCTCAATTGACTCTAGCGGTGTCTGCTCCTGAGGCACTCGGAGACACTTCTTCAGCTGGGACACATGGAACACGTCATGCACTCCTGCTAGTGATTGCGGTAACTCTAGCTGATAAGCAACTTCACCTCTGCGGCTGAGAACCTTAAATGGTCCAACAAATCTTGGCGCGAGTTTTCCTTTGGCATGGAATCTCTTAACTCCTCTGAGTGGGGTGACTCTGAGATACACGAAATCTTCTGGTTCAAAACTCAAGTCTCGGCGACGGTTATCAGCATAACTCTTCTGTCTTGACTGTGCTATCTTCAATCTCTCCCTGATCATGGCAATTTGTTCTTCAGCTTCTTGAAGAATATCTGGTCCAAAGACACGACGTTCACCCGTCTCGTTCCAATTCAACGGTGTTCGACAAGGTCGACTGTATAGTGCTTCAAATGGCGACATTTGCAAACTGGCTTGGTAGCTATTGTTGTAACTGAACACTGCATACGGCAGACTCTTATCCCAAGAGGTAGCACAAGCCAATGCACACGCTCTTAACATATCCTCCAGAATCTGATTGACTCTTTCGGTCTGACCATCCGTCTGTGGATGATAAGCTGTACTGAAGTTCAAACGGGTTCCCATGGCTTCATGCAGCTTATTCCAGATCCTTGAGGTAAATTGGGTACCTCTATTTGATACGATCCTCTTTGGCACTCCGTGCAAACAAACAATCTTGGTCATATACAATTCTGCTAACTTATCTCCTGAGTAGGTGGTCTTTACGGGAATAAAGTGGGCTACTTTAGTCAAGCGATCCACTATAACCCATATGGAGTCATATCCACCTTGAGTCTTGGGTAAACCGGTAATGAAATCCATTCCGATTTCCTCCCACTTCCACTCAGGTATCTTTACTTGTATGCGATCCTGCTGGCCTCTGATGCATTGCCTTGACTCTCTGGCAGATGTCGCACAACGCAACATGCTCGGCAACTTCATGCTTCATGCTCGGCCACCAGAATCTTTCCTTCAAATCCTGATACATTTTGGCGCTTCCAGGATGAATTGAATACTTAGAGTAATGGGCTTCTTCTAGAATCAGCTGCTTTAGCTCCTTCTTGTTCGGCACACAAATTCGATCCTTCATCCATAACGTGCCTTGTTCATCCAACTTGAAGTCCTCTGCTTTGCCTTCATCCATGTTGGACTTAATCCTGCGGATCTTGTCATCATCCTCTTGTCCTTCTCGGATTTGATCCTCCAGGGTAGGCTTCACTTCCAATGCGGCCAAGAATCCTTTTGGTACGACTTCAATCTGCATTCTCTGAAAATCCTCACATAGCTCATCCTGACTTGTGGCAAGCAACATGTTCGCGGTATGGCTTTTCCGACTCAGAGCATCGGCAACTACGTTAGCCTTTCCGGGATGGTAATGGATTCCGACATTGTAATCCTTAATCAACTCTAACCATCTCCTTTGCCTCATATTCAGATCCGACTGGGTGAATATGTACTTAAGGCTCTTATGGTCCGTGTATACTTCACATCTGTTTCCAATTAAATAGTGACGCCATAACTTCAAAGCATGCACTACGGCAGCTAGCTCTAAGTCATGCGTCGGATAATTCTCCTCATGCGGCCTCAACTGCCTTGATGCATAAGCGACGACCTTTCCGTTCTGCATCAACACACATCCAAGTCCTTGGCACGATGCATCACAATAGATATCAAAGCTTTGATTAACATCCGGTAGGACTAACACCGGCGCTGATGTCAATCGCTTCTTCAGCTCCCAAAAATCTTTCTCACACTCCGGCGTCCATGCAAACTTCTTCTCCTTTTTCAGCAATTGCGTGAGAGGTTTCGCAATTGTCGAAAAGCCTTTAATGAAACGGCGGTAGTAAACTGCCATTCCAAGGAAACTGCGGATCTGGGTCACGGTCTTCGGCTGTTCCCAATGTAACACAGCTTCTACCTTGCTTGGATCAACGGCGACTCCTTCTGCGGTCATTACATGTCCGAGGAACTCCACCTTGTCCTTCCAAAAATCACACTTGCTGAACTTGGCGAAGAGTTGCTGTTCCCTCAGCTTTTCCAAAACTCGCCTCAAGTGCCCTGCGTGTTCATCCTCTGTCTTGGAGTAGACTAAGATATCATCTATGAACACAACAACAAACTTGTCCAAATACTCCATGAACACCTTATTCATCATATTCATGAAATATGATGGCGCATTCGTCAGACCAAAGGACATAACAGTAAACTTGTAATGTCCATATCTTGACGAGAATGCGGTCTTCGGAATATCCTCTGATCGGATCTTCAACTGATGGTATTCCGATCTTAGATCAATCTTGGAGAAAACTCCGGCTCCTCTCAGCTGATCAAACAGATCATCGATCCTGGGTAGCGGGTACTTATTCTTCACGGTGACTTCATTGAGTGCACGGTAGTCAATGCACATCCTGAAACTCCCATCCTTCTTCTTGACAAACAAAACTAGCGCTCCCCACGGCGACGAACTTGGTCTGATAAATCCTTTCTCCATTAACTCTTCAAGTTGCTTCTTCATCTCTACCAACTCCTCGGTGGACATCCGATAAGGTCTCTTTGCTATCGGTGCTGTACCAGGTACAAGCTCTATCACAAACTCTATGTCTCTGTCTAGCGGCATACCGGGCAGATCTTCAGGAAAAACATCTGGGTACTCATTCACCACCGAGACATCCTCTATGCTGATTGCCTTGGTACTGTTAACCATCAACTGTCCATCTCTAACGGCGGTGGCTTGAAATTCCACTTTCTTTCCACACGGGCTCTCAACTGAGATAGTCCTTCGTCCACAATCCAGTACGGCCTTGTGCTTGGATAACCAATCCATTCCCAAAATAACATCTAAGGCCTGGGTCTCCAAAATAATAAGGTTCGCTAGGAACTCTATCCCATCTATTAGTATTCTCACCCCAGAACATCCTACTTTCGTTCGGAGTTAGGAACCAGGGGTTTGAACCACAAGCATGCATTTAAGTCTTGCAATCTCCAAATCATTTTTAGCAGCAAAGCTTTGAGAAACAAAAGAATGCGAAGCTCCGGAATCAAACAAAACTGTTGCAGGTACTGAGTTAACAAGTAACTTACCGAGTACAACATCCGTGGCATTCTGCAGTGTATCTGCGGTGACATGATTGACTCGGCCTCTCACCACGGTCTGGGGTGCTGCTCCTGGTGCTGGCGTCCTAGCTGGTGTGGATCCCAGATTGAAGCGAACTGGGGTCACTCCTGCTGTCTTCTTAGGACAACTGTTGGCAAAGTGCCCTGGCTCGTTGCAGTTGTAGCAGCGTCTCACTGTTCCTTGTTGACTGCCTGAAGCGACGTTTCTGGCTGGGGCTGGGGTCTGATAGTTCTGATTGACGGGTCTTGGTGCTGGTGACGGTGTCCTTGTTGTATTCTGCGGCTGGAATCTGAAAAACTGATTTGGCGCAACCCTCAAACGTTGCTGCGCTCCCTGACGCGATCCCTGATGCTGCATCCTGCGCTTCCTGTTCTCATCCAGTTCCTTGCGCTTGTCCTCAAGAATAAGCGCCTTATTCACTAACTCTTGAAAATCTGGAAAGGTGTGGGTGATCAGTCCCACCTGTAGTCCTGAGTTAAGTCCCTTCATGAAGCGAGACTGTCTGGCTTTATCTGTCGCTACATCCTCAGGTGCGTAGCGTGCAAGCTGTGTGAACTTGTTCAGGTATTCGGCCACTGGCTGATTACCTTGCTTCAGTGCTCTGAACTCCTCCTTCTTGAGATCCATGATTCCTTCAGGCACGTGATCTTCAAACGCAGCTGTGAACTCCTCCCAAGTGATATCTTGAGGGTTCTCTTGCGTGGCACAGAAGTTCTCCCACCATTCAGCGGCTGTTCCTTCCAACTGATGAGAAGCGTAGAGTACCTTCTCATTTCCCATGCATTGAGCAATGTGTAGCTTCCTCTCAATTGACCTTAACCAGTCATCGGCTTCCAATGGGTTAGCATTCCCGTAGAAAGTGGGTGGATGAGTCCTCATGAACTCTGACAGTCTTGTATTCCGGCGTTGTCCCTGATTGACTTGATTAGTGAAAGTGCATCTAGGCCCCTCAAATTGTTTTGGTGATTAATGATGACACAATTAAAGAGTTCTAATGTTTTATCCAAGAATACTGCAGATATCGAGATTATGTGGAGCTTGAAAAGACATTGGACACCCCCACGACTACTTAAACTCAAAAAGACGGCATCAAGACCATAATTGTAATCTTATATTTATTTGCGTCTTAAGGATAGCCGTACTATTAAGGGGGTACGACGAGAAATCGAATTTAGGATGTGCATGTGCTCAACATCATTTCTTGCATCTCAAATTAGCACTACTTCACTTGGTTTTGAAAAGTTTAAAGTTGAAACTGAATCGGGTAACCGGAGTATCCGGACATTTAGTCCGAGTCTCGGATTCAATCCGAGTATCCGGACATTAGGTCCGGAGTCTCGGGTTGAGCCCTCGGTTGCCCTCTGGTTTCAGTGGGTCGGAGTATCCGGACATTTGGTCCGAGTCTCGGATAACCCGAGTCTCCGGGTTGTTTATCCGGACACTCGGCCTGTACAAAAGCGGAGTAACGGCTAGTTTTCAAAAAGAGTATTTAAAGCCTCCACTCCACTCCAACGGCAAGGATCTCTATTGAGCTCATTCATAGCAGCATTCAAGCCATTCCTAACCATCTCTAAGCATTCAATAGAGCCCCCATCTTCCTCCCACCAATTAATTTGGTTGTTGATCTCTTTGGTGAGGAGAGGAAGAAGAAAAGTGCTAAGTGCATTCATTTCGTCTTGTTGAGCACTAGTTCATCCTCCAAGCGATTCTTCGTGGTGCTTTTACTCTTGGAGGTTGAAGGTCTCCTAGACGGCTAGGAGTCACCGGGAGCTACCAACGCGTGTGGTGAGCCCCGGTCGTTTGTGAAGGCGAGTCTCGCCTCAGAAAGGAAGAGACAAGAAGTGAAGCCGGCGAGTGCATTTGTGCAACACCGGGAGGAAAGCGGGTTGAAAGAGACCCGGCTCAAGTGTGACCGAGCCACCTCAGCGGAGGCGAGGGTTCCCTTCAAGAACCTGAACTTCGGTGAAAAATCTCGTCTCTCGCATTCTCTTTTTCTTCCTAGATTTGCTTGGTTAGATTTGAATTTGTAAAGTTAGTTCTAGCTCTTTGCTTTGAGTAAATTCAAATCTTGTCTTGCAATTGTTCTAGGTTGTTCTTGCTATTTACTTCTAGTAGTTTGTTGCGCTTGCTAGAGTAGTTTTCTTTGCGTTCGAGCCAGCTAACCCGGAGACTCGGTATTACATACGGACACTCGGACAAGCCGAGTATCCGGACCAAAACCGGAGACTCGGATTGACCAGCTTCGGACCTTTTATTCATTTGCGTAATTTTTAATCCGCCTATTCACCCCCTCTAGGCGACATCGTTGGTCCTTTCAATTGGTATCGAGCCAAATCTCCTTTACTTTGGCTTAACCGCTTGGAGAATCAAAGATGTCCGATATAGAGAAGGTTACCAAACCCATGGCCAAGAGAAAGCCTCGGGTTCGGTATCGGGGTTGCTATTCCTTTAGATTATTCCTCCTTTGGAGTCTCAAACTCCTCATCCTATGTTTCCGTCTCGTCCGGTCGAGCGCCTCACTTCGATGGCACTCGATATGCGGCATGGAAACATAAGATGAAGATGCATTTGAGATCACTTCATCCGTGTATTTGGAAGATTGTTGAAACAGGTTTCAAGCCCGCAAACCCAAACAATCTCACCTCCGAAGAAGACAAAGCTCAACACTTCAACGACTTGGCCGTCAATGCCTTGTTCAATGCTTTGCGCGACTCCGAGTTCAACTGGTCGATGGCCTTGACAATGCCAAGGACATTTGGGAAAGATTGATGGTGTCTCACGAAGGTGTATCAAGTGTCCGTGAGTCGAAGATCGAACTCATCATTGGGGAGCTAAGCCGATTCACTTTGGAAGAAGGTGAATCGTACACAAATATGTTTGATCGCTTGATGGTGCTAGTAAATCAAGCAAAGGGACTTGGAAGCACCGAGCTCACCGACAAGGCCGTAGTGAAGATCATCCTCCGAGTGATCACCCCCACCAACCGCAATCTTGTGCAACTCATCCGCGACCGGCCAAATTTCGACACCCTCACTCCTCATGATGTGATTGGCCGGTTGATGACAGATGAGATGATGGTGAAGGAAGCGGAAGTGGTGGAGGAGCTCAAGTCCGGCAAGAAGAAAGGCATCGCCTTGAAGGCCGTCAAGGTGGTGCAAGAAATCGAAGAGAGCACAAGCGATGAAGAAGAGTCGAGCGGCCCCTTGACAAATGAAGATATGGCCTTGCTCGTCAGAAGATTCAACAAATTCTTGAAGAAGAAGGGCTACAAACCGGGTAGTCACTCCAAGAGCTATGGCAACAAGTCAAGAGGGCGTCACTCCTCAAGAAAGTGCTATGAGTGTGGGGAACCCGCCACTTCATTGCCGAGTGCCCACACAAAGAAAAGAAGGAAGAGAAGCCGTACAAGAAAGACAAGTACCGCAAGAAGGACAAGGATAAGAGCAAGAAGTACAAGGGCAAGGGTCATGCATACATTGGCAAGGAATGGAACTCTGACTCCGACTCCGAGTCCGAGTCCGAGTCCAACTCCGATAATGAGGAGGACTTGCCACTGTCGCCATTGCCACTCCACCGACAAAGTCAAAGAGTCTCTTTGACGACTTAGCGGCAATGAAGGAAATACTCCAATGTGCCTTATGGCAAAAGGGCACAAGGTATCATCTAAGAGCTCCACTCTTTCTATTGTTGATTATGGCTTAGATGATTGTGATGATGCTAGTGATGATGAGGAAGTAGCATTTAAATCTATGAATGATTTTGATATTGAAAAATTAGACTTGCTACTTAAAGATATTGAAAAATTGGAGGAAGTAGTTGAACAAAAGGAGGCTATTCTCGAGGCTCAAGAGGATCTCCTCATTTTTGAAAAGGAGAAGAACATTGAGCTAGAGAAGAGCCTAGCTTTTGAAAGAAAGAGAAATGAGGATTTGGTCAAAAGTTCAAATTTGACCAAAAATGAAGCAATTAGTCTTGAGATCACCAATGCTTCACTCTTAGAGCAACTTGCAAAAGCGAAGGATGCTTGCAAGGCTCTTGAAGTGAAGCTTGTTGATCTCTCGAATAAAGCTTCTACCTCAATCAACAACTCCAATATTTCATTACCTTCAACGAGCAGCGGTTGCGCTAGATGCTTTAATGTTGATGTTGCTACTTGTGCTACTAACCGTGAGACTTTGAAAGTCTTAGCTCATGAAAATGAGAAGCTTAAGGTGATGCTTGAAGATGGACTTCAAAGTCCTACAAGGCAAGCAAGGGTTTAGAGGAGTATCTCGGTAGCGCCAAGGTAATCCTAAGAGGCAAGGGCTTGGGTATGTTCCGCCAAAGGGCAAAAAGAGCAACATTGTTGTTGCTCCTTTAAGCAAGCCCATTCACTTTGTAAAAGGCGAAGGAACATCCAAGCACAAAGCTCACTCCGAGTTCTTTGCTTCTTATGTGCTTAAAAAGACTAACCTCGGTCGTGTAGTTGCTTATCATGTTGGGCGTAAGCGAAGAATGCTCCTTGTGTTCGTTCTATTTGGGTCCCTAAGTCTCTTGTCACTAATGTGCGTGGACCTAACCAAGTTTGGGTACCAAAGAGCAAAAACTAAATGTCATTTTGTAGGCCTATATCTCCGGTGGAACAAGTTGGATTTTGGATAGCGGATGTACGCACCACATGACCGGAGAAAAGGCAATGTTTGCTCAATTGGACGCCAAATGGATCAAATAGTGAAAGCATTGTCTTTGGAGACAATGGAAAAGGAGAAGTAATTGGATTGGGTAAAATTCCTATCTCAAGCAATTTCCAATTAAATAATGTTTTGCTTGTTGAGTCATTAAGCTACAATTTATTGTCCGTTGCACAATTATGTGAAGCGGGCTATAATTGTTTGTTTAATGAAAAGGGTGTGGATGTCATGAAGAGGGTTGGCGGTTCAATAGCCTTTAAAGGGCGTTTGAAGGGTAAGCTCTATCTCGTAGACTTCAATACGGATAGACTTAATCTTGAAAGCGTGCTTAATGGCTAAATCTAGCATGGGTTGGCTTTGGCATCGCCGGTTGGCCCATGTTGGTATGAGAATCTTCACAAACTCATTAAAGGCAACCACATTCTCGGACTAACCAATGTTGTCTTTGAGAAAGATAGGATTTGTAGCGCTTGTCAAGCGGGCAAGCAAGTCGGTGCCTCCCATCCCGCCAAGAATGTGATGACGACCACAAGACCTTTGGAAATGCTTCATTTGGATCTTTTTGGTCCGGTCGCCTACATAAGCATCGGAGGAAGTAAGTATGGTTTGGTTATCGTTGATGATTTTTCTCGATTCACTTGGGTATTCTTTTTGCATGACAAAGGAGAAGTCCAAGTGACATTAAAAATTCATGAGAAGAGCTCAAAACGAGTTTGAAGTAAAAATTAAGAGAATTCGGAGCGACAACGGCACCGAGTTCAAGAATATTGGCGTGGAGGAGTTTCTTGATGAGGAAGGAATCAAGCACGAGTTCTCGGCTCCCTATTCTCCTCAACAAAATGGGGTGGCCGAGAGGAAGAATCGAACCCTCATTGAGATGGCGCGGACAATGCTCGACGAGTACAAGGTTTCCGATAGTTTTTGGGCGGAAGCAATCAACACCGCATGCCACAGCTCCAACCGCCTCTACCTCCACAAGATCTTAAAGAAGACGGCGTATGAGTTGCTCACCGGGAAGAAACCAAATGTCTCCTACTTTCGAGTCTTTGGGAGCAAATGCTATATCCTTAATAAAAAGGCTAAGTCTTCTAAATTCGCTCCTAAAGTAGATGAAGGTTTCTTACTTGGTTATGGAACTAATGCTTACGCGTACCGAGTTTTCAACAATACCACCGGTGTCGTTGAAATCTCGCGTGACGTGACTTTTGATGAAACTAACGGTTCTCAAGTAGAACAAGTTGATCGTGTTGTGATTGACAGGGAAGAACCTCCTTGTGAAGCTATAAAGAAAATGGCAATTGGGGAGGTAAGACCTCAAAATTTGGAATCTCACCCGAGCTCCCCAACCCGGAGTCTCCTACTGAAACCCTGAGTGTCGGATTAGTCCGAGTCTCCGGGTCCAATACCGAGTCTCCGGATGGAGTCGAGCTCGAGGCGACTTTCCCTCCTCGTCCAATCAAGCCCAAGATGGTTCAAATGCCACCCAAGATGATGAAGGCCCTATTCAAGCCTTGGACTCATCCGTACCTCATCCTAGAGTTCATCAAAGCATTCAAAGAGATCATCCGGTGGACAACATTCTTGGAGACATCAACAAGGGAGTATCCACTCGATCTCGAGTTGCAAATTTTTGCGAATTTTACTCGTTTGTTTCCTCTCTTGAACCTCTTAAGGTAGATGAAGCGCTTGAAGACCCAGATTGGGTGATGGCTATGCAAGAGGAACTGAACAACTTCAAGCGCAATCAAGTCTCGGGAGCTTGTTCAAAGACCAAATCAAAATGTGATCGGCACAAAATGGGTATTTGAAACAAGCAAGATGAAAGCGGGATCGTGACAAGGAACAAAGCCCGTTTGGTTGCTCAAGGGTACACTCAAATAGAAGGTTTGGATTTCGATGAAACATATGCTCCGAAAGTAGCTAGGCTTGAATCTATTAGAATATTACTTGCCTTTGCTACTCACCATGATTTCAAGTTGTATCAAATGGACGTGAAGAGCGCCTTCTTAAATGGACCACTTTCCGAAATGGTCTACGTTGAGCAACCACCCGGATTTGAAGATCCAAGACATCGGACCATGTCTACTACCTTCACAAGGCACTCTATGGACTTAAGCAAGCTCCAAGGGCATGGTTTGAATGTCTTGAGACTTCCTTCTCGGACAAGGTTTTGTAGTCGGAAAGGCCGACCCTACTCTCTTTACTAAGCATATTGACAATGATTTATTTGTGTGTCAAATATATGTCGATGACATTATATTTGGATCTACTAATGAACATTTGTGTAAAGAGTTTAGCAAGATAATGACCAAAAGGTTTGAGATGTCCATGATGGGTGAGTTGAAGTTCTTCCTCGGATTCCAAGTTAAACAACTCAAGGAAGGAACTTTCATTTGTCAAACGAAGTACATCAAGGACATGCTCAAGAAGTTCGGAATGGAGGACGCCAAGCCCATAAAGACGCCAATGCAAGCCAACGGGCACCTAGACCTCGACAAAGAAGGTAAACCGGTCATCCAAAAGGTATATCGTTCGATGATCGGTTCTCTCCTTTATCTTTGTGCATCTAGGCCCGATATCATGCTTAGCGTTTGTATGTGTGCACGTTTTCAAGCCGCTCCAAAAGAGTGCCACATGGTGGCCGTTAAGAGAATCCTGAGATATTTAGTGCACACTCCTCATTTCGGACTTTGGTATCCGAAAGGATCCTCCTTTGAGCTTATTGGCTATTCCGATGCGGATTATGCCGGTTGCAAAGTGGATAGGAAGAGCACCTCAGGAACTTGCCAATTCTTGGGTAGGTCCCTAGTCTCGTGGTCTTCCAAGAAACAAAATTCCGTAGCCCTATCCACTGCCGAAGCCGAATACATAGCCGCCGGGAGTTGTTGTGCCCAATTACTTTGGATGAGACAAACCTTGAGTGATTATGGCCTATCCTACAAAAGCGTTCCACTTCTGTGTGACAATGAGAGTGCCATAAAAATTGCCAACAATCCTGTCCAACACTCCCGAACAAAACACATTGATATTCGCCATCATTTCCTAAGAGACCACGCAACCAAAGGCGAAATTGATATCCAACATGTAAGTACAAACGATCAATTAGCTGATATCTTTACCAAGCCCCTTGACGAGAAAAGGTTCTGTGAATTGAGAAGTGGTCTAAATATTCTAGATTCTCGTAACGTGGCTTGATAAGTGCTCATATATTGGTTGGTGAATGAAAAATGAAGTTCAAAACTTTACTTATTTTTTTCTTTAAATTTACCATGTGTTATTGGCTCTTGATCTTAGGATCGCATCATTACCATGTGACTATAGTCTGATTGCTTGATTGTTAGCTAGTCACATGGTGGATGGATGCCCTAGGACTCCTTTCTCTCTCTCTCCGCGGGTCTCCGAAGCTTTCCTTGAAAAATTCCTTTTCTTCCCGAGCTGGGGAACCCGGAGTATCCGATTTCTATCAGGACTCTCGAGTAGGCGGAGTCTCGGACATTTCGTCGGAGTGTCGGGTTGTTCGGAGTATCCGGACTAAAGTCCGAGTCTCGGGTTGGGCGGTCAGTTACACCCCAAGTATCCCGCGCGGTTTAGTTTCTTTCTATTCCTTCGTGCGCCTCTTCCTCTCCCGTGCTCCTCTCTTGGCTAGGGCGTGTTTCTCACCTTCTTATTCTTCTCCAAGGCTCTTGGATCCCCTTCCTCTCCTTGGCTTTGAAGATCTTGGTAAGACTCCTTGGCCCTAACCCCCTCCTCTTCGGGATTGGATTCGTGTCTTCGTTTCTTAAGGCCTCTCCTCTTGCTTCATCTCTTCTAGGGTGAGGCTTGACTCTTCGTGGCCCTCAAGATCGGAGACTCATTAACCCCAACTCACCCGCGTTCTTCAACTTTCAAATCTTCTTGAAGTGAGTTCTTTTTTGTGCCCTATTCCTTGAAATTCATTCCTAGAGTTTGCCCTACTCGGTTCTTGAACATTCTTGTGGCACTCTAGATTTGTTTTTGATCGCGATTAGGGTTGGATTCCGTGAAATCCTTGGCCGCCCGTGCGTTCCCTCTGGCACTTCCGGAGTGTCCGGACTCTGAGTCCGGAGTCTCCGGGTCCATCCGGAGTATCCGGACATTTGGTCCGGAGTCTCCGGATGCAATCCGGAGTATCCGGACATTTTGTCCGGACTCTCCGGGTTGGGTGCCTCGGCCAGTTTCAGTTCGTCGCTGTTTTTCGCGTCGTCTCTTGGCTAATTCCTCTCGTTCGCTCTGTCTGGTCAGATGGATCCTTCCCAGGGAACTTCCGGAGGCAGCACTCCTCCTCCGCAGGCAGCAGGTGGTAGCGATCCTCCTCCGCAGGCAGCTGGGGGTAGCGATCCCCCTTCGCAGGCAGCTGGTGGTAGTGCTCCCGCTCCGGGCGCGTCTCCCACCAATTCTCCTCCGCATCCTCAGCAGCCTCCGCAGAAAAGGCAGAGAATTGGAGTGGCCAAAAGGCCCATTTCCAGACCTCGAGGCCAGCTAGCTTCAGGATCAGCACCTGTCCAGTCTCCTCCTCCTCAGCAAGTTCCTGATCCAGATGAGCATCCAGCTGATACCCATGCCAGGCTTCGTGATCAGAAAAGAAGTCAGTTCCGTACCTCTGGGCACTTCATTGGTCCTCTGATCAAGGCCAAGCCAGTATGGAACTATCCCTTGTCCGTGAATCCAATGAGAGTAATTGACTACGGACGGGACTGGTAAAGGGAAAGCCATAGTAGAGCAAAGGAAGAAAGATCCTTTGGAGCTCTACCAGGATGAGTATGTGGACCGCCGGTTTTGGAACCGGTTTCAGTCTGATTACTATGAGACGGTCCTATACCCTCTTGAGCACCCAGTGGTTCGCATGAAGACCATTGACTGGGAGTACATGGCGCGGCGAGGCAATCGATTTTCACTCAGATCATAGAGATTTGCGAGCTGCATCGAGATCAAGAACATCATGGCATACAAGTATGATCGAACAATGAGGTCATCATGCGGTTCTATGCCACCTTGTATTTTGACAAGAATGATGAGGCCATTTGGTGGATGACAGAATCTGGTATGTGGCTAGCAAGAAGAGATTTGCCAGAGTGCTCAATCTCAGGTACAATGCCAGTCCAAAGCTTCATGAGAAGAAAGTGTTGACTCCTGAGCAGATTGAGGCTTTGTATGACACTTCCAGGAGCTTCACAGTTGGGACCATCAAGGGTCTAAAGGACATTCCAGCTGTCCTCAACAGGATGTTGAGAGTCACTCTTTCTCCCAAGGAGGGAGATGCTTCTGCTATCAGTTCCTATGGTAGGAACCTGCTGTTTCACCTCGTTGAGAGCACTGAGCCTTTTGACATTGTCGATTTCTTGTGGGAAACAATGAGGCAGAACGCGCAGAGCAACATGGCCAGTTGCAGCTATGCACCTTTCGTGATGACCTTGATCTCTTCAGTGAGTGGGCTGAAGTTTGTCAGAGATGAGGAGCATCTTTCTTACAAGGTCCGCCCTCAGTCTACTCCAGCCCCTCCAGCTGCTCCTGGTCCTGCTGCTAGGCTTCGCCGAGGTCGTGCTTCGGCCTCTACCTCTGCTCCTGCTCCAGCTGTGTCTCCAGTCACTCCTTCTGAGCAGTCCGAGGTCCCAAGCAGCACTCTTCAGAGGATGCTTAAGCACGTCTTTCTTCTTTGCCGCGACATCTCCACCAGGCAGAAGGTGATGAGTCGACAGATCAAGAAGAATGGTCAAGACATTCGCAGCATCCGCCGCCACAATGGCGAGGCAGTCTCTCCCAGCGACTCCTCCGGGTCTTCCGAGGAGAGTAGCGACGACACTTCTGCAAATGCTTTGTTTGGGATTGCTTCCTCCTCTGCTCCTCCAGCGCCTGGTGACGACGACAAATGAGGCTCTGAGTATGAGGCCTCCGACGACGGAGATGACGAGTGATTCCCTGTGACTTCCTTTTTGGTGTCTTGATGCCAAAGGGGGAGTGTTCTTCAGCGTTGTCTTTGTCGTGGACTTCTTTAGCGTTCCGTCGGTCGCGTGTGGGTGGGTGGACTTGTGTGTTGCTTCAGTTATTTTGTTTATTTTATGTTGTGAACTCTGTCTGTTCGTTGTGATGTCGTTATTGCTCATTTAATGCATGGATTGCTTTCAGTTATTTGTGATGAGATGCTTGTGCATTTGAGGGGGAGCTCTCGGGTATTTCTCGTTAAAAATGTGCATTTGATTCCTCTCAATTTCTTCTAATGCACACATTTAGGGGGAGCTTCTCTTTTTTATCTTATGCCTAAGTATTGTTCTCGTTATTTTATTTGCTAATTAATTGTGTTGTCATCAATTCACCAAAAAGGGGGAGATTGAAAGTGCATCTAGGCCCCTCAAATTGTTTTGGTGATTAATGATGACACAATTAAAGAGTTCTAATGTTTTATCCAAGAATACTGCAGATATCGAGATTATGTGGAGCTTGAAAAGACATTGGACACCCCCACGACTACTTAAACTCAAAAGACGGCATCAAGACCATAATTGTAATCTTATATTTATTTGCGTCTTAAGGATAGCCGTACTATTAAGGGGGTACGACGAGAAATCGAATTTAGGATGTGCATGTGCTCAACATCATTTCTTGCATCTCAAATTAGCACTACTTCACTTGGTTTTGAAAAGTTTAAAGTTGAAACCGACCGGGTAACCGGAGTATCCGGACATTTAGTCCGAGTCTCGGATTCAATCCGAGTATCCGGACATTAGGTCCGAGTCTCGGGTTGAGCCCCTCGGTTGCCTCTCGGTTTTCAGTGGGTCCGAGTATCCGGACATTTGGTCGAGTCTCGGATAACCCGGAGTCTCGGGTTGTTTATCCGGACACTCGGCCTGTACAAAAGCGGAGTAACGGCTAGTTTTCAAAAGAGTATTTAAAGCCTCCACTCCACTCCAACGGCAAGGATCTCTATTGAGCTCATTCATAGCAGCATTCAAGCCATTCCTAACCATCTCTAAGCATTCAATAGAGCCCCCATCTTCCTCCCACCAATTAATTTGGTTGTTGATCTCTTTGGTGAGGAGAGGAAGAAGAAAAGTGCTAAGTGCATTCATTTCGTCTTGTTGAGCACTAGTTCATCCTCCAAGCGATTCTTCGTGGTGCTTTTACTCTTGGAGGTTGAAGGTCTCCTAGACGGCTAGGAGTCACCGGGAGCTACCAACGCGTGTGGTGAGCCCTTGCGTTTGTGAAGGCGAGTCTCGCCTCCGAAAGGGAAGAGACAAGAAGTGAAGCCGGCGAGTGCATTTGTGCAACACCGGGAGGAAAGCGGGTTGAAAGAGACCCCGGCTCAAGTGTGACCGAGCCACCTCAACGGAGACGTAGGGTTCCCTTCAAGAACCTGAACTTCGGTGAAAAATCTCGTCTCTCGCATTCTCTTTTTCTTCCTAGATTTGCTTGGTTAGATTTGAATTTGTAAAGTTAGTTCTAGCTCTTTGCTTTGAGTAAATTCAAATCTTGTCTTGCAATTGTTCTAGGTTGTTCTTGCTATTTACTTCTAGTAGTTTGTTGCGCTTGCTAGAGTAGTTTTCTTTGCGTTCCCGAGCCAGCTAACCCGGAGACTCCGGTATTACATACCGGACACTCCGGACAAGCCGGAGTATCCGGACCAAAACCCGGAGACTCCGGATTGACCAGCTCGGACCTTTTTATTCCGCTGCGTAATTTTTAATCCGCCTATTCACCCCCCCTCTAGGCGACATCGTTGGTCCTTTCAATTAGCTGTGGCCTGAGCGGTGACGTGCTGCATCTGTTGCATCATGGTATGCATCAACTGAGTCTGAGCAGCAAGAAAAGCTCCAAAATTCTGCACATCAACTGGCGGTGCTGTTGCTCCATCATTGGGGTTTTTGGCTGGGCGAGAACCATTGCCATTGCCTCCAAGGTTTCCGCGGATGTTCACCATCTGTCGGTTGCTCCAAGGCTTAGAGATGAGAGGGAACAAGAATAGGCAAGTAACAGGGAAATTTATGCGGGGGAAAAGTGTAACTCAAAAATCCAACTTTATTATTAATAATAGTAATAACTTGGTATGGTTGCTTACAATGCCTAAGGGCCTTCCAACACATACTGCATACTCAGCAAACAATGAAAATCCAACGCCTCTAAATGGTGACTCTTATTCTATAACGCGACTCGACGAAGGAGTCTCAACCTCAAAACCTACGCTCACTCGTCGAGAAAACCTCCACGGCCTGGGTACGGGTGCTTCGGCATAGGCGCGAAACGATCGCCATGCCCTGCAACTGTGTCAACTGTGGTAGTCGAAGAAGCGGTGTCCTCCTCAAGCTCTGGCTCTTCCGGATCTGGCTCGTGTAGCTCGAGTATTGGCTCCGGCTCTGGTGCGTATAACGCCGTCTCTAACTCTCCAATCCTTTGCAGAAGGTGTGACACATACTCTTGAGCTTCCCGCCATCTGTTCTTCTCTGTCGTGATCTCCTTGCGAGCCTTCTGTAGCTCCTTGCTTGTATCATCGAGTACATCCTCCTGGGCGATGACAAGTCGTGCCAACTGTGTAACCATGGCATTCTCATCCCGAATCGCCTTCGGGTCAAGAATGTTATTGCTGCGCGGATGATATCGGAACACCGTGCTCTCCAATTCTCTGGCGTAGATGTGGGTAATGTGCCGCATTGCTCGTCGTGACGCCTCTTGGATACACATCTGCATTGTAGATCTCCTGGCAGTGCAGTGTATTGGGCGATTACCTGGGCCCTTCTTCCTAGCAGGTACCACAATCTTCACGTCACAAGCCTTGATCAATCCTGCTTGTCTGATCACGTCCACTTGGTATTGCGGCTTCTCAAAATCTCCGAGAGTCTGTAGCATACGCCAAAGTTCATGGCGTGACCAACCTCCAGATCGACGTAGTTGAACTCTCCCTCCATCTGTCACAAGAGTGCTCACGTAAGAACTCGAAATTTTTAAATCGTGACAAGGTAAGGAAAAATTCAGCAAGAGACAAGAAAAGAGAGAAGGGAATAAGTCGAGATGTCATTTCTTATCTTGACGAACTTTTAGCTTTAGAAAATAGGTTTTATCCTTTCTACGACCACTCTAACTAAGGGTGAGTCTACGGTCAGTATGGCTCTGATACCACCTCTGTCGGGAACCCGAATCTGCAAATTCGGACCCTCTGTGTATTCAGCACTAGTCCAGGAACGCGCTAGTGCACACAGTCTTAACATCGGTAAGTATCACAATCATACCACTCGATACTAATAAAGTACTTTAATTAAATAGTCAAACTGGTTGCTCGACCTTATGGTCAAGTTACAAATATACGTCACGCAGGGCGAAACTTATTAAGAGAGAAATAATAGCAGCGGAAAAATAAGATAACTTCGTGGCGCCATCCAGTATACCACAGGCAACTGACTGGGCTCGCTCCCTAAGTAGACGGTTCCTCTGGAAACTCCTCCTCCAAAGCTGGTGTAGATTCTTCTTCAACTGGTGTTGTATTGTGGCAAGGGTGAGTACTTTGGTACTCAGCAAGTCATGCACAGAATGCAAGCTAATATACTACATCCATGGCTTAATACAAAGGAATAGCTCAGGGTATATTTGCAGTAAAACAGCATTTGACAAGTAGCATAAGTAGATTCGAAAGCAATAGAAGCAAGTGTAAGATCAATAACTTTTCCAGGAGTTTAATCAACATCTTTCCCATTCCGAATCCATATTTCCGTCGACATCATTGTTTAACCAAACCCAACCTTTCAAGTCCAAGTTATTTTCAAGAAAGTCTAACCCTTGACTGTAATTCCCGAGCGATGTCCAATACTGCGGACACGGCTATTCGAATAGATTTTTCACTCTGCAGAGGTTATGCACTTTACCCACAAGATACAGTCAAACACCACAAAGGCGAGTTCCCGTAACAAAGTCTTTCGGAAACTTCTAACAATACAAGTGGTCCTCTCCGGTGTTGCACACTAACCCTTCCCTTAGCTAAGGCGAAGTTTAGGCCAACCAACCATTAGATGGGTACCTGGCCTCAGCCCCGGTACGCTCCCCCGTACAACTTACACAAACGGTGTAGTTGACAACCTGAGGTCCCACAGGTACGTTATTAGCAACTTATTCAACAAGGTCCGTCCCATAACAGACATGTGGTTGCAAGATTGACTCAGTTCAAAGGCTTGCAAGGTTAAGTCCTTAGGGTGACCAGGGCAAGACTACCTGAAGAACCAACACAACGTTCCCGGTGCCACAGTTGGCCCACCCGATCATTCTTGCCACATGCCCCAGTCAAAAGCTATTTATCAAAGCCCAGTTGATTACCATGCACCACGTGCCATCAACATCACATGATACCTTTCCAAAACAGGTTCAATATATCATTAAGTCAATATTAACATTCGATTGTCCAAAATCATGTCATGAGCACGTAGCAGGTCTAAGCAACATACTACAACGGTCTAAAACCCATGTTGGCAATTTTAGTAATATCCAACTAGTAAACCACAACTAGGGTGACAAGGGGTCATGGCACATATTTAATTAACCAAGGTGTCATACAGCAATTAGGCATTTATCTAATTACCCATAATTAAGTAAAGCATTTTCTAATTTAAACTAGCATGCAATAATTTGAATCAAAATAGGTTTCAAAATGGGATCAACATGGTCAAAGCATAACTTGCCTTCAAAAAGTACATGCTCTTGGTCTTGAGCTGGCTCCTGGGTTAACACTTCTCCTTCGAATCCTTCCGGCACTTCAACGTCTACTCGTAACGCGTGGAAATAGTAACAAAAGAATAAAACAATAGACAAAAAGTGTCCAAACATCCATATAAAGTCCATAAACAGAGAGAGCATAATTTTATGAATTTTTAGAAACTGGAATCGTCAAATTCGGAGTTTAAATGCAAAGGTTATATCATTTTGAAGTTTAAATAATCAATTAAATAATATTACAGAGGAAAACTTTAGTCCAAAAATTAAATAAAATTCATCATTAGGTAGATCTCAATTTTATACAAATTTAGAAATTTGAATCACTCAATTCGGAGTTAAAGCGCAAAAGTTATAAGCATTTGAAGTTTGAAACAAAATCTGAAATCATTATTTCGAATTAATAAATCATTTTCTTTTTCGGAAATTAATTATTGCGTCAGCGAGGACACGTGGCAGCTTCTGATTGGTTTGCTGACGTCAGCCGGTTCATGGACGTGGTCCATGGTTTGGCTCGGGTCAACCGTGGACTCGGTCCACGGCTCCACGTGTCGCTGACAGGTGGGTCCCCTCGGGTGACGTCATTGCTGATGTCAGCGGGGTTCAGCCCATGGTGCTGACAGATGGGACCCACTGGTGACGTCATTGCTGACGTCACTACACGGCTGGGGTGGCCGCTGAGGTGCGGGCCCGCCATGACGTCAGCGTGACGTCATGGTACGGTTTGGTCGCGTCGCTGACACGCGGGCCCGGCGTGTCAGCGTCACACGCATGGGTGTGCTGACCGCGCCGGTCAAGCTCCCCGTCACGTGGCGCAATATCGGCCGTTGATTTCAACGGCCCAGATTAGATCTGGTTTCACGCGTTTGGGGTGAACGCGTTCGATCTGGACCGTTGGATCTAGATCCAACGGTCGAGATTGGTTCTGGGAATCGCACGTGGTTCTTACCGAGGGATGACGTGGCGCAATCTGGGGCGTTGGATCTGGATTGGACGGTGGAGCGAGCTCGGGGTCCGGCGATGGCTTGCGGCGGCGCTGGCTTACCGGAGTTGATGATGGCGACCACGGCAACGGCGCTGCGGGCGTGCTCCGGCAAAGTGAGAGATCTCCTCCGACGCGGCTTGACCTCCCGGTTCCGGATCTGACCTCAACGGCGGCGGAGGACGGCGGATGGCGGCGGAAACAGCACTTAACCGCAGCGGAGCGCTACGGCAACTACGGTGAGCGATTGCGGCTAGACGGCGGCGGCTCAGGCGGCGTGAGCTAGGGCTACGGGTGCGCGCGGAAGTCGGCGTCACGGCACCGGTGGTGGTGCATTAAATAGGGCCCTCGGCGTCCGTGAAACGCGCGGAAACAGAGGCCCACTCCGTTGCGGCGGCGGAGTCCGACGGCGACATGGAGAGTGTGACGTGGCACGCGCACAGCCGTTGGATCGAGATCCAACGGTGCGTGGGTTTGGGTTCGGGTCTGACTCGAGTGAGCTGGCTGGCTCGGTCGGGCTCGGGCTCGGGTGACGTGGCTCAATCGTGGCCGTCGGATCAAGATTCAACGGTCACTCGGGTTTGGGTTCGGCCGAGCAGGTTCGGCTGGATCAACTGGCGCGGGTCGGACTCGAGTCTGACTCGGACTCGGGTCCGGTCGGAGGAATAGTAAAACCCACTCGCATTTAATTAATCCAATTAAATTCTCAGAAATTCAATTAAATCATTAAAAATAGCAAAAGACTCAGAAAAATTCCAGAAAAATTCTGGAAAATATTTTGGAACATTTTGGACTCAAATAAAATATTTCCAACAAATTTTTATTTGCAAAGTTTAATTCTTTAATTATTCCAAAATAGAATAAATTCAAATAAATTCCAAATAAATCCAAATAAATTCCAGAAAATTCCAAAAATTCACCAAAGTGCCAAATCACACATGAATTTAAGAAAAGCAAAATTTTGGGGTGTTACAGCTGGTCAGGCTTGGGTCCGGGTGACGTGGCTCAATCACACATGAATTCAAGATTTCCAGATTTCAAGACAAAACATTTGCATCCAAAAACTCGAAAGTGAGAAACAGAAGGTCTATGTCCAAACCGAAGCTCATATGGAGTCTTACCCAATTTTGATCTCAGAAACACACATTTTGAAACATAACAAGCAGTTGAAATCACTTCAGCCCATAAATTTCTAGGAGTGTGATGCTCATCTAGCATAGTTCTAGCCATTTCAACTAACGTTCTATTTTTCCTTTCAACTACACCATTTTGTTGAGGCACTCTAGGAGATAAAAATTGATGATCAATTCCTTTTTCAGCACAAAAGAGATCAAAGGAAGTATTTTTGAATTCAGTTCCATTATCACTTCTAATAGCTTTGAGAGCTCCTGGGTGGTCAACAGAAATCCTAAGAACAAGACTACTTCTAAAATGACTAAAAGCCTCATCCTTAGATGCCATAAAATACACCCAAGAGTATCTAGAAAAATCATCAACAATCACAAGCACATACCGTTTGCCTCCAAAGGATTGAACTCGAGATGGTCCAACAGTGTCAAGATGTAGTAGCTGTCCTGGAGCGTTTGTCATCACCATGGTAAGAGGTGGATATGAACCTGCAATCATCTTACCATGTCTACAAGAAGAGCAAACTAGATTGCTATCACCCTTAAGCTTAGGCAAGCCACGAATGAGATCTAATCCACTTACACGAGTAAGATGATCAAAACCAACATGACCAAGTCTACGATGCCAAAAGAATAAATCTTTAGAAACATTGGCAACTAGACACCTATGCTTAGAAGAAGGTGATGTATCAAAATCAGCTTTAAATACTCTTCCAAAACGTGAAATCCTAAAAACAAGATCACCTGAAGCATCTAGCACTTTGCATTTATTTTTCTTAAAACTTATTTCAAGATCTTCATCAAGCATTTGTGAAACAGAGAGCAAGTTATATTTCAAGTTTTCAACCAAAGCCACATCCTTGAACATAAACTTGTCACTTACCTTTACTGTACCTTTTGCCACAACAGAAGAGGAAGAAGCATCTCCAAAAGTAACACTTTCAGCACGAGATGCACGAGTGAGGGAGGAGAACCAATTCTTATCACCGGACATGTGGTGTGAGCATCCGGAATCCACTAACCATATGTTCTCCTTCCTCGCGCGAGAAGCCTACATAGCAACAAAACATGTCGAGGTCTCAAGATCGGGGTTAGGAATGAGATTTTACGAATCGATCTTGAGACACACGACGCACAACAGTAGGCACAACACGATAATTTTTATGCACAAAATCAGATTTGCCTTTTCCCATGTTTCTAGGAACAGAAGGTGTTTTCATCACTCTATGTCGGGACCCCGAATTTGCAAATCCGGACCCTCTGTGTATTCAGCACTAGTCCAGGAACGCGCTAGTGCACACAGTCTTAACATTGGTAAATATCACAATCATACCAATCGATATTATCAAAGTACTTTATTTAAATAACCAAATCAAGTTACTCGACCTTCTGGCCAAGTTACAAATATATGCCTCGCAAGGCGAAACTTATTCAGAGAAAAAGAATAGCAGCGGAAAATCAAATATCTTCGTGGCGCCATCCAGTATACCACAGGCAACTGACTGGGCTCGCATCCCTAAGTAGACGGATCCTCTTGGAATTCCTCCTCCGATTTGGCGTAGTCTCCTCTTCAACTGGTGTTGTGTTGAGGTAAGGGTGAGTACTTGGTACTCGACAAGTCATGCATGTAATGCAGGCTAATATACTATATGCATGGCTTGGTACAAAGGAATAGCTCAAGGTATATTTGCAGAAACAGACATTTGAAAAGTAATATAAGTAGATTCAAAGCGGTAGAAATAAGTAAAGCGTAAATAACTTTTCAAGAAGTTTAATAAACATTTTTCCCCATCCTAAACCACATTTCCATCATCTGCATTATTAAACCAACCCAACTTTTCAAACCAAAGTTGTTTTGAGAAAATCTAACCCTTGATTGTAATTTTAGCGATGTCCAATACCGCTGACATGGCTATTCGAATAGATTCTAAACTCTGCAGAGGTTATGCACTTTACCCACAAGATACAAGTCAAACACCACAAAGGCGAGTTCAGTAACAAAGTCTTTCGGAAACCTCTAACAATACAAGTGGTCCTCCCAGGTTATTGCGCACTAACCCTTCCCTTCGCTAAGGTGAAGTCTAGGCCAATCAACCGTTAGATGGGTACTGGCCTCGGCCCAGACGCCTCCCGCACAACTTACACAAAGGGTGTAGTTGACCTCACGAGGTCCCACAGTGCACGTTATTAGCAACTTAGTCAACTAGGTCCGTCCCATTACTGGACATGTGGTTGCACGTTAGACCAGTTCAAAGGCTTGCAAGGTTAAGTCCTTAGGGTGACCAGGGCAAGACTACCCGAAGAACCAAATCAACATCCCCAATGCCACAACCGCCCACTGATTACTCTTGCCACATGCCCTGGTCGAAAACTGTTTATCAAACCCCAGTTGATTACCATGCACCACGTGCCATCAACATCATATGATACTTTTCCAAAACAGGTTCAATATATCATTAAGTCAATATTAACATTTGATTGTCAAAAATCATGTCAGGAACACGTAGTGTGTCTAAGCGATACTACAACGGTCTAAACCCAGGTTGGCAATTTAATAATGTCCAACTAGTAATCCACAACTAGGGTGACAAGGGTCATGGCACATACTTAAATAATCAAGGTGTCATACAGCAAATTGGTACTTATCTAACCCCCCATGTTTAAACCAAGTATTTTTCTAATTGAACTAGCATGCAATAGTTTAAATCAAAATAGGTTTCAAAATGGGATCAATATGGTCAAAGCATAACTTGCCTTCAAAAAGTACTTGCTCTTGGTCTTGAGTTGGATCCTGAGTCAATACTTCTCCTTCGAATCCTTCCGGCACTTCAACGTCTACTCGTAAAGCGTGCAAATAGCAAATACCCAAATAAACAATAGGCAAAAAGTGTCCAAACATCCAAATAAAATCCATAAACAGAAAGAACATAATTTTATGGATTTTTAGAAACTGGAATCGTCAAATTTGGAGTTAAGGCTTAAAAAGTTATGATTATTTAAAGTTTAAATAATCAATTAAATAATTTTACAGAGGAAAACTTTAGTCCAAAAATTAAATAAAATTCATATTTAGGTAGATCTCAATTTTATACAAATTTAGAAATTTGAATCACTCAAATTGGAGTTGAAACGCAAAAGTTATAAGCGTTTGAAGTTTTGAAATTCAAATCAATTATTAAACCGATTTATTAAATCATTTTCTTTTTCGGAAAATCATTTATTGCGTCAGCAGGGACACGTGGCAGCCTCTGATTGGTTGGTTGACGTCACCGTCCATGGACTTGGTCCACGCTTGGCTCGGGTCCATCGTGGACTTGGTCCACGATTCTACGTGTCGGCCGACATGTGGGCCCACTCGGGTAGCGTCATCGCCGACGTCGTGGGGCTCGGCCACTGGTCCGACAGTGGGACCCACCGATGACGTCATGGGTGACGTCGGCGCTACTGGGTCGTCGGCCCGACATGCGGAGCCCTCGACACGCGGGCGCGTGTCGGCGTCTACACGCACGCTGCGTGGGCGCCGGCCGCGTCGGTCCAACTTCCCGACACGTGGCGCAATCTCGACCGTTGATTTGGAATTCAACGGCCGCGATTAGATCCAGGGTTAACGTGTTGAATCTACTCGATGATCGTGGGCCGTTCGATCTAGATCGGACGGTCCAGATCTAATCCTATAATAATCACTACCACGGCACGTGGCGATTGTGAACCGTTGGATCTTGATCCAACGGTCCAGATCTAATCGGGTTTGGAACACGTGAACTCACCTCAACCGCACGATCAAGATCGGACGGCGCACAGAGTTCGCGAGGGCGATGGCGACGCGGCGGAGCTGCAGCCACCGGAGACGGAGACGACGACGAGCCCGACGGCGCTCCGGGGTCGTTCCGGCGAAGTGAGTGGTCTCTTCGGGTGCGCCTGGCTTCGGGGGTTCCGGTTCTGGGCTCCTTCTCGGCGGAAGACGACGGACGGCGGCGAGACGAGGCAAAAACCGCGCGGAGTGGCGCTCAACTACGGCGAAGCTCGCGACGGCAAACGGCGGCGGCTCAGGCGAGATGGCTCGAGGAACGGTGCGCAAGGATGAGGGCAACCTCGGGCGTGACCAGGGCTTTAAATAGCCTCGTTCGTGCCAGACGGAAACCTAATTTACACGGCGGGCGGCGCGCGGCGGAGTCCGGCTCGGACTCGGCGGAGACGACGACGCACAGCCGTCCACGTGGCACGATCAACGCCACGATCGCGACGGCGCGATCGGATCCGGCCGGATACGGCTCGAACCCAAGACGGCGGATCTCGGTAGTTGGATCTTGATCCAACGGTTGGGATTGATTAGGGTTGGGAGCTGGTTTGGTCGAGTCAAGCTGGCTCGGTCGGACTCGAGTCCGACTGGGTTCCGACTTCGATCGGATGAACAAGACTCGACCGAGTTGAATTTCCAGCGATTTAATATTTAAAATAATTCCCGGTAATTCATTTAATTCATTAAAAATAGCAAATGACTCGGAAAAATTTAAAAATTCTGGAAAATATTTTGGATTATTTTGGACTCAAATAAAATATTTCCAACAAAATTTTATTTGCAAAATTAAATTCTTTAATTATTTCAAAATGGAATAAATTCAAATAAATTCCAAATAAATCCAAATAAATTCCAAAAAATTCCAAAAATTCACCAAAGTACCAAATCACACATGAATTCAATAAGAGCAAAATTTTTGGGGTGTTACAAACCTCCCCCCCCTTAATAGAATCTCGTCCCCGAGATTCAGGGCTTACTAAAGGAATAGGTTTGGAAACTCTTTCTTCAAATCCTCTTCGCGCTCCCAAGTCGCTTCGCTTTCTTCATGGTTGCTCCACTGAATCCTACAGAAACGGGTTGACTTATTTCTGGTTTCTCGATCCATTGTGTCTAGAATCCTCACGGGATGCTCCTTATAAGTCAAATCCTCTTGCAACTCAATTGACTCTAGCGGTGTCTGTTCCTCAGGAACTCGGAGACACTTCTTCAACTGGGACACATGGAATACATCATGCACTCCTGCCAACGACTGTGGCAACTCCAGCTGATAAGCAACTTCGCCTCTGCGACTCAAAATCTTAAATGGTCCAACATAACGGGGTGCGAGTTTCCCTTTGGCATGGAACCTCTTAACTCCCCTGTGAGGCGTAACTCTGAGGTATACAAAGTCTTCTGGTTCAAAACGCAAATCTCGGCGACGATTGTCAGCATAACTCTTCTGTCGAGATTGGGCTATCTTCAACCTTTCCCTAATCATGGCGATCTGCTCTTCAGCCCCTTGAAGAATATCAGGCCCAAAGACACGGCGCCACGGTCTCATTCCAATTCAATGGCGTCCGACAGGTCGACCATACAAAGGCCTCAAAAGGTGACATCTCAGAACTAGCCTCGATAACTATTGTTGTAATCGAACTCGGCATACGGTAAACTCTTATCCCAAGAAGTAGCATAAGCTAATGCACAAGCTCTCAACATATCCTCCAGAATCTGGTTGACTCTTTCGGTCTGTCCGTCCGTCTGTGGATGATAAGTCAGATCAAGTTCAAACGGGTTCCCATGGCTTCATGCAACTTATTCCAGAACCTTGAGGTAAATTGGGTACCTCTGTCCGATACAATCCTCTTTGGCACTCCGTGCAAACAGACAATCCTGATCATGTATAATTCTGCTAATTTATCTCCCGAGTAAGTGGTCTTCACGGGGATAAAATGGCCTACTTTAGTCAAGCGATCCACTATAACCCATATGGAGTCATAACCTCCTTGAGTCTTTGGCAAACCGGTAATTGTCGGGACCCCGAATTTGCAAATCCGGACCCTCTGTGTATTCAGCACTAGTCCAGGAACGCGCTAGTGCACACAGTCTTAACATCGGTATATATCACAATCATACCAAACGATACTATCAAAGTACTTTATTTAAATAATCAAAGGGTTACTCGACCTTATGGCCAAGTTACAAATATATGCCTTGCAAGGCAGAACTTATTAAAAGAAAAATAATAGCAGCGGAAAATCAAATAAACTTCGTGGCGCCATCCAGTATACCACAGGCAACTGACTGGGCTCGCATCCCTAAGTAGACGGGTCCTCTTGGAGTTCCTCCTCCGAAATCGCGTAGTCTCCTCTTCAACTGGTATTGTGTTGAGGCAAGGGTGAGTACTTGGTACTCGACAAGTCATGCACAGAATGCAAGCTAATATACTATATGCATGGCTTAGTACAAAGGAATAGCTCAGGGTATATTTGCAAGAAATGCTTTTGACAAGTAATATAAGTAGATTCAAAGCAGAGAAATAAGTAAAGCATAAATAACTTTTCAAGAAGTTTAATAAACATTTTTCCCATCCTAAACCATATTTCCATCATCTTCCTTGTTAAACCAACCCATCTTTTCAAAACCAAGTTATTTTCGTAAAATCTAACCCTTGATTGTAATTCCGAGCATTGTCGATCACAGTGGACTCGGCTTATTCAAATAGATTCTACACTCTGCAGAGGTTATGCACTTTACCCACAAGATACAATCCACTCACCACGTCACCGTGAATCGCCATACAAGAGTATGCGAATGAGCGATCATAACAAAGCCTTACGGAAGCAACAAACAACACATGTGTTCCTCTCCGGTTCGTGCTCTAAACCATCACTTCCCTTAGACAATTCGAAGTATGGGACCAACACAAACTTAGATGGGTACCAGGCCACAGCCACGATACGCCTCCCCGCACAATCACACAAACGGTGTAATCGACACCCTGAGGCTCCACAAGTGAGTCCTTAGCGACTTAGTCAACTAGGGCCGTCCCATTCCAGCCATGTGGTTGCAAGTATGACCCAGTTCAAAGGCTTGCAAGGTTAAGTCCTTAGAGTGACCAGGGCAAGACTACCCGAAAAACCAAATCAACACTCCCAATGCCACACCGGCCCACTGATTACTCTTGCCACATGCCCCTGGCCGAAAAGCGTTTATCAAACCCCGCTTGATTACCATGCACCACGTGCCATCAACATCACATGATACTTTTCCAAAACAGGTTCAATATATCATTAAGTCAATATTAGCATTTGATTATCCAAAATCATGTCATGAGCACGAAAGTGTGTCTAAGCAAGATACTACAACGGTCTAAACCCATGTTGGCAATTTAATAATGTCCAACTAGTAAACCACAACTAGGGTGACAAAGGGTCATGGCACATACTTAAGTAATCAAGGTGTCATATAGCAAATTGGTATTTATCTAACCCCCATGTTTAAACAAAGTATCTTTCTAATTGAATTAGCATGCAATAGTTTAAATCAAAATAGATTTCGAAATAGGATCAATATGGTCAAAGCACAACTTGCCTTCAAAAAGCACTTGCTCTTGGTCTTGAGTTGGATCCTGAGTCAATACTTCTCCTTCGAATCCCTCCCAGACTTCAACGTCTACTCGTAAAGCGTGCAAATAGCAAATACACAAATAAACACTATGCAAAAAGATCCCAAAACTCCAAATAAAATCCATAAACAGAGAGAACATAATTTTCTGGATTTTTAGAAACTGGAATCGTTCAAATCGGAGTTAAAATGCAAAAGTTATGATTTATTAAAGTTTAAATAATCAATTAAATAATATTACAGAGAAAACTTTAGTCCAAAAATTAAATAAAATTTATATTTAGGTAGATCTTAATTTTATACAAATTTAGAAATTTGAATCACTCAAATCGGAGTTGAAACGCAAAAGTTATAAGCGTTTGAAGTTTGAATCTAAATTTGAAATCATTATTCGAATTAATAAATCATTTTCTTTTTCGGAAATTAATTATTGCGTCAGCATGGACACGTGGCAGCTCCTGATTGGCTTGCTGACGTCAGCCGGTCCATGGGCTCGGTCCACGCTCGGCTCGGGTCCACGGTGGACTCTGTCCACGGCTCCACGTGAGACTGACATGTGGGCCCCACCGCCCGGCCGGGTTTCACGCACGCAGCGTGGCTGCCGGGTGACACGTGGGCCCTCGACTCGCGGGTCAGCGTGTCGAGACACGCTCCCCAGCGGCGTGGCGCGGCTGAGCACACGCGTGGCACAATCTCGCCGTTGATTTGAAAATCAACGGTCGGATTGGATCTAGACCTCACGCTCAAAACTACACGGTTGATCCGGCCGTTCGATCTAGATCGGACGGTCCAGATCTAACCCTATCGCTACAACGCAACTAACCACAACCGCATTTATCTAAATCTAACGGTTGAAACCTAATCAAGAACGGAAAGCGATAGCAGGCGACGTGGCCTCACCTCGTGCGTTGGATCTTGATCCAACGGTGCACCGAAGCTTCGCGGCGGCGATGGCTTGCGGCGGCGTTGCGGCTGCCGGGCCGAGGACGGGGACCACCCTAACGGCGCTTGGGCGTCTCGGCCAAGTGAGTGCACCCCGCGAGTGCGCCTCGGCGCATAGATTCTCGAATCCGGGCTTGAAGGCGGCGGAGGATGACGAACGGCGCGGAAGCGAAGAAAACTCCGTGGCGGCACTCCCCAAACTTGAGAAATCGCGAGGCGACGGCAGCGGCTTGGGCGTTGGAAACTAGGGCAATAGGCGCCAAGACACGAACGGCGATCCTCGGCGATAACCCACGCCTTAAATAGCCTCGGCGGCGTGCACTGGCGGAAACCTAATCGGACGCGGCTACGCGGCGAGTCGGCTTCGATTCTGGGAAGGAAGACGAAATCGTGGCCGTCCACGTGTCGCGCTCAACGGCCCGCGATCGCGACGGCGCGATCGGGTCCGTCCGGACACGGCTTTCGGTCGGTCGGCGGATCTCGGCCGTTGGATCTTGATCCAACGGTTGGGATCGATTAGGGTTAGAGTGGGTTCGGTCGAGTCAATCGGCTCGGTCGGACTCGAGTCCGACTCGGTCGGATGAACGATACTTGACCCGAGTTGGATTTTCCAGCTAATTAATATTTAAAATAATTCCCGATAATTCATTTAATTCATTAAAAATAGCAAATGACTCGAGAAAAATTCGAAAAATTGGAAAATATTTTGGATCATTTTGGACTCAAATAAAATATTTCCAACAAAAATTTATTTGCAAATTTAAATTCTTTAATTATTTCAAAATGGAATAAATTCAAATAAATTCCAAATAAATCCAAATAAATTCCAGAAAATTCCAAAAATTCACCAAAGTGCCAAATCACACATGAATTTAAGAAAAGCAAAATTTTGGGGTGTTAAAAAAATCCACCCCTTAATAGAATCTCGTCCCAGAGATTCAGGGCTCACTAAAAGAATAGGTTTGGAAATTCTTTCTTCAAATCCTCTTCGCTCCCAAGTCGCTTCACTTTCTTCATGTTTGATCCACTGAACTCTACATACACGGGTTGACTCGTTTCTAGTTTCTCGATCCATTGTTTCTAGAATCCTCACAGGTTGCTCCTTATAAGTCAAGTCCTCATGCATCTCAATTGACTCTATCGGTGTGCATTCCTCAGGAACTCGGAGACACTTCTTTAATCGGGACACATGGAATACATCATGTACTCACGCCAACGATTGTGGCAACTCCAAATGATAAGCAACTTCGCCTCTGTGGCTCAAAATCTTAAATGGTCCAACATAACAGGGTGCAAGTTTCCCTTTGGCATGGAACCTCTTAACTCCCCCGAGAGGCGTAACTCGAGGTATACAAAGTCTTCGGTTCAAAACTCAAATCTCGGCGACGATTGTCGGCATAACTCTTCTGTCGAGATTGGGCTATCTTCAGCCTTTCCCTAATTATGGCGACCGCTCTTCACCTCTTGAAGAATATCAGGCCCAAAGACACGGCGCTCGCCGGTCTCATTCCAATTCAATGGTGTCCGACAGGTCGACCATACAAAGGCCTCAAAAGGTGACATCGTAAACTAGCACGATAACTATTGTTGTAACTAAACTCGGCATACGCAAACTTTTATCCCAAGAGGTAGCATAAGCCAATGCACAAGCTCTTAACATATCCTCCGAATCTGGTTGACCCTTTCTGGTCTGTCCATCCGTCTGTGGATGATAAGTCATCTTGAAGTTTAAACGGGTTCCCATAGCTTCATGCAACTTATTCCGGAACCTTGAGGTAAATTGGGTACCTCTCGTCCGATACAATCCTCTTTGGCACTCCGTGCAAACAAACAATCTGATCATGTATAATTCCGCTTAATTTATCTCCGAGTAAGTGGTCTTCACGGGATAAAATGGGCTACTTTAGTCAAGCGATCCACTATAACCCATATGGAGTCATAACCTCCTTGAGTCTTGACAAACCGGTAATGAAATCCATTCCGATTTCCTCCCACTTCCACTCGGTATTTTCGGTACAGAGCAATCCTCGCTGGTCTCGATGCATTGCCTTGACTCTCGGCATACGTCGCACAATGCAACATGGTCGGCAACTTCACGTTTCATACTCGGCCACCAGAATCTCTCCTTCAGATCCTGATACATCTTGGCGCTTCCAGGATGAATCGAGTACTTAGAGTCATGGGCTTCTTCCAAAATCAGTTGCTTTAACTCCTTTTTGTTAGGCACACAAATGCGATCCTTCATCCATAACGTGCCTTGCTCATCCAACTTGAAGTCCTCTGCCTTGCCTTCCTCCTTGATGGACTTAATCCTGCGGATCTTGTCATCATCCTTCTGTCCTTCTCGGATCTGATCCTCTAGGGTAGGCTTTACTTCTAATGCGGCCAAGAATCCGCTAGGTACAACCTCAATCTTCATCTTTCGAAAATCCTCACATAACTCATCCTGACTTGTGGCTAGCAACGCACTCACGGTATGGCTTTTCCGACTCAGAGCATCGGCTACCACGTTGGCCTTCCCGGGATGGTAATGGATTCCAACATTATAGTCCTTGATCAACTCTAACCATCTCCTTTGCCTCATATTCAGATCCGACTGGGTGAATATGTACTTAAAACTCTTATGATCCGTATATACTTCACATCTGTTTCCAATCGAGATAGTGACGCCATATCTTCAAAGCATGCACTACGGCGGCTAACTCTAGGTCATGTGTCGGATAATTTTCCTCATGCGGCCTCAATCGCCTTGATGCATAAGCGATTTACCTTTCCATTCTCGTGATCAAGACACATCCAAGTCCTTGGCGCGATGCGTCACAATAAATATCGAAGCTTTGAGCAACATCCGGTAGAACTAACACCGGTGCCGATGTCAATCGCTTCTTCAGCTCTGAAATCCTTCCTCACATTCTCAAGCGCCCATGCAAACTTCTTTTCCTTCTTCACAATTGCGTAAGAGGTTTCGCAATTGTCGAAAAGCCTTCGATGAAAGCAGCGGTAATACCCTGCCATTCCAAGGAAACTCCGAATGGGTCACGCTTCTTGGCTGCTCCCAATGTAACACGCCTTCTACTTTGCTTGGATCTACGGCGACTCCTTCATGCGGTCATTACATGTCCAAGAAACTCCACCTTGTCCTTCCAAAAATCACACTTTTGAACTTGGCGAAAAGTTGCTGTTCCTCGGCTTTTCCAAAACTCGCCTTAAGTGTTCGGCATGTTCATCCTCTGTCTTGGAGTAGACTAGGATATCGTCTATGAACACGACGACAAACTTGTCCAAATATTCCATGAACACCTTATTCATCATATTCATGAAATAAGCTGGCGCATTAAATCGATCCAAAGGACATAGCGTAAACTCGTAATGTCCATATCTTGACGAGAATGCAGTCTTGAATATCTTACGATCGGATCTTCAATCGATGGTATCCCGATCTCAGATCAATCTTGAGAGAAAACTCCGGCTCCTCTTAACTGATCAAACAAATCATCAATCCTGGGTAGCGGATACTTATTCTTCACGGTGACTTCATTGAGTGCACGGTAGTCAATGCACATCCTGAAACTCCCGTCCTTCTTCTTGACAAACAAAACTGGTGCTCCCCACGGCGCATTTAACTTGGTCTCGATAAATCCTTTCTCCATTAACTCTTCCACTGTTTCTTCATCTCTACCAACTCCTCGGTAGACATCCGATAGGGTCTCTTTGCTATCGGTCTGTGCAGTACAAGCTCTATCACAAACTCTATGTCCCGCCGCGGCATACCGTAGATCTTCGGGGAAAACATCGGGTACTCACTCACTCTGGAACATCCTCTATGCTGATTGCCTTGGTAATGTTAACCATCAACTGTCCATCTCTAACTGCAGTGGCTTGAAATTCCACTTTCTTCCCATACGGGCTCTCAACTGAGATAGTTCTTCGTCCACAATCCAATACAGCCTTGTGCTTGGATAACCAATCCATTCCCAATATAACATCTAAGGTCTGGGTCTCCAAAATTATAAGGTTTGCTAGGAACTCTATTCCATCTATTAGTATTCTCACCCCGGAACATCCTACTTCCGTTCGGAGTTCGGAACCAGGGGTTTGAACTAAAAGCATGCACTTAAGTCTTGCAATTCTCAAGTCATTTCTAGTAGCAAAGCCTTGCGAAACAAACGAATGCGAAGCTCCAGAGTCAAACAAAATCAAGCAGTGTATCGAGTTAACAAGTAACTTACCCAAGATGACGCCTGTAGCATTTTGCAAAGGTGCATTTGCGGTGACATGGTTGACTCGGCCTCTCACCACGATGCAGGGTATGGCTCTAGTCTTTGGCGTCCTAGCTGGGGTGGTTCCTAGATTGAAGCGAATCGGGTCGCTCTCGCTGTCTTCTTTGGACAAGCTGTTGGCAAAGTGTCTGGCTCGTTGCAGCTTGTAGCGGTGTCTCACTGTTCCTATCGCACAGGGTAGCGTTTCTAGCGGGGCTGGGTGCAGTAGTTTTGATTGGCAGGTCTTGGTGGGATGGTGTCCTTGTTGCATTCTCGTGGTTGGAATCAAGAATTGATTTGGTGCAACTCTCAAGCGGCTGTTCGTTCCTCGACGTGATCCTTCTTTGTTGCATCCTGCGCTTCTGTTCTCATCCAGTTCCTTGCGCTTGTCCTCAAGAATAAGCGCCTTATTCACCAACTCTTGGAAATCTGGAAAGGTGTGGGTGATCAACCCTACTTGCAATCTGAGTTAAGTCCCTTCATGAAACGAGAGTATGCCTGGATTTATCTCGTCGCTACATCCTCAGTGCGAGCGTGCTAAGCTGTGTGAACTTGTTCGTAGTCGGCCACTGGCTGATTACCTTGCTTGATGCTCAACTCCTCCTTCTTAAGGTCCATAATTCCTTCAGGCACGTGATCTGTCGGAATGCACCGTGAACTCCTCCCAAGTGATATCTTGAGGGTTCTCTGCGTGTACGAAGTTCTCCCACCATTCGTAATTTGTTCCTTCCAAGCGATGAGAAGCGTAAAGTACCTTCTCATTCCCTATGCATTGAGCTATGTGTAGCTTCCTCTCAATTGATCTTAACCAATCGTCGGCCTCCAACGGATTGGCATTCCCAGAAGAAAGTGGGTGGGTGAGTCCTCATGAACTCGGCGACCTTGTATTACGGCGTGGTCACGATTAACTTGATTAGCAGTGGCCTGAGCGGTGACGTGCTGCATTTGTTGCATCATAGCATGCATCAACTGGGTCTGAGCAGCAAGAAATGCTCCAAAATTCTGCACATCCAGTGGCGGTGCTGGTGCTCCATCATTGGGGTTTTACATTGGCGAGATCCACTCCCATTGCTTCCAAAGTTCCCACGGGTGTTCACCATCTGTTGATTTGCTCTAGGTTTAGAGATGAGAGGGAAACAAGAATAGACAAGTAATTTGGAACTTATGCGGGGCGAAAGGGGTAACTTTAAGGTCCATCTTTATTATTAATAACTTGGTATGGCTGCTTACAATGCCTAAGGGCCTTGCAACACATACTTTACACTCAGCAAACAAAGCAAATCCAAATCGAACTAACTCTGGAGTCTAACGCCTAAAGGGTGACTCTTTATTCTATGACGCGACTCGGCGAAGGAGTCTCACTATAGAACCTATGCTCACTCATCGAGAAAACCTCCACGGCCTGGGTGCGGATGCTGCGGCATAGGCGCGAAACGATCGCCATGTCCAGCGACTATGTCATCTGTGGTAGTCGAAGAAGCAGTGTCCTCATCGAGATCTGACTCCTCTGGATCTGGCTCGTGTAGCTCGAGTACTGGCTCTGGGTCTGGTCCGTACAAAGTCATCTCCAACTCGTCAATCCTTCGTAGAAGGTGTGCCACATACTCTTGAGCTTCCCGCCATCTGTTCTTCTCTGTCGTGATCTCCTTGCGGGCCTTCTGTAGCTCCTTGCTTGTATTATCTAGTACATCTTCCTGGGCGACGACGAATCGTGCCAACTGTGTAACCGTGGCATTCTCATCCTGAATCGTCTTCGGGTCAAGAAGGTTATCGCTGCGCGGATGATAACGGAACACCGTGCTTTCCAACTCTCTGGCGTGGATACTGGTAATGTGCCGCATTGCTCGTCGTGAAACTTCTTGGATACCCATCTGCATTGTAGATCTTCTAGCTGGCAGCGATGTATCGAGCGATTGCCTGGCCCCTCTTCCCGACAGTACCTCAATCCTCACTTCACTAGCCTTGTTCAATCCCGCTTGTCTGATCACTTCCACTTGGTATTGGGGCTTCTCAAAATCTCCGAGAGTTTGTAGCATGTGCCAAAGTTCCGCGGCGTGACCAACTCCTAGATCAACGTAGTTGAACTCTTCCTCCATCTGTCACAAGAGTGCTTTACGTAAGAACTCGGAATTTTTGAATTGTGACAAGGTAAGGAGAAATTTTAGCAAGAGACAAGAAAAGAGAGAAGGGGATAAGTCGAGATGTCATTTCTTATCTTGACAAATTTTTAGCTTTAGAAAATAGGTTTTATCCTCACTACGACCATTCTAACTTAGGGTTGAGCCTGCAGTCAACCTGGCTCTGATACCACCTCTGTCGGGACCCCGAATTTGCAAATCCGGACCCTCTGTGTATTCAGCACTAGTCCAGGAACGCGCTAGTGCACACAGTCTTAACATCGGTATATATCACAATCATACCAAACGATACTATCAAAGTACTTTATTTAAATAATCAAAGGGTTACTCGACCTTATGGCCAAGTTACAAATATATGCCTTGCAAGGCAGAACTTATTAAAAGAAAAATAATAGCAGCGGAAAATCAAATAAACTTCGTGGCGCCATCCAAAGATACCACGTGCAACTCGATCGGGCTCGCATCCCTAAGTAGACGGGTCCTCTTGGAGTTCCTCCTCCGAAACTGGCGTAGTCTCCTCTTCAACTGGTATTGTGTTGAGGCAAGGGTGAGTACTTGGTACTCAGCAAGTCATGCACAGAATGCAAGCTAATATACTATATGCATGGCTTAGTACAAAGGAATAGCTCAGGGTATATTTGCAGTAAACAGCTTTTGACAAGTAATATAAGTAGATTCGAAAGCAGTAGAAATAAGTAAAGCATAAATAACTTTTCAAGAAGTTTAATAAACATTTTTCCCATCCTAAACCATATTTCCATCATCTTCCTTGTTAAACCAACCCATCTTTTCAAAACCAAGTTATTTTCAGAAAATCTAACCCTTGACTGTAATTCCCGAGCATTGTCCAGTACCGTGGACTCGGCTATTCAAATAGATTCTACACTCTGCAGAGGTTATGCACTTTACCCACAAGATACAATCCACTCACCACGTCAGCCGTGAATCGCCATACAAGAGTATGCGAATGAGCGATCATAACAAAGCCTTTCGGAAGCCTCAAACAACACAGGTGGTCCTCTCCGGTACGTGCTCTACACCATCCCTTCCCTTAGCCAAGGCGAAGTATGGGACCAACACACCGTTAGATGGGTACCTGGCCCACGACCACGATACGCTCCCCGCACAATCACACAAACGGTGTAATCGACACCCTGAGGCTCCACAAGTGAGTCCTTAGCGACTTAGTCAACTAGGGCCGTCCCATTCCACCATGTGGTTGCAAGTATGACCCAGTTCAAAGGCTTGCAAGGTTAAGTCCTTAGAGTGACCAGGGCAAGACTACGAAAAACCAAATCAACACTCCCAATGCCACACTGGCCCACCTGATTACTCTTGCCACATGCCCCTGGCCGAAAATCGTTTATCAAACCCAGTTGATTACCATGCACCACGTGCCATCAACATCACATGATACTTTTCCAAAACAGGTTCAATATATCATTAAGTCAATATTAGCATTTGATTATCCAAAATCATGTCATGAGCACGAAAGGTGTCTAAGCAAGATACTACAACGGTCTAAACCCATGTTGGCAATTTAATAATGTCCAACTAGTAAACCACAACTAGGGTGACAAAGGGTCATGGCACATACTTAAGTAATCAAGGTGTCATATAGCAAATTGGTATTTATCTAACCCCCATGTTTAAACAAAGTATCTTTCTAATTGAACTAGCATGCAATAGTTTAAATCAAAATAGATTTCGAAATAGGATCAATATGGTCAAAGCACAACTTGCCTTCAAAAAGCACTTGCTCTTGGTCTTGAGTTGGATCCTGAGTCAATACTTCTCCTTCGAATCCCTCCGGCACTTCAACGTCTACTCGTAAAGCGTGCAAATAGCAAATACACAAATAAACACTATGCAAAAAGATCCCAAAACTCCAAATAAAATCCATAAACAGAGAGAACATAATTTTCTGGATTTTTAGAAACTGGAATCATTCAAATCGGAGTTAAAATGCAAAAGTTATGATTTATTAAAGTTTAAATAATCAATTAAATAATATTACAGAGAAAAACTTTAGTCCAAAAATTAAATAAAATTTATATTTAGGTAGATCTTAATTTTATACAAATTTAGAAATTTGAATCACTCAAATCGGAGTTGAAACGCAAAAGTTATAAGAGTTTGGTGTTTTAATATAAATGTGAAATCATTATTCGAATTAATAAATCATTTTCTTTTGGAAATTAATTGTTGCGTCGGCATGGACACGTGGCAGCTCTGATTGGCTTGCCGACGTCACCGGTCCATGGGCTCGGTCCACGCCGGCTCGGGTCCACGGTGGACTCGGTCCACGGCTCCACGTGAGACTGACATGTGGGCCCCACCTGCCAGCGCTGGGTTTCACGCACGCGTGACTGCGGCTGACACGTGGGCCCTCTGACTCGTGGGTCCCGCGTGTCAGAGACACGCTCCCCACGCGGCGTGGCGCGGTGAGCACCGCGTGGCACAATCTCGGCCGTTGATTTGAAAATCAACGGTCGGATTGGATCTAGACCTCACGTTCAAAACTACACGGTTGATCCGGCCGTTCGATCTAGATCGGACGGTCCAGATCTAACCCTATCGCTACAACGCAACTAACCACAACCGCATTTATCTAAATCTAACGGTTTGAAACCTAATCAAGAACGGAAAGCGATAGCAGGCGGCGTGGCCTCACCTCGTGCGTTGGATCTTGATCCAACGGTGCACCGAAGCTCGCGAGCGACGATGGCTTGCGGCGGCGTTGCTGCCGTGGCCGAGGACGGCGACCACCCTAACGGCGCCGGGCGTCTCCGGCCAAGTGAGTGCACCCCACGAGTGCGCCTCGACGCAAGATTCTCAGTCCGGGCTTGAAGGCGGCGGAGGATGACGAACGGCAGGAAACGAAGAAAACCCGTGGCGGCACTCCCCAAACCGAGAAATCGCGAGGCGACAGCGGCGGCTTGGGCGTTGGAAACTAGGGCAATAGGCGCGACACGAACGGCGATCCTCGGCGATAACCCACGCCTTAAATAGCCTCGGCAGCGTGCACCGGCGGAAACCTAATCGACGCGGCGCGGCTACGCTGGCGGCGAGTCGGCTTCGATTCTGGGAAGACGACGAATCGTGGCCGTCCACGTGTCGCGCTCAACGGCCACGATCGCCGCGGCGATCGGTCCGGTCCGGACACGGCTCGGTCGAGTCGGGCGGATCTCACCGTTGGATCTTGATCCAACGGTTGGGATCGATTAGGGTTAGGAGTGGGTTCGATCGAGTCAAGCGGCTCGGTCGGACTCGAGTCCGACTTCGATCGGATGAAACGATACTTGACCCGAGTTGGATTTTCCAGTAATTAATATTTAAAATAATTCCCGATAATTCATTTAATTCATTAAAAATAGCAAATGACTCAGAAAAATTCCAGAAAAATTCTGGAAAATATTTTGGATCATTTTGGACTCAAATAAAATATTTCCAACAAAAATTTATTTGCAAATTTAAATTCTTTAATTATTTCAAAATGGAATAAATTCAAATAAATTCCAAATAAATCCAAATAAATTCCAGAAAATTCCAAAAATTCACCAAAGTGCCAAATCACACATGAATTTAAGAAAAGCAAAATTTTGGGGTGTTACAGTAATGAAATCCATTCCGATTTCCTCCCACTTCCACTCAGGTATTTTCAGCGGTTGTAGCAATCCTGCTGGTCTCTGATGCATTGCCTTGACTCTCTGGCATACGTCGCACAATGCAACATGCTCGGCAACTTCACGTTTCATACTCGGCCACCAGAATCTCTCCTTCAGATCCTGATACATCTTGGCGCTTCCAGGATGAATTGACTACTTAGAGTCATGGGCTTCTTCCAGAATCAGTTGCTTTAACTCCTTTTTGTTAGGCACGCAAATGCGATCCTTTATCCACAACGTGCCTTGCTCATCCAACTTGAAGTCCTCTGCCTTGCCTCCCTCCTTGATGGACTTAATCCTGCGGATCTTGTCATCATCCTTCTGTCCTCGGATCTGATCCTCTAGGGTAGGCTTTACTTCTAATGCGGCCAAGAATCCCCTAGGTACTACCTCAATCTTCATTTTCTGAAAATCCTCACATAACTCATCCTGACTTGTGGCTAGCAACGTACTCACGGTATGGCTTTTCCGACTCAGGGCATCGGCTACTACGTTGGCCTTCCCGGGGTGGTAATGGATCCCAACATTATAGTCCTTGATCAGCTCTAACCATCTCCTCTGCCTCATATTCAGATCCGACTAGGTGAATATGTACTTAAGGCTCTTATGATCCGTATATACTTCACATCTGTTTCCAATCAGATAGTGACACCATATCTTCAAAGCATGCACTACGGCAGCTAACTCTAAGTCATGTGTCGGATAATTTTCCTCATGCGGCCTTAACTGCCTTGATGCATAAGCGACGACCTTTCCGTTCTGCATCAGCACACATCCAAGTCCTTGGCGCGATGCGTCACAATAAATATCGAAGCTTTGAGCAACATCCGGTAGAACTAACACCGGTGCTGACGTCAATCGCTTCTTCAGCTCCTGAAATCCTTTCTCACATTCTGGCGTCCATGCAAACTTCTTTTCCTTCTTCAACAGTTGCGTAAGGGGTTTCGCAATTGTCGAGAAGCCTTCGATGAAACGGCGGTAGTATCCTGCCATTCCAAGGAAACTCCGAATCTGGGTCACAATCTTGTTTGCTCCCAATGTAACACAGCTTCTACTTTGCTTGGATCTATGGCGACTCCTTCTGCGGTCATTACATGTCCAAGAAACTCCACCTTGTCCTTCCAAAACTCACACTTGCTGAACTTGGCGAAAAGTTGCTTGTTCCTCGCCTTTTCCAAAACTCGCCTTAAGTGTTCGGCATGTTCATCCTCTGTCTTGGAGTAGATTAGGATATCGTCTATGAACACGACGACAAACTTGTCCAAATATTCCATGAACACCTTATTCATCATATTCATGAAATAAGCTGGCGCATTCGTCAGCCCAAAGGACATAACTGTAAACTCGTAATGTCCATATCTTGACGAGAATGCAGTCTTCGGAATATCTTCTGATCGGATCTTCAACTGATGGTATCCCGATCTCAGATCGATCTTGGAGAAAACTCCGGCTCCTCTCAGCTGATCAAACAAATCATCAATCCTGGGTAGCGGATACTTATTCTTCACGGTGACTTCATTGAGTGCACGGTAGTCAATGCACATCCTGAAACTCCCGTCCTTCTTCTTGACAAACAAAACTGGTGCTCCCCACGGCGACGAACTCGGTCTGATAAATCCTTTCTCCATTAACTCTTCTAGCTGTTTCTTCATTTCTACCAACTCCTCGGTGGACATCCGATAGGGTCTCTTTGCTATCGGTCTGTGCAGTACAAGCTCTATCACAAACTCTATGTCCCTGTCTGGCGGCATACCAGGTAGATCTTCGGGAAAAACATCGGGGTACTCATTCACTACTGGGACATCCTCTATGCTGATTGCCTTGGTACTGTTAACCATCAACTGTCCATCTCTAACTGCCGTGGCTTGAAATTCCACTTTCTTCCCACACGGACTCTCAATTGAGATGGTCCTTCGTCCACAATCCAATACGGCCTTGTGCTTGGATAACCAATCCATTCCCAATATGACGTCTAAGGTCTGGGTTTCCAAAATTATAAGGTTTGCTAGGAACTCTATTCCACCTATCAGTATTCTCACCCCGGAACATCCTACTTTCGTTCGGAGTTCGGAACCAGGGGTTTGAACTAAAAGCATGCACTTAAGTCTTGCAATCCTCAAATCATTTCTAGTAGCAAAGCCTTGCGAAACAAACGAATCTGAAGCTCGAGTCAAACAAAACTGCTGCAGTGTATCGAGTTAACAAGTAACTTACCCAAGACGACGTCCATAGCATTCTGCGGTGCATCTGCGGTGACATGGTTGACTCGGCCTCTCACCACGTGCAGGGTGTGGCTCCTGGTCTTTGGCGTCCTAGCTGGGGTGGTTCCTAGGTTGAAGCGAATCGGGTCACTCCTGCTGTCTTCTTTGGACAAGCTGTTGGCAAAGTGTCTGGCTCGTTGCGCTTGTAGCGTCTCACTGTTCCTTCTTGTTGCCTCGAGTAGTGTTTCTAGCGGGGTGGGTGCAGTAGTTACGATTGGCAGGTCTTGGTGCTGGGGATGGTGTCCTTGTTGCATTCTCGTGGTTGGAATCTGAAGAATTGATTTGGTGCAACTCTCGGTCTTTGTTGCATTCCCTGGCGTGATCCTTGCTTTGTTGCATCCTGCGCTTCTGTTCTCATCCAGTTCCTTGCGCTTGTCCTCAAGAATAAGCGCCTTATTCACCAACTCTTGGAAATCTGGAAAGGTGTGGGTGATCAATCCTACTTGCAATCTGAGTTAAGTCCCTTCATAAAACGAGGTATGCGGATTTATCTCGTCGCTACATCCTCAGTGCGTAGCGTGCTAGGCGTGTGAACTTGTTCGGTAGTCGACCCTTTGGTGATTACCTTGCTTCTGCTCTGAACTCCTCCTTCTTAAGGTCCATGATTCCTTCAGGCACGTGATCTTTGTCGAATGCATTTGTGAACTCTTCCCAAGTGATATCTTGAGGGTTCTCTTGCGTGTACGAAGTTCTCCCACCATTCGGTATTTGTTCCTTCCAGTGATGAGAAGCGTAGAGTACCTTCACATTTCCTATGCATTGAGATATGTGTATCTTACTCTCGATTGAACTTAACCAATCATCGGCCTCCAATGGATTGTCATTCCCAGTGAAAGTGGGTGGGTGGGTTCTCATGAACTCTGATAGTCTCGTATTCTGGCGTGGTCCCGGATTAAATTGATTAGCAGTGGCCTGAGAGGTGACGTGTTGCATTTGTTGCATCATAGCATGCATTAATCGAGTGCAGGCAGCAAGAAAAGCTCCAAATTCTGCATATCCAAAGTGGCGGTGCTGGTGCTCCATCATTGGGGTTTTCTGTGGCGAGAACCACTCCCATTGCTTCCAAGGTTTCCACGGGTGTTCACCATCTCATCGGTTTGCTCTAGGTTTAGAGATGAGAGGGAAACAAGAATAGACAAGTAACATGGAACTTATGCGGGCGAAAGGGGTAACTTTAAGGTCCAACTTTATTATTAATAACTTGGTATGGCTGCTTACAATGCCTAAGGGCCTTGCAACACATAATGCACACTCAAGAAACAAAGCAAATCCAAATCGAACTAATTCTCGAGTCTAACGCCTAAAGGGTGACTCTTTCTTCTATGACGCGACTCGGCGAAGGAGTCTCACTATAGAACCTATGCTCACTCATCGAGAAAACCTCCACGGCCTGAATGCGGGTCTTTGTGGCATAGGCGAAACTTGATCGCCATGTCCGACAAGCTGTGTCCTCTATGGTAGTCGAAGAAGCGGTGTCCTCATCGAGATCGACTCCTCCGGATGCTGGCTCGTGTAGCTAAATCTTGGCTCTGGAGTGCGTCCGTACAAGGTCATCTCCAACTCGTCAATCCTTCGTAGAAGGTCTGCCACATACTCTTGAGCTTCCCGCCATCTGTTCTTCTCTCGCCGTGATCTCCTTGCGGGCCTTCGTAGCTCCTTGCTTGTATTATCTAGTACATCCTCCTGGCGACGACAAATCGTGCCAAGCGTATGGCAAGTGGCATCCTCATCCTGAATCGCCTTGGTCAAGAAGGTTATCGCTGCTTGCGGATAGTAGCGGAACACGTACTCTCCAATTCTCTGGCGTAGATACGGGTAATGTGCCGCATTGCTCGTCGTGATACTTCTTGGATACCCATCTGCATTGTAGATCTCTGGCGGCAGGTGTATCGAGGCGATTGCCTGGCCCTTTTTCCTAGCAGGTACCTCAATCCTCACGTCACAAGCCTTGATCAATCCCGCTTGTCGATCACTTCCACTTGGTATTGGGGCTTCTCAAAATCTCCGAGGTGCAGTAGCATATGCCAAAGTTCTGCAGCGTGACCAACTCCCGGATCAACGTAGTTGAACTCTTCCTCCATCTATCACAAGAGTGCTTTACGTAAGAACTCGAATTTTTAAATTGTGACAAGGTAAGGAAAATTTCAGCAAGAGACAAGAAAAGAGAGAAGGGGATAAGTCGAGATGTCATTTCTTATCTTGACAATTTTTAGCTTTTAGAAAATAGGTTTTATCCTCACTACGACCATTCTAGCTAGGGTTGAGCCTACTGTCAAGTATGGCTCTGATACCACCTCTGTCGGGACCCCGAATTTGCAAATCCGGACCCTCTGTGTATTCAGCACTAGTCCAGAACGCAGCTTAGTGCACACAGTCTTAACATTGGTAAATATCACAATCATACCAATCGATATTATCAAAGTACTTTATTTAAATAACCAAACTGGTTACTCGACCTTATGGCCAAGTTACAAATATATGCCTCGCAAGGCGAAACTTATTCAGAGAAAAGTAATAGCGGCGGAAAATCAAATAGCTTGTGGCGCCATCCCGTATACCACAGTAACTGATCGGGCTCGCATCCCTAAGTAGACGGATCCTCTTGGAATTCCTCCTCCGAAAGTGGCGTAGTCTCCTCTTCAAGCGGTGTTGTGTTGAGGCAAGGGTGAGTACTTGGTACTCAGCAAGTCATGCACAGAATGCAGGCTAATATACTATATGCATGGCTTGGTACAAAGGAATAGCTCAAGGTATATTTGCAGTAAACAGCATTTGAAAAGTAATATAAGTAGATTCGAAAGCAGTAGAAATAAGTAAAGCGTAAATAACTTTTCAAGAAGTTTAATAAACATTTTTCCCCATCCTAAACCACATTTCCATCATCTGCATTATTAAACCAACCCAACTTTTCAAACCAAAGTTATTTTTGAGAAAATCTAACCCTTGACTGTAATTCCCGAGCGATGTCCAATACCGCGGACACGGCTATTCGAATAGATTCTAAACTCTGCAGAGGTTATGCACTTTACCCACAAGATACAGTCAAACACCACAAAGGCGAGTTCCCGCAACAAAGTCTTTCGGAAACCTCTAACAATACAAGTGGTCCTCCCCGGTTATTGCGCACTAACCCTTCCCTTCGCTAAGGCGAAGTCTAGGCCAATCAACCGTTAGATGGGTACCTGGCCTCAGCCCGACGCCTCCCCGCATACAACTTACACAAAGGGTGTAGTTGACCTCCCGAGGTCCCACAGCACGTTATTAGCAACTTAGTCAACTAGGTCCGTCCCATTACAGACATGTGGTTGCACGTTAGACCCAGTTCAAAGGCTTGCAAGGTTAAGTCCTTAGGGTGACCAGGGCAAGACTACCCGAAGAACCAAATCAACATCCCCAATGCCACAACTGGCCCACCTGATTACTCTTGCCACATGCCCCGGTCGAAAACTGTTTATCAAACCCCAGTTGATTACCATGCACCACGTGCCATCAACATCACATGATACTTTTCCAAAACAGGTTCAATATATCATTAAGTCAATATTAACATTTGATTGTCCAAAATCATGTCATGAACACGTAGCAGGTCTAAGCAGTATACTACAACGGTCTAAACCCAGGTTGGCAATTTAATAATGTCCAACTAGTAATCCACAACTAGGGTGACAAGGGTCATGGCACATACTTAAATAATCAAGGTGTCATACAGCAAATTGGTACTTATCTAACCCCCATGTTTAAACCAAGTATTTTTCTAATTGAACTAGCATGCAATAGTTTAAATCAAAATAGGTTTCAAAATGGGATCAATATGGTCAAAGCATAACTTGCCTTCAAAAAGTACTTGCTCTTGGTCTTGAGTTGGATCTTGAGTCAATACTTCTCCTTCGAATCCTTCCGGCACTTCAACGTCTACTCGTAAAGCGTGCAAATAGCAAATACCCAAATAAACAATAGGAAAAAAGTGTCCAAACATCCAAATAAAATCCATAAACAGAAAGAACATAATTTTATGGATTTTTAGAAACTGGAATCATCAAATTTGGAGTTAAGACGCAAAAGTTATGATTATTTAAAGTTTAAATAATCAATTAAATAATTTTACAGAGGAAAACTTTAGTCCAAAAATTAAATAAAATTCATATTTAGGTAGATGTCAATTTTATACAAATTTAGAAATTTGAATCACTCAAATTGGAGTTGAAACGCAAAAGTTATAAGCGTTTGAAGTTTTGAAATTCAAATCAATTATTAAACCGATTTATTAAATCATTTTCTTTTTCGGAAAATCATTTATTGCGTCAGCAGGGACACGTGGCAGCCTCTGATTGGTTGGCTGACGTCAGCCGGTCCATGGACTTGGTCCACGCTTGGCTCGGGTCCATCGTGGACTCGGTCCACGATTCTACGTGTCGCTGACATGTGGGCCCACTCGGGTAGCGTCATCGCCGACGTCGGCGGGCTCGACCACAGTCGGCGACAGTGGGACCCACCGATGACGTCATGGGTGACGTCAGCGCTTGGCTGGGTCAGCCGCTGACATGCGGGCCCTCTGACACGCGGGCCGCGTGTCGGCGTCCTACGCCTGCTGGCGTGGGCCAGCCGACCGCGTCGGTCCAACTTCCCGACACGTGGCGCAATCTCGACCGTTGATTTGGAATTCAACGGCCGCGATTAGAACCAGGGTTAACGTGTTGAATCTACTCGATGATCGTGGGCCGTTCGATCTAGATCGGACGGTCCAGATCTAATCCTATAATAATCACTACCACGGCACGTGGCGATTGTGAACCGTTGGATCTTGATCCAACGGTCCAGATCTAATCGGGTTTGGAACACGTGAACTCACCTCAACCGCACGATCAAGATCGGACGGCGCCTGAGTTCGCGAGGGCGATGGCGACGCGGGCGGAGCTGCAGCCACCGGAGACGAGACGACGACGAGCGAGCCCGACGGCCCGGTCGTTCGGCGAAGTGAATGGTCTCTTCGGGTGCGCCTGGCTTCGGGGGTTTCGGTTCTGGGCTCCTTCTCGGCGGAAGACGACGGACGGCGGCGAGACGAGGCACAAACCGCGGCGGAGTGGCGCTCAACTACGGCGAGCTCGCGACGGCAAACGGCGGCTCAGGCGAGATGGCTCGGGGAACGGGTGCGCAAGGATGAGGGCAACCTCGGGGCGTGACCAGGGCTTTAAATAGCCTCGGCGTTCGTGCCCGAGACGGAAACCTAATTCTACACAGCGGCGGGCGCGGCGGCGGAGTCCGGCTCGGTCTCGGCGGAGACGACGACGCACAGCCGTCCACGTGGCACGATCAACGGCCACGATCGCACGGGCGCGATCGGATACGGCTCAAACGGTACGGGCGGATCTCAGCCGTTGGATCTTGATCCAACGGTTGGGATTGATTAGGGTTGGGAGCTGGTTTGGTCGAGTCAACTGGCTCGGGTCGGACTCGAGTCCGACTCGGGTTCCGACTCGGTCGGATGAACAGTACTCGACCCGAGTTGAATTTCCAGCGATTTAATATTTAAAATAATTCCCAGTAATTCATTTAATTCATTAAAAATAGCAAATGACTCAGAAAAATTCCAGAAAAATTCTGGAAAATATTTTGGATTATTTTGGACTCAAATAAAATATTTCCAACAAAATTTTATTTGCAAAATTAAATTCTTTAATTATTTCAAAATGGAATAAATTCAAATAAATTCCAAATAAATCCAAATAAATTCCAGCAAATTCCAAAAATTCACCAAAGTGCCAAATCACACATGAATTCAATAAAAGCAAAAAATTTTGGGGTGTTACACTCTAGGCGCATAAAAATGTGCTTTGCTGAAATTTGACCTAGCCTCAGTTCTTTCCTTCTTTTGCTGTTTGGCTAGTCTAAAGCAAAAATCTACTAAGTGTCCATCTCTACCACAATGAGTGCAAGTGTACTTGACATGATGTTTAGCTTTAATAGTAAAAGCACATTTTGCATTCATCATAGTAGAAGATAAAAAACCAGCAGATTGAAAAGCAATTTTCTTAGGCTCATTAGATAACTCAATTTTGCAAGGAGCCTGAACAACAGTGCGAGGTTTAGTTTGATATGTGGCATAAGGATCAAAACCTAAACCTCTCTTGTTTGTGCTAACCTTAGATTGATCCAAAATCATGTTCAACTTTTTCTTGCCATTAGTGAAACGTTCCAAAGAATTTTGCAAGTAATCAACTTTCTTAGCAAGAGTTAAACAATTATTGCAAGGAATATCGACCTTCCCTTTCTATTTACGACAAGTAGAGCATGAAAGAACCTCATGAGTAAGCAGATTATCAGTCAATTGAGAAACCCTAGCATTTGCATCTTTCAATTTTAATTCAAGAGTTGAGCATTTAGAACAAGAAGTTGAACCATGCAAATCATCAGTGGAACAGCTAGCATGTTTAACATGTTTCTCATTTTTCTCATTTAGATGCAACAGAAGAGCGTGTTCTTTCGTAAGCAAGGTGAGCTCGTTGTAAATTAAGTCACATGATTTACAAGTATCATCATCAGGAATCAATGTCTTAAGTCTTGCAATTTCAGCATTCAATGACTCCACAAAAATATCATGTTTCTTAATTTTTTTATCACGTTTGTCAAGTAATTTTCCAAGACGAGCAACAGCATTGGCTAATTCATCATAAGAAGGATCTACCTCATTGAAGTCGCTGTCATTGCCGTCCTCGGTGAAGCTATCCTTGCTGCTTGCCATGAGACACAATCCCATCAAATCATGCTTGCTTGGAGTTGCATCATCTTCGCTGCTCTCCGAGTCCACATCGCTCAAATTGAGTTGTTCAAGAGCGGAAAGAACTCAGTGAACCACCTTGCGGTTGACGAAGCTCTTCTTCTTCCTATCATTTGACGAGAACCTTTTCTTCTTATTCCTTCTGTCGTTGTCCTTCTCCTCCTTTGATGTTTTTCCTGCAAGCTTAGGACAATTTGTGCGAATATGGTTGAGGTCACCACACTCATAGCATCTTGGAGGACCACCTCTCTTTCTCATTCTCACATTCTGCAAAGCTTTGTTAAAGCGAGAAGAGAGTAGTGCCAGATCTTCTTCAAGAAATTCTTCAATTTGCTCATCTGTTAAAGAAGACACGGAGGACAGGGCAAAGCTAGAAGAAGAATTTGCATTTGACATGTTAGGGTTAGAGTTCAAAGCAATTGATTTAATATTACCTTTCCTTGCAAGAACATCCAACTCATGATTTTTCAATTTAGAATACAGAACATCTAATGTAAGTGTACTCATGACAGTAGATTCTCTAATGGATGTAACTTTCATCTCCCAAATAGACATGTCTAAAGCACCAAGCAATTGTCTAGCATTAGCAACATCATCAAAGCTAACTCCAACAGCACGAAGATTACTAAGAATTTTATTGAAACGTGCAAAGAAGTCATCTAGCGACTCACCGGGTTTCATCTCAAATCGCATGTATTCTTTTTTGTAAAGATCTTGACGAACCTCTTTAATAGTGTTAGAACCCTCATGGTAATCACAAAGAGATTTCCATACCTCATATGCGGATTTGAGATGGATCACACGGTCAAAGTCGCTGCGTCCCAAACCTTGGATGATCAAGTTGCGCGCCTTGCTGTTTGCTTCAACATGTGTGCGATTGGTGTCGTTGACGTTGTCGTTTGCAGGGACTTCATATGGCTTGTAGACCTTCTCCCAAATTGTGAAGCCTTGTGCTTGGATGAACGCCTCCATTTTGGCCTTCCAAAACTGAAAATCAACACCATCGAACACACATGGTTTTGTCGAATAACGATCCATTGATCTATTCACCGGTTAAGATAGAATAGAAAAACCTTTCTCTGATACCACTTGTAGGATCGAAGTATACGAATATAGCAATCAGAGGGGCGGTGAATGATTGTGCGGAAGCTAAAACCAAATTCTTGATCTATTAAAAGTTCACCCCAAAACAGAACCAAATAATTGCCTCGTTTTCGGTAAAAACAAAATGACAGAGATTTGGTAAAACGTGAATTCCCGGAGATCCAACCGTCGGCTCAATCTGAAATTTGGACACAGGAAACTAGATTCTAGCACGCATCGAACCCAAAAAGAATCATCTCGATCGGACTTACAGATCAAAAGTTATGAACCTCGCAATCTTGCTGTGACAGAAGATGACGAGAATTGATCTAACGTAAACTTGAAAGTTTAACAGAAACGACAAAAGTTTAATCAACTAAACTTAGAGAAACCCTAAATCAATTCTCTAAAAAGGTTTTGATGGATCAAATCAAGATAAAACTCAAAGAAAAAAACCAATCTAGAAAAGAACAAGCATGCAAACAAGAACCAAAACAGGAAACACTGTAGCAACGCGGTTACTGTAGCACGCAAGGATCTAGAAGAATTGATCTTTATTTCTTTTGTCTAAAGTACTCTCATCAAAAGAGTACAAACCCTAAAACTGAGCTTGAGGCTCTCAATGCTCTCAGCTCCGATTGATGCCCTTCAACAGGAGACACCCCTCCTATTTAAAGGAGCAAAACACAAGGAGTTCTGAATACAATTCCTAATCTAGAAGGAGTATGTATTCAACACAACTCCTCTTGGCCCAACCTGGCCGAGTACAACTCTTGCACGCATATGGCAACCCTACCATACTCAAGTGACTAACACTTTGCACGCGTATGGCCACCTGCCATATTCACGTGACTAACACTTTGCAGGCGAATGACCTCCTGCCATTCTCACATGACTAACCATTCTTCATGTGCACCATTCTCTTAGCCCGAACGTCCCGCATGACATACTTGACCACCAAGACCTCAGTTCCTCCCTGAACCTAGTTCCGGTCCCGTCATCGACCACGTTCGTCTTCGAGCAATACCTGCACATGAAGAAACCACAAAACAATTCCGAGCACAAGTCCACGACTTGACTCTCATCAATCCATGCAAATACTCACACGAGCATTGCATAAAGTCCACTTCAAGCATCATGAAATTCTCACAAATTTCATAATCTCAAAAACAAATCGAACACAATTCCAATTTTGCTCAAAACCCTAATCGAGCAAAAACGCATTCACGACGGACCAAAAAATATGGTCCAGCGTACACATGAAAAAGTCACTTAAAAAACCATTCACAACGGACCAACAAAATCGGTCCGGTGTACAAGTGAAAGTCTTGGTTTCAAGAAGAAATCATTCCGACAAAAACACGTTCACGACAGACTAAAAGAAATCAGTCTGTCATACATGCGAAATCAATCCTCAAAAAGCCGTTCACGACTGACCAAAGAAATTGGTCCGACGTACATGCAAAACTTACTGGTTTCTTGGAAAATTGAGTCCAGCTCATGATCTCAAGAGCACTTCCACGATAGACCCAAAAACTTGGTCCGTCGTACATGCGATGACTGCTATTTTCTTGAAAAATTGAGTTTGGCACAAGAGCTCAAAAACATGTGCACGACAGACCCAAAAACTTGGTCCGTCGTACACAAAATCGGTTCGGCGCAAAAGGACTCAGATTCATGTATACAACAGACCAAAAAACTTGGTTTGTCGTACATGGGAAAATGAGGTTGCCCAAGCATGTTTACGACAGACCAACAAATTTGGTCCGTCGTAGAAGGGAAACTTACTGTTTTCTTTAAGTTTGGTCCGGCGCCAAAGCGAAACTTACTGTTTCTTGTCAAATTGTCAAAACACATGAACAAACACATTTTGCAAATTCAATTCTAAGCCAATTTTTCAGCACATGATTTCACAATCTCCCCCTTGATGAAAACATTGGCAACACCACTAAGAATTGAACATTTGGCATTCACTTTACAAAAGATTTTGAAATCCAAAGGATCAAGGACCAAAAAGAGAAAACACAGAATTGCCCCTTTGACCAAAATGCAGAACAAAATCTCCCACTGAGAAGGAAAATGTGTGTGAATGTGCAATGTGCCCAAAAATTTCAAAATTCTCCAAACTACTCCCAAAATTCTCAAATTTCCAAAAACAACTCCCCCTTTTTCTTTAAACTTTTCAGCGATTCCCAAATTTCTCCCCCTTTGACAATGGATTCATCATGAGTACAAAAGAGAGAACAGGTTCAAAATTTTTCCTGTAGCAAAGATTTCACAAGGAGAAACAAGGGAGTGCCAAGATAGGAAAAGATGAGCTCATTCGATCATATAACCTTATATATCACATAATATACAAAATCCATGATCTTGATGTGATTTTAACAAGTTAGGGAATGACATGCATCTCAACCTCAATTCAGTCAACTATAGCCAAGCAAAACCTTTAGTAGAAAAACAAAGGCTCAAAGTTGAAGCAAATAACAAATCAGGTCGAGCAAGTAGTTTCAACTCCAATCTAGTGGACCAATTTAATCTTTAAACAGTAAACTGCATGTGGCATGCTTGAAGCATACTTCTTTTATTTCCTTGGAGTGGCATGCTTGAAGCATACATCTTGTCTTTTGAGGGAACGGCATGCTTGAAGCATACATCTTATCTTTTAGGGAAAGCACCCTGAAGCACATAACTTGAGGTTTTTTGCTTTTAACAACCCTTTTTTTAAACTGATTCCCTTTTCCTTTACTTTTTCTTTGATTGTAAACATGCAAAAGTGATTAAACGGTCTTATGAAAGAGTAAAGTTGAAACCACACTTGCTTCATAGCCCAAATTTGTCAAGAGGATTCAATATCAAGCCTAGAAGAGTGAGATATCACAGAGTATTTAGCTATAGGCAATCAGTCCAGGGAATTTCGCAATATCATTTTTAGTTCAAGTGAGACAATTAGATTATCATATATTAGCTCAATTACATAACATATAAAGAAATATGATAAAGTGAGCTCATCAAGTGAAAGAACTTGGCAAGGAAACTCCCCCTCAAAACAAACCCATTGGATGAACAATCCCAAGTTCTCCCTGAATAAAAGCAAAACGAGAAGAAGGCAAAGGTTTTGTGAAAATGTCTGCCAATTGATGTTCAGTATCCACATGATGAAGCACAATGTTGCCTTTTTCAACATGATCTCTAAGAAAGTGAAATCTGATGTCAATGTGTGTTGTTTCTAGAGTGTTGCACGGGATTCTTAGCAATGCAAATTGCACTAGTGTTATCACACAAAAGAGGAACACTATCCAAATTAACCCCATAATCTTTAAGTGTAGCTACTATCCAAAGAATTTGAGAACAACAACTAGCAGCAGCCACATATTCAGATTCATGATTGATTGTGCAACAGAAGATTGTTTTCTAGATGACCATGCAATAAGAGAATTGCCCAAGAAATGACATGTACCAGATGTACTTTTTCTATCAATTCTACATCCTCCAAAATCAGCATCAGAAAAGGCTCTTAAACTAATGCATGAGGAAGCAGAAAACCAAATGCCAAAATCTTGAGTTCCATGAAGATACCTAAAAATTCGCTTGACAGCTTGTCGATGTGAAGCACGTGGGGAAGCTTGAAAACGAGCACACAAGCACACAACAAATTGTATATCCGGCCTTGATGCAGTGAGGTACAAAAGTGAACCTATCATGCTTCTATATTCCTTTTGATCAACCGGCTCACCATCTTCATCCGGATCAAGTGTGCAAGCGCTCTCCATGGGTGTCATGATCGGTTTGCTGTTTTCCATCCCAAATCTATGCAACAAGTCTTTTGTGTATTTGCTTTGATGCACAAAAGTACCATCCTTTGTTTGCTTGATTTGAAATCCCAAAAAGTATGTCAACTCACCCATCATACTCATCTCAAACTCCTTCCTCATTGTTTTAAAACTCAGACACTAAAACATGAGAGGAACCACCAAAGATAATATCATCAACATAAATCTGAACGAATAGTTGATCATTGCCTTGCTTGAGTAAAGAGAGTTTTGTCAACCTTTCCCATTGAAAACCCCTTTCAAGTAAAAAGGTTTTTAGCCTATCATACCATGCTCTAGGGGCTTGTTTCAAACCATACAAAGCTTTTGATAGTTTGAACACATGATTTGGAAACTTTGGATTTTCAAAACCAGGTGGTTGCTTGACAAAAACCTCCTCATTTATGTAGCCATTAAGAAAAGCACTTTTCGCATCCATTTGATACAATTTGAAACTTTTGGATGCAGCAAATGCTAAAAGGATTCTAATGGCTTCAATTCTAGCAACAGGAGCAAAGGTTTCATCAAAATCTAAGCCTTCAATTTGAGTGTAACCTTGAGCAACCAATCTAGCCTTGTTTCTAACAACAACACCATCCTCACTTTGTTTATTTTTGAAAACCCATCTAGTTCCAATAACATTAAAATCAGGAGGTGGTGAGACAAGTTTCCAAACTTTATTTTGTTCAAAATTCTCTAATTCTTCATGCATGGCATTGATCCAAGATTCGTCAGATAATGCATGAGATATATCTTTGGGTTCAAAAGAAGCCACTAAAGCAGAATGAGCATTAGTGTCAGAATAAATAAACCTGGATCGAGTGACTCTCTCATTTAGGTCTCCAATCATTTGTTCAGATGGATGCATTTTTTGAATGTGCAAGGGAGCATTGGCTTTTGAGACTTCTCCTTCTCCTTCTTCATTTTCAGCATGTACAGATGATGTTGTAGCTTGAGGATGGTTAGCTGTAGGTGATGTAGTAGTAGGTGCCAAAGGTGCTACAGCTTGTTGTGCATTAGGAAGAGTCAAGACCTCATCTTCATCATCATCATTATCTTCAAAGATTTTCTCCCCCTGAACATATGCGTCTGTACCTCCATCACTTAGACTAGTGCCTGGACTAGACTCATTAAAAGTAACTTCACAAGTTTCCACAATTTTGTTAGTCTCCGAAACAAGCACACGATAGCCTCGAGTATGAGCAGGATATCCAAGAAAAATGCCATCAGTTGATCTAGCTTCAAATTTATCAATATTTCCAGATTTCAAGACAAAACATTTGCATCCAAAAACTCGAAAGTGAGAAACAGAAGGTCTATGTCCAAACCGAAGCTCATATGGAGTCTTACCCAATTTTGATCTCAGAAACACACGGTTTGAAACATAACAAGCAGTTGAAATCGCTTCAGCCCAAAAATTTCTATGAGTGTGATGCTCATCTAGCATAGTTCTAGCCATTTCAACTAACGTTCTATTTTTCCTTTCAACTACACCATTTTGTTGAGGCACTCTAGGAGATGAAAATTGATGATCAATTCCTTTTTCAGCACAAAAGAGATCAAAGGAAGTATTTTTGAATTCAGTTCCATTATCACTTCAAATAGCTTTGAGAGCTCTTGGATGGTCAACAGAAAGCCTAAGAACAAGATTTCTAAAATGACTAAAAGCCTCATCCTTAGATGCCATAAAATACACCCAAGTGTATCTGGAAAAATCATCAACAATCACAAGCACATACCGTTTGCCTCCAAAGGATTGAACTCGAGATGGTCCAACAGTGTCAAGATGTAGTAGCTGTCCTGGAGCGTTTGTCATCACCATGGTAAGAGGTGGATGTGAACCTGCAATCATCTTACCATGTCTACAAGAAGAGCAAACTAGATTGCTATCACCCTTAAGCTTAGGTAAGCCACGAATGAGATCTAATCCACTTACACGAGTAAGATGATCAAAACCAACATGACCAAGTCTACGATGCCAAAAGAATAAATCTTTAGAAACATTAGCAACTAGACACCTATGCTTAGAAGAAGGTGATGTATCAAAATCAGCTTTAAATACTCTTCCAAAACGTGAAATCCTGAAAACAAGATCACCTGAAGCATGTAGCACTTTGCATTTATTTTTCTTAAAACTTATTTCAAGATCTTCATCAAGCATTTGTGAAATAGAGAGCAAGTTATATTTCAAGTTTTCAACCAAAGCCACATCCTTGAACATAAACTTGTCACTTACCTTTACTGTACCTTTTGCCACAACAGAAGAGGAAGAAGCATCTCCAAAAGTAACACTTTCAGCACGAGATGCACGAGTGAGGGAGGAGAACCAATTCTTATCACCGGACATGTGGCGTGAGCATCCGGAATCCACTAACCATATGTTCTCCTTCCTCGCGCGAGAAGCCTACATAGCAACAAAGCATCTACCTCATTGAAGTCGCTGTCATTGCCGTCCTCGGTGAAGCTATCCTTGCTGCTTGCCATGAGACACAATCCCATCAAATCATGCTTGCTTGGAGTTGCATCATCTTCGCTGCTCTCCGAGTCCACATCGCTCAAATTGACTTGTTCAAGAGCGGAACGAACTCGGTGAACCACCTTGCGGTTGATGAAGCTCTTCTTCTTGCTATCATTTGACGAGAACCTTTTCTTCTCATTCCTTCTGTCGTTGTCCTTCTCCTCCTTTGATGTTTTTCCTGCAAGCTTAGGACAATTTGTGCGAATATGGTTGAGGTCACCACACTCATAGCATCTTGGAGGACCACCTCTCTTTCTCATTCTCACATTCTGCAAAGCTTTGTTTAAGCGAGAAGAGAGTAGTGCCAGATCTTCTTCAAGAAATTCTTCAATTTGCTCATCTGTTAAAGAAGACACGGAGGACAGGGCAAAGCTAGAAGAAGAATTTGCATTTGACATGTTAGGGTTAGAGTTCAAAGCAATTGATTTAATATTACCTTTCCTTGCAAGAACATCCAACTCATGAGTTTTCAATTTAGAATACAGAACATCTAATGTAAGTGTACTCATGACAGTAGATTCTCTAATGGATGTAACTTTCATCTCCCAAATAGACATGTCTAAAGCACCAAGCAATTGTCTAGCATTAGCAACATCATCAAAGCTAACTCCAACAGCACGAAGATTACAAAGAATTTTATTGAAGCGTGCAAAGAAGTCATCTAGCGACTCACCGGGTTTCATCTCAAATCGCATGTATTCTTTTTTGTAAAGATCTTGACAAACCTCTTTAATAGTGTTAGAACCCTCATGGTAATCACAAAGAGATTTCCATACCTCATATGCGGATTTGAGATGGATCACACGGTCAAAGTCGCTGCGTCCCAAACCTTGGATGATCAAGTTGCGCGCCTTGCTGTTTGCTTCAACATGTGTGCGATTGGTGTCGTTGACGTTGTCATTTGCAGGGACTTCATATGGCTTGTAGACCTTCTCCCAAATTGTGAAGCCTTGTTGTAGGATCGAAGAATACGAATATAGCAATCAGAGGGGGGGTGAATGATTGTGCGGAAGCTAAAACCAAATTCTTAATCTATTAAAAGTTCACCCCAAAACAGAACCAAATAATTGCTTCATTTTCGACAAAAACAGAAAGACAGAGGTTTAGTAAAACGCGAATTCCCGGAGATCCAACCGTAGGATCGATCTGAAATTTGGACACGAGAAACTAGATTCCAATATGAATCGAACCCAAAAAGAATCAGCTCGATCGGACTTACGGATCAAAAGTTATGAGCTTCGCAAGCTTGCTAATCCAGAACTTGACGAGAATCAATCTAATCAAAACTTCAAGATTAAACAAGATCTTCAAAAGATTTATCAACAAAACTTTGAGGAACACTAGATCAATACCCTAGAAAGGTTTTTGATGGATCAAATCAAGATGAAACTCAACGATCAAAAACCAATCTAGAATTAGAACAAGCATGCAAACAAGAACCAAAACAGAAAACACTGTAGCGACGTGGTTATCAGAGCACGCAAAAATCTTGGAAGAATTGATCTTTATTTCTTGTCTAAAATACTCTCATCAAAAGAGTACAAACCCTAAAACCAAGCTCAAAGCTTGATGCGCTCAGCTCTACTTGATGCCTTTCAACAGAGACCCCACCTATTTAAAGCACCAACCCACAAGGAGTTACGAATACGATTCCTATTCCCTAGAAGGAATCTGTATCCAACACAACTCTACTTGGCCCAACCTGGCCGAGTACAACTCTTGCACGCGTATGGCAACCCTACCATACTCACGTGACTAACACTTTGCACGCGTATGGCCACCTGCCATACTCACGTGACTAACACTTTGCACGCGAATGACCTCCTGCCATTCTCACGTGACTAACCATTCTTCATGTGCACCATTCCCTTAGCCCGAATGTCCCGCATGACATCCTTGACCACCAAGACCTCAGTTCCTCCTGAACCTAGTCCCGAACCTCAGTTCCTCCATGAACCTAGTTCCGGTCCCGTCATCGACCACATTCGTCTTCGAGCAATACCTGCACATGAACAAATCACAAAACGATTCCGAGCACAAGTCCACGACTTGACTCAATGTCAATCCATGCAACTACTCACATGAGCATTGCATAAAGTCCACTTCAAAACACACATCATGAAATCATCACAAATTTCATAATCTCAAGGTCAAACCATTTCAATTCTTGCAAAACATCCAAACTGAGCAAAACACGTTCACAACGGACAAGAAATAAAAACCCTAGAAAAAGTCCATTCACGACGGACAAGAAATCTCTGTCCGGCCAGACATGTGAAACTCTCGGCCCAAGAAGAAAACATTCCGGTGAAAACACGCTCACAACGGACCCAAAAACTTTGTCCGTTGTTCATGCGAAATCAATCCTCAAAGCCGCTCACGATGCACTCCAAAAACTTTGTCCGTCGTACATGCGAAACTTACTGGATTCTTGGAAAATAGGGTTTGGCTCATGCGCTCAAAAACATGTTCACGACGGACACAAAAACTTTGTCCGTTGTACATAGGAGAAAGAGGTTGTCAAAAAGCATGTTTACAAAGGACCAAGAAAGTTTGTCCGTCGTAGATGGGAAACTTACTGTTTTCTTTAGGATTGGTCCAGCGCCAAGGCAAAACTTACTGTTTCTTGTCAATTGTCAAAACACATGAACAAACACATTTTGCAAATTCAAATCTAAGTTAATTTTTCAGTTCAAAGCCAATTTTTCAGCACATGATTTCACACTTGTGCTTGGATGAACGCCTCCATTTTGGCCTTCCAAAACTGAAAATCAACACCATCGAACACACATAGTTTTGTCGAATAACGATCCATTGATCTAATCACCGGTTAAGATAGATTAGAAAAACCTTGCTCTGATACCACTTGTAGGATCGAAGTATACGAATATAGTAATCAGAGGGGGGGTGAATGATTGTGCGGAAGCTAAAACCAAATTCTTGATCTATTAAAAGTTCACCCCAAAACAGAACCAAATAATTGCCTCATTTTCGACAAAAACAGAATGACAGAGATTCGGTAAAACGCAAATTCCCGGAGATCCAACCGTAGACTCGATCTGAAATTTGGACACAAGAAACTAGATTCTAACACGCATCGAACCCAAAAAGAATCAGCTCGATCGGACTTACAGATCAAAAGTTATGAACCTCGCAATCTTGATGTGACAGAAGATGATGAGAATTGATCTAACGTAAACTTGAAAGTTTAACAGAAACGACAAAAGTTTAATCAAATAAACTTAGAGATACCCTAAATCAATTCTCTAGAAAGGTTTTGATGGATCAAATCAAGATAAAACTAAAAAAACAAAAACCAATCTAGAAAATAACAAGCATGCAAACAAGAACCAAAACAGGAAACACTGTAGCAACGCGGTTACTGTAGCACGCAAGGATCTAGAAGAATTGATCTTTATTTCTTTTCTCTAAAGTACTCTCATCAAAAGAGTACAAACCCTAAAACTGAGCTTGAGGCTCTCAATGCACTCAGCTCCGATTGATGCCCTTCAACAGGAGACACCCCTCCTATTTAAAGGAGCAAAACATAAGGAGTTCTGAATACAATTCCTAATCTAGAAGGAGTATGTATTCAACACAACTCCACTTGGCCCAACCTGGCCGAGTACAACTCTTGCACGCGTATGGCAACCCTACAATAATCACGTGACTAACACTTTGCACGCGTATGGCCACCTGCCATATTCACGTGACTAACACTTTGCACGCGAATGACCTCCTGCCATTCTCACGTGACTAACCATTCTTCATGTGCACCATTCTCTTAGCCCAAACGTCCCGCATGACATCCTTGACCACCAAGACCTCAGTTCCTCCCTGAACCTAGTTCAGGTCCCGTCATCGACCACGTTCGTCTTCGAGCAATACCTGCACATAAACAAACCACAAAACAATTCCGAGCACAAGTCCACGACTTGACTCTCATCAATCCATGCAAATACTCACACGAGCATTGCATAAAGTCCACTTCAAGCATCATGAAATTATCACAAATTTCATAATCTCAAAAACAAATCAAACACAATTCCAATTTTGCTCAAAACCCTAATCGAGCAAAAACGCATTCACGACGGACCAAAAAATATGGTCCGGCGTACACATGAAAAAGTCACTCAAAAAACCATTCACAACGGACCAACAAAATCGGTCCGGTGTACAAGTGAAAGTCTCGGTTTCAAGAACTAATCATTCCGGCGAAAACACGTTCACGACAGACTAAAAGAAATCAGTCCGTCGTACATGCGAAATTGTAACACCCCGGCATCTAGTATGCCCGAATGCTACCAAACATAAGCTAAACAACATCTAAATACCATAAATTAAGATAAATTACAGCAAAAGAGTAAATGCTAAAAACCGAAATTTCGGCAGCATCTCCTTTGTTTTAACATGATTTGAAGGAGCAACAACAACATAGCAATATATGGCAATATAAGAGGCATCTAAAATAGCAATAATTAAAGACTTAACAACAATATAAGTCTAATTCCAAGCATTCAATGTCTCCAAGGGCCAAACGAACAATAAGACTCTCATATCGCAAAGCTAATCCTTAAAACAATAAACATCACACGCAGTTTATTATCAAAAACTAATTAAATGACTTGTGGAATCAAATGAGTGAAGCTACGTGTGCAAGTGTGACTATTTCCCTTCCCCGCATGCCGATCTCATGGTACCCAAAAACAACAAGCAAACACAAGCGTGAGTTCAAAACTCAACAAGCATATTGCAATGATACAAAAGAACAACTACATGGCAATAATATCGCACATCAAGTAAACCATCTCATTCATGATCACATATCATTATCACCATCATTATGTATGCAATGCAATGCTATGCTCATGTCTCCTTGGAAACTCATACCGGTATGGTTGAGTACACACCCGTCGGTGTGCACCCTCTCCCCCCTTCCATCCTGAAGATGGAGGGTGCCTGCTCCTCGCATCCGTTCACCGCGGTGAATGGAATCACGATGTAGGACTTACTCATTGGCTCTCCGGAATAGTCATAACTTTCTCACCGACCTTCCCCAGACTAGTTATGACTTTCTCACCGCCCGGGCCATGTATCATGCCATGTATGCAAATATGCCAACATCATAATTAACTTGTACATTAACACATGGCATCATAACATAATAAGCATACTCATCATATCATTGGCAATCATTAAAGCATGGCAAGTGATCATATCATATAATCAATTTCATCTATTCTCAACAAGCAACCTACAAACCGCTATCCATTACAATACACTTGCCTCCACAACGGGCGACGGATTGGCGAGAAGTAGAAGGCACTCCCGGGGTCGCACCACCTGCACGTAGGAACAACACACTCACAATCATGTCCACAAAACAGTACGCAAACCCTCTTCTACCCCGACATCACCAACTACTCGCAAAATCCAAAAACAGAGGTTCGGTCCCGTCGGGACAGCAGCATTCCAAAAGGCATAACTCGGGTTCTAAAACTCCGAATCAATTAAACGAGTACATCCTCGCGTAGCTTAGGAAATTTCCTAACTTTTTCTAAGTATATGGAAAGACTGATTCGGACTCTAAAGTGGTTTAATCTACAGAATACCATGATCTGTTCCAATCACGTCACAGATTTTAACAAGCTCGGTAAAATAGCCATAACTTTTAAACGGTTGATCGGAATTGGACGTTCTTTATACCCACGGAAAGATATGGAATTTACCTACAACTTCTTCAACAGCTGTACGACCAAATTCCGACACTAAATTGGCGAAAACCCAAACCCTAGGTCGACTGCACATGCTGTCCGAAACAAAGAACGTGGCAACTTCTAGATCTAATCCAATCTACTCAATTCCAGCACCACCAATTGATCTAAAAACTTGATAATCACCCTTATAACAGTACCTAGACCAACCCCAAGGATTCCCATGGCCATACCTTCGCCCAACGCACGAAAACCCAATGGATCTCCTTCCGATTCGCGCGATCTCCTTCCTCACTCCAAATCCACAGGATCTCATCGTCGCGGAGCGCTCCAATGGATGGATCTTCGGGTTGGTGAGGTGGAGAACTCCCCTAGGGGCAGCAAGGGAGGTGTAGATGTGGTGGAGGGGTGGTGGCGCAATGGGAGGGGGCGGCTAGGGGTGGCGGCTAGGGAGGACGTGGGGGAGGCGCACAAGGGGAGGAGAGGCGTGTTGGGGTTGGCTAGGGCAGGGAGGGGCGCACCAAGCCCCCCCTTAGCCAAGTTTCCCCCCCCATGGGCCATACTCCTTCCACTAAAGCCCACGGCTCATCCCCCTTAGGCCCAAACTCCCACGGAAAGGCCCAAACTCCCGAAAACGGCCCGGAAACGCTTTAAAACAGCAAGACGTAAAGTTCTCAACCTCCATATTCACATCTTATAATGTTTTGCCCTCAAACTTCATATTTTATAAAATCACGACCTTCTGTAGTGTCACATTCTCCCCCCCTTAAACAGGATTCGACCTCGAATCCGAAGAACGCCAAAATCAACAACAAGTTCCCCAAGGGACAAAAGACTACTTTGCAACACAAAACATTCACACAGAGACTAAAACCGGAACAAAGGACAAGCGAGTTCTCAAAACCAACACTAGCGAGAAAATATTAATTTAGCTCAACAGAATGCAACCTCTCACGGTTCCATCTTCACTTCAATTCCTAAACAGAAACTGCATTTCAACCACAAAGGGCTCCATCAACCCAAAACGCCCAAAACCTCACGACAAACACTTCACACTACTATCATAGCCAACCTGACTACCACACTTTATTAAACTCAACATGACACAATCAAAGCGAGTCACAATTCTTTTAACAACCTCTCTACATTCTCGAAAATTTCCATCGAGGGGAATAACTCATTAAGGCAAACTTGCCCGTCCGATACACGATCATGCTAACATTCCATTCCATCCTCTCCCAGGCAAGACTCAAACCCAAAAACAACTAGTTAAGAGAATTGCTCACGGCAGGACAATTATCACCGAATTACCGTCAACTTCACTTCCACCATCGCTACTCTTAATAAAGGTTAAACCCATACATCATCAACCTTCATCACAAACCACCCTTATACCACTAAGGTTCGACACCTAGCCCCAAGCTAGGATCAGAAACCTTACTGCACCACAATTGTTTCCTTTCTTAAGAGGGTCTCGCCCTCACACAAAAACACTTAGTTATCAAGTCCAAGTGTACACATATTTCGCGTATTCAACCATAAACCAAGAACATTTATATCCTCACTCCCACCTATAGAGCAAGAGAAGTACAATTCTTTTGAACCCAAGTGGACCACACACGACAACTCAAACCCAAAGCGTTAACACCCATTTTGGAAAGAATTCGGCAACAACCAAAGAGCATTCATTTTAACTTCCTGAGCCAAGACGCAAAGGAAACACAAATCTCCTACACCACAACCAACATACCATAAATTCTTCATTCTTTCATACTAGAAAGAAATGGACATCTCGATCCATGACATGAATGCAACCTTTTCAAGAGCACTCCGGATTAGTCATATATCCATCTATGACTTTCTCACCGACCTGGCTCAACGACTCCTTTATGATTAATTATGCATAAACAATGTCTCGTTTTCCTTTTTACCATTCATTCATCATGTAACAACAATACCGAAAAGTCATTCACCAAAAGACTTCTTCCTCTGTATCACATGACTAAAACTCCAATAACATCGAGGATTGCGCTAAGTCATATAAACTATGACGGCAGCATAGTTAACAGTAAGGCACCACATCATATCAGAACCCACCAACGATAGATAGCTAAACATGCAAAACATCGCATTTTAACCAAAATCAACATTTTGAAAAAGAACATCGACTCCAAATTCAAACATCTGTACACACAACCGCCACATATTTTTCTCAAAAGAAAGGGAAACTCATATCCCAAAAGAGAACACTTTGCTAACAACATCACCGATGAAACATCCATAAAAACCACCTTTTGGAGCACTTGCAAACACCACACACGTTATGCAAATAAATCCAACTCCAGTCAAAAAGAGTTACAAATTAAATCTCAAGAGTTTCCAACACAACCCACTATGTCCATCTGCTTCCGTTAAAATTTATTCCAAAGATAATTCAGTGCGAACGCGAAGGGGCGCGATCCACTCAAGAACTTTTGGGTGTAAATCCATACTCATAGTACAACCTAAACAAGTTAGCCAAATCCAAAGGTTGGCATTAATCACTACGAGTTTTAGGGAAACTCTGAAGCACAACACAAGGAATACCTTGACCGAAGGCATTCAACCAAAATGGCAAACAACTACACCAGTTCAAAAGGTTTTAAACACCAGCTCAACATGAATCCCACCATAACTTGTATTCCACTACACTTCCCATTTAAGCATTCAATAATCACTATTTACTCATCAAGAGAGTCCAACCGGATTTAACAAAATTTACATAGCAATTTCTTTCTCTAGTTACCATTCCCAACACTTTTAATTAAGGTTTAAGATGCTTATCACAAAGGCACCCAACCAAGACTACATTGACATGATCCCCACGGATCACCAAATCATATAACAACGTATTCTATATTTCCAACATAGTACTTCAACAGCTACTTGATCATGGTCAACCTATCAATTTTATATCATCCATACTTCAACATCTTGACAATTAAAACTTGTTCAATCAATAAAATGATTTCAACAAATAAGTATTATCTCTACAAGATAAAATTTGTGCGTATGATTATAGGATATACATTCATCAAGCATAAAATCCTACATCATGCTAATTATCCATGGTCCACTCCATCAAAACGTGTTACAATAACTCCATTTTTAACAAGGATTTTTAACAGTTAATCTAAACAATTACCACCACTACTAAGTCGTCAATATCATTAAATGAGCAAAATCATAAGGACAACTGCAATGTTTTTAATTACTCTATTCATAGATCATAACCAATTGTCACTACATAACATACTCCAACTATTAGAATACATTTAATAAGTTAGACCAACACAATGTTCTTAAAACAACAACAAAACCTATATTTCCCAATTGACATCGGTACTAGCCTTTATAGGAACACATACGCATACTTTCAAATATACTAATGGTTTGCAACAACATAGAAAGCAACTCTAATCAACTACCAAGTTAAGGTCACAAGCCAGCATGATTAAATTTCTCTATTAACACGTTAAATTAGAACATCTTTAAACAACCAGCAAGGTTTTTTTAACAATCTCAGTAGTTTACATCACCTTAATGTTCTAACTATGCATCAGGGTTTACAACTTTAAACATTATCGAGGGTCATAAGCACTTTCAAAGCAAGGCAACAGATTCTAAGCATGTACATTAACACATTTAATGTGACACAACGGAATGGTGTGACATTATTTAACGTGAATGTTAAGGTCAAAAAACTTTATGAAATATGGTATTGGAGGTTAAAACCATATGATAGGAGGCTTAATAGCGTTTCCGGGCCGTTTCCGGGGTTTTGGGCCATTCCGGGGGAGTTTGGGCCAAAAAGAAAGGGTCGTAGGCTTTGGTGGGATGGAGTTTGAGTCCTAATAGTAGTAGGAGACCTGGTTGGGGGCCTCCCCCAGCCCCTTTAGGCGTTCACCCCCTGCCCTTGTGCCCCCACAAGTCCTAGCCGCCCCCCACACCTCCCCACCTCCTCCTTGTGGCGCCTCCACCTCCCCCATTGCTCCACCACCTCTCCACCACCTCTCCTCCTCCCTTGCTTCCCCTAGGGGAGTTATCCACCTCCACACCTCAAATATCCATCCGTTTGAGCGCTCCACGATGAGGAGATCTGGCGGGATTGGAGCGAGGAAGGAGATCGCGCGAACCGGGAGGAGATCTATTGGGTTTTCGTGCGTTGGGCAAAGGTATGGCCATGGGAATCCATGGGGTTGGTCTAGGTACTGTTCTAAGGGTGTTTATCAAGTTTTTAGATCAATTGGTGGTACTGGAATTGAGTAGATTGGATTAGATCTATAAGTTGCCACGTTCTATGTTTCGGGCAGCATGAGCAGTCGACATAGGGTTCGGTTTTTCGCCACATTAGGGTCGGAATATGGTCGTACGGACGTTGAGGAAGTTGTAGATAATTTCGTTATCTTTCCGTGGATATAAAGAACGTTAAATTCCGCCCAGCCGTTTGAAAGTTATGGCTGTTTTACCGAGCGTGTTAAAATCTGTGACGTGATTGGAACAGATCACGGTATTTTGTAGATTAAACAACTTTAGAGTCCGAATCAGTCTTTCCCTATACCTAGAAAAAGTTGGGAGATTTCCTGAGCTACGCGAGGATGTACTCGTTTAATTGATTCGGAGTCTTAGAACCCGAGTTATGCCTTTTGGAAGGCTGCTGTCCCGACGGGACAGAACCTCTGTTTTTAGGTTTTGCGAGTAGTTGGCAATGTCGGGGTAGATGAGGGTTTGCATACTGTTTTGTGGACATGATTGTGAGTGTGTGATACCTATGTGCAGGTGGTGCGACCCCGGGAGTGCCTTCTACTTCCCGCCAATCCGTTGCCCGTGGTTGAGGCAAGTGTGTTGTGATGGATAGCGATTTGTAGGTTGCTTGTTGAGAATAGATGGAATTGACTACATGATATATGATGACTTGCCATGCTTTTATGACTGCCAATGATATGATGAGCATGTTTATTATGTTATGATGCCATGTGTTAATATGTGATTTAAACATGATGTTGGCATAATTGCATACATGACATGTTACACGGCCCGGGCGGTGAGGAAGTCATATCTAATCCGGGAAGGTCGGTGAGAAAGATATGACTAATCCGGAGAGCCAATGAGTAAGTCCTACATCGTGATTCCATTCACCGCGGTGAACGGAAGCGAGGAGTAGGCACCCTCCATCTTCGAGATGGATGGGCGGAGAGGGTGCACACCGACGGGTGTATACTCAACCATACCGGTATGAGTTTCCAAGGAGACATGAGCATTGCATTGCATTGCATACGTAATGATGATGATAATGTTATGTGTTCATGAATGATATGATATACATGATGTGAGACATTATTGCCATGTTATTGTTCTTGTTGTCCATTGCAATATGCTTGCTGAGTGATGAACTCACGCTTGTGTTTATGTTGTTTTCTTTTAGGTACCATGAATCCGGCATGCGGGGAAGGGAAATAGTCACACTTCCACACGTAGCTTCACTCTTTTGATTTCACAAGTCATTCAATTAGTGTTGATAATAAATTGCGTGTGATGATCATTGCTTTAAGGCTTAGCTTTGCTAAATGAGAATCTTTTCGTTCGTTTGACTCTTGGAGACATTATATGTTTGGAACTAGACTTACATTGTTGCTAAGTCGTTAATTATTGCTGTTTTAGATGCTTTCCATTATGATATAACTTGTGTTACTGTTGTTGCTCCTTCAATTCATGTTAAAACAAAGGAGATGCTGCCGAAATCTCGGTTTTTAGCATGTGCGCCTTTGCTGGAATTTATGTTTAATTGTGGTATTTAGATGTTGTTTAGCTTATGTTTGGTAGCATTCAGGCATATTAAATGTCAGGGTGTTACAGTTAATCATTCTCGCTATAGAGTAATCTACAACACTAGAAGTTCATTTAATCTTAAGCTAAACACAAATATTACATTTAACTAATTCAACTCACCAATTAACTTAAGAACAAATCATTTCCATAAACCACATTGTTACATACTACATGACATGCTAAACAACCATTTTCACTTTTGACAAACAGGATGCAACTCCACTTTTAAAGATAACCACAACTCAAGATCCAGAACGAACACCGATAGACAATTTCTCCTTTTCCCGGCAAGGAAGAAAACAAAACTCCAACAGAAATGCAGGAGAGCTCAACTCTCAAATTCCCAAATTTGCCCATAAAACTCTTCAAGAAATCTCAAGATCTATACTTCCAAGAAGGAAGAAGGATGCACTAGGGAAAACCAAATGTTCAACCAAACCTTTTCCGATAAAGATTCAAAACTTAGCTCCACCCAACCTAAGGTCGGCACTAGGAGAACTTTAACTCTTTTCTTATATAGGGAGGACAACAACCACATATGTTTCCTCCCTAAGACAATCCACAATAACCAGCAAAACTGGTTGTCAAAGCAAAAAATTATGACCAACAGACGCGTAACTCAAAACTCTTCTTCTTCATCTTCAACCAAGGAAGACAAAACCACAAACTGCCTACGGAACAATCCGCGAAAACCCAATACTAAACACTTTTCTTTTGATTTCAATCGACTAAAACAAAGAAAACCAACTAAACCGACTGGCCGACGGAATGAAAGAACATATGAAGGAATCCACCACCAAACTCTTCTATGTGACTCCAGTCAACTACCCGATCTACGACAGAAAGAGGTAAGCTCTCTTCTCCTACAACGGTTAATAGTTCTTCGGTGATGGCGCTAACTGGCCACACCGTCAAACCTCACCCTTACTAGGAACAAAAGTGGTGACCGAAACCCTTCGGCACCACAACCCCACTTTATCACCACGACAAGCACAATTCAATCTTTTATCTCATAAACATAGCAACATGCATTATCAAATGAAGCATTCAACATCGAAGCTTAAATACAACATTTAAGCGTAAAGAAACGACACCCATACCCTTTCCTACTGTGCATCCATGTGTGTCAAATTTTAGATTAGTTATTCCACTTTTGCAAGTTTTAATGTTGCTATCCTATGACAAAATTTTAGTTAAAACATAAGCCATGTTTCTAAGTTATTCCACATCACATTTTAGTTGTATCCTATAGCATGACACAAAAATACACATTCCAAGGACCTACAGCCCGCTCTGATACCAACTGTAACACCCCGGCATCTAGTATGCCCGAATGCTACCAAACATAAGCTAAACAACATCTAAATACTATAAATTAAGATAAATTACAGCAAAAGAGTAAATGCTAAAAACCGAAATTTCGGCAGCATCTCCTTTGTTTTAACATGATTTGAAGGAGCAACAACAACATAGCAATATATGGCAATATAAGAGGCATCTAAAATAGCAATAATTAAAGACTTAACAACAATATAAGTCAAATTCCAAGCATTCAATGTCTCCAAGCGCCAAACGAACAATAAGACTCTCATATCGCAAAGCTAATCCTTAAAACAATAAACATCACACGCAGTTTATTATCAAAAACTAATTAAATGACTTGTGTAATCAAATGAGTGAAGCTACGTGTGCAAGTGTGACTATTTCCCTTCCCCGCATGCCGATCTCATGGTACCTAAAAACAACAAGAAAACACAAGCGTGAGTTCAAAACTCAGCAAGCATATTGCAATGATACAAAAGAACAACTACATGGCAATAATATCTCACATCAAGTAAACCATCTCATTCATGATCACATATCATTATCACCATCATTATGTATGCAATGCAATGCTATGCTCATGTCTCCTTGGAAACTCATACCGGTATGGTTGAGTACACACCCGTCGGTGTGCACCCTCTCCCCCCTTCCATCCCGAAGATGGAGGGTGCCTACTCCTCGCTTCCGTTCACCGCGGTGAATGGAATCACGATGTTGGACTTACTCATTGGCTCTCCGGAATAGTCATAACTTTCTCACCGACCTTCCCCGGACTAGTTATGACTTTCTCACCGCCCGGGCCATGTATCATGCCATGTATGCAAAGATGCCAATATCATAATTAACTTGTACATTAACACATGGCATCATAACATAATAAGCATACTCATCATATCATTGGCAATCATTAAAGCATGGCAAGTGATCATATCATATAATCAATTTCATCTATTCTCAACAAGCAACCTACAAACCGCTATCCATTACAATACACTTGACTCCACCACGGGCGACGGATTGGCGAGAAGTAGAAGGCACTCCCGGAGTCGCACCACCTGCACGTAGGGACCACACACTCACAATCATGTCCACAAAACAGTACGCAAACCCTCTTCTACCCCGACATCACCAACTACTCGCAAAATCCAAAATCAGAGGTTCTGTCCCGTCGGGACAGCAACCTTCCAAAAGACATAACTCGGGTTCTAAGACTCCGAATCAATTAAACGAGTACATCCTCGCGTAGCTTAGGAAATTTCCTAACTTTTTCTAAGTATATGGAAAAACTGATTCGGAATCTAAAGTGGTTTAATCTACAGAATACCGTGATCTGTTCCAATCACGTCACAGATTTTAACAAGCTCGGTAAAACAGCCATAACTTTTAAACGGTTGATTGGAATTGGACGTTCTTTATACCCACGGAAATATATGGAAATTACCTACAACTTCTTCAACATCTGTACGACCAAATTCCGGCTCTAAATTGGCGAAAACCCGAACCCTAGGTCGACTGCACATGCTGTCCGTAACAGAGAACGTGGCAACTTCTAGATCTAATCCAATCTACTCAATTCCAGCACCACCAATTGATCTAAAAACTTGATAATCACCCTTATAACAGTACCTAGACCAACCCCAAGGATTCCCATGGCCATACCTTCGCCCAACGCACGAAAACCCAATGGATCTCCTTCCGGTTCACGCGATCTCCTTCCTCGCTCCAAATCCACCAGATCTCGTCGTCGTGGAGCGCTCCAAGGGATGGATCTTCGGGTTGGTGAGGTGGAGAACTCCCCTAGGGGCAGGATGGGAGGTGGAGATGTGGTGGAGGTGTAACACCCCGACATCTAATATGCCTGAATGCTACCAAACATAAGCTAAACAACATCTAAATACCACAATTAAACATAAATTCCAGCAAAAGGCGCAGATGCTAAAATCCGACATTTCGGCAGCATCTCCTTTATTTTAACATGAATTGAAGGAGCAACAACAGTAACACAAGTTATATCATAATGGAAAGCATCTAAAATAGTAATAATTAACGACTTAGCAACAATGTAAGTCTAGTTCCAAACATATAATGTCTCCAAGAGTCAAACGAACGAAAAGATTCTCATTTAGCAAAGCTAAGCCTTAAAGCAATGATCATCACACGCAATTTATTATCAACACTAATTGAATGACTTCTGAAATCAAAAGACTGAAGCTACGTGTGGAAGTGTGACTATTTCCCTTCCCCGCATGCCGGATTCATGGTACCTAAAAGAAAACAATATAAACACAAGCGTGAGTTCATCACTCAGCAAGCATATTGCAATGGACAACAAGAACAATAACATGGCAATAATGTCTCACATCATGTATATCATCTCATTCATGAACACATAACATTATCATCATCATTACGTATGCAATGCAATGCAATGCTCATGTCTCCTTGGAAACTCATACCGGAATGGTTGAGTACACACCCGTCGGTGTGCACCCTCTCCCCCCTTCCATCCCGAAGATGGAGGGTGCCTACTCCTCGCTTCCAAACACCACGTGGATGGAATCACGATGTAGGACTTACTCAATGGCTCTCCGGATTAGTCATAACTTTCTCACCGACCTTCCCCGGACTAGTTATGACTTTCTCACCGCCCGGGCCATGTAACATGCCATGTATGCAATTATGCCAACATCATATTTAACTCGTACATTGACACATGGCATCATAACATAATAAACATGCTCATCATATCATTGGCAATCATTAAAGCATGGCAAGTGATCATATATCATGTAGTCAATTCCATCTATTCTCAACAAGCAATCTACAAATCGGTATCCATTACAACACACTTGCCTCAACCACGGGCAACGGATTGGCGGGAAGTAGAAGGCACTCCCGGGGTCGCACCACCTGCACATAGGTATCACAAACTCACAATCATGTCCACAAAACAGTACGCAAACCCTCATTTACCCCGACATTGCCAACTATTCGCAAAACCTAAAAACAAAGGTTCTGTCCTGTCGGGACAGCAGCCTTGCAAAAGGCATAACTTGAGTTCTGGGACTCCGAATCAATTAAACGAGTACATCCTCGCGTATCTTAGGAAATTTCCCAACTTTTTCTAGGTATAGGGAAAGACTGATTCGGACTCGAGAGTTGTTTAATCTACAAAATACCGTGATCTGTTCCAATCATGTCATAGATTTTAACACGCTCGGTAAAACAGCCATAACTTTCAAACGGCTGGGCGGAATGTAACGTTCTTTATATCCACGAAAAGATAACAAAATTATCTACAACTTCTTCAACGTCTGTACGACCAGATTCCGAACATAATTTGGCGAAAAACCAAACCCTAGGTCGACTGCTCATGCTGCCCGAAACAGAGAACGTGGCAACTTCTAGATCTAATCCAATCTACTCAATTCCAGTACCACCAATTGATCTAAAAACTTGATAAACACCCTTAGAACAGTACCTAGACCAACCCCAAGGATTTCCATGGCCATACCTTTGCCCAACGCACAAAAACCCAATAGATCTCCTCCCGGTTCGCGCGATCTCCTTCCTCGCTCCAATCCCGCCGGATCTCCTCGTCGCGGAGCGCTCCAACGGATGGATCTTTGAGGTGTGGAGGTGGAGAACTCCCCTAGGGGCAGCAAGGGAGGAGGAGAGGTGGTGGAGAGGTGGTGGAGCAATGGGGAGCAATGGGGGAGGTGGAGGCGCCACAAGGAGGAGGTGGGGAGGTGTGGGGGGGCGGCTAGGACTTGTGGGGGCGCAAGGGCAGGGGGTGAACGCCTAAAGGGGCTAGAGGAGGTCCCCAACCAGGTCTCCTACTCCTATTAGGACTCAAACTCCATCCCACCAAAGCCCACGACCCTTTCCTTTAGGCCCAAACTCCCCCGGAAAGGCCCAAAACCCCGGAAACGGCCTGGAAACGCTATTAAGCCTCCTATCATATGGTTTTAACCTCCAATACCATATTTCATAAAGTTTTTGACCTTATCATTCACATTAAATAATTTCACACCATTCCGTAGTGTCACATTCTTCCCCCCTTCAACAGGATTCGACCCCGAATCCGAGACACGCCACTTTGCAAACAACCAAATCAAAGGGAGTTATGGTTCACGCCTCAGAACCTGCTTGGAAGCCCCTACGCTTTTGCACCAGCCAACACTCAGAGGCAAGGAGCTAAGGATCAAAGACTGACAGCTCTAATGATAACTCACAATCAAAAAAACTTGCGAGAACTTTACTCAACATTGAAACACAAAGCACTCAAACAAGGCCTCGGCATGACCCAAGTGATAGGATAAAATCCCAAACAGACCACGCAGGAAAACGGTCTCATACTCCTCGTTCTAAGCATTCCTTGGCACTGAAGTGCCCGATCCCTTTAACTCAGGCTACTCTCCAGAAAAACACGGTACCAACCTCCCTTCTGTATTTCCTTGTACTCAAGACGACGCGAAGCAGGAGAGACACAACGCTCTAAGATTACCACCAGAATGAACAACCTACTTTAACCAGGATCCGTAAGACTCGCGTAACAGAAACGACCGAACGTTCCTCTGCAGTTGACACAACTCGCTTCTTGCCCAACGACAAAAGCACCAATACACTTCAAAAGGAAAAGCGATCACTAGCAACCACCAAGTGGTCCACTAATAATGTAATCAACCCTACCGAGGAACACCTCAATGACACAATTCTCCACGAACGTTTGCATTGAGTCATACACAACCTTCCACTCAAAGGACCACGATAAAGAGCACAATCATTGAGTGAGCTCAACCATAACATGAACCCAAGTGGCCCTCATCCAACAACTCAAACCCTAAAGCGTTAAAACCACTTTGGAAAGGATTCGACAACAACCAGAGAGTATTCATTTTAATTTCCTAAGCCAAAACGCAAAGGAAACACAAATCCCTTCACCACAACCAACACCAGAAATTCTTCATTGTTTCTTTTCATACTAGAAAGCAAGGGAAATCTCGTTTCATGACATGAATGCACATTCTTCAAGAGCACTCCGGAATAGTCATATCTCCATATATGACTTTCTCACCGACCTGGCTCAACGACTCTTTTATCATTTAACATCTAAAAACGATGTCCTGTTTACTTTTCATATTCATTCATCATGGAACAACAATATTGAAAAGTTATTCACCAAAAGACTTCTTCCTCGGTATCACATGATTGAAATACACACAACACTGACGGTTGCGCTAAATCATATAGACTATGACAGCAACATCGTTAATAAAAAAAACACCACATCGTGTGAAAACCCAACATCCATTTAAAACTAACCTTGCAAAACCTCGCAAAATCAAACTCAACCCTTTGGAACAGAACATCGACTCCAAAGTCAAACATCTGCACACACAACCGCCATAAATTTTATCAAAAGAGAGGGAAACTCAATCCCAAAAGAAAACTCTTCACTAACCAAATTCACTTATGAAATATTCATAAAGACCAGACTTGTGAAACATCCGCACACCAGACACATTTTCCAAATGACTCCAACTCTAGCTAAACAGAGTTACACATCAAGGGCTTAACTCAAAAGTTTCCAACACAACCCTTTATGACCATCTGCGTCCTTTTAAAATTAATTCCAAAGATAATTCAGTGCGAACGCGAAAGGGCGCGATCGACTCAAAAACTTTTGGGGTGTAAATCCATACTCATAGCACCAACTAAACAAATTAGCCAAAACCAAATATTTGCACCAATTTCTACGAGTTTTAGGGAAACTCTGAAACACAGCATATGGAACATCTTGACCGAAAACCCTTCAACCAAAAGGGCAAACAACCGACCCAGTCCAAAAGCTTTTGAACACAAGCTCAGCATAAAAAAGAACCATCTCTAGTACTCTACTACGCTTTCCATTAAAGACTTCAATAATCACTATTTACTCCGTAAGACGCCCCAACACAATTAAACCAAAAGCTTCACAACGAATTCTTCCTCTAGTTACCATTCCTAACACTTTTAATTACGGTTTATGATGCTTATCAAAAATGCACCCAACCAATACTATATTGACATGATCCCCACAGATCACTGAATCATAATACTTCTTATTCTCTATTGGAGTATAGTACTTCAACAAATCTTTCAGCAAGATCAACATATAAATTTCATACTTCCTATATATTCACGTCTCGACAACCGAACCTTATTCAGTTAAACAACGACTTCAACATGTAAATATTATCTCCACAGGGAAGAATTCGTAAGTGAGACTCTAAGTTATACTTTCATTAAGGATAAGACCATTTATCATATTAATTATCCTAAGCTCACTCCATCGCAACATGTTAACATTTTCCTCTATTTAACCATGATTTTCCAACGAGTAATCTAAACAGTTACCACCACTACTTAGTCATCAATAACAACAAATGGGCATGTTCATCAACCAACAACATTTCTTTTAGCTACTCTATTCAAAGGTGATAACAAAAACTACCACCACACAAAATACTCCAACTATTTAAAATAGATTGAATACTAACATTAACACTGCCCTTAACAACATCATTAACAAAAAGTCTTATGTCTTCTCAATTGATATCAATACTAGCATTGTAGAGACACAACTGCATACTTCCAAATATACTAGTAGTTTGCGACAACATAAATAGCAACTCTAATCAACTTCCAAATTAAAGTCACTAGGCAACACGATTAAATTCCTCTTTTACTCCATTACATTAGAACATCTTTAAACAACTAGCAAAGTTTCTTTAACGGTAACAGCAGTCTACATCATCTTAATGTTTTTAACTAGGCATCAGGGTTTAAAACTTTTAAACATTATCGGGGGTCATAAGCACTTTTATAACAAAGCAACAGATTCTAAGCATGTACATTAACACATTTAATCATTCTCGCTAAGAGTAAACTACAACACTAGTAGTCTATTTATTCTCAAGCTAGAGATATTAATCACATTGAATTGTTTCAACTCACAAATTAACTTAACAATTCGTCATCCCAAAAACCATATTGGTACATGCTACAAAACATGCTAAACAACAATTCTTACTAGGGACAAACGATTTCAGTCAAAAGACTACTTACTTTGTTTGCAGCATTTTAGCTTTAAAACTCATCCCAAATTCATAAGGAAACTTGACTCTCAAAATTGCAATGAGGCAAACCCAAACTTGGTCATGCAAAGGAATTCTCCAAAACACTTTTCAATCTCAAAGACTCCCACAGGAGGGAACCAACCGATCAAATAAACCTTTGCAAATAAAACCTTAACACCAAACCCCAATCTTTCACGAAACAAGAAGGTTTTTTCAAGGATGATTTCTTAAACCAGTAAAATAACAAAATCAAACACCACTTACTCCTACAAAGCCACTGAACTTCAGCCCTGACAGCCAGGTCTGGCACAACTCCGCAATAACTCCTTTAACCTCGGAGAAAGGCAAACCCAGGAATAAATTGAATGCTTCTTCCCCATAAAGCAATCAACAAAGTAGGCATCAAAACTGGAAAGGCAACCAAAGGAAGCGCAACACTAGACTCTTCTTCTTCGTCTTCACCCAAGGAAGACAAAACCACAAACCGCCTGTGGATCAAACCGTGAAAAACCAATACCAAACACTTTTCTTTTGGTTTCCATCAACTAAAACCAAGAAAACCAACCAAGACCGACCACAGAACGATAAAGAACATCCGAAGGAAACCACCATCAACTATTCTATTTGTCTCCAGTCAACTACCCGATCTACGATAGAAAAGGTGAGCACTCTTCTCCTACAGGGGTTAATAGTTCTTCGGTGATGGCGCTAACCGGCCACACCGTCAAACCTCACCCTTACTATGAACGAAAAGAGAGGTGACCGAAACCCTTCGGCACCACAACCCCACTTTTATCACCACAACAGGAACAATTCAATCCTTTATCTGATAGACATAGTAACATGCTTTATCAAATGAAGCATTCAACATCATAACTTAAATACAACATTTAAGCGTAAAGGAACGATACCCATACCCTTTCCTACTGTGCATCCAGTGTGTGTCAAATTTTAGATTAGTTATACCACTTTTGCAAGTTTTAATGTTGCTATCCTATTACAAAATTTTAGTTAAGACCTAGCCCATGTTTCTAAGTTATTCCACATCACATTTTAGTTGTACCCTATAGCATGACACAAAAAAATACGCATTCCAAGGACCTACAGCCCGCTCTGATACCAACTGTAACACCCCGACATTTAATATGCCTGAATGCTACCAAACATAAGCTAAACAACATCTAAATACAACAATTAAACATAAATTCCAGCAAAGGCGCACATGCTAAAAACCGAGATTTCGGCAGCATCTCCTTTGTTTTAACATGAATTGAAGGAGCAACAACAGTAACACAAGTTATATCATAATGGAAAGCATCTAAAACAGCAATAATTAACGACTTAGCAACAATATAAGTCTAGTTCCAAACATATAATGTCTCCAAGAGTCAAACGAACAAAAAGATTCTCATTTAGCAAAGCTAAGCCTTAAAGCAATGATCATCACACGCAATTTATTATCAACACTAATTGAATGACTTCTGAAATCAAAAGAGTGAAGCTACGTGTGGAAGTGTGACTATTTCCCTTCCCCGCTTGCCGGATTCATGGTACCTAAAAGAAAACAACATAAACACAAGCGTGAGTTCATCACTCAGCAAGCATATTGCAATGGACAACAAGAACAATAACATGGCAATAATGTCTCACATCATGTATATCATCTCATTCATGAACACATAACATTATCATCATCATTACGTATGCAATGCAATGCAATGCTCATGTCTCCTTGGAAACTCATACCGGTATGGTTGAGTACACACCCGTCGGTGTGCACCCTCTCCCCCCTTCCATCCCGAAGATGGAGGGTGCCTACTCCTCACTTCCAAACACCACGTGGATGGAATCACGATGTAGGACTTACTCAATGGCTCTCCGGATTAGTCATAACTTTCTCACCGACCTTCCCCGGACTAGTTATGACTTTCTTACCGCCCGGGCCATGTAACATGCCATGTATGCAATTATGCCAACATCATATTTAACTCGTACATTAACACATGGCATCATAACATAATAAACATGCTCATCATATCATTGGCAATCATTAAAGCATGGCAAGTGATCATATATCATGTAGTCAATTCCATCTATTCTCAACAAGCAACCTACAAATCGGTATCCATTACAACACACTTGCCTCAACCACGGGCAACAGATTGGCGGGAAGTAGAAGGCACTCCCGGGATCGCACCACCTGCACATAGGTATCACACACTCACAATCATGTCCACAAAACAGTACGCAAACCCTCATCTACCCCGACATTGCCAACTACTCGCAAAACCTAAAAACAGAGGTTCTGTCCCGTCGGGACAGCAGCCTTGCAAAAGGCATAACTTGAGTTCTGGGACTCCGAATCAATTAAATGAGTACATCCTCGCATATCTTAGGAAATTTCCTAACTTTTTCTAGTTATAGGGAAAGACTGATTCGGACTCTAAAGTTGTTTAATCTACAAAATACCGTGATCTGTTCCAATCACGTCACAGATTTTAACACGCTCGGTAAAACAGCCATAACTTTCAAACGGCTGGGCGGAATTTAACGTTCTTTATATACACGGAAAGATAACGAAATTATCTATAACTTATTCAACGTCCGTATGACCATATTCCGAATCTAATTTGGCGAAAAACCAAACCCTAGGTCGACTGCTCATGCTGCCCGAAACAGAGAACGTGGCAACTTCTAGATCTAATCCAATCTACTCAATTCCAGTACCACCAATTGATCTAAAAACTTGATAAACACCCTTATAACAGTACCTAGACCAACCCCAAGGATTCCCATGGCCATACCTTTGCCCAACGCACGAAAACCCAATAGATCTCCTCCCGGTTCGCGCGATCTCCTTCCTCGCTCTAATCCCGCCGGATCTCCTCGTCGCGGAGCGCTCCAACGGATGGATCTTTGAGGTGTGGAGGTGGAGAACTCCCCTAGGGGCAGCAAGGGAGGAGGAGAGGTGGTGGAGAGGTGGTGGAGCAATGGGGAGCAATGGGGGAGGTGGAGGCGCCACAAGGAGGAGGTGGGGAGGTGTGGGGGCGGCTAGGACTTGTGGGGGCGCAAGGGCAGGGGGTGAACGCCTAAAGGGGCTAGAGGAGGCCCCCAACCAGGTCTCCTACTCCTATTAGGACTCAAACTCCATCCCACCAAAGCCCACGACCCTTTCCTATAGGCCCAAACTCCCCCGGAAAGACCCAAAACCCCGAAAACAGCCCGGAAACGCTATTAAGCCTCCTATCATATGGTTTTAACCTCCAATACCATATTTCATAAAGTTTTTGACCTTATCATTCACATTAAATAATGTCACACCATTCCGTAGTGTCACAGGAGGGGTGGTGGCGCAATGGGAGGGGGCGGCTAGGGAGGACGTGGGAGAGGCGCACAAGGGGAGGAGAGGCGTGTGGGGGGCGGCTAGGCCAGGGAGGGGCGCACCAAGCCCCCCCTTAGCCAAGTTTCCCCCCCATGGGCCACACTCCTTCCACTAAAGCCCACGGCTCATCCCCCCTTAGGCCCAAACTCCCCCGGAAAGGCCCAAACTCCCGAAAACGGCCCGGAAACGCTTTAAAACAGCAAGACGTAAAGTTTTCAATCTCCATATTCACATCTTATAATGTTTTGCCCTCAAACTTCATATTTTATAAGATCACGACCTTCTGTAGTGTCACAGAAATCAATCCTCAAAAAGCCGTTCACGACTGACCAAAGAAATTGGTCCGACGTACATGCAAAACTTACTAGTTTCTTGGAAAATTGAGTCTGGCACAAGAGCTCAAAAACATGTGCACGACAGACCCAAAAACTTGGTCCGTCGTACACAAAATCGGTTCGGCGCAAAAGGACTCAGATTCATGTATACAACAGACAAAAAAACTTGGTTTGTCGTACATGGGAAAATGAGGTTGCCAAAGCATGTTTACGACAGACCAACAAATTTGGTCCGTCGTAGAAGGGAAACTTACTGTTTTCTTTAAGTTTGGTCCGGCGCCAAAGCGAAACTTACTGTTTCTTGTCAAATTGTCAAAACACATGAACAAACACATTTTGCAAATTCAATTCTAAGCCAATTTTTCAGCACATGATTTCACAATCTCCCCCTTGATGAAAACATTGGCAACACCACTAAGAATTGAACATTTGGCATTCACTTTACAAAAGATTTTGAAATCCAAAGGATCAAGGACCAAAAAGAGAAAACACAGAATTCCCCCTTTGACCAAAATGCAAAACAAAATCTCCCCCTGAGAATGAAAATGTGTGTGAATGTGCAATGTGCCCAAAAATTTCAAAATTCTCCAAACTACTCCCAAAATTCTCAAATTTCCAAAAACAACTCCCCCTTTTTCTTTAAACTTTTCAACGATTCCCAAATTTCTCCCCCTTTGACAATGGATTCATCAAGAGTACAAAAGAGAGAACAGGTTCAAAATTTTTCCTGTAGCAAAGATTTCACAAGGAGAAACAAGGGAGTGCCAAGATAGGAAATGATGAGCTCATTCGATCATATAACCTTATATATCACATAATATACAAAATACATGATCTTGATGTGATTTTAACAAGTTAGGGAATGACATGCATCTCAACCTCAATTCAGTCAACTATAACCAAGTACTAAGCAAAACCTTTAGTAGAAAAACAAAGGCTCAAAGTTGAAGCAAATAACAAATCAGGTCGAGCAAGTAGTTTCAACTCCAATCTAGTGGACCAATTTAATCTTTAAACAAGAATCGCATGTGGCATGCTTGAAGCATACTTCTTTTATTTCCTTGGAGTGGCATGCTTGAAGCATACATCTTGTCTTTTGAGGGAACGGCATGCTTGAAGCATACATCTTATCTTTTAGGGAAAGCACCCTGAAGCACATAACTTGAGGTTTTTTGCTTTTAACAACCCTTTTTTTTAAACTGATTCCCTTTTCCTTTACTTTTTCTTTGATTGTAAACATGCAAAAGTGATTAAACGGTCTTATGAAAGAGTAAAGTTGAAACCACACTTGCTTCATAGCCCAAATTTGTCAAGAGGATTCAATATCAAGCCTAGAAGAGTGAGATATCACAGAGTATTTAGCTATAGGCAATCAGTCCATGGAATTTCGCAATGTCATTTTTAGTTCAAGTGAGACAATTAAATTATCATATATTAGCTCAATTACATAACATATAAAGAAATATGATAAAGTGAGCTCATCAAGTGAAAGAACTTGGCAAGGAAACCCCCCCTCAAAACAAACCCATTGGATGAACAATCCCAAGTTCTCCCCGAATAAAAGCAAAACGAGAAGAAGACAAAGGTTTTGTGAAAATGTCTGCCAATTGATGTTCAGTATCCACATGATGAAGCACAATGTTGCCTTTTTCAACATGATTTCTAAGAAAGTGAAATCTGATGTCAATGTGTTTTGTTCTAGAGTGTTGCACGGGGTTCTTAGCAATGCAAATTGCACTAGTGTTATCACACAAAAGAGGAACACTATCCAAATTAACCCCATAATCTTTAAGTGTAGCTACTATCCAAAGAATTTGAGAACAACAACTAGCAGCAGCCACATATTCAGATTCAGCAGTTGATTGTGCAACAGAAGATTGTTTTCTAGATGACCATGCAATAAGAGAATTGCCCAAGAAATGACATGTACCAGATGTACTTTTTCTATCAATTCTACATCCTCCAAAATCAGCATCAGAAAAGGCTCTTAAACTAATGCATGAGGAAGCAGAAAGCCAAATGCCAAAATCTTGAGTTCCATGAAGATACCTGAAAATTCGCTTGACAGCTTGTCGATGTGAAGCACGTGGGGAAGCTTGAAAACGAGCACACAAGCACACAGCAAATTGTATATCCGGCCTTGATGCAGTGAGGTACAAAAGTGAACCTATCATGCTTCTATATTCCTTTTGATCAACCGGCTCACCATCTTCATCCGGATCAAGTGTGCAAGCGCTCTCCATGGGTGTCATGATCGGTTTGCTGTTTTCCATCCCAAATCTATGCAACAAGTCTTTTGTGTATTTGCTTTGATGCACAAAAGTACCATCCTTTGTTTGCTTGATTTGAAATCCCAAAAAGTATGTCAACTCACCCATCATACTCATCTCAAACTCCTTCCTCATTGTTTCTGAAAACTCAGACACTAAAACATGAGAGGAACCACCAAAGATAATATTATCAACATAAATCTGAACGAATAGTTGATCATTGCCTTGCTTGAGTAAAAAGAGAGTTTTGTCAACCTTTCCCATTGAAAACCCCCTTTCAAGTAAAAAGGTTTTTAGCCTATCATACCATGCTCTAGGGGCTTGTTTCAAACCATACAAAGCTTTTGATAGTTTGAACACATGATTTGGAAACTTTGGATTTTCAAAACCAGGTGGTTGCTTGACAAAAGCTCCTCATTTATGTAGCCATTAAGAAAAGCACTTTTCACATCCATTTGATACAATTTGAAACTTTTGGATGCAGCAAATGCTAAAAGGATTCTAATGGCTTCAATTCTAGCAACAGGAGCAAAGGTTTCATCAAAATCTAAGCCTTCAATTTGAGTGTAACCTTGAGCAACCAATCTAGCCTTGTTTCTAACAACAACACCATCCTCACTTTGTTTATTTTTGAAAACCCATCTAGTTCCAATAACATTAAAATCAGGAGGTGGTGAGACAAGTTTCCAAACTTTATTTCGTTCAAAATTCTCTAATTCTTCATGCATGGTATTGATCCAAGATTCGTCAGATAATGCATGAGATATATCTTTGGGTTCAAAAGAAGCCACTAAAGCAGAATGAGCATGAGTGTCAGAATGAATAAACCTGGATCGAGTGACTCTCTCATTTAGGTCTCCAATCATTTGTTCAGATGGATGCATTTTTTGAATGTGCAAGGGAGCATTGGCTTTTGAGACTTCTCCTTCTCCTTCTTCATTTTCAGCATGTACAGATGATGTTGTAGCTTGAGGATGGTTAGCTGTAGGTGATGTAGTAGTAGGTGCCAAAGGTGCTACAGCTTGTTGTGCATTAGGAAGAGTCAAGACCTCATCTTCATCATCATCATTATCTTCAAAGATTTTCTCCCCCTGAACATATGCGTCTGTACCTGCATCACTTAGACTAGTGCCTGGACTAGACTCATCAAAAGTAACTTCACAAGTTTCCACAATTTTGTTAGTCTCCGAAACAAGCACACGATAGCCTCGAGTATGAGCAGGATATCCAAGAAAAATGCCATCAGTTGATCTAGCTTCAAATTTATCAAGATTTCCAGATTTCAAGACAAAACATTTGCATCCAAAAACTCGAAAGTGAGAAACAGAAGGTCTATGTCCAAACCGAAGCTCATATGGAGTCTTACCCAATTTTGATCTCAGAAACACACATTTTGAAACATAACAAGCAGTTGAAATCACTTCAGCCCAAAAATTTCTAGGAGTGTGATGCTCATCTAGCATAGTTCTAGCCATTTCAACTAACGTTCTATTTGTCCTTTCAACTACACCATTTTGTTGAGGCACTCTAGGAGATGAAAATTGATGATCAATTCCTTTTTCAGCACAAAAGAGATCAAAGGAAGTATTTTTGAATTCAGTTCCATTATCACTTCTAATAGCTTTGAGAGCTCCTGGGTGGTCAACAGAAAGCCTAAGAACAAGACTTCTAAAATGACTAAAAGCCTCATCCTTAGATGCCATAAAATACACCCAAGAGTATCTAGAAAAATCATCAACAATCACAAGCACATACCGTTTGCCTCCAAAGGATTGAACTCGAGATGGTCCAACAGTGTCAAGATGTAGTAGCTGTCCTGGAGCGTTTGTCATCACCATGGTAAGAGGTGGATGTGAACCTGCAATCATCTTACCATGTCTACAAGAAGAGCAAACTAGATTGCTATCACCCTTAAGCTTAGGCAAGCCACGAATGAGATCTAATCCACTTACACGAGTAAGATGATCAAAACCAACATGATCAAGTCTACGATGCCAAAAGAATAAATCTTTAGAAACATTGGCAACTAGACACCTATGCTTAGAAGAAGGTGATGTATCAAAATCAGCTTTAAATACTCTTCCAAAACGTGAAATCCTAAAAACAAGATCACCTGAAGCATCTAGCACTTTGCATTTATTTTTCTTAAAACTTATTTCAAGATCTTCATCAAGCATTTGTGAAACAGAGAGCAAGTTATATTTCAAGTTTTCAACCTAAGCCACATCCTTGAACATAAACTTGTCACTTACCTTTACTGTACCTTTTGCCACAACAGAAGAGGAAGAAGCATCTCCAAAAGTAACACTTTCAGCACGAGATGCACGAGTGAGGGAGGAGAACCAATTCTTATCACCGGACATGTGGTGTGAGCATCCGGAATCCACTAACCATATGTTCTCCTTCCTCGCGCGAGAAGCCTACATAGCAACAAAACATGTCGAGGTCTCAGTACTGGGGTTAGGAATGAGATTTTACAGAATCCAGTACTGAGACACACGACGCACAACAGTAGGCACAACACGATAATTTTTATGCACAAAATCAGATTTGCCTTTTCCCATGTTTCTAGGAACATAAGGTGTTTTCATCACTCTAGGCGCATAAAAATGTGCTTTGCTGAAATTTGACCTAGCCTCAGTTCTTTCCTTCTTTTGCTGTTTGGCTAGTCTAAAGCAAAAATCTACTAAGTGTCCATCTCTACCACAATGAGTGCAAGTGTACTTGACATGATGTTTAGCTTTAATAGTAAAAGCACATTTTGCATTCATCATAGTAGAAGATAAAAAACCAACAGATTGAAAAGCAATTTTCTTAGGCTCATTAGATAACTCAATTTTGCAAGGAGCCTGAACAACAGTGCGAGGTTTAGTTTGATATGTGGCATAAGGATCAAAACCTAAACCTCTCTTGTTTGTGCTAACCTTAGATTGATCCAAAATCATGTTCAACTTTTTCTTGCCATTAGTGAAACGTTCCAAAGAATTTTGCAAGTAATCAACTTTCTTAGCAAGAGTTAAACAATTATTGCAAGGAATATCGACCTTCCCTTTCTATTTACGACAAGTAGAGCATGAAAGAACCTCATGAGTAAGCAGATTATCAGTCAATTGAGAAACCCTAGCATTTGCATCTTTCAATTTTAATTCAAGAGTTGAGCATTTAGAACAAGAAGTTGAACCATGCAAATCATCAGTGGAACAGCTAGCATGTTTAACATGTTTCTCATTTTTCTCATTTAGATGCAACAGAAGAGCGTGTTCTTTCGTAAGCAAGGTGAGCTCGTTGTAAATTAAGTCACATGATTTACAAGTATCATCATCAGGAATCAATGTCTTAAGTCTTGCAATTTCAGCATTCAATGACTCCACAAAAATATCATGTTTCTTAATTTTTCTATCACGTTTGTCAAATAATTTTCCAAGACGGGCAACATCATTGGCTAATTCATCATAAGAAGGATCTACCTCATTGAAGTCGCTGTCATTGCCATCCTCGGTGAAGCTATCCTTGCTGCTTGCCATGAGACACAATCCCATCAAATCATGCTTGCTTGGAGTTGCATCATCTTCGCTGCTCTCCGAGTCCACATCGCTCAAATTGACTTGTTCAAGAGCGGAAAGAACACGGTGAACCACCTTGCGGTTGATGAAGCTCTTCTTCTTCCTATCATTTGACGAGAACCTTTTCTTCTCATTCCTTCTGTCGTTGTCCTTCTCCTCCTTTGATGTTTTTCCTGCAAGCTTAGGACAATTTGTGCGAATATGGTTGAGGTCACCACACTCATAGCATCTTGGAGGACCACCTCTCTTTCTCATTCTCACATTCTGCAAAGCTTTGTTAAAGCGAGAAGAGAGTAGTGCCAGATCTTCTTCAGGAAATTCTTCAATTTGCTCATCTGTTAAAGAAGACACGGAGGACAGGGCAAAGCTAGAAGAAGAATTTGCATTTGACATGTTAGGGTTAGAGATCAAAGCAATTGATTTAATATTACCTTTCCTTGCAAGAACATCCAACTCATGAGTTTTCAATTTAGAATACAGAACATCTAATGTAAGTGTACTCATGACAGTAGATTCTCTAATGGATGTAACTTTCATCTCCCAAATAGACATGTCTAAAGCACCAAGCAATTGTCTAGCATTAGCAGCAGCATCAAAGCTAACTCCAACAGCACGAAGATTACTAAGAATTTTATTGAAACGTGCAAAGAAGTCATCTAGCGACTCACCGGGTTTCATCTCAAATCGCATGTATTCTTTTTTGTAAAGATCTTGACGAACCTCTTTAATAGTGTTAGAACCCTCATGGTAATCACAAAGAGATTTCCATACCTCATATGCGGATTTGAGATGGATCACACGGTCAAAGTCGCTGCGTCCCAAACCTTGGATGATCAAGTTGCGCGCCTTGCTGTTTGCTTCAACATGTGTGCGATTGGTGTCGTTGACGTTGTCGTTTGCAGGGACTTCATATGGCTTGTAGACCTTCTCCCAAATTGTGAAGCCTTGTGCTTGGATGAACGCCTCCATTCTGGCCTTCCAAAACTGAAAATCAACACCATCGAACACACATGGTTTTGTCGAATAACGATCCATTGATCTAATCACCGGTTAAGATACATTAGAAAAACCTTGCTCTGATACCACTTGTAGGATCGAAGTATACGAATATAGCAATCAGAGGGGGGTGAATGATTGTGCGGAAGCTAAAACCAAATTCTTGATCTATTAAAAGTTCACCCCAAAATAGAACCAAATAATTGCCTCGTTTTCGACAAAAACAGAATGACAGAGATTCGGTAAAACGCGAATTCCCGGAGATCCAACCGTCGGCTCGATCTGAAATTTGGACACAAGAAACTAGATTCTAACACGCATCGAACTCACAAAGAATCAGCTCGATCGGACTTACAGATCAAAAGTTATGAACCTTGCAATCTTGCTGTGACAGAAGATGACGAGAATTGATCAAACGTAAACTTGAAAGTTTAACAGAAACGACAAAAGTTTAATCAACTAAACTTAGAGAAACCCTAAATAAATTCTCTAGAAAGGTTTTGATTGATCAAATCAAGATAAAACTCAAAGAACAAAAACCAATCTAGAAAAGAACAAGCATGCAAACAAGAACCAAAACAGGAAACACTCTAGTGTGATGCCCTAGAATTTGAGAGCGATCCTAGGGTTTTCTTTCTTGGTTGTTCCGGAAAGAAAGAAGGTTTTGTCGGGGAATGAAATAATTGAAGATTATGCGGCAATTTAATATTAAAAATTGGAGTTTTGGGCTAGTTTCCGTTGGGCTGAGGCAACCTGGGCCTGGGCCGGGAATTCCTTTTTCCCCCTCTCCTCCCCATGCCTTGGTGGGCCGGCCCACCTCCCCCTTTAAGTGGCACCCCCTCCCCCCAAACCCTAAGGCGCCTCCCTTCCTCCCTCCTAGCAGCCACACCCCCTCCTCTTCCTCCCCTGCGTGGTGGCTCAAGATCCACCGCGAAACACGAAGGAGAAAACGAGAAGAGGATCCGTGGAGGCGAGGAGGACGAACAGATTTCCGTTACGGGGATCGTCGCGCGTTCTTCGTGGGTTCGCAAGGGGGAACTCAAGGTAAAATTCCCAATCTTTTACCCCTGTTCTACCTAGGGATTAGGAGTGTATTAGATCTGGTGGTGAGTGGTTTGGATGGATCTTGATGGGGGAGAAGGGTAGATGTTCACGTGGTGCTGTTTTTGGAAGGGAAGATTGTGCAGCACGGATTGTTTTGCGTTTTACCTGGCATAGATGATTTTTCCTGCAAAAACCTATAACTAGAAAGTTGTAGATAACGTCGATACCTAGCTTCTGTAATTTTTTCAGAATTTTTGGGGCGTCGGTCTGATAGTTATTGCTGTTGGAAGATGACGAACTGAATCTGGAAACAGATTTCGTCCACTGTGTTGGACGGTTGTTTAGGCATATTTAACAGTGGAATTGAAATTTGTGACCTTCATGAAAGTTGTAGATCTCGTCAATATATAACTACTGTAATTTTTTTGTATTTTTATGAACAGTAGAAAAAAAGATACGAAATTGGGAAGAGAGGGTGCTGCTGTTCGATTCGGACAGATCGGGGTTTTTGGCGTTTAATGGGAACGGGGAGTAGGAAGCGTGTGTTTGAATTGTGTGATGAATTGTGATGTCGCTATGTACTGAAATAATGTTTGTTCAGGTGGTGCCACTGCTGGGCGTAACTAGGTTCATCGTCCACGTCGGTAAAGGCAAGTGGAAGTAGTTGTATTGTTAAGCTATACATTGTTGTTTGCTTCGCCTTCCTTATAAACTCCAATTACAGCAATCATACATGGTTTAATCACTTGCTTTGAGGTAAGGTGAAGAAGGATGTTGTTTACCGGATGAATTGTCTAAACATTTCATCTCTATGATATTTGTTTTCTATCCATGCTATATGATGATATGCAAACATGTGGACTCAGTGGGAGGAGTTATGAATGAATTCATGCATGAAGCATTAATCGCATAATCATGCATTGGAAGTTTGTCGACGCCAGGCGGCGCGATCAGATCGCAGTACAACACCGTGTGTTCCTGAGAAAGGGCACGGTGAGGAGGAACATGGCATAAGCATGTGCATCAATCATATGCATTTCTTGAAGTGGTGTGGACTCTTTGATGTGGTATTGTATATGAGGAATGTGGACTCTTTGATGTGGTATTGTATATGAGGAATGTGGACTCTTTGATGTGGTATTGTATATGAGGAATGTGGACTCTTTGATGTGGTATTGTATATGAGGAATGTGGAATGATAGATATATGGTGGATGGTTTATTTGTATTAGTTGTTCCGCTTCCTGAGATTACCCAGTCTCACTACTTGTCGTTTTGATGTTTTCAGTAGCGCACGTGAGTCGTAAGCATGAAGGGTGGGCTAGCAACACAATAAATTTTCTGTTGTCATCACGACTCACATGTTCTAGTGTTTTAAATAATTCATTAGTTGGATGCAATTTTATTTCATTTAGACCTATTGTTGTTCCCTTTAAACTTGTTCTTGTTTATGGTTGTCCCTTTATAGATGTGTTTTATTTATGGTTAATACCTGGTTGAATTAGACTCGTTGTCTCTAGTTGTGATGTCGTGATATTATTCCTATTCGAATTGCTTCCGTACTATCCTCGCTTTTAGGGGAAATGTCGCGATCCGTTTCTTGTACAACAGTTTAGATTTATGGGGTGTTACAATTGGTATCAGAGCGGGCTGTAGGTCCTTGGAATGTGTATTTTTAGTGTCATACTATAGGATACAACTAAAATGTGATGTGGAATAACTTAGAAACATGGCCTAGGTTTTAACTAAAATTTTGTCATAGGATAGCAACATTAAAACTTGTGTAAGTGGAATCACTAATTTAAAATCTGACACACATGGATGCACAGTAGGAAAGGGTATGGGTACCGTTGCTTTCCGTTTAAATATTGTATCTAAGCTTTGATGTTGAATGCTACTTTTGATGTTGTATAATGCTATATTTATGATGGATTTGATTGATTTGCTTCATTTGTGAGGAAGTGGGGTTGTGTTGCCGAAGTGTTTCGGTCACCTCTTTTTGTTCATAGTAAGGGTGTGGTTTGATGGTGTGGCTGGTTAACGCCATCACCGAAGAATTATTAACCCCTGTAGGAGGAGTGCTTACCCTTTCTGTCGTGGATCGGGTAGTTGACTGGAGTCAAATAGAAGAGATTGGTGGTAGATTCCTTCGGATGTTCTTTATTGTTCTGAAGGTCGGTCTTGGTTGGTTTTCTTGGTTTTAGTTGATTGAAATCAAAAGAAAAGTGTTTGGAATTTGGATTTTCGCGGAGTGTGCCTTCGGTGTTTCTTGGTTTTGTCTTCTTTGGGTGAAGACAAAGAAGGGGAGTTTTGTGTCGTGCGTCTTTGGTCGCCTTTTTGACTTTGACACCTGTTTAGTTGGTTGCCTTGCAAAGAAAGGTATAGCTTTTGGTTCTTGTGTGTATTGCTCTGAGTTTAAAAGAAGTTATTGAAGCGTGTGTAAAAAGTTAAGTTGTGTCGATTTATGTTTTGTGCCTTTGTTCGTAAAGGTTTACTTGATCGCTTGGTTCCCTCCGGTGGGAGTCTTTAAGATTGAAATGTGTTTTGGAGTCATGTCCTATTGCAAATTTGAGAGTCAAGCTTCTTTGTGAGTTTTGGTTGAGTATTAAAAGAAAAAAAATGCTACAAATAAAGTAAGTATTCGTTTGGTGAAATTACTTGTTAAAAGTGGAAATTGTTGTTTAGCATGTTATGTAGTATGTAACAATGTGGTTTATAGAAATGATGTACTCCTTAGTTAATTTGCGAGTTGAATCAATTAAGTGTAATTGTTACCTTTAGCTTAAGATTAAATGAACCTCTAGTGATGTAGAGTACCCCGTAGTGGGGATGATTAAATGTGTTAATGTACATGCTTATAATCTGTTGCTTTGCTTTAAAAGTGCTTATGACCCCCGAAAATGTATAAGGTAATAAACCCGGATGCATGGATAGAGCATTAAGATGAGGTAGATCATGTTATTGTTAAAGAAACTTTGCTGGTTGTTTAAAGATGTTCTAATCTAACGGATTAATAGAGAAAATTTAATTGTGTTCACTTGCGACTTTAATTTGGAAGTTGATTAGAATTGCTATTTACGTTGTTGCAACCTACTAGTATGTTGTGTGGTGGTAATTTTGTTATCACCTATGTTTAGGGTAGCCAAAAGTAATGTCGATGGTTGATGTTTATGCCCATTTGTTGTTATTGATGACTTGGTAGGGTTGCTAAATGTTGGAAACCATTGATCCAATAGAGAAAAGTGTAAAACTGTGGAATTATGTCGAGTTCATGTTGTGATGGGATGAACATTGGATAACAATCATGATGCAAGATTTTAACCTTAATGAATGCATGTCTTAGAATCCTGTTTACGAATTTTATCTTGTAGAGATAATACTTATTGGTTGAAGTCATTTTATTGATTGAACAAGTTTTAATTGTCAAGATGTTGATGTATGGATGGTATAAAATTGATACGTTGATCATGCTTAAGTATATGTTGAAGTACTATGTTTGAAATATAGAATACATTGATATATGATGTGTTGTCTGTGGGGATCATGATGAGGTAGTATAGAATGGAAGACGTTTTGTTAATCATCATAAACTGTATTTATAAATGTTGGGAAAGGTAACTAGAGAAAGAATTGGTTATGTAGCTTTTGGTTGAATTATATTGAGGCTTCTCGATGAGTAAATAGTGTATATTGAATGCTTAAATGGTAAGTATAGTGGAATACTAGATATGGTGGCTTTCATCCAAAGCCTGAGACTAAAACCTTTATGACTGGTTTTGTTGGTTGATATTTTGGTTGAATACTTATTGTCGAAGTGTTTCTTACATGTTGTGTTTGAGTTTCCTAAAACTCGTAGTGATTAATGCCAACCTTTGGATTTGGCTAACTTGTTTAGTTTGCACTATGAGTATGGATTTACACCCAAAAGTCTTTGAGTGGATCGCGCCCCTTCGCGTTCGCACTGAATTATCTTTGGAATTAATTTTAAAGGAAGCAGATGGACATAGTGGGTTGTGTTGGAAATTCTTGAGATTTAATTTGTAACTCTTTTTGACTAGAGTTGGATTTATTTGCATGATGTGTGTGACGTTTGCGAGTGCTTCAAAAAGGTGGATTATATGAGTGTTTCATAAGTGAATTTGGTTAGTGAAGAGTTCTCTTTTGGGAATGAATTTCCCTTTCTTTCGAGAAAAAAAAATTGTGGCGGTTGTTTGTGCAGATGTTTGACTTTGGAGTCGATGTTCTTTTCCAAAATATTGATTTTGGTTAAAATGCGATGTTTTGCAAGTTTAGCTTTCTATCATTGGTGGGTTTTGATATGATGTGATGCCTTCATCGTTAACTATGCTGCCGACATAGTTTATATGAATTAGCGCAATCCTCGGTGTTATTCGAGTTTTATTCATGTGTTACAGAGGAAAAAGTCGTCTTGTAAATGACTATTCGATAGTGTTGTTACATGATGAATGAATGGTGAAAAGTAAACATGACATTGTCTATAGATGTTAAATGATAAAAGAGTCGTTGAGCCAGGTCGGTGAGAAAGTCATATATGGATATATGACTAATCCGGAGTGCTCTTGGAAAGCTGCATGCATGTCTAGAATTGAGATTTCAATTGCCTTCTAGTATGGGAAGTAAGAACGAATATCTTCTGATATGTTGGTTGTGGTGTAAGAGATCTGAGCTTTCTTTGCATTTGGCTTAGGAAAAAAATAAAATGAGTACTCTTGGGTTGTTGCCGAATTTTTTCCAAAGTGGCTTTTAGCGCTTTGGAGTTCGAGTTGTTGGATGTGAATCATTTGGGGATCATGGGTCTTGGTTGAGCTTCCTCAATGATTCTACCATTGGTTCTGATTCTTTGAAAGGAAGAATGCGAGGGCGAAACCTTCTAAGAAAGAGGAATTTAGTGTGGGTTGGTAATGACATAAGATATTAGATGTTGCTAGTAGATGATCGTAAACAGTTTAAAAGTGAAGAGTAAAGGAAGGTTGTGTATGACTCAATCCAAACCTTATTGGAGAATTGGGTCATTGATGTGTACCTAGGTGGGGCTGTTTAAATTATTAGTGGACCACTTGGTGGTTGCTAGTAATTGTTTTTCCTTTTCAGAGTGTATTGGACCTTTCTGTCGCTGAGGTTGAGCGAGGTTGTGTCAACCATAGCGATTTTGTTCGGTTGTTACCGTCTCTTGCGGTTTTAAGGACCCTGGTTGTAAAGTAGGCCTTTCCTTTTGGTGGTAGTGTTGGGTATTGGTTTTTTTTTGAAGATCAATTTTTTTGCAAGGTTCTAACCTCGTTTGTTCAAATAGCTGGTGGTCTTGGAGTGTATGTCTCACCTGGTTTGTCGTCGTCTTGAAAACGGCGAACCACAGTAGAGGGGTTGTGGTGTGAAAACACGTTTGTGCGTGGGAGATGAAGAGGGTTCTAGAGACTGGTACCGTTTTCTTCTGGAGAGTGGTTGGAATAAGGAGTGCGAGACCGTTTTCTTTCATGGTCTATTTGGGAATTGAAGTGAACGTGGAACCGTGAGAGGTTGCACTCTGTTGAGCTAAATCAACATTTTCTCGCTAGTGTTGGTTTTGAGAACTCGTTTGTCGTTTATTCCGGTTTGAGTCTTTGTGTGAATGTTTTGTGTTGCAAAGAAGTCTTTTGTCCCTTGGGGACTTTGTTGTTGATTTTGGTGTGTCTTAGATTCGGGGACGAATCCTTTTAAGGTGGGGAGATTGTGATGCCCTAGAATTTGAGAGCGATCCTAGGGTTTTCTTTCTTGGTTGTTCCGGAAAGAAAGAAGGTTTTGTCGGGGAATGAAATAATTGAAGATTATGCGGCAATTTAATATTAAAAATTGGAGTTTTGGGCTAGTTTCCGTTGGGCTGAGGCAACCTGGGCCTGGGCCGGGAATTCCTTTTTCCCCCTCTCCTCCCCATGCCTTGGTGGGCCGGCCCACCTCCCCCTTTAAGTGGCGCCCCCTCCCCCCAAACCCTAAGGCGCCTCCCTTCCTCCCTCCTAGCAGCCACACCCCCTCCTCTTCCTCCCCTGCGTGGTGGCTCAAGATCCACCGCGAAACACGAAGGAGAAAACAAGAAGAGGATCCGTGGAGGCGAGGAGGACGAACAGATTTCCGTCACGGGGATCGTCGCGCGTTCTTCGTGGGTTCGCAAGGGGGAACTCAAGGTAAAATTCCCAATCTTTTACCCCTGTTCTACCTAGGGATTAGGAGTGTATTAGATCTGGTGGTGAGTGGTTTGGATGGATCTTGATGGGGGAGAAGGGTAGATGTTCACGTGGTGCTGTTTTTGGAAGGGAAGATTGTGCAGCGCGGATTGTTTTGCGTTTTACGTGGCATAGATGATTTTTCCTGCAAAAACCTATAACTAGAAAGTTTTAGATAACGTCGATACCTAGCTTCTGTAATTTTTCAGAATTGTTGGGGCGTCGGTCTGAGAGTTATCGCTGTTGGAAGATGACGAACAGAATCTGGAAACAGATTTCGTCCACTGTGTTGGACGGTTGTTTAGGCATATTTAACAGTGGAATTGAAATTTGTGACCTTCATGAAAGTTGTAGATCTCGTCAATATATAACTACTGCAATTTTTTTGTATTTTTATGAACAGTAAAAAAAAAGATACGAAATTGGGAAGAGAGGGTGCTGCTGTTCGATTCGGACAGATCGGGGTTTTTTGCATTTAATGGGAACGGGGAGTAGGAAGCGTGTGTTTGAATTGTGTGATGAATTGTGATGTCGCTATGTACTGAAATAATGTTTGTTCAGGTGGTGCCACTGCTGGGCGTAACTAGGTTCATCGTCCACGTCGGTAAAGGCAAGTGGAAGTAGTTGTATTGTTAAGCTATACATTGTTGTTTGCTTCGCCTTCCTTATAAACTCCAATTACAGCAATCATACATGGTTTAATCACTTGCTTTGAGGTAAGGTGAAGAAGGATGTTGTTTACCGGATGAATTGTCTAAACATTTCATCTCTATGATATTTGTTTTCTATCCATGCTATATGATGATATGCAAACATGTGGACTCGATGGGAGGAGTTATGAATGAATTCATGCATGAAGCATTAATCGCATAATCATGCATTGGAAGTTTGTCGACGCCAGCGCGCGATCAGTGCCGGTACAACACCGTGGGGTCCTGAGAAAGGGCACGGTGAGGAGGAACATGGCATAAGCATGTGCATCAATCATATGCATTTTACTGAAGTGGTGTGGACTCTTTGATGTGGTATTGTATATGAGGAATGTGGACTCTTTGATGTGGTATTGTATATGAGGAATGTGGACTCTTTGATGTGGTATTGTATATGAGGAATGTGGACTCTTTGATGTGGTATTGTATATGAGGAATGTGGAATGATAGATATATGGTGGATGTTTTATTTGTATTAGTTGTTCCGCTTGTCGAGATTACCCAGTCTCACTACTTACTTGTTTTGATGTTTTCAGTAGCGCACGTGAGTCGTAAGCATGAAGGGTGGGCTAGCAACACAATAAATTTTCTGTTGTCATCACGACTCACATGTTCTAGTGTTTTAAATAATTCATTAGTTGGATGCAATTTTATTTCATTTAGACCTATTGTTGTTCCCTTTAAACTTGTTCTTGTTTATGGTTGTCCCTTTATAGATGTGTTTTATTTATGGTTAATACCTGGTTGAATTAGACTCGTTGTCTCTAGTTGTGATGTCGTGATATTATTCCTATTCGAATTGCTTCCGTGACTATCCTCGCTTTTAGGGGAAATGTCGCCGATCCGTTTCTTGTACAACAGTTTAGATTTATGGGGTGTTACAATTGGTATCAGAGCGGGCTGTAGGTCCTTGAATGTGTATTTTTAGTGTCATACTATAGGATACAACTAAAATGTGATGTGGAATAACTTAGAAACATGGCCTAGGTTTTAACTAAAATTTTGTCATAGGATAGCAACATTAAAACTTGTGTAAGTGGAATCACTAATTTAAAATCTGACACACATGGATGCACAAGAGGAAAGGGTATGGGTACCGTTGCTTTCCGTTTAAATATTGTATCTAAGCTTTGATGTTGAATGCTACTTTTGATGTTGTATAATGCTATATTTATGATGGATTTGATTGATTTGCTTCATTTGTGAGGAAGTGGGGTTGTGTTGCCGAAGTGTTTCGGTCACCTCTTTTTGTTCATAGTAAGGGTGTGGTTTGATGGTGTGGCTGGTTAACGCCATCACCGAAGAATTATTAACCCTGTAGGAGGAGTGCTTACCCTTTCTGTCGTGGATCGGGTAGTTGACTGGAGTCAAATAGAAGAGATTGGTGGTAGATTCCTTCGGATGTTCTTTATCGTTCTGAAGGTCGGTCTTGGTTGGTTTTCTTGGTTTTAGTTGATTGAAATCAAAAGAAAAGTGTTTGGAATTTGGATTTTCATGAGTGTGCCTTCGGTGTTTCTTGGTTTTGTCTTCTTTGGGTGAAGACAAAGAAGGGGAGTTTTGTGTCGTGCGTCTTTGGTCGCCTTTTTGACTTTGACACCTGTTTAGTTGGTTGCCTTGCAAAGAAAGGTATAGCTTTTGGTTCTTGTGTGTATTGCTCTGAGTTTAAAAGAAGTTATTGAAGCGTGTGTAAAAAGTTAAGTTGTGTCGATTTATGTTTTGTGCCTTTGTTCGTAAAGGTTTACTTGATCGCTTGGTTCCCTCCGGTGGGAGTCTTTAAGATTGAAATGTGTTTTGGAGTCATGTCCTATTGCAAATTTGAGAGTCAAGCTTCTTTGTGAGTTTTGGTTGAGTATTAAAAGAAAAAAAATGCTACAAATAAAGTAAGTATTCGTTTGACTGAAATTACTTGTTAAAAGTGGAAATTGTTGTTTAGCATGTTATGTAGTATGTAACAATGTGGTTTATAGAAATGATGTACTCCTTAGTTAATTTGCGAGTTGAATCAATTAAGTGTAATTGTTACCTTTAGCTTAAGATTAAATGAACCTCTAGTGATGTAGAGTACCCCGTAGTGGGGATGATTAAATGTGTTAATGTACATGCTTATAATCTGTTGCTTTGCTTTAAAAGTGCTTATGACCCCCGATAATGTTTAAGGTTTTAAACCCTGATGCATGGTTAGAGCATTAAGATGAGGTAGACTGCGGTTATTGTTAAAGAAACTTTGCTGGTTGTTTAAAGATGTTCTAATCTAACGGATTAATAGAGAAAATTTAATTGTGTTCACTTGCGACTTTAATTTGGAAGTTGATTAGAATTGCTATTTACGTTGTTGCAACCTACTAGTATGTTGTGTGGTGGTAATTTTGTTATCACCTATGTTTAGGGTAGCCAAAAGTAATGTCGATGGTTGATGTTTATGCCCATTTGTTGTTATTGATGACTTGGTAGGGTTGCTAAATGTTGGAAACCATTGATCCAATAGAGAAAAGTGTAAAACTGTGGAATTATGTCGAGTTCATGTTGTGATGGGATGAACATTGGATAACAATCATGATGCAAGATTTTAACCTTAATGAATGCATGTCTTAGAATCCTGTTTACGAATTTTATCTTGTAGAGATAATACTTATTGGTTGAAGTCATTTTATTGATTGAACAAGTTTTAATTGTCAAGATGTTGATGTATGGATGGTATAAAATTGATACGTTGATCATGCTTAAGTATATGTTGAAGTACTATGTTTGAAATATAGAATACATTGATATATGATGTGTTGTCTGTGGGGATCATGATGAGGTAGTATAGAATGGAAGACGTTTTGTTAATCATCATAAACTGTATTTATAAATGTTGGGAAAGGTAACTAGAGAAAGAATTGGTTATGTAGCTTTTGGTTGAATTATATTGAGGCTTCTCGATGAGTAAATAGTGTATATTGAATGCTTAAATGGTAAGTATAGTGGAATACTAGATATGGTGGCTTTCATCCTGAGCCTGTGTCTAAAACCATTTGGACTGGTTTGGTTGGTTGCTATTTTGGTTGAATACTTTTTGTCGAAGTGTTTCTTCTGTTGTGTTTCAGAGTTTCCCTAAAACTCGTAGTGATTAATGCCAACCTTTGGATTTGGCTAACTTGTTTAGTTTGCACTATGAGTATGGATTTACACCCAAAAGTCTTTGAGTGGATCGCGCCCCTTCGCGTTCAAGACTGAATTATCTTTGGAATTAATTTTAAAGGAAGCAGATGGACATAGTGGGTTGTGTTGGAAATTCTTGAGATTTAATTTGTAACTCTTTTTGACTAGAGTTGGATTTATTTGCATGATGTGTGTGACGTTTGCGAGTGCTTCAAAAAGGTGGATTATATGAGTGTTTCATAAGTGAATTTGGTTAGTGAAGAGTTCTCTTTTGGGAATGAATTTCCCTTTCTTTCGAGAAAAAAAAATTGTGGCGGTTGTTTGTGCAGATGTTTGACTTTGGAGTCGATGTTCTTTTCCAAAATATTGATTTTGGTTAAAATGCGATGTTTTGCAAGTTTAGCTTTCTATCATTGGTGGGTTTTGATATGATGTGGTGCCGTCATCTTAACTATGCTGCCGACATAGTTTATATGAATTAGCGCAATCCTCGGTGTTATTCGAGTTTTATTCATGTGTTACAGAGGAAAAAGTCGTCTTGTAAATGACTATTCGATAGTGTTGTTACATGATGAATGAATGGTGAAAAGTAAACATGACATTGTCTATAGATGTTAAATGATAAAAGAGTCGTTGAGCCAGGTCGGTGAGAAAGTCATATATGGATATATGACTAATCCGGAGTGCTCTTGGAAAGCTGCATGCATGTCCTGAATCGAGATTTCAATTGCCTTCTAGTATGGGAAGTAAGAACGAATATCTTCTGATATGTTGGTTGTGGTGTAAGAGATCTGAGCTTTCTTTGCATTTGGCTTAGGAAAAAAATAAAATGAGTACTCTTGGGTTGTTGCCGAATTTTTTCCAAAGTGGCTTTTAGCGCTTTGGAGTTCGAGTTGTTGGATGTGAATCATTTGGGGATCATGGGTCTTGGTTGAGCTTCCTCAATGATTCTACCATTGGTTCTGATTCTTTGAAAGGAAGAATGCGAGGGCGAAACCTTCTAAGAAAGAGGAATTTAGTGTGGGTTGGTAATGACATAAGATATTAGATGTTGCTAGTAGATGATCGTAAACAGTTTAAAAGTGAAGAGTAAAGGAAGGTTGTGTATGACTCAATCCAAACCTTATTGGAGAATTGGGTCATTGATGTGTACCTAGGTGGGGCTGTTTAAATTATTAGTGGACCACTTGGTGGTTGCTAGTAATTGTTTTTCCTTTTCAGAGTGTATTGGACCTTTCTGTCGCTGAGGTTGAGCGAGGTTGTGTCAACCATAGCGATTTTGTTCGGTTGTTACCGTCTCTTGCGGTTTTAAGGACCCTGGTTGTAAAGTAGGCCTTTCCTTTTGGTGGTAGTGTTGGGTATTGGTTTTTTTTTGAAGATCAATTTTTTTGCAAGGTTCTAACCTCGTTTGTTCAAATAGCTGGTGGTCTTGGAGTGTATGTCTCACCTGGTTTGTCGTCGTCTTGAAAACGGGCGAACCACAAAGAGGGGTTGTGGTGTGAAAACACGTTTGTGCGTGGGAGATGAAGAGGGTTCTAGAGACTGGTACCGTTTTCTTCTGGAGAGTGGTTGGAATAAGGAGTGCGAGACCGTTTTCTTTCATGGTCTATTTGGGAATTGAAGTGAACGTGGAACCGTGAGAGGTTGCACTCTGTTGAGCTAAATCAACATTTTCTCGCTAGTGTTGGTTTTGAGAACTTCGTTTGTCGCTTATTCCGGTTTGAGTCTTTGTGTGAATGTTTTGTGTTGCAAAGAAGTCTTTTGTCCCTTGGGGACTTTGTTGTTGATTTTGGTGTGTCTTAGATTCGGGACTAATCCTTTTAAGGTGGGGAGATTGTGATGCCCTAGAATTTGAGAGCGATCCTAGGGTTTTCTTTCTTGGTTGTTCGGAAAGAAAGAAGGTTTTGTCGGGAATGAAATAATTGAAGATTATGCGGCAATTTAATATTAAAAATTGGAGTTTTGGGCTAGTTTCCGTTGGGCTGAGGCAACCTGGGCTGGGCCGGAATTCCTTTTCCCCTCTCCTCCCCATGCCTTGGTGGGCGGCCCACCTCCCCTTTAAGTGGCGCCCTCCCCCAAACCCTAAGGCGCCTCCCTTCCTCCCTCCTAGCAGCCACACCCCCTCCTCTTCCTCCCCTGCGTGGTGGCTCAAGATCCACCGCGAAACACGAAGGAGAAAACGAGAAGAGGATCCGTGGAGGCGAGGAGGACGAACAGATTTCCGTTACGGGGATCGTCGCGCGTTCTTCGTGGGTTCGCAAGGGGGAACTCAAGGTAAAATTCCCAATCTTTTACCCCTGTTCTACCTAGGGATTAGGAGTGTATTAGATCTGGTGGTGAGTGGTTTGGATGGATCTTGATGGGGGAGAAGGGTAGATGTTCACGTGGTGCTGTTTTTGGAAGGGAAGATTGTGCAGCGCGGATTGTTTTGCGTTTTACGTGGCATAGATGATTTTTCCTGCAAAAACCTATAACTAGAAAGTTTTAGATAACGTCGATACCTAGCTTCTGTAATTTTTTCAGAATTTTTGGGGCGTCGGTCTGAGAGTTATCGCTGTTGGAAGATGACGAACAGAATCTGGAAACAGATTTCGTCCACTGTGTTGGACGGTTGTTTAGGCATATTTAACAGTGGAATTGAAATTTGTGACCTTCATGAAAGTTGTAGATCTCGTCAATATATAACTACTGTAATTTTTTTGTATTTTTATGAACAGTAAAAAAAAAGATACGAAATTGGGAAGAGAGGGTGCTGCTGTTCGATTCGGACAGATCGGGGTTTTTTGCATTTAATGGGAACGGGGAGTAGGAAGCGTGTGTTTGAATTGTGTGATGAATTGTGATGTCGCTATGTACTGAAATAATGTTTGTTCAGGTGGTGCCACTGCTGGGCGTAACTAGGTTCATCGTCCACGTCGGTAAAGGCAAGTGGAAGTAGTTGTATTGTTAAGCTATACATTGTTGTTTGCTTCGCCTTCCTTATAAACTCCAATTACAGCAATCATACATGGTTTAATCACTTGCTTTGAGGTAAGGTGAAGAAGGATGTTGTTTAATGGATGAATTGTCTAAACATTTCATCTCTATGATATTTGTTTTCTATCCATGCTATATGATGATATGCAAACATGTGGACTCGATGGGAGGAGTTATGAATGAATTCATGCATGAAGCATTAACTGCATAATCATGCATTGGAAGTTTGTCGACGCCAACAGGCGCGATCAGACGGTACAACACCGTGTGTTCTGAGAAAGGGCACGGTGAGGAGGAACATGGCATAAGCATGTGCATCAATCATATGCATTTCTTGAAGTGGTGTGGACTCTTTGATGTGGTATTGTATATGAGGAATGTGGACTCTTTGATGTGGTATTGTATATGAGGAATGTGGACTCTTTGATGTGGTATTGTATATGAGGAATGTGGACTCTTTGATGTGGTATTGTATATGAGGAATGTGGAATGATAGATATATGGTGGATGTTTTATTTGTATTAGTTGTTCCGCTTGCTGAGATTACCCAGTCTCACTACTTACTGTTTTGATGTTTTCAGGTAGCGCACGTGAGTCGTAAGCATGAAGGGTGGGCTAGCAACACAATAAATTTTCTGTTGTCATCACGACTCACATGTTCTAGTGTTTTAAATAATTCATTAGTTGGATGCAATTTTATTTCATTTAGACCTATTGTTGTTCCCTTTAAACTTGTTCTTGTTTATGGTTGTCCCTTTATAGATGTGTTTTATTTATGGTTAATACCTGGTTGAATTAGACTCGTTGTCTCTAGTTGTGATGTCGTGATATTATTCCTATTCGAATTGCTTCCGTACTATCCTGTTTTAGGGGAAATGCTGTCGATCTGTTCTTGTACAACAGTTTAGATTTATGGGGTGTTACAATTGGTATCAGAGCGGGCTGTAGGTCCTTGGAATGTGTATTTTTAGTGTCATACTATAGGATACAACTAAAATGTGATGTGGAATAACTTAGAAACATGGCCTAGGTTTTAACTAAAATTTTGTCATAGGATAGCAACATTAAAACTTGTGTAAGTGGAATCACTAATTTAAAATCTGACACACATGGATGCACAGTAGGAAAGGGTATGGGTACCGTTGCTTTCCGTTTAAATATTGTATCTAAGCTTTGATGTTGAATGCTACTTTTGATGTTGTATAATGCTATATTTATGATGGATTTGATTGATTTGCTTCATTTGTGAGGAAGTGGGGTTGTGTTGCCGAAGTGTTTCGGTCACCTCTTTTTGTTCATAGTAAGGGTGTGGTTTGATGGTGTGGCTGGTTAACGCCATCACCGAAGAATTATTAACCCTCAGTAGGAGGAGTGCTTACCCTTTCTGTCGTGGATCGGGTAGTTGACTGGAGTCAAATAGAAGAGATTGGTGGTAGATTCCTTCGGATGTTCTTTATCGTTCTGAAGGTCGGTCTTGGTTGGTTTTCTTGGTTTTAGTTGATTGAAATCAAAAGAAAAGTGTTTGGAATTTGGATTTTCGGAGTGTGCCTTCGGTGTTTCTTGGTTTTGTCTTCTTTGGGTGAAGACAAAGAAGGGGAGTTTTGTGTCGTATGCCTTTGGTCGCTTTTTGACTTTGACACTGTTTAGTTGGTTGCCTTGCAAAGAAAGGTATAGCTTTTGGTTCTTGTGTGTATTGCTCGAGTTTAAAAGAAGTTATTGAAGCGTGTGTAAAAAGTTAAGTTGTGTCGATTTATGTTTTGTGCCTTTGTTCGTAAGGTTTACTTGATCGCTTGGTTCCCTCCGGTGGGAGTCTTTAAGATTGAAATGTGTTTTGGAGTCATGTCCTATTGCAAATTTGAGAGTCAAGCTTCTTTGTGAGTTTTGGTTGAGTATTAAAAGAAAAAAAAATGCTACAAATAAAGTAAGTATTCGTTTGACTGAAATTACTTGTTAAAAGTGGAAATTGTTGTTTAGCATGTTATGTAGTATGTAACAATGTGGTTTATAGAAATGATGTACTCCTTAGTTAATTTGCGAGTTGAATCAATTAAGTGTAATTGTTACCTTTAGCTTAAGATTAAATGAACCTCTAGTGATGTAGAGTACCCCGTAGTGGGGATGATTAAATGTGTTAATGTACATGCTTATAATCTGTTGCTTTGCTTTAAAAGTGCTTATGACCCCCGATAATGTTTAAGGTTTTAAACCCTGATGCATGGTTCGAGCATTAAGATGAGGTAGACTGCGGTTATTGTTAAAGACACCCCTCCTATTTAAAGGAGCAAAACACAAGGATTTCTGAATACAATTCCTAATCTAGAAGGAGTATGTATTCAACACAACTCCTCTTGGCCCAACCTGGCTGAGTACAACTCTTGCACGCGTATGGCAACCCTACCATACTCACGTGACTAACACTTTGCACGCGTATGGCCACCTGCCATATTCACGTGACTAACACTTTGCACGTGAATGACCTCCTGCCATTCTCACGTGACTAACCATTCTTCATGTGCACCATTCTCTTAGCTCGAACGTCCCGCATGACATCCTTGACCACCAATACCTCAGTTCCTCCCTGAACCTAGTTCCGGTCCCGTCATCGACCACGTTCGTCTTCGAGCAATACCTGCACATGAACAAACCACAAAACAATTCCGAGCACAAGTCCACGACTTGACTCTCATCAATCCATGCAAATACTCACACGAGCATTGCATAAAGTCCACTTCAAGCATCATGAAATTCTCACAAATTTCATAATCTCAAAAACAAATCAAACACAATTCCAATTTTGCTCAAAACCCTAATCGAGCCAAAACGCATTCACGACGGACCAAAAAATATGGTCCGGCGTACACATGAAAAAGTCACTCAAAAAACCATTCACAACGGACCAACAAAATCGGTCTGGTGTACAAGTGAAAGTCTCGGTTTAAAGAAGAAATCATTCCGGCGAAAACACATTCACGACAGACTAAAAGAAATCAGTCCGTCGTACATGCGAAATCAATCCTCAAAAAGCCGTTCACGACTGACCAAAGAAATTGGTCCGACGTACATGCAAAACTTACTGGTTTCTTGGAAAATTGAGTCTGGCTCATGATCTCAAAAGCACGTCCACGACAGACCCAAAAACTTGGTCCGTCGTACATGCGTTGACTGCTATTTTCTTGGAAAATTGAGTTTGGCACAACAGCTCAAAAACATGTGCACGACAGACCCAAAAACTTGGTCCGTCGTACACAAAATCGGTTCGGCGCAAAAGGACTCAGATTCATGTATACAACAGACCAAAAAACTTGGTTTGTCATACATGGGAAAATGTGGTTGCCAAAGCATGTTTACGACAGACCAACAAATTTGGTCCGTCGTAGAAGGGAAACTTACTGTTTTCTTTAAGTTTGGTCCGGCGCCATAGCGAAACTTACTGTTTCTTGTCAAATTGTCAAAACACATGAACAAACACATTTTCCAAATTCAATTCTAAGCCAATTTTTCAGCACATGATTTCACACCTTGATCAGTTCTAACCATCTTCTCTGCCTAATGTTCAGTTCTGATTGGGTGAAGATGTACTTAAGACTCTTATGGTCCGTGTATACTTCACATCTGTTTCCAATCAAATAGTGATGCCACAACTTCAAAGCGTGCACTACGGCACCTAGCTCTAGGTCATGCGTTGGATAATTCTCCTCATGCGGCCTCAACTGTCTTGATGCATAAGCGACGACCTTTTTGTTCTGCATCAGCACACACCCAAGTCCTTGGCGCGATACATCACAATAAATATCGAAGCTTTGATTGACGTCCGGTAGAACCAACACCGGTGCTGATGTCAATCGCTTCTTCAACTCTTGAAAACCTTTTTCGCACTTCGGTGTCCATGCAAACTTCTTCTCCTTTTTCAGCAATTGCGTAAGAGGTTTCGCAATTATCGAAAAGCCTTCAATGAAACGGCGATAGTAACCTGCCATTCCAAGAAAACTCCGGATCTGTGTCACGGTCTTCGGCTGTTCCCAATGTAACTCGGCTTCTACCTTACTTGGATCAACGGTGACTCCTTTTGCGGTCATTACATGTCCGAAGAACTCCACCTTGTCCTTCCAAAAGTCACACTTGCTGAACTTGGCGAAGAGCTGCTGTTCCCTTAGCTTTTCCAAAACTCGTCTCAAGTGCTCTGCATGTTCATCCTCTGTCTTGGAGTAGATTAAGATATCATCTATGAACACAACAACAAACTTGTCCAAATACTCCATGAACACCTTATTCATCATATTCATGAAATATGCTGGCGCATTTGTCAGACCAAAGGACATAACAGTAAACTCATAATGTCCATATCTTGACGAGAATGCGGTCTTCGGAATATCCTCTAATCGGATCTTCAACTGGTGGTATCCCGATCTCAGATCAATTTTGGAGAAAACTCCGGCTCCTCTCAGCTGATCAAACAAGTCATCGATCCTGGGTTGGGGGTTACTTATTCTTCACGGTGACTTCATTGAGTGCACGGAGTCAATGCACATCCTGAAACTCCTGTCCTTCTTCTTGACGAACAAAACTGGCGCTCCCCACGGTGACGAACTTGGTCTGATAAATCCTTTCTCCATTAACTCTTCAAGCTGTTTCTTCATCTCTACCAATTCTTCAGTGGACATCCGGTAAGGTCTCTTTTGCTATCGGCGCTGTACCAGGTACAAGCTCTATCACAAACTTTATGTCCCTGTCCGGTGGCATACCAGGTAGATCTTCAGGAAAAAACATCTGGATACTCATTTACCACTGAAACATCTTCTATGCTGATTGCCTTGGTACTGTTAACCATCAACTGTCCATCTCTAACGGCGGTAGCTTGAAATTCCACTTTCCTTCCGCACGGGCTCTCAACTGATATAATCCTTCGACCACAATCCAATACGGCCTTATGCTTGGATAACCAATCCATTCCCAAAATAACATCTAAGTTCTGGGTCTCCAAAATAATAAGGTTCGCTAGGAACTATATCCCATCTATTAATATTCTTACCCCAGAACATCCTACTTTAGTTCGGAGTTGAACTGTGGGTTTGAACTAAAAGCATGCATTTAAGTCTTGCAATCTCCAAATCATTTTTAGCAGCAAAGCCTTGAGAAACAAACGAATGCGAAGCTCCGTAATCAAACAAAACTGCAGGTGTATCGAGTTAACAAGTAACTTACCCAGTACGACGTCCGTGGCATTCTGCAGTGCATCTGCGGTGACATGGTTGACTCGGCCTCTCACCACGGTCTGGGGTGCTGCTCCTGGCTGTGCTGTCCCTCGGTTTGCTCCTGGCGCTGGCGTCCTGGCTGGTGTGGATCCCAGATTGAAGCTGACTAGGGTCACTCCTGCTGTCTTCTTAGGACAACTGTTGGCAAAGTGCCCTGGCTCGTTGCAGTGGTAGCAGCTGCCTCACCGCCCCTCGTTGATCGCCTGAAGTGGCGTTTCGGGTCGGGCCGGAGTCTCGATAGTTCGATTGACGGGTCTTGGTGCCGTGACGGTGTCCTTGTTGCATTCTCGAGGCCGGAATCAAAATCGATTTGGCGCAACCCTCAAACGTTGCTGTGCTCCCTGACGCGATCCCTGATGTTGCATCCTGCGCTTCCTGTTCTCATCCAGTTCTTTGCGCTTGTCCTCAAGAATAAGCGCTTTATTCACCAATTCTTGGAAATCTGGAAAGGTGTAGGTGATCAGTCCCACCTAGGGGTGGGCAGTCGGTTTATTCGGTTAATTCGGTTCGGTTTAATCGGTTTTTCGAAACTTCGGTTTTCAAAAACTAGAAACCGAAATATGTCTATAAATTTTACAAACCGAACTATATTAACAAAAAAAATCGGTTCGGTTTTTTCGGTTTTCGGTTTTTAACCGAACTATATTAAGAACAAAGTACATATGAGATAACCATCCATGCCAAAGGTAGAAGGATTAATTACAAAAGTCGCTCTTCCCAGGTAAAAAGAATTGGCAGGTATAGTTTTTCGAGAACGAACAAGAGATCAAGTCGAGGCATGCCAAAGGTAGAAGGATTAATTACAAAAGTCGCTCTTCCCAGGTAAAAAGAATTGGCAGGTAAAAAGAATTGAACATCAGCTTTATTCCCGGTTGCAGCATGCAAAGGCTACAGCTTATATAGCCTGCTTATTCACTGCAAGTCTGGAGCTGGGATGACTGGGTCTGGCGTGAAACTGGAAGTCTGGAAAGGCTTCACGTAATCACTCGTCCACTCGGGTCCAGGCCGGAGCCGCTCGCCCGCTTGGTTGCTTGTGGGCCTCCGCACTGCACAGCATGCCGGCCCAGTTGCCCGCTTGCCCTTGCCCTCTTCTAAATTGTTGGATGAACGGTTCATTTGGTTTCTAGGCTCCAGCAACCGAACCGAAACCGAACAACCGATCTACACTGAGAAAAAAATCGAACCGAACCTCTAAAACCTCTAAAACCGACAATTTTGTCTATTTCGGTTCGGTTCGGTTCGGTTTTTCGGTTTTCGGTTTTTTCTGCCCACCCCTAGTCCCACCTGTAGTCCTGAGTTAAGTCCCTTCATGAAGCGAGACTGTCTGGCTTTATCTGTCGCTACATCTTCAGGTGCGTAGCGTGCAAGCTGTGTGAACTTGTTCAGGTATTCGGCCACAGGCTTATTACCTTGCTTCAGTGCTCTGAACTCCTCTTTCTTGAGGTCCATGATTCCTTCTGGCACATGGTACTGACGAAACGCAGCTGTAAACTCCTCCCAAGTGATGTCTTGAGGGTTCTCTTGCGTGGCACAGAAGTTCTCCCACCATTCGGCGGCTGTTCCTTCCAATTGATGAGAAGTGTAGAGTACCTTCTCATTTCCCATGCATTGGGCAATGTGTAGCTTCCTCTCAATTGACCTTAACTAGTCATCGGCTTCCAACGGGTTAGCATTCCAGGAGAAAGTGGGTGGATGAGTCCTCATGAACTCTGACAGTCTTGTATTCTGGCGTTGTCCCTGATTGACTTGATTAGCGGTGGCCTGATTGACTTTGCGAAGGCAAAGTCTAGGTCAAGCCACCGTTAGATGGGTACCTAGCCGCAGCCCCGGTACGCTCCCCCGTACAACTACACAAAGGGTGTAGTTGACATCCTGAGGTCCCACAGGTACGTTATTATCAACTTATTCAACTAGGTCTGTCCCATTACAGACATGTGGTTGCACGTTTGACCCAGTTCAAAGGCTTGCAAGGTTAAATCCTTAGGGTGACCAGGGCAAGACTACCCGAAGAACCAAACCAACATTCCGGGTGCCACAACTGGCCCACCTGATCATTCTTGCCACATGCCCCGGTCAAATCTATTTATCAAAGCCCCAGTTGACTACCATGCACCATGTGCCATCAACATCACATGATACCTTTCCAAAACAGGTTCAATACATCATTAAGTCAATATTAACATTTGATTGTCCAAAAATCATGTCATGAGCACGTAGCAGGTCTAAGCGATATACTACAACTATCTAAAATCCCAGGTTGGCAATTTAGTAATGTCCAACTAATTAATCCTCAACTTGGGTGACAAGGGATCATGGCACATATATAATTAACCAAGGTGTCATACAGCAATTAGGCATTTATCTAATTCCCATAATTTAAATAAAGTATTTTCTAATTAAACTAGCATGCAATAGTTTTAAATCGAATTAATTTGAAATTAGGATTAACAGGGTCAAAGCATAACTTGCCTTCAAAAAGTACTTGCTCTTGGTCCTGAGCTGGCTCCTGGGTCAATACTTCTCCTTCGAATCCTTCCGGCACTTCAACGTCTACTCGTAACGCGTGCAAATAGCAACAAATGAATAAAACAGTAAACAAAAAGTGTCCAAACATCCAAATGAAGTCCACAAACAGAGAGAGCATAATTTTATAAATTTTTAGAAACTGGAATCGTCAAATTCGGAGTTAAACTTCAAAAGATACAAGCATTTAGAGTTTAAAATAATCAATTAAATAATATTACAGAGAAAAAATTTGGTCCAAAAATTAAATAAAATTCATCATTAGTTAGATCTCAATTTTATACAAATTTAGAAATTTGAATCACTCAAATCGGAGTTAAAATGCAAAAGTTATAAACGTTTGAAGTTTGAATCAAATTCTGAAATCAATAATTCGAATTAATAAATCATTTTCTTTTTTGGAAATTCTTTTATTGCGTCAGCATGACACGTGGACCAACCAGAAGCTGCCACGTCACCTCGGGTCCATGGACCCGGCGCACGGGCATGGCCTGGTCTACCGTGGACTCGGTCCACGGCTCGGGTCGCTGATAGGTGGGGCCTGTCGGTGACGTCAGCATGACGTCAGCACACAGCTCAGCCGAGCGGGCTGATAGGCGGGCCCCACCGTGATGTCAGCGTGACGTCATGGTGCACTTGGCTGGGCCGCTGATAGCTGGGCCCCGTGTGTCAGAGACACGCCCACGCCAGTCTTGGCGCGCGGCCGATCACAGTCGGCCTCCCGGCCACGTGGCGTGATCTCGGCCGTTGATTTGAAAATCAACGGCCCAGATCGGATCTAGCCTAACGCAGTAGAAAAACTACTCGGCTGATCTGGACCGTTCGATCTTGATCGGACGGTCAAGATCCAATCTAACGTAAACAACGCGGCTAACCCTAACCGTTGAATCTAAATCTAACGGCTGAGAAAGGATCTAGTAGTGTGCTGTTTAGGTTACGTGGCACAATCTACGCCGTTGGATCTAGATCCAACGGTTGGAAATAGATCTGGGATTAGCACGTGGGATCTCACTGGGGTGTGACGTGGCGCGATCTGGACCCTTGGATCTGGATCGGATGGTTGGTGAAGCTCGAGGTCCGGCGATGGCTTGCGGCGGGGCTGGTTCACCGGAGACGAAGACGACGACCACGGCGACGGTGTTGCAGGGCTCCTCTGACGAAGTGAAAGGTCTCCTCTGGCGCGGCTTGACCTTGCGGTTCCGGATCTGGGCTCAACGGCGGCGGAGGACGGCGGACGGTGGCGGAAACTGCAATTGAACGCGGCGGAACGCTCCTCCAACTCCGGCGAGCGATTGCGGCGGCTACACGATGGCTTGAGCGGCGTGAGCTAGGGCTATGGGTGCGCACGAAAGTCGGCGTCACGGCAGCGGTGACGGCGCATTAAATACCCCCTCGACGTCCGTGAAATGCGCAGAAAACGAGGGCCCACGCACGGGCGGCGGCGGAGTCCGGCGGCGACACGGACTGGGTGACGTGGCTCAACGTGAGCCGTTGGATCAAGATCCAATGGTCACGCGAGTTGGACTCGGGTCCGACTCGGTGAGCTGGCTGGCTCGGTCAGGCTTGGGTCCGGGTGACGTGGCTCAATCTCGGCCGTTCGATCTTGATCTGACGGTCGAGAGGCTTAGGGCTCGGTTCGGTGAACAGTACAAACCGTTTAGGTTTTCCAGCGATTAAATAATCTAATAAATTTCCAGAAATTCATTTAATTCATTAAAAATAGCAAAAGACTCAGAAAAATTCCAAAAAAATTCTGGAAAATATTTTGGAACATTTTGGACTCAAATAAAATATTTCCAACAAAATTTTATTTGCAAAGTTAAATTATTTAATTATTTCAAAATGGAATAAATTCAAATAAATTCCAAATAAATTCCAAAAATTCACCAAAGTGCCAAATCACACATGAATTTAAGAAAAGCAAAATTTTGGGGTGTTACACCACCTCTCTTTATTCATAGTAAGGGTGAGGTTTGACGGTGTGGCCGGTTAGCGCCATCACCGAAGAACTATTAACCCCTGTAGGAGAAGAGTGCCTACCCTTTCTGTCATAGATCGGGTAGTTGACTGGAGTCAAATAGAAGAGTTTGGTGGTGGATTCCTTCGTATGCTCTTTATCGTTCTAATGGTTGGTTTCGGTTGGTCTTCTTGGCTCTGATTGATTGAAACCAAAAGAAAAGTGTTTGGTATTGGATTTTCAGGGATTGTTCCGTATGTGGTTCGTGGTTTTGTCTTCCTTGGTTGAAGACGTAGAAGAAAGGTTTTGTGTTGTGCATCTGTTGGTCGCTATTTTTGCTTTGACACTGGTTTTGTTGCTCATTACGGACTGTCTTGAGGAGGAAACTTTTGTGGTTATTGTTCTCCCTATCTAAGAAAAGTGTTGGAGTTTCCCCTTATGCAGGCCTTGAGTTGGTGGAGCTAAGTTTGAATCTTTTATCGGAAAAGATTTAATGAGCATTTGATTTTCCCTGGTGCATCCTTCTTCCTTCTTGGAAGTATAGATCTTGAGATTTCTTCAAGAGTTTTGTTGGCAAATTTGGAAATTTGCGATTTGTGCTCTCTTGCATTTCTGTTGGAGTTTTATTTTTTTCCTTGCCTGGAAAGGAGAATTTTTCTATCGGTGTTCGTTCTGGTTCTTGAGTTGTGGTTATCTTTAAAAGTTGAGTTGCATCCTGTTTGTTAAGAGTTCGTGCCCCATGAAGGTGTTTAGAAAAGTTTATGTCCGTGCTATGTAGTAGGTAACAATGTGGTTTATGGAATGATGTGTTGCTAAGTTGAATTTTGAGTTGAATCAATTCAATGTGATTATCATCTCTAGCTGGAGAATAAATAGACTACTAGTGTTGTAGTTTACTCTGTAGCGAGAATGATTAAATGGGTTAATGTACATGCTTAGAATCTATTGCCTTGCTTTAAAAGTGCTTATGATCCTCGTTAATGTTAAAAGTTTAAACCTTGATGCATAGTTAGAACATTAAGATGATGTAAATTAATGATATTGTTAAAGAAACTTTGCCGGTTGTTTAAAGATGTTCTAATCTAACGGGTTAATAGAGAAATTTAATCATGTTGACTAGTGGCTTTAATTTGGAAGTTGATTAGTGTTGCTATTTATGTTGTTGCAAACTACTAGTATATTTGGAAGTATGTAGTTGTGTCTCTACAATGCTAGTATTGATATCAATTGAGAAGACTTAAGACTTATTGTTAATGATGTTGTTAAGGGCAGTGTTAATGCTAGTACCGATGTCAATTGGGAAAAAACATAGGTCTGGTTGTTGTTTTAAGAACATTGTGCTGATCTAACATATTAAATCTAATTTAATAGTTGGAGTATGTTGTGTAGTGACAATTTTGTTGCAACCTACGTGTAAGGCAGCTAAAAGCAATGTTGTTGATTGATGATTATGCAAAGAATTGATATTGATGCCTTGGTAGTGTTGTTAATTGTTGGAAACCATTGATCCAATACAAGAAAAGTGTAAAACTGTGGTATTATGTCAAGTACATGTTGTGATGAGATGAACAATGAATAATAATCATGATGCAAGATTTTAACCTTAATGAATGCATATCTTAGAATCCTAATTACGAATTTTATCTTGTAGAGATATTACTTATTTGTTGAAGTCATTTTATTGATTGAACAAGTTTCAATTATCAAGATTTTGACATATGGATAGTATAAAATTGATAGGTTGACCATGCTCAAGTAGCTATTGAAGTACTACGTTTGAAATATAGAATACGTTGTTATATGATTAGGTGATCCGTGGGGATCATGTCAATGTAGTCTTGGTTGGGTGTCTTTGTGATAAGCATCTTAAACCTTAATTAAAAGTGTTGGGAATGGTAACCAGAGAAAGAAATTGTTATGTAAAAATTTGTTAAATCCGGTTGGACTCTCTTGATGTGTAAATAGTGATTATTGAATGCTTAAATGGTAAGTGTAGTGGAATACAAGATATGGTGGGATTCATGCTCAGCTGGTGTTTAAAACCTTTTGAATTGGTGTGGTTGTTTGCCATTTTGGTTGAATGCCTTCGGTCAAGGTATTACTTGTGTTGTGTTTCCGAGTCTCCCTAAAACCCGTAGCTATTGGTGCCAATCTTTGGTTTTGGATATTTTGTTTAAATTGTGTTATGAGTATGGATTTACACCCAAAAGATTTTGAGTGGATCGCGCTCCTTCACGTTCACCCTGAATTATCTTTGGAATAATTTTTAACGGAAGCAGATGGACAGAGTGGGTTGTGTTGGAAACTCTTGAGATTTAATTTGTAACTCTTTTTGACTGGAGTTGGATTTATTTGCATAATGTGTGTGATGGATGCGAGTGATTCAAAAAGGTGGGTTTTATGAATGTTTTATAATGTGATTTTGTTAGTGAGGTGTTCCCTTTTGGAAATGAGTTTCCTTCTCCTTGAGAAAATTTGTGACGGTTGTGGGAGCAGATGCTCGACTTGAAATTTTGATGCTCTCTTCCAAAATGTTGGATTTGGATGAAATGCAATGTTTTGCAAGTTCAGTTTTCTATTGATGTGGGATGTGATGCGATGTGGTGTTTTACTATCAACTATGCTTCCGTCATAGTCCATATGAATTTCCACAACCTTCGATGTTAATTGTGTTTCCATTATTTGATACCGAGGAAGAAGTTATTTGGTGAATGACTATTCGGTACCATTGTTACATGATGAATGAAGGGTGAAAAAGGAAAGCGAGACATTGTTTATGCATAATTAATCATAAAGGAGTCGATGAGCCAGGTCGGTGAGAAAGTCATAAATGGATATATGACTAATCCGGAGTGCTCTTGAAAAGTGTGCATGCATGTCATGAATCGAGATGTCCATTTCTTTCTAGTATGAAAAGAAAGAATGAAGAAATTCTGGTATTTTGGTTGTGGTGTAGGGGATTTATGCTTCCTTTGTGATTTGGCTTGGATGTTGCCGAATTCTTTCCAAAATGGTTGTTAACGCTTTGGGTTTGAGTTGTCGTGTGTACCCTTGAGCTTGATAACTAAGTGTTTTTGTGTGAGGGCGAGACCCTCTTAAGAAAGGAACCAATTGTGGTTTGGTAAGGCTTTACAATCCTAGCTTGGGGCTAGGTGTCGAACCTTAGTGGTATAAGGGTGGTTTGTGATGGAGGTTGATGACGTATGGGTTTAACCTTTATTAAGAGTAGCGATGGGTGGAAGTGAAGTTGACGGTAGTTCGGTGATAATTGTCCCGCCGTGAGCAATTGTCTTAACTAGTTGTTTTTTTTGGGCTTGAGTCTTGCCTGGGAGAGGATGGAATGAAATGTTAGTATGATCGTGTATCGGAAGGGCAAGTGTGCCTTAATGAGCTATTCCCCTCTATGGAAATTTTTGAGAATGTAGAGAGGTCGTTAAAGGAATTGTGACTCGTTTTGATTGTGTCATGTTGAGTTTAATGAATTATGGTAGTCAGGTTGGTTGTGATAGTAGTGTGAAGTATTTGTCGTGAGGTTTCAGGCGTTTTGGGTTGATGAAGCCCTTTGTGGTTGAAACGCAGTTTCTGTTTGGGAATTGAAGTGAAGATGGAACCGTGAGAGGTTGCACTCTGTTGAGCTAAATCAACATTTTCTCACCAAGTGTTGGTTTTGAGACCTCGCTTGTCGTTTTTTCAGGTTCGAGTTTTCGTGCGGATGTTTTGTGCTGCAGAGAAGTCTTTTGTCCCTTGGGGATTTTGTTGTTGACTTTGGCGTTCCTCGGATTCGAGGTCGAATCCTGTTTGAGGGGGTAGAATGTGATACCACGGAGTGATGTAACCTTATATAATGTGACTGTTGAAGTCAAAAAACATTATGAAGTGTGAAATTAAGGTTAAAACCATAAGGTATGGAGGTTAATAGTGTTTTCGGGCCGTTTCCGGGAGTTTGGGCCTTTCCGGGGAGTTTTGGGCCTAAGAGAAGGGGTCGTGGGCTTTGGTGGGATGAAGTTTGAGTCCAATTGGGAGTAGGAGTCCTGGTTGGGGGCCTCCCCCTGCCCCTTATTGCAACCCCACCCCTGCCCTTGCGCCCCCACAAGCCCTAGCCGCCCCCCACACCTCCCCACCTCCTCCTTGTGGCGCCTCCACCTCCCCCATTTCTCCCCATTGCTCCACCACCTCTCCACCTCCCTTGCTGCCCCTAGGGGAGTTCTCCACCTCGACACCTCAAAGATCCACCCGTTGGAGCGCTCCGCGATGAGGAGATCCGGCGGAATTGGAGCTGGTCGGAATTTGGTCATACGGCTCTTGAAGAAGTTGTAGGTAATTTCAATATCTTTCTGTGGGTATAAAGAACGTCCAATTCCGCCCAGCCGTTTGAAAGTTATGATCGTTTTACCGAACATATTAAAATTGGTGACGTGATTGGAACAGATCATGGTTTTCTGTAGATTAAAACACTTTAGATTCCGAATTAGTCTTTCCGTATGCTTTGAAAAAGTTAGGAAATTTCCTAAGCTACGCGATGATGTACTCGTTTAATTGATTCGGAGTCTTAGAACCTGAGTTATGTCTTTTGGAAGGCTGTTGTCCCGACGGGACAGAACCTCTGTTTTTGGGTTTAGCGAGTAGTTTGCGATGCCGGGGTAGAAGAGGGTTTGCTTACTATTTTGTGGACTTGATTGTGAGTGTGTGGTACCTATGTGCAGGTGGTGTGACCCCGGGAGTGCCTTCTACTTCTCGCCAATCCGTCGCCCGTGGTTGAGGCAAGTGTATTGGAATGGGTAGCGGGTTGTAGTTGCTTGATTGATTGAGATTGAATTTGAATACATGATATGCTCACATGCCATGCCTTAATGATTGCCAATGATATGATGAATATGTTTATTATGTTATGATGCCATGGGATAGTGTACAAGTTATTTATGATGTTGGCATATTTGCATACATGGCATGTTACATGGCCCAGGCGGTGAGAAAGTCATAACTAGTACGGGGAAGGTCGGTGAGAAAGTTATGACTATTCTAGAGAGCCAATGAGTAAGTTCTACATCGTGATTCCATTCACCGCGATGAACGGAAGTGAGGAGTAGGCACCCTCCATCTTCAGGATGGAAGGGGGGAGAGGGTGCACACCGACGGGTGTGTACTCAACCATACCGGTATGAGTTTTCAAGGAGACATGAGCATCGCATCGCATTGCATACATAATGGTGATGATATTGAAATGTGATCATGAATGAGATGAAAGACATGATATGAGTTGTTGTAGCCATGTAATTGTTTTTGTGTACCATTGCAATATGCTTGCTGAGTGTTGAACTCACGCTTGTGCTTTCTTGTTGTTTTAGGTACCATGAGATCGGCATGCGGGGAAGGGAATTAGTCACACTTGTACACGTAGCGTCACTCAATTGTTCCCACGGTCACTCAATTGGGTCTTGATAATAAATTAAGTGTGATGCCTATTGTTTTATGGTTTAGCTTTGCGATATAAGAGTCTTATTGTTCGTTTGGCTCATGGAGACATTAAATGTTTGGAATTAGACTTATAAGGTCGTCATACCTTTAATTATTGCTATTTTAGATGTCTATCATATTGCCTTATATTGCTATGCTATTGTGTTTCCTTCAATTCATGTAAAAACAAAGGAGATGCTGCCGAAATTTCGGTTTTTAGCATTTACTCATTTGCTGTAATTTATCTTTATTTATGGTATTTAGATGTTGTTTAGTCTATGTTTGGTAGCATTCGGGCATACTAGATGCCGGGGTGTTACAGATCTCCAAGAGTGTCTCAAAAACATTGCATCACGATCCGAATCAATAGTATTAGGCACTCTATGAAGGTGAACGATTTCCCTGAAAAACAAATCAGCTATGTTTGTAGCATCATCGCTCTTGTGACAAGATATAAAATGTGCCATTTTAGAAAAACAATCACGACTACAAATATACTATCCCTCCCCCTCTTTGTCCTAGGTAACCTTAAGACAAAATCCATAGAAATATCCTCGCAAGGTATACTAGGAATAGGAAGAGGCATGTAAAGACCTTGTGGATTTAAATAGGAATTAACTTTATTGCAAGTGGTGCAGCGTGACACATAGTGCTCGATGTCTGAGCATTTTGCTATTTTTCTCGATTTAATTGAATTACTAGAATAGTTTACAATATAAAAGGAAAAGGAAATTCAGAAAAATACCCTAATGGGTCCAAACCCTAAGGGGTCGCACCGTTTGAACCCGACCTGCTAACCCGCAAGCCCTAAACCCCCATTTCGCGCAACCGTCGGATCTCATCCGACGGCTAAGATTGTGCAACGTCGCCCGACCCGATCCGGATCAGATCCAATCGAGCCGTTGGATCGAGACCATCAATCGTGTGCGTGTGGACGGCCAGGATTGGGACACATCACCTCTCCGTATGGTCACCAAATTATGCCGCCGCGTCCGAGTCCCCCTCGGTCGTTGTGCTCTTCGCGGACGTCGAGGCCCCTATTTAATGCGCCGCCGCTGCCACTGCCTTCCCCTTTTCCATGATTTTGGACAATCAAATGTTAATATTGACTTAATGTGATATTGAACCTGTTTTGGAGAAGTATCATGTGTTGTGATGATGATGGCACGGGGTGCATGGTAATCAACTAGGTTTGATAAATAGATTTGGACCGGGGCAAGTGTCAAGAATGATATGGTGGGCCATGAGTGGCACCGGGGATGTCGTTTTGGTTCTTCGGGTAGTCTTGCCCTGGTCATCCTAAGGATTTAACCTTGCAAGCCTTTGATCTGAGTCAAGCGTGCAACCACATGTCCGCAATGGGACGAACCTAGTTGAGTAAGTTACTAATAACTTGCCTGTGATACCTCGGATGTCAACTACACCTTTTGTGTAGCTTGAAAGGGGAACGTACCAGTTCTATGGCATGGTATCCGTCCAACGGTATGTCGGTCCCATACTTCGCCTCTGTTAAGGTAAGGGATGGTGTATGACAAAAGACGGAGAGGTTCACTTGTATAAGTTTGCGGTCTCTAAAATGCTTTGTTACGATCACTCGCTGTCAGCGTGTGAGCTAACAGACCCCTTCCGAGATGGGGTATAAGAAGTTCGAACGGGGGGCTTTCGTGGAGATTGCTCAAGAGATGGTAGAAGGAAAACAGGCAAAGCACACAAGAAGACAATCGGGTTTTTCTAGGTTCAGGCCCTCCTCACGAGTAATAGCCCTAGTCCTGCTAGTGTTATTCTTGCTGGTGTTCTTAGAGAAATCAAAAGAACCAGGAACAAGGAGCTCCTGGCCTCTAACTCTAAAGGGGGAGAACCAACAGAAAAGAGTCCAACCAACTCTCACAAAAGAATGAGTCGAACCCCTTCTCCCATGCACCCAGCTATCTTTTATACTCGGGCTGGCTGGGGCGCGCAAGACAAGCAAAAGCTTAGCCCACTGAATACACTGCCACACTGCCACATCGCATTTAATGCGCCTGTCACTATTCTTGCGGCACATTTAATGCCCTGGTACAACCGTCTTCTCCCCCGCCTAGGGCCCCGCGCCCGCCGGCTCCGCCAACCTGCTGGGGTGGGAAATTGCATCATGACGTCACTCGTCATTATGGCGCTCGTTGGGAACACATGCCGCCATACTGTGGCCTTCATTACCCCCATTTAATGTGCACGATACGCATTAAACGTCTTTGACCTTCTGTGCGGCTGCACAGGCCACTAGGTGGCCTCGGGAACTAAGCGCTAGTGGCGTGGACTGGGCGCCGCACATCCGTCAGGCGACCACGTTGCTAACCGCCAGCGGCATGGTCTGCACGCCACGTGTTTGCTGGGCGATCACACAGGTGACCACCAGCGGCGTGGCCTGGTCGCCACGTGTCCGCTGGGCGATCACACAGCTGACCGCCAGCGGCGTGGCCTGGTCGCCACCTGTCCGCTGGGCGGTCACACAGCTGACCGCCAGTGTCGTGGCCTTGTTGCCACCTGTCCGTTGGGTGATCATGCAGCTGACCGCCAGCGGCGTGGCCTGGTCCCCACCTGTCTGCTGGACGGCAACCTTTCTGACCGCTAGTGGTGTGGTCTGGACGCCACGTGTCTGCTAGCGGCTCTTACGAAAGTGTAGTGGGCACCCTGGTGTAGAATACACCGACACTCACCTTTGTGGTGTTTGACTGTATCTTGTGGGTAAAGTGCAAAATCTCTGCAGAGTGTAACTTCTATTCGAATAGCCATGTCCGCGGCACTGGACATTGCTCGAGGATTATAGTCAAGGGTTAGACTTTCATGAAAACAACTTGGACTTGGAAAGTTTGGTTGGGTTAAATGATGACACTGATGGAAATGTGGATTAGGAAAGGAAAAGTGTTTACTTAACTCCTGGAAAAATCATTGATATAATCCTTTACATTTACTGCTTTCGAATCTACTTATGCTACTTGTTTACTGCTGTTTTGCTGCAAATGAACCTGTTAGCCTATCCTTTGTAATAAGCCATGCATATAGAATAGTAGTTTGCATTCTGTGCATGACTTCTTGAGTACCAAGTACTCACCCTTGCCACAATACAACATCAGTTGAAGGAGAAGCGACGCCAGCTTTGGAGGAAGAACTTCAGGAGGAGCCGTCTACTTAGGGAGCGAGCCCAGTCAATTGCCTGTGGTATACTGGATGGCGCCACGTTGATGCTTTTATTCCGCTACAATTTATTTTCTTAATAAGTTTTTGCCCTGTGTGGCGTACTCTTGTAACTTGACCATAAGGTCGAGCAACCAGTTTGGTTATCTTAATTAAAGTACTTATTACTATCGATGTGTCTGATTGTGATATTTACCGATGTTGAGACTGTGTGCACTAGCGTGATCCTGGACTAGTGCTAAATACACAAAGGGTCCGGATTTGCAAATTCGGGTCCCGACAGAGGTGGTATCAGAGCCATACTGACCGTAGGCTCACCCATAGTTAGAATGGTCATAGTGAGGATAAAACCTATTTTCTAAATTTAAAATTTGACAAGACAATGAATGAAATCTTGACTTATCCCCATCTCTCCTTTCATACCCCTTTTTGCTGAATTTCTCTTGCTACCCCTTGGCTTTAAAAACCTTTCTGAGTTCTTACGCGAGTGTCTTTTGGCAGATGTTGATGAAGAACAACAACGCCGAGCGTGAGGGAGGCTATGCTGCCGAGTTGTGGCATATGCTGCAGTTGCTTGGAGGTTTTGAGAGACCGCTCTATCGAGGGACCACCCTCGTGCAGGCAGGATTGGTCATAGCATGAGACGTCAAGATCACAGTGTATGCTCGAGAGAAGATGAAGTTCAGTCGCCCTTTTCACTTCACCGCTAGGAGGTCAATATTTGAGATGGGAATCCAGGAGGTGTCACGTCGAGCGATGCAGCAGATTGCTCGCACTTACTCCAGAGAGCTGTAAGGCACAGTATTCCGACACAACCCACGCCAAGGCAACAGAGCTTAGCGGAAGCCGATAGAAGATGAGGATGCTAACATCACACACTTGGCCAGATTCGTCGTCGCCCAGGAGGAGCTTATCGACGACACAGTCCAGGAGTTGATGAAGGCTCGCAAGCAGGTCGAGGAAGGGAAAAAGCACCTAGAGAATGCTAGTGAGTACGTCGCCCATGATGCAGAAAGGATCGTAGAGCTGGAGACCGCACTGTAGGGCAGGGGCCAGAGCCAGCGTTAGAGTTGGACTCCCCAGACCTGGAGAAGCCAGCACCACAGCCTGAGCCTGAGGATGATGCCGCTTCTTCGACTACATCCGTTGTGGGGCATGGCGATCACTTCGTACCTATGCCACCGCAAGGAGGCAGTGGAGGTTTTCTCGATGAGTCAGCGTAGATTTTGTAGTTGAGACTCCTTCGTCGAGTCGCGTTATAGAATAATGGGTCACCCTTAGAGGCGTTAGACTCCAGTGTGTTAGTCGATTTGGATTTTCATTGCTTGCTGAGTGTGTAGTATGTGTTGCAAGGCCCTCAGGCACTGTAAGAGACCATACCAAGTTATTAATATTAAATAATAAAGTTGGATTTTGAGTTACACCTTTCCCCGCATAAGTTTCCCTACTACTTGTCTATTCTTGTTCCCTCTCGTCTCTAAACCTTGGAGCAATCGACAGATGGTGAACACCCGCGGAAACCTTGGAGGCAACAGAAGTGGTTCTCGCCAAGCTGGGAACACTAATGATGGAGCACCTGCACCCCAACAGTACCGCCAGTAGACATGCAGAACTTTGGAGCCTTCCTTGCTGCACAGACCCAGCTGATGCATGCCATGATGCAACAGATGCAGCAAGTCACTACACAGGCCGCAGCTAACCAACTTAATCAGGGACAGCGTCAGGGCTCAAGGTTGTTAGAGTTTATGAGGACTCATCCACCCACATTCTCTGGGAACGCCAATCCACTGGAGGCGGATGATTAGCTAAGATCAATTGAGAGGAAGCTGCACATTACCCAATGTGTAGGAAATGAGAGGGTACTCTATGCCTCTCATCAGTTGGAAGGGACTGCAGCAGAGTGGTGGGAGAACTTCTGCGCCACACGAGAGAACCCACAGGATATCACGTGGGAGGAATTTACCGCTGCATTTCGCCAGTATCACGTACCAGAAGGAATAATGGACTTAAAGAAGGAAGAATTCAGGGCGTTGAAGCAGGGTAATCAACTGGTGTCTGAGTACCTGAACAAGTTCACACAGCTTGCACGCTACGCAGCTGAAGCCGTAGTGACGGACAAGGCCAGACAGTCTCGCTTCATGAAGGGACTGAACTCAGGACTGCAGGTGGGACTGATCACCCACACCTTCCCCGACTTTCAAGAGCTGGTAAACAAAGCACTCATCCTGGAGGACAAGTGCAAGGAGTTGGATGAAAATCGGAAGCGTAGGATGCAACAGCAGGGATCACATCAGGGAGCGCAACAACGTCTGAGGGTTGCACCAAATCAGTTTTTCAGGTTCCAGTCACAGAATGCAGCAAGAACACCATTTCCAGACCCCCAGCTCGAGCCAGGAATGCCGCCACGAGCAGCCAGCAGGGTACAGTGAGGCTCTACTATACTTGCAACGAGCTAGGGCACTTCTCCAACAATTGCCCTAAGAAGACAGCAGGAGTGACCCCAGTTCGCTTCAACTTGGGCTCCACACCAGCCAGGACACCTGCACCAGGAGCGAACGGCGGAGCAGTATAGCCAGGAGCCACGCCCCAGATCGTGGTGAGAGGCCGAGTAAACCACGTGACCGCAGATGCATTTCAGAATGCCACGGACGTCATACTGGGCAAGATACTTGTCAACTCAGTACCTGCAAACAGTTTTGTTTGACTCTAGAGCTTCGCATTCGTTTGTTTCCCGAGATTTTGTTTCTAAGAATGATTTGGAGATTGTGAATCTTAAATGCATGCTTCTAGTTCAAACCCCTGGGTCAGAACTCTGATCTCAAGTAGGATGCTCTAGGGTGAAAATACTAATAGATGGGGTAGAGTTCTTAGCGAACCTTATTATATTGGGAACCCATACCCTACATGTTATCTTGGGACTGGACTGGTTATCCAGGCATAAGGCCGTATTGGACTGTGGACGAAGGGTCATATCAATTGAGAGCCCATGTGGAAGAAAAGTGGAGTTTCAAGCGACCGCTGTTCGAGATGGACAGTTGATGGTCAAAAATGTAAAGACAGTCAGCATAGAAGATGTTCCAGAGGTAAATGAGTATCCTGATGTTTTTCCTGAAGATCTGCTGGGTATGCCGCCAGACAGGGATATAGAATTTGTGATTGAGTTAGTACCCGGAACAGCATCGATAGCGAAGAGACCCTACTGGATGTCAACCGAGGAGTTGGTAGAGATGAAGAAACAGCTTGAAGAGTTGATGGAGAAAGGATTTATCAGACCGAGTTCATCGCCATGGGGAGCGCCAGTTCTGTTTGTTAAGAAGAAAGACGAGAGTTTCAGGATGTGCATTGACTACCGTGCACTCAATGAGGTCACCGTGAAGAATAAGTACCCGCTACCCAGGATCGACGATCTGTTTGACCAGTTGAGAGGAGCCAGAGTTTTCTCTAAGATTGATCTGAGATCGGGGTATCACCAGTTGAAGATCTGATTAGAAGATATTTCGAAGACCGCATTTTCATCAAGATACGGACATTACGAGTTTACAGTTATGTCCTTTGGTCTGACGAATGCACCAGCTTATTTCATGAATATGATGAATGAGGTATTCATGGCGTATTTGGACAAGTTCGTTGTTGTGTTCATAGATGATAACTTAGTCTACTCCAAGACGAGGGATGAACATGCAGAACACTTGAGGCTAGTTTTGGAGAAGCTGAGAGAACAACAGCTCTTCGCCAAATTTAGCAAGTGTGATTTTTGGAAAGACAAGGTGGAGTTTCTTGGACATGTGATGACCGCAGAGGGAGTCGCTGTTGATCCAAGCAAAGTTAAGGCCGTGTTACATTGGGAACCGCCGAAGACAGTGACCCAGATTCGAAGTTTCCTTGCGATGGTCGTTTACTACCGCCGTTTTATCGAAAGCTTTTCGACAATTGTGAGACCTCTTACGCAATTGTTGAAGAAAGAAAAGAAGTCTAACTGGACGCCAAAATGTGAGAAAGGTTTCCAGGAGCTGAAAAAGCAATTGACATTAGTGCCGGTGTTAGTCCTACTAGATGTTAATCAAAGTTTTGATATATATTGTGATCCATTGCGCCAGGGACTTGGATGCGTGTTGATGCAAAACCGGAAGGTTGTTGCATATGCGTCAAGGCAGCTGAAGCCGCATGAAGAGAATTACCCGACGCATGCCTAGAGTTAGCAGCTGTAGTGCATGCCTTGAAGTTGGGGCAACACTATTTTATTGGGAATAGATGCGAAGTGTATACGGACCATAAGAGTCTTAAATACATCTTCACCCAATCGGATATGAACATGAGGCAAAGAAGATGGTTGGAGCAAATCAAGGACTACAATCTCGGAATCCATTACAATCCCTGGAAAGCCAATGTGGTGGCCGATGCCCTGAGTCGGAAAAGCCATACCATGAATATGATGATAGCCACAAGTCAGGATGAGCTATGAAAGGAGTTTAAGAAGCTGAAGCTAGAAGTAGTACAGGAAGGATTCTTAGCCGCGTTGGAGGTGAAGCCTACCTTAGAAGACCAGATCCGAGAAGGACAGAAGGACGATGACAAGATCCGCAGAATTAAGTCCAAGATGGATGAGGGCAAGGCTAAGGATTTCAGACTAGATGAGCAAGGCACGCTGAGGATTAAGGATCGCATCTGTGTGCCGAATAAGAAGGAGCTGAAGCAGTTGATTCTAGAAGAAGCCCATGACTCCAAGTATTCCATTCATCGAGGAAGTGCCAAGATGTACCAAGATCTGAAGGAGAGATTCTGGTGTCCAAGCATGAAACGTGAGGTTGCCGAGCATATTGCATTGTGTGATGTGTGCCAGAGAGTCAAGGCAATGCATCAGAGGCCAGCATGATTACTGCAGCCGCTAAGAATACCTGAGTGGAAGTGGGAGGAAATTGGCATGGACTTTATTACCGGATTGCCGAAGACTCAAGGAGGATATGACTCCATATGGGTTATAGCGGACCGCTTGACCAAGGTCGCCCATTTTATCACTGTAAAGACCACTTACTCAGGAGATAAACTAGCAGAGTTGTACATGACCAGAATCGTCTATTTGTATGGAGTGCCGAAGAAGATTGTATCAGACAGAGGTACCCAATTTACCTCAAGGTTTTGGAATAAGTTGCATGAAGCCATGGGCACCCGTTTAAACTTCAGTACTACATATCACCCGCAGACGGACGGGTAAACTGAAAGAGTTAATAAGATTTTGGAGGATATGCTACAAGCTTGTGCTTTGGCTTATGCTACCTCTTGTGATAAAAGTCTGCCATATGCTGAGTTCAGCTACAACAATAGTTATCAGGCCAGTCTACAGATGTCACCTTTTGAGGCACTGTATGGTCGACCTTGTCAGATGCCATTAAACTGGAATGAGACAGGCGAACGCCGTGTCTTCGGACCGGACATTCTTCAAGAAGACGAAGAGCAGATTGCTATGATCTGGGAAAGACTGAAGATAGCACAGTCAAGACAAAAGAGTTACGCCGATAACTGTCGTCGAGACTTGAGTTTTGAACAGGAGGATTTTGTGTACCTTAGGGTTACACCTCTCAAGGGAGTTAAGAGATTTCACGCCAAAGGAAAACTCGCACCATGTTATGTCGGCCCGTTCAAAATCGTAAGCCGCAGAGGTGAAGTTGCTTACCAGTTGGAGTTACCGCAGTCGTTGGCAGGTGTGCATGATGTGTTCCATGTGTCACAACTGAAGAAGTGTCTTCGAGTACCAGATGAGCAGACGTCGTTAGAGTCAATAGAGCTGCAAGAGGATCTTACTTACAAGGAGCACCCCGTGAGGATTTTGGACACCATGGATCGAGAGACAAGAAACAAATCAACCCATTTCTGCGGAGTCCAGTGGAGCAACCATGCAGAAGGCAAAGCAACTTGGGAGCGTGTCGGGACCCCGAATTTGCAAATCCGGACCCTCTGTGTATTCAACACTAGTCCAGGAACGCGCTAGTGCACACAGTCTTAACATCGGTAAATATCACAATCATACCATTCGATACTAATAAAGTACTTTATTTAAGTAACCAAACTGGTTGCTTGACCTTATGGCCAAGTTACAAATATACGCCTCGCAAGGCGAAACTTATTCAGAGAGAAATAATAATAGCAGCGGAAAATCAAATAAGATAACATCGTGGCGCCATCCAGTATACCACAGCAATCGATCGGGCTCGCTTCCCTAAGTAGACGGTTCCTCTTGGAGCTCCTCCTCCAAAGCCGTGTAGTCTCCTCTTCAACTGGTGTTGTATGGTGGCAAGGGTGAGTACTTGGTACTCGGCAAGTCATGCATGTAATGCAGCTAATATACTACATGCATGGCTTAATACAAAGGAATAGCTCAAGGTATATTTGCAGTAAACAGCATTTGACAAGTAGTATAAGTAGATTCGAAAGCAGTAGAAACAAGTAAAGCGTAGATAACTTTTCAAGAAGTTTAGTAAACATCTTTCCCATCCTAATCCACATTTCCAACATCATTATTAATCCAGCCCAACCTTTCAAGTCCAAGTTATTTTTGAGAAAATCTAACCCTTGACTGTAATTCCCGAGCGATGTCCAATACCGCGGACACGGCTATTCGAATAGATTCTACACTCTGCAGAGGTTATGCACTTTACCCACAAGATACAAATCAAACACCACAAAGGCGAGTTCAGTAACAAAGTCTTTGGAAACTTCTAACAATACAAGTGGTCCTCCGGTTATTGCACACTAACCCTTCCCTTAGCTAAGGCGAAGTCTAGGCCAATCAACCGTTAGATGGGTACTGGCCTCGGCCCGAGACGCTCCCGCATACAACTTACACAAAGGGTGTAGTTGACCTCACGAGGTCCCAGTGCGTTATTAGCAACTTAGTCAACTAGGTCCGTCCCATTACAGACATGTGGTTGCACGTTAGACCCAGTTCAAAGGCTTGCAAGGTTAAGTCCTTAGGGTGACCAGGGCAAGACTACCCAAGAACCAAATCAACATCCCCAATGCCACAATGGCCCACTGATTACTCTTGCCACATGCCCCTGGCCGAAAACTATTTATCAAACCCCGCTTGATTACCATGCACCACGTGCCATAAACATCACATGATACCTTTCCAAAACAGGTTCAATATATCATTAAGTCGATATTAGCATTTGATTGTCCAAAATCATGTCATGAGCACGAAAGGTGTCTAAGCAAAGATACTACAACGGTCTAAAACCCATGTTGGCAATCTAATAATGTCCAACTAGTGATCCACAACTAGGGTGACAAGGGGTCATGGCACATACTTAGATAATCAAGGTGTCATACAGCAAATTGGTATTTATCTAATCCCCATATTTAAATAAAGTATTTTCTAATTGAACTAGCATGCAATAGGTTAAATCAAAATAGATTTCAAAATAGGATCAACATGGTCAAAGCACAACTTGCCTTCAAAAAGTACTTGCTCTTGGTCTTGAGTTGGATCCTGAGTTAATACTTCTCCTTCGAATCCTTCCGGCACTTCAACGTCTACTCGTAAAGCGTGCAAATAGAAAATACACGAATAAACAATAGGCAAAAAGTGTCCAAACATCCAAATAAAATCCATAAACAGAGAGAACATAATTTTATGAATTTTTAGAAACTGGAATCGTCAAATTTGGAGTTAAAATGCAAAAGTTATGATTATTTAGAGTTTAAATAATCAATTAAATAATTTTACAGAGAAAAACTTTAGTCCAAAAATTAAATAAAATTCATATTTGGGTAGATCTGAATTTTATGAATTTTTAGAAATTTGAATCACTCAAATCAGAGTTGAAACGCAAAAGTTATAAGCTTTTGAAGTTTTTAAATTCAAATCAATTATTAAACCGAATTATTAAATCATTTTCTTTTTCGGAAAAACATTTATTGCGTCAGCAGGGATACGTGGACCAATCGGGTGACGACGCGTGGCCTCGGGTCCACGGACCCGGTGCACGGTCTCGGCTCGGTCCACCGTGGGCTCGGCCCACGGCTCATGGTCGCTGACAGGCGGGTCCTCTGACACGCGGGCCCCGCGTGTCAGCGTCACACTGCCAGCGTGGGACGGCGCTGACGCGACGGTCGATCTTCCGGACACGTGGCTCAATCTCGGCCGTTGATTTGAAAATCAACGCCCAGATTAGATCTCGCTAACGCGCTGGAAAACAACTCCACCGACCGACCGTTCGATCTTGATCGGACGGTCAAGATCCAATCTATCGCTATGAACGTGGTTCAATCTAAGCCGTTGGATCTAAATCTAACGGTTGAGATTAGATCTGAAGATTAACACGTGATTCTTTACCGTGGGTGACGTGGACGAATCTGGACCGTGCGATGAAGATCCGACGGTGGAAAAGCTTCGCGGGTCTGCGATGTCCACGGCGGAGCTCTGGCGGCCGGCGTTGAGAACGAAGATGTCGGGACCCCGAATTTGCAAATCCGGACCCTCTGTGTATTCAGCACTAGTCCAGGAACGCGCTAGTGCACACAGTCTTAACATCGGTAGATATCACAATCATACCAATCGATATTATCAAAGTACTTTATTTAAATAACCAAACTGGTTACTTGACCTTATAGTCAAGTTACAAATGTATGCCTCGCAAGGCGAAACTTATTAAAAGAGAAATAATAGCAGCGGAAAATCAAATAACTTCGTGGCGCCATCCAGTATACCACAGGCAATCGATCGGCTCGCTTCCTAAGTAGAGCGGATCCTCTTGGAGTTCCTCCTCCAAAGCCGGTGCGCCTCCTCTTCAAGCGATGTTGTGTTGAGGCAAGGGTGAGTACTTGGTACTCGGCAAGTCATGCTGAGAATGCAGGCTAATATACTATATGCATGGCTTGGTACAAAGGAATAGCTCAAGGTATATTTGCGATGTGACATTTGACAAGTAATATAAGTAGATTCAAAGCAGCGAGAAATAAGTAAAGCATAAATAACTTTTCAAGAAGTTTAATAAACTTTTTCCCCATCCTAAACCACATTTCCATCATCTTCATTATTAAACCAACCCAACTTTCCAAATCCAAGTTATTTCGGGAAAATCTAACCCTTGATTGTAATTCCAGCGATGTCCAATACCGCGGACACGGCTATTCGAATAGATTCTATACTCTGCAGAGGTTATGCACTTTACCCACAAGATACAAATCAAACACCACAAAGGCGAGTTCAGTAACAAAGTCTTTCGGAAACCTCTAACAATACAAGTGGTCCTCCCTGCTATTGCGCACTAACCCTTCCCTTCGCTAAGGCGAAGTCTAGGCCAATCAACCGTTAGATGGGTACTGGCCTCGGCCCAGACGCTCCCCGTACAACTTACACAAAGGGTGTAGTTGACCTCCGAGGTCCCACAGTGCGTTATTAGCAACTTAGTCAACTAGGTCCGTCCCATTACAGACATGTGGTTGCACGTTAGACCCAGTTCAAAGGCTTGCAAGGTTAAGTCCTTAGGGTGACCAGGGCAAGACTACCCGAAGAACCAAATCAACATTCCCAACGCCACAACTGGCCCACCTTATTACTCTTGCCACATGCCCCGGTCGAAAACTGTTTATCAAACCCCAGTTGATTACCATGCACCACGTGCCATCAACATCACATGATACTTTTCCAAAACAGGTTCAATATATCATTAAGTCAATATTAACATTTGATTATCCAAAATCATGTTATGAGCACGTAGCAGGTCTAAGCAGTATACTACAACGGTCTAACCCCAGGTTGGCAATTTAATAATGTCCAACTAGTAATCCACAACTAGGGTGACAAAGGGTCATGGCACATACTTAAGTAATCAAGGTGTCATATAGCAAATCGGTATTTATCTCACCCCCATGTTTAAACAAAGTATTTTTCTAATTGAACTAGCATGCAATAGTTTAAATCAAAATAGATTTCGAAATAGGATCAACATGGTCAAAGCACAACTTGCCTTCAAAAAGTACTTGCTCTTGGTCTTGAGTTGGATCCTGAGTCAATACTTCTCCTTCGAATCCTTCCGGCACTTCAACGTCTACTCGTAAGGCGTGCAAATAGCAAATACACAAATAAACAATAGGCAAAAAGTGTCCAAACATCCAAATAAAATCCACAAACAGAAAGAACACAATTTTATGGATTTTTAGAAACTGGAATCGTCAAATTTGGAGTTAAAACGCAAAAGTTATGATTATTTAAAGTTTAAATAATCATTTAAATAATTTTGCAGAGAAAAACTTTAGTCGAAAAATTAAATAAAATTCATATTTAGGTAGATCTCAATTTTATACAAATTTAGAAATTTGAATCACTCAAATCGGAGTTGAAACGCAAAAGTTATAAGCGTTTGAAGTTTGAATCTAAATTTGAATCAATATTTCGAATTAATAAATCATTTCTTTTTTTTTTCGGAAATTAATTATTGCGTCATCATGGACACGTGGCAGCCTCTGATTGGTTGGCTGACGTCAGCCGGTCCATGGACTCGGTCCACGCTCGGCTCGGGTCCACCGTGGACTCGGTCCACGACTCTACGTGTCGCTGACATATGGGCCCACTCGGGTGACATCATCGGCGTCGGCGGGCTCGCTCACCGCGATCGATAGGTGGGACCCACTATGACATCATGGGTGACGTCAGCGCTTGGTGGGTCGGCCGACATCTGAGCCCTCCATGTCATTGCCGCCAGTCTGGCGCCGACCGTCGGTCCAACTTCCCGACACGTGGCGCAATCTCGACCGTTGGTTTGAAAATCAACGGCCGCGATTAGATCCAGGGTTAACACGTTGAAACTACTCGATGATCGTGGGCCGTTCGATCTAGATCGGACGGTCCAGATCTAATCCTATAATAATCACTACTACGGCACGTGGCGATTGTGAACCGTTGGATCTTGATCCAACGGTCCAGATCTAATCGGGTTTGGAACACGTGAACTCACCTCAACCGCACGATCAAGATCGGACGGCGCACAGAGTTCGCGAGGGCGATGGCGACGGCGACGCGGCGGAGCTGCAGCCACCGGAGACGGAGACGACGACGAGCCCGACGGCGCTCCGGGGTCGTTCCGGCGAAGTGGGTGGTCTCTTCGGGTGCGTCTCGAAGCGGGGACTCCGGATCTGGGCTCCTTCTCGGCGGATGACAACGGACGGCGGCGAGACGGGGCAAAAACCGCGGCGGAGTGGCGCTCAACTACGGCGAGATCGCACGGGCAAACGGCGACGGCTCAGGCGAGATGGCTCGGGGGAACGGGTGCGCAAGGATGAGGGCAACCTCGGGGCGTGACCAGGGCTTTAAATAGCCTCGGCGTTCGTGCCCGAGACGGAAACCTAATTCTACACGGCGGCGGAGTCCGGCTTGGACTCGGCGGAGACGACGACGCACAGCCGTCCACGTGGCACGATCAACGGCCACGATCGCGTGGGCGCGATCGGATCCGGGCCGGATACGGCTCGAACCGGTACGGGCGGATCTCAGCCGTTGGATCTTGATCCAACGGTTGGGATCGATTAGGGTTTTGAGCTGGTTTGATCGAGTCACATGGCTCGGGTCGGACTCGAGTCCGACTCGGGTTCCGACTCGGTCGGATGAACAGTACTAGACCCGAGTTGATTTTCCAGCGATTTAATATTTAAAATAATTCCCAATAATTCATTTAATTCATTAAAAATAGCAAAAGACTCAGAAAAATTCCAGAAAAATTCTGGAAAATACTTTGGATCATTTTGGACTCAAATAAAATATTTCCAACAAAATTTTATTTGCAAAATTAAATTCTTTAATTATTTCAAAATGGAATAAATTCAAATAAATTCCAAATAAATCCAAATAAATTCCAGAAAATTCCAAAAATTCACCAAAGTGCCAAATCACCCATGAATTTAAGAAAAGCAAAATTTTGGGGTGTTACAAACCTCCCCCCTTAATAGAATCTCGTCCCCGAGATTCAGGGCTTACTAAAGGAATAGGTTTGGAAACTCTTTCTTCAAATCCTCTTCGCTCCCAAGTCGCTTCGCTTTCTTCATGGTTGCTCCAATCGAACTCTCTGTAAACGGGTTGACTTATTTACGGTCTCTCGATCCATTGTGTCTAGAATCCTCACGGGATGTTCCTCATAAGTCAAATCCTCTTGCAACTCAATTGACTCTAGCGGTGTCTGTTCCTCGTGAACTCGAAGACACTTCTTCAATCGGGACACATGGAATACATCATGCACTCGCCAACGATCGTGGCAACTCCAATGGTAAGCAACCGCCTCTGCGACTCAAAATCTTAAATGGTCCAACATAACAGGGTGCAAGTTTCTCTTTGGCATGGAACCTCTTAACTCCCCCGAGAGGCGTAACTCGAGGTATACAAAGTCTTCGGTTCAAAACTCAAATCCTCGCGATGGTTGTCAAGATAACTCTTACATCGAGACTGGGCTATTCGCAACCTTTCCCTAATCATGGCGACCGCTTCTTGACCTCTTGAAGAATATCAGGCCCAAAGACACGGCGCCACGGGTCTCATTCCAATTCAATGGCGTCCGACAGTGGTCGACCATACAAAGGCCTCAAAAGGTGACATCGTAAACTAGCCTTGATAACTATTGTTGTAATCGAACTCGGCATACGGTAAACTCTTATCCCAAGAGGTAGCATAAGCTAATGCACAAGCTCTCAACATATCCTCCAGAATCTGGTTGACTCTTTCGGCCTGTCCATCCGTCTGTGGATGATAAGTCATCTTGAAGTTCAAGCGGGTTCCCATGGCTTCATGCAACTTATTCCAGAACCTTGAGGTAAATTGGGTACCTCGTCCGATACAATCCTCTTTGGCACTCCGTGCAAACAGACAATCTGATCATGTACAATTCCGCTAATTTATCTCCGAGTAAGTGGTCTTCACGGGATAAAATGGGCTACTTTAGTCAAGCGATCCACTATAACCCATATGGAGTCATAACCTCCTTGAGTCTTCGGCAAACCGGTAATGAAATCCATTCCGATTTCCTCCCACTTCCACTCAGGTATTTTCAGCGGCTGTAGCAATCCTGCTGGTCTCTAATGCATTGCCTTGACTCTCTGGCATACGTCGCACAATGCAACATGCTCGGCAACTTCACGTTTCATACTCGGCCACCAGAATCTCTCCTTCAGATCCTGATACATCTTGGCGCTTCCAGGATGAATTGAGTACTTGGAGTCATGGGCTTCTTCCAGAATTAGTTGCTTTAACTCCTTTTTGTTAGGCACACAAATGCGATCCTTCGTCCACAACGTGCCTTGCTCATCCAACTTGAAGTCCTCTGCCTTGCCTTCCTCCTTGATGGACTTAATCCTGCGGATCTTGTCATCATCCTTCTGTCCTTCTCGGACCTGATCCTCTAGGGTAGGCTTTACTTCTAATGCGGCCAAGAATCCGCTAGGTACTACCTCAATCTTCATTTTCTGAAAATCCTCACATAACTCATCTTGACTTGTGGCTAGCAACGTACTCACGGTATGGCTTTTCCGACTCAGGGCATCGGCTACTACGTTGGCCTTCCCGGGATGGTAATGGATTCCAACATTGTAGTCCTTGATTAACTCTAACCATCTCCTCTGCCTCATATTCAGATCTTCGGGTGAATATGTACTTAAGGCTCTTATGATCCGTATACACTTCACACTGCTTCCAATCGATAGTGACGCCATATCTTCAAAGCATGCACTACGGCAGCTAACTCTAAGTCATGTGTCGGATAATTTTCCTCATGCGGCCTCAAGCGCCTTGATGCATAGCGGCGACCTTTCCATTCTGCATCGACAAGACACATCCAAGTCCTTGGCGCGATGCGTCACAATAAATATCGAAGCTTTGAGCGACATCGGTAGAACTAACACCGTGCCGATGTCAATCGCTTCTTCAGCTCCTGAAATCCTTTCTCACATTCGGCGTCCATGCAAACTTCTTTTCCTTCTTGATTACGTAAGAGGTTTCGCAATTGTCGAAGCCTTCGATGAAACGGCGGTAGTATCCTGCCATTCCAAGGAAACTCCGAATCTGGGTCACGCCTTGGTTGCTCCCAATGTAACACAGCTTCTACTTTGCTTGGATCTACGGTGACTCCTTCTGCGGTCATTACATGTCCAAGAAACTCCACCTTGTCCTTCCAAAACTCACACTTGCTGAACTTGGCGAAAAGTTGCTGTTCCCTCAGCTTTTCCAAAACTCGCCTTAAGTGTTCGGCATGTTCACTCTCTGTCTTGGAGTAGATTAGGATATCGTCTATGAACACGACGACAAACTTGTCCAAATATTCCATGAACACCTTATTCATCATATTCATGAAATAAGCTGGCGCATTTGTCAGTCCAAAGGACATAGCGTAAACTCGTAATGTCCATATCTTGACGAGAATGCAGTCTTCGAAATATCTTCTGATCGGATCTTCAACTGATGGTATCCCGATCTCAGATCGATCTTGGAGAAAACTCCGGCTCCTCTCAGCTGATCAAACAAATCATCAATCCTGGGTAGCGGATACTTATTCTTCACGGTGACTTCGTTGAGTGCACGGTAGTCAATGCACATCCTGAAACTCCCGTCCTTCTTCTTGACAAACAAAACTGGTGCTCCCCACGGCGACGAACTCGGTCTGATAAATCCTTTCTCCATTAACTCTTCCAGCTGTTTCTTCATTTCTACCAACTCCTCGGTGGACATCCGATAGGGTCTCTTTGCTATCGGTCTGTACTGTACAAGCTCTATCACTAACTCTATTTCCCTGTCTGGCGGCATACCAGGTAGATCTTTGTGAAAAACATCGGGTTACTCATTCTCTACTGATACATCATCTATGCTGATTGCCTTGGTACTGTTTACCATCAACTGTCCATCTCTAACTGCGGTGGCTTGAAATTCCACTTTCTTCCCACACGGGCTCTCAACTGAGATAGTCCTTCGTCCACAATCCAATACGGCCTTGTGCTTGGATAACCAATCCATTCCCAATATGACGTCCAAGGTCTGGGTCTCCAAAATTATAAGGTTTGCTAGGAACTCTATTCCATCTATTAGTATTCTCACCCCGGAACATCCTACTTTCGTTCGGAGTTCGGAACCAGGGGTTTGAACTAAAAGCATGCACTTAAGTCTTGCAATCCTCAAATCATTTCTAGTAGCAAAGCCTTGCGAAACAAACGAATGGGAAGCTCCAGAGTCAAACAAAATCAAGCAGGTGTAATTGAGTTAACAAGTAACTTACCCAGTACGACGTCCGTCGCATTCTGCAGGGCATCTGCGGTGACATGGTTGACTCGGCCTCTCACCACGGTCTGGGGTATGGCTCCTGGTGCTGACGTCCTAGCTGGGGTGGTTCCTAGATTGAAGCGAACTGGGGTCACTCCTGCTATCTTCTACGGACAACTGTTGGCAAAGTGTCCTGGCTCGTTGCAGTTGTAGCAGCGTCTCACTGTTCCTTGCGCTTGTCCTCAAGAATAAGCGCCTTATTCACCAACTCTTGGAAATCTGGAAAGGTGTGGGTGATCAATCCTACTTGCAATCCTGAGTTAAGTCCCTTCAAAAAAGAGACTGTCTGGATTTATCTGTCGCTACATCCTCAGGTGCGTAGCGTGCTAGCTGTGTGAACTTGTTCAGGTAGTCGGCCACTGGCTGATTACCTTGCTTCAGTGCTCTGAACTCCTCCTTCTTAAGGTCCATGATTCCTTCAGCACGTGATCTTGTCGAATGAAGCCGTGAACTCTTCCCAAGTGATATCTTGAGGGTTCTCTTGCGTGGCACGAAGTTCTCCCACCATTCGTAATTGTTCCTTCCGGTGATGAGAAGCGAGAGTACCTTCTCATTTCCTATGCATTGAGCTATGTGTAGCTTCCTCTCGATTGATCTTAACCAATCATCGGCCTCCAATGGATTGGCATTCCGGAGAAAGTGGGTGGGTGAGTTCTCATGAACTCGATAGTCTTGTATTCGCGTGGTCACGATTAACTTGATTAGCGGTGGGTGTGCGATGTGACGTGTTGCATTTGTTGCATCATAGCATGCATCAACTGAGTCTGGGCAGCAAGAAAAGCTCCGAAATTCTGCATATCCAGTGGCGGTGCTGGTGCTCCCTCATTGGGGTTTTCTGCTGGGCGAGAACCACTCCCATTGCTTCCAAAGTTTCCACGGGTGTTCACCATCTGTCGATTTGCTCTAGGTTTAGAGATGAGAGGGAAACAAGAATAGACAAGTAATATGGAACTTATGCGGGGCGAAAGGTGTAACTTTAAGGTCCAACTTCATTATTAATAACTTGGTATGGCTGCTTACAATGCCTAAGGGCCTTGCAACACATACTGCATACTCAGCAAACAAAACAAATCCAAATCGAACTAACTCTGGAGTCTAACGCCTAAATGGTGACTCTTTATTCTATGACGCGACTCGGCGAAGGAGTCTCACTATAGAACCTATGCTCACTCATCGAGAAAACCTCCACGGCCTGGGTACGGGTGCTGTGGCATAGGCGCGAAACGATCGCCATGTCCAAATGATCGTGTCCTCTATGGTAGTCGAAGAAGCGGTGTCCTCATCGAGATCCGACTCCTCCGGATCTGGTTTGTGTAGCTCGAGCATCGCTCGGGTGCAGTCCGCATAAGGTCATCTCCAACTCGTCAATCCTTCGTAGAAGGTGTGCCACATACTCTTGAGCTTCCCGCCATCTGTTCTTCTCTGTCGTGATTTCCTTGCGGGCCTTCTGTAGCTCCTTGCTTGTATTATCTAGTACATCCTCCTGGGCGACAACAAATCGTGCCAACTGTGTAACCGTGGCATCCTCATCCTGAATCGCCTTCGGGTCAAGAAGGTTATCGCTGCGCGGATGATAACGGAACACCGTACTCTCTAACTCTCTGGCGTAGATACGGGTAATGTGCCGCATTGCTCGTCGTGATACTTCTTGGATACCCATCTGCATTGTAGATCTCCTGGCAGTGCAGTGTATCGGCCGATTGCTTGGGCCCTTTTTCCTAGCAGGTACCTCAATCTTCACGTCACAAGCCTTGATCAATCCCGCTTGTCTGATCACTTCCACTTGGTATTGGGGCTTCTCAAAATCTCCGAGAGTCTAAAGCATATGCCAAAGTTCCGCGGCGTGACCAACCCCCAGATCAACGTAGTTGAACTCTTGCTCCATCTGTCACCAGAGTGCTTTACGTAAGAACTCGGAATTTTTAAATTGTGACAAGGTAAGGAAAAATTTCAGCAAGAGACAAGAAGAGAGAAGGGGATAAGTCGAGATGTCATTTCTTGTCTTCACAAATTTTTAGCTTTTAGAAAATAGGTTTTATCCTCACTACGACCATTCTAGCTAGGGTTGAGCCTACAGTCAAGTATGGCTCTGATACCACCTCTGTCGGGACCCCGAATTTGCAAATCCGGACCCTCTGTGTATTCAGCACTAGTCCAGAACGCAGCTTAGTGCACGATCTTAACATCGGTAGATATCACAATCATACCAATCGATATTATCAAAGTACTTTATTTAAATAACCAAAGTGGTTACTTGACCTTATAGTCAAGTTACAAATGTATGCCTCATAAGCGAAACTTATTAAAAGAGAAATAATAGCAGCGGAAAATCAAATAACCGTGGCGCCATCCAAGTATACCACAGGCAGCGGCGGGCTCGCTTCCCTAAGTAGACGGATCCTCTTGGAGTTCCTCCTCCAAAGCCGGTGCGATCTCCTCTTCAAGCGATGTTGTGTTGAGGCAAGGGTGAGTACTTGGTACTCGGCAAGTCATGCGAGAATGCGAGGCTAATATACTATATGCATGGCTTGGTACAAAGGAATAGCTCAAGGTATATTTGCGATGCTTGACATTTGACAAGTAATATAAGTAGATTCAAAGCAAAGCAGTAAATAAGTAAAGCATAAATAACTTTTCAAGAAGTTTAATAAACTTTTTCCCCATCCTAAACCACATTTCCATCATCTTCATTATTAAACCAACCCAACTTTCCAAATCCAAGTTATTTACGGGAAAATCTAACCCTTGATTGTAATTCCCGAGCGATGTCCAATACCGGACACGGCTATTCGAATAGATTCTATACTCTGCAGAGGTTATGCACTTTACCCACAAGATACAAATCAAACACCACAAAGGCGAGTTCAGTAACAAAGTCTTTGAAACCTCTAACAATACAAGTGGTCCTCCCAGGTTATTGCGCACTAACCCTTCCCTTCGCTAAGGCGAAGTCTAGGCCAATCAACCGTTAGATGGGTACTGGCCTCGGCCCGATGACGCTCCCGCACAACTTACACAAAGGGTGTAGTTGACCTCACGAGGTCCCACAGTGCGTTATTAGCAACTTAGTCAACTAGGTCCGTCCCATTACTGAGACATGTGGTTGCACGTTAGACCCAGTTCAAAGGCTTGCAAGGTTAAGTCCTTAGGGTGACCAGGGCAAGACTACCCGAAGAACCAAATCAACATTCCTAACGCCACAATGGCCCACCTGATTACTCTTGCCACATGCCCTGGCCGAAAATCGTTTATCAAACCCCGCTTGATTACCATGCACCACGTGCCATCAACATCACATGATACTTTTCCAAAACAGGTTCAATATATCATTAAGTCAATATTAACATTTGATTATCCAAAATCATGTTATGAGCACGAAAGGTGTCTAAGCAAAGATACTACAACGGTCTAACCCCAGGTTGGCAATTTAATAATGTCCAACTAGTAATCCACAACTAGGGTGACAAAGGGTCATGGCACATACTTAAGTAATCAAGGTGTCATATAGCAAATCGGTATTTATCTAACCCCCATGTTTAAACAAAGTATTTTTCTAATTGAACTAGCATGCAATAGTTTAAATCAAAATAGATTTCGAAATAGGATCAACATGGTCAAAGCACAACTTGCCTTCAAAAAGTACTTGCTCTTGGTCTTGAGTTGGATCCTGAGTCAATACTTCTCCTTCGAATCCTTCCGGCACTTCAACGTCTACTCGTAAGGCGTGCAAATAGCAAATACACAAATAAACAATAGGCAAAAAGTGTCCAAACATCCAAATAAAATCCACAAACAGAAAGAACACAATTTTATGGATTTTTAGAAACTGGAATCGTCAAATTTGGAGTTAAAACGCAAAAGTTATGATTATTTAAAGTTTAAATAATCATTTAAATAATTTTGCAGAGAAAAACTTTAGTCCAAAAATTAAATAAAATTCATATTTAGGTAGATCTCAATTTTATACAAATTTAGAAATTTGAATCACTCAAATCGGAGTTGAAACGCAAAAGTTATAAGCGTTTGAAGTTTGAATCTAAATTTGAATCAATATTTCGAATTAATAAATCATTTCTTTTTTTTCGGAAATTAATTATTGCGTCATCATGGACACGTGGCAGCCTCTGATTGGTTGGCTGACGTCAGCCGGTCCATGGACTCGGTCCACGCTCGGCTCGGGTCTACCGTGGACTCGGTCCACGACTCGTGTCGGCCCGACATATGGGCCCTCGGGTGACATCATCGGCGTCGGCGGGGCTCACCACGATCTTGGCGACAGGTGGGACCCACTGTGACATCATGGGTGACGTCGGCGCTTGGTGGTCGGCCGTGACATCGCCCGCCATGTCGGCGTCGCCAGCGTCTGGCCCGGCCGCGTCGGTCCAACTTCCCGACACGTGGCGCAATCTCGACCGTTGGTTTGAAAATCAACGGCGCGATTAGATCCAGGGTTAACACGCTGAAACTACTCGATGATCGTGGGCGTTCGATCTAGATCGGACGGTCCAGATCTAATCCTATAATAATCACTACTACGACGCGTGGCGATTGTGAACCGCTGGATCTTGATCCAACGGTCCAGATCTAATCGGGTTTGGAACACGTGAACTCACCTCAACCGCACGATCAAGATCGGACGGCGCCTGAGTTCGCGAGGGCGATGGCGACGCGGCGAGCTGCAGCCACCGGAGACGGAGACGACGACGAGCCCGACGGCGCCCGGTCGTTCGGCGAAGTGGGTGGTCTCTTCGGGTGCGTCTCGAAGCGGGGACTCCGGATCTGGGCTCCTTCTCGGCGGATGACAACGGACGGCGGCGAGACGGGGCCAAAACCGCGGCGGAGTGGCGCTCAACTCCGGCGAGATCGCACGGGCAAACGGCGACGGCTCGGCGAGATGGCTCGGGAACGGGTGCGCAAGGATGAGGGCAACCTCGGGCGTGACCAGGGCTTTAAATAGCCTCGGCGTTCGTGCGAGCGGAAACCTAATTCTACACGGCGAGCGCGGCGGCGTGGCGGCGAGTCCGGCTCGGACTCGGCGGAGACGACGACGCCTGGCCGCCCACGTGGCACGTTCAGCGGCCCACGATCGCGTGGCGCGATCGGATCCGGCCGAATATGGCTCGAGCCGTGCAGGCGGATCTCGGCCGTTGGATCTTGATCCAACGGTTGGGATCGATTAGGGTTTTAATTTGGTTTGATCGAGTCACATGGCTCGGGTCGGACTCGAGTCCGACTTCGGGTTCGACTTCGATCGGATGAACAGTACTAGACCCGAGTTGATTTTCCAGCGATTTAATATTTAAAATAATTCCCAATAATTCATTTAATTCATTAAAAATAGCAAAAGACTCAGAAAAATTCCAGAAAAATTCTGGAAAATACTTTGGATCATTTTGGACTCAAATAAAATATTTCCAACAAAATTTTATTTGCAAAATTAAATTCTTTAATTATTTCAAAATGGAATAAATTCAAATAAATTCCAAATAAATCCAAATAAATTCCATAAAATTCCAAAAATTCACCAAAGTGCCAAATCACCCATGAATTTAAGAAAAGCAAAATTTTGGGGTGTTACAGAAGACCACACCGACGGCGTTTCAGGCACGCTCCGGCGAAGTGGGTGGTCTCTTCGGGTGCGTCTCGAAGCGGGGATTCCGGATCTGGGCTCCTTCTCGGCGGAAGACGACGGACGGCGGCGGAAAACGGCGCAAACCGCGGCGGACACCTCCTCCAACTACGGCGAGCTCGCGCGGGCTGACGGCGGCGGCTTGAGCGGCGTGGGTTGGAGCTACGGGTGCGCAATGAAACGGCGATCCCGACACGGGTGGCGGCGCAATAAATAGGGCCCTCGGCGTCCGTGAAACGCGCGGAATCCGAGGTCCTCTCCGTTGCGGCGGCGGAGTCCGGCGGCGACACGGTTAGGGTGACGTGGCACGCGCACAGCCGTTGGATCGAGATCCAACGGTGCGCGAGTTTGGGTCCGGGTCGGACTCGGGCGAGCTGGCTGGCTCGGTCGGGCTCGGGCTCGGTGACGTGGCTCAATCGTGGCCGTTGGATCTGGATCCAACGGTCACGCGGTTAGGGTTCCGGGCGAGCGGGTTCGGCTTGACCACGGGCGCGGTCGGGCTCGGGTCGGACTCGAACTCGAGTCTGACTCGGGCTCGGTCGGATGAACACGATTTGACCCAACTCGAATTTCAATGATTTAATATTTAAAATAATTTCCAGAAATTCATTTAATTCATTAAAAATAGCAAATGACTCAGAAAAATTCCAGAAAAATTTTGGAAAATATTTTGGATCATTTTGGACTCAAATAAAATATTTCCAACAAAATTTTATTTGCAAATTTAAATTCTTTAATTATTTCAAAATGGAATAAATTCAAATAAATTCCAAATAAATCCAAATAAATTCCAGAAAATTCCAAAAATTCACCAAAGTGCCAAATCACACATGAATTTAAGGAAAGCAAAATTTTGGGGTGTTACAAACCTCCCCCCTTAATAGAATCTCGTCCCCGAGATTCAAGGCTTACTACAGAATAGGTTTGGAAACTCTTTCTTCAGATCCTCTTCGCGCTCCCAAGTCGCTTCGCTCTCTGCATGGTTGCTCCACTGAACTCTACAGAAACGGGTTGACTTATTTCTGGTCTCTCGATCCATTGTGTCTAGAATCTTTACGGGATGTTCCTTATAAGTCAAATCCTCTTGCAACTCAATTGACTCTAGCGGCGTCTGCTCCTCAGGTACTCGGAGACACTTCTTCAACTGGGACACATGGAATACGTCATGTACTCCTGTTAACGACTGTGGCAACTCCAGCTGATAAGCAACTTCGCCTCTGCGGCTCAAAATCTTAAATGGTCCAACATAACGGGGTGCGAGTTTCCCTTTGGCATGGAACCTCTTAACTCCCCTGAGAGGCGTGACTCTGAGATACACGAAATCTTCTGGTTCGAAATTCAGGTCTCGGCGACGGTTGTCAGCATAACTCTTACATCGTGATTGGGCTATTTTCAACCTTTCCTAATCATGGCAATCTGCTCTTGACCTCTTGAAGAATATCAGGCCGAAGACACGGCGCCACGGTCTCATTCCAATTCAATGGCGTCCGGCGAGTCGACCATACAAAGGCCTCAAAGGTGACATCGTAAACTAGCACGATAACTATTGTTGTGGCCGAACTCGGCATACGGCAAACTCTTATCCCAAGAGGTAGCATAAGCCAATGCACAAGCTCTTAACATGTCCTCCGAATCTGGTTGACTCTTTCGGCCTGGCCATCCGTCTGTGGATGATAAGGCATCTTGAAGTTCAAACGGGTTCCCATGGCTTCATGCAACTTATTCCAGAACCTTGAGGTAAATTGGGTACCTCTGTCTGATACAATCCTCTTTGGCACTCCGTGCAAACAGACAATCCTGATCATGTACAACTCTGCCAATTTATCCCCCGAGTAAGTGGTCTTTACGGGGATAAAATGGGCTACTTTGGTCAAGCGATCCACTATAACCCATATGGAGTCATAACCTCCTTGAGTCTTAGGCAAACCAGTAATGAAATCCATTCCGATTTCCTCCCACTTCCACTCAGGTATTTTCAGCGGCTGTAGTAATCCTGCTGGTCTCTGATGCATTGCCTTGACTCTCTGGCATACATCGCACAATGCAACATGCTCGGCAACTTCACGCTTCATGCTTGGCCACCAGAATCTTTCCTTCAGATCCTGATACATCTTGGCGCTTCCCGGATGAATTGAATACTTGGAGTCATGGGCTTCTTCTAGAATCAATTGCTTCAGCTCCCTTTTGTTCGGCACACAAATGCGATCCTTCATCCATAACGTGCCTTGCTCATCCAACTTGAAGTCCTCTGCCTTGCCTTCCTCCTTGATGGTCTTAATCCTACGGATCTTGTCATCATCCTTCTGTCCTTCTCGGATCTGATCCTCTAGGGTAGGCTTTACTTCTAATGCGGCCAAGAATCCACTAGGTACCACCTCAATCTTCATTCTCTAGAAATCCTCACATAGCTCTTCCTGACTTGTGGCTAGCAACGTACTCACGGTATGGCTTTTCCGACTCAGGGCATCGGCTACTACGTTGGCCTTCCCGGGATGGTAATGGATTCCAACATTGTAGTCCTTGATCAACTCTAACCATCTCCTCTGCCTCATGTTCAGATCCGACTGGGTGAATATGTATTTAAGGCTCTTATGATCTGTATACACTTCACATCTGTTTCCAATCAGATAGTGACGCCATATCTTCAAGGCATGCACTACGGCAGCTAACTCTAGGTCATGTGTCGGTTAATTTTCCTCATGCGGCCCCAACTGCCTTGATGCATAAGCGACGACCTTTCCATTCTCAGACAAAGACACATCCAAGTCCTTGGCGCGATGCGTCACAATAAATATCAAAGCTTTGACTAACATCAGGTAGAACTAACACCGCGCCGATGTCAATCGCTTCTTCAGCTCGTAAATCCTTTCTCACATTCTGGCGTCCATGCAAACTTCTTTTCCTTCTTCAGCAATTGCGTAAGAGGTTTCGCAATTGTCGAAAAGCCTTCAATGAAACGGCGATAGTATCCTGCCATTCCAAGGAAACTCCGAATCTGGGTCAAAGTCTTCGGCTGCTCCCAATGTAACACATCTTCTACCTTGCTTGGATCTACGGTGACTCCTTCTGCGGTCATTACATGTCCGAGGAATTCTACCTTGTCCTTCCAAAAATCACACTTGCTGAACTTGGCGAAAAGTTGCTGTTCCCTCAGCTTTTCTAAAACTCGCCTTAAGTGTTCGGCATGTTCATCCTCTGTCTTGGAGTAGATTAGGATATCATCTATGAACACGACAACAAACTTGTCCAAATATTCCATGAACACCTTATTCATCATATTCATGAAATATGCTGGCGCATTCGTCAGTCCAAAAGACATAACTGTAAACTCGTAATGTACATATCTTGACGAGAATGCAGTCTTCGGGATATCTTCTGATCGGATCTTCAACTGATGGTATCCCGATCTTAGATCAATCTTGGAGAAAACTCCGGCTCCTCTCAGCTGATCAAACAAATCATCAATCCTGGGTAGCGGATACTTATTCTTCACGGTGACTTCATTGAGTGCACGATAGTCGATGCACATCCTGAAACTCCCGTCCTTCTTCTTGACAAACAAAACTGGTGCTCCCCACGGTGACGAACTCGGTCTGATAAATCCTTTCTCCATTAACTCTTCTAACTGTTTCTTCATCTCTACTAACTCCTCGGTAGACATCCGATAGGGTCTCTTTGCTATCGGTCTTTGTACAGTACAAGCTCTATCACAAACTCTATGTCCCTGTGCGGCGGCATACTGTAGATCTTCAGGAAAAACATCTGGGTACTCATTCACTACTGAGACATCCTCTATGCAGATTGCCTTGGTACTGTTAACCATCAACTGGCCATCTCTAACAGCAGTAGCTTGAAATTCCACTTTCTTTCCACACGGGCTCTCAACTGAGATAGTCCTTCGTTCACAATCCAATACGGCCTTGTGCTTGGATAACCAGTCCATTCCCAAAATAACATCTAAGGTCTGGGTTTCCAAAATAATAAGGTTCGCTAGGAACTCTATTCCATCTATTAATATTCTCACCCCGGAACATCCTACTTTCGTTCGGAGTTCGGAACCAGGGGTTTGAACTAAAAGCATGCACTTAAGTCTTGAAATCCCCAAATCATTTCTAGCAGCAAAGCCTTGCGAAACAAACGAATCTAAGCTCGAGTCAAACAAAACTATTGCAGTGCGAGTTAACAAGTAACTTACCCAAGACGACGTCCGTAGCATTCTGCAGTGCATCTGCGGTGACATGGTTGACTCGGCCTCTCACCTGATGCAGGATGTGGTTCTGGTCTTTGGCGTCCTAGCGGGGTGGTTCCTAGATTGAAGCGGCCAGGGTCACTCTGCTTGTCTTCTTGGACAAGCTGTTGGCAAAGTGTCCTGGCTCGTTGCGATTGTAGCGGCGTCTCACTTTGTTCCTTCTTGATCGCTCGAGCAGCCTTTCTAGCGGGTGAAGTGCAGTAGTTCGATTGAGTCTTGGTCTTTGGTAGCGGTGTCCTTGTGGCATTCTCGTGGTGGAATCGAAAAATTGATTTGGTGCAACTCTTTGACAACTGTTGCGTTCCTGGCGTGATCCTTCTTTGTTGCATCCTGCGCTTCTCGTTCTCATCCGGTTCCTTGCGCTTGTCCTCAAGAATAAGCGCCTTATTCACCAATTCTTGGAAATGGAAAGGTGTGGGTGATCAATCCTACTTGCAATCTGAGTTAAGTCCCTTCATAAAACGAGGTATCTGGCTTTATCTGTCGCTACATCCTCAGTGCGTAGCGTGCTAGTTTGTGTGAACTTGTTCGTAGTCGACCTTTGGCTGATTACCACCCGCCTGCTCTGAACTCCTCCTTCTTAAGGTCCATGATTCCTTCAGGCACGTGATCTTGACGGAATGCGGTAGTGAACTCTTCCCAAGTGATATCTTGAGGGTTCTCTGCGTGGCACGAAGTTCTCCCACCATTCGTATTGTTCCTCCAAGCGATGAGAAGCGTAGAGTACCTTCTCATTTCCTATGCATTGAGCTATGTGTAGCTTCCTCTCGATTGACCTTAACCAATCATCGGCCTCCAATGGATTGGCATTCCCAGAGAAAGTGGGTGGGTGAGTCCTCATGAACTCTGACAGTCTTGTATTCTGGCGTTGTCCCTGATTGACTTGATTAGCTGTGGCCTGGGTAGTGACGTGTTGCATTTGTTGCATCATAGCATGCATCAACTGAGTCTGAGCAGCAAGAAATGCTCCAAAATTCTGCATATCAACTGGCGGTGCTGGTGCTCCATCATTGGAGTTTTCTGTTGGGCGAGAACCACTTCCATTGCTTCCAAAGTTCCCGCGGGTGTTCACCATCTGTCGATTTGCTCTAGGTTTTAGAGATGAGAGGGAAACAAGAATAGACAAGTAATATGGAACTTATGCGGGGCGAAAGGTGTAACCTTAAGGTCCAACTTTACTATTGATATTAATAACTTGGTATGGTTGCTTACAATGCCTAAGGGCGTTGCAACACATACTGCACACTCAGCAAACAATGAAAATCCAAATCGAACTATCACTGGAGTCTAACGCCTAAAGGGTGACTCTTTATTCTATGACGCGACTCGGTGAAGGAGTCTCACTATAGAACCTACGTTCACTCATCGAGAAAACCTCCATGGCACAGTGCGGATCTTTGCGGCATAGGCGCGAAACGATTGCCATGTCCAAAGAATCGTGTCATCTGTGGTAGTCGAAGAAGCGATGTCCTCATCGAGATCCGACTCCTCCGGATCGGCTCGTGTAGCTCAATCTTGGCTGCAGTTGCAGTCCGTACAAAGTCATCTCCAACTCGTCAATCCTTCGCAGAAGGTGTGACACATACTCTTGAGCTTCCCGCCATCTGTTCTTTTCGCCGTGATCTCCTTGCGGGCCTTACGCAGCTCTTTACTTGTATCATCGAGTACATCCTCCTGGCGACAACAAATCGTGCCAAGCTGTGTAACCATGGCATCCTCATCTGAATCGCCTTCGGTCAAGAAGGTTATTGCTGCGGGGTGATAACGAACACCGTGCTCTCCAACTCTCTGGCGAGATACGGGTAATGTGCCGCATTGCTCGTCGTGATACTTCTTGGATACCCATCTGCATTGTAGATCTCCGGCAAAGGTGGGTGTATCGGGCGATTGCCTGGGCCCTTCTTCCTAGCAGGTACCTCAATCTTCACGTCACAAGCCTTGATCAATCCCGCTTGTCTGATCACTTCCACTTGGTATTGCGGCTTATCAAAATCCCCGAGAGTTTGTAGCATATGCCAAAGTTCTGCAGCGTGACCAACTCCCAGATCAACGTAGTTGAACTCTCCCTCCATCTGTCACAAGAGCGCTTATGTAAGAACTCAAAATTTTCAAATCGTGACAAGGTAAGGAAAAATTCAGCAAGAGACAAGAAAAGAGAGAAGGGGATAAGTCGAGATGTCATTTCTTGTCTTGACAAACTTTTAGCTTTAGAAAATAGGTTTTATCCTCACTACGACCATTCTAGCTAGGGTTGAGCCTACGGTCAGTATGGCTCTGATACCACCTCTGTCGGGACCCCGAATTTGCAAATCCGGACCCTCTGTGTATTCAACACTAGTCCAGGAACGCGCTAGTGCACACAGTCTTAACATCGGTAAATATCACAATCATACCATTCGATACTAATAAAGTACTTTATTTAAGTAACCAAACTGGTTGCTTGACCTTATGGCCAAGTTACAAATATACGCCTCGCAAGGCGAAACTTATTCAGAGAGAAATAATAATAGCAGCGGAAAATCAAATAAGATAACATCGTGGCGCCATCCAGTATACCACAGGCAACTGACTGGGCTCGCTTCCCTAAGTAGACGGTTCCTCTTGGAGCTCCTCCTCCAAAGCTGGTGTAGTCTCCTCTTCAACTGGTGTTGTATGGTGGCAAGGGTGAGTACTTGGTACTCAGCAAGTCATGCACAGAATGCAGCTAATATACTACATGCATGGCTTAATACAAAGGAATAGCTCAAGGTATATTTGCAGTAAACAGCATTTGACAAGTAGTATAAGTAGATTCGAAAGCAGTAGAAACAAGTAAAGCGTAGATAAGTTTTCAAGAAGTTTAGTAAACATCTTTCCCATCCTAATCCACGTTTCCAACATCATTATTAATCTAGCCCAACCTTTCAAGTCCAAGTTATTTTTGAGAAAATCTAACCCTTGACTGTAATTCCCGAGCGATGTCCAATACCGCGGACACGGCTATTCGAATAGATTCTACACTCTGCAGAGGTTATGCACTTTACCCACAAGATACAGTCAAACACCACAAAGGCGAGTTCCCGTAACAAAGTCTTTCGGAAACTTCTAACAATACAAGTGGTCCTCCCCGGTTATTGCACACTAACCTTCCCTTAGCTAAGGCGAAGTCTAGGCCAATCAACCGTTAGATGGGTACCTGGCCTCAGCCCAGACGCTCCCCGTACAACTTACACAAAGGGTGTAGTTGACCTCCTGAGGTCCCACAGTGCACGTTATTAGCAACTTAGTCAACTAGGTCTGTCCCATTACTGGACATGTGGTTGCACGTTAGACCCAGTTCAAAGGCTTGCAAGGTTAAGTCCTTAGGGTGACCAGGGCAAGACTACCCGAAGAACCAAATCAACATCCCCAATGCCACAACTGGCCCACCTGATTACTCTTGCCACATGCCCCGGTCGAAAACTATTTATCAAACCCCAGTTGATTACCATGCACCACGTGCCATAAACATCACATGATACCTTTCCAAAACAGGTTCAATATATCATTAAGTCGATATTAGCATTTGATTGTCCAAAATCATGTCATGAGCACGAAAGGTGTCTAAGCAAAGATACTACAACGGTCTAAAACCCATGTTGGCAATCTAATAATGTCCAACTAGTGATCCACAACTAGGGTGACAAGGGGTCATGGCACATACTTAGATAATCAAGGTGTCATACAGCAAATTGGTATTTATCTAATCCCCATATTTAAATAAAGTATTTTCTAATTGAACTAGCATGCAATAGGTTAAATCAAAATAGATTTCAAAATAGGATCAACATGGTCAAAGCACAACTTGCCTTCAAAAAGTACTTGCTCTTGGTCTTGAGTTGGATCCTGAGTTAATACTTCTCCTTCGAATCCTTCCGGCACTTCAACGTCTACTCGTAAAGCGTGCAAATAGCAAATACACGAATAAACAATAGGCAAAAAGTGTCCAAACATCCAAATAAAATCCATAAACAGAGAGAACATAATTTTATGAATTTTTAGAAACTGGAATCGTCAAATTTGGAGTTAAAATGCAAAAGTTATGATTATTTAAAGTTTAAATAATCAATTAAATAATTTTACAGAGAAAAACTTTAGTCCAAAAATTAAATAAAATTCATATTTGGGTAGATCTGAATTTTATGAATTTCTAGAAATTTGAATCACTCAAATAGGAGTTGAAACGCAAAAGTTATAAGCTTTTGAAGTTTTGAAATTCAAATCAATTATTAAACCGAATTATTAAATCATTTTCTTTTTCGGAAAAACATTTATTGCGTCAGCAGGGACACGTGGACCAATCGGGTGACGACGCGTGGGCTCGGGTCCACGGACCCGGCGCACGGTCTCGGCTCGGTCCACCGTGGGCTCGGCCCACGGCTCATGGTCGCCGACAGCGGGTCCTCGACACGCGGGCTAGTGTCGGCGCCACACGCACGCTGGCGTGGGCGCCGATCGCGACGGTCGATCTTCGGACACGTGGCTCAATCTCGACCGTTGATTTGAAAATCAACGGCCCAGATTAGATCTGGCTAACGCGCTTGGAAAACAACTCCACTGATCTGGACCGTTCGATCTTGATCGGACGGTCAAGATCCAATCTATCGCTATGAACGTGGTTCAATCTAAGCCGTTGGATCTAGATCTAACGGTTGAGATTAGATCTGAAGATTAACACGTGATTCTTTACCGTGGGTGACGTGGACGAATCTGGACCGTGCGATGAAGATCCGACGGTGGAAAAGCTTCGCGGGTCTGCGATGTCCACGGCGGAGCTCCGGCGGCCGGCGTTGAGAACGAAGACCACACCGACGGCGTTTCGGGCACGCTCCGGCGAAGTGGGTGGTCTCTTCGGGTGCGTCTCGAAGCGGGGATTCCGGATCTGGGCTCCTTCTCGGCGGAAGACGACGGACGGCGGCGGAAAACGGCGCAAACCGCGGCGGACACCTCCTCCAACTACGGCGAGCTCGCGCGGGCTGACGGCGGCGGCTTGAGCGGCGTGGGTTGGAGCTACGGGTGCGCAATGAAACGGCGATCCCGACACGGGTGGCGGCGCAATAAATAGGGCCCTCGGCGTCCGTGAAACGCGCGGAATCCGAGGTCCTCTCCGTTGCGGCATGAAACCGGCGGCGACGGTTAGGGTGACGTGGCACGCAGACACCGTTGGATCGAGATCCAACGGCGCGAAGTTTGGGTCCGGTCGAACTCGCGAGCCGGTGGCTGGCTCGGTCGGGCTCGGGCTCGGTGACGTGGCTCAATCGTGGCCGTTGGATCTGGATCCAACGGTCACGCGGTTAGGGTTCCGGCGAGCGGGTTCGGCTTGACCACGGGCGCGGTCGGGCTCGGGTCGGACTCGAACTCGAGTCTGACTCGGGCTCGGTCGGATGAACAGTACTTGACCCAACTCGAATTTCCAGCGATTTAATATTTAAAATAATTTCCAGAAATTCATTTAATTCATTAAAAATAGCAAATGACTCAGAAAAATTCCAGAAAAATTCTGGAAAATATTTTGGATCATTTTGGACTCAAATAAAATATTTCCAACAAAATTTTATTTGCAAAATTAAATTCTTTAATTATTTCAAAATGGAATAAATTCAAATAAATTCCAAATAAATCCAAATAAATTCCAGAAAATTCCAAAAATTCACCAAAGTGCCAAATCACACATGAATTTAAGGAAAGCAAAATTTTGGGGTGTTACAGAGCGCGAGGAGGATTTGAAGAAAGAATTTCCGAACCAATTCCTTAGTTAGCCCTGAATCTTGGGGATGAGATTCTGTTAAGGGGGGAGGTTTGTAACACCCCAAATTTTGCTTTTCATGAATTTAAATGAAATTTTGCACTTTGGTGAATTTTTAGAATTTTCTGGAATTTATTTGGATTTAATTTGAATTTATTACCTTTTTAAATAAATAAAGAATTAAAATTTATAAATAAAATTTTGTTGGAAATATTTTATTTGAGTCCAAAATGTCTCAAAGTATTTTTCAGAATTTTTCTGGAATTTTTCTGATTTATTTGCTATTTTTCTTGAATATTTGAATTTCTAGAAATTAAATTGAATATTCAATCGCTGGAAAATAGCCGAGTGGGTTTGCACTGTTCCTCCGACCGATCCTGAGTCAGACTCGAGTTCGAGTCCGACCCGAGCCCGAAGCAACCCTAACCCGTGTAAACGTTGGATCGAGATCCAACGGCCGCGATTGCGCCACGTTGCCCATGTGCGACCAGAGCCAGGCCCGTCTACGCCCGTGCGATCTGCGCCGTTGATCGTGCCATGTGGACGGCTCACGTTCGTCCACGTCACCCTCTCCGTGTCGCCGCTGGACTCCGCCGCCGCCCCCGTGTGGCCCTCGGTTTCCGCGATTTTCACAGAAGCTGAGACCCCTATTTAATGTGCCGCCACCCCTGCCGTGGAGCCCTCTTCGGTGTGCACCCGTAGCCCCAACCCGTCGTGGTCAAGCCTCCGCTGTTAGCCCATGGGAGCTCGCCGAAGTTGGAGAAGAGGTCCACCGCGGTTTTTCGCTGATTGCCGCCGCGTCCGCCGTCCTCCGCAGTCACCGAGCTCAGATCCGGAACCATCACGACGAGTCGCGCCTGGGGGTACCACTCACCTCGTCGGAGTCGTGCCAAAACTCCATTTGGTGTGTCGTCGTCCCCAGCGCCGGCAACCTCAGCCCCGCCGTGCCATCGCCAGATCCACGAAGCTTCACCGCTATTGGATCTTCATCGCACGGTCACGGTGAGTCCACATCACCCCCCTTGACCGTAGAAACCAGATTAGATCTAGACCATTAGATATAGATCCAAAGACCCACATTTGTCCACGTCACCGTAACGGAATCCACGTTGTGGTATTTAGATCCAATCTCAGCCGTTGGATTTAGATCCAACGGCACAAGATCTAGCCACGTAGCCCGTAAACCGCACCGTGCTTGGGTGCTTTAACAGCCGTTAGATCTAGATCGTGCGGCTCAGATTGCGCCACGTTAACCCCAAACGTGCACAGTCCAGATCTGATCTAGGCCATTGATTTTCAAATCAACGGCCGAGATCTAGCCACGTGTCCGGGAGTTGGACGGGCGCGGTCAGCCAGAGTCGCCGCTGACATCATGCATGACGTAAGTGTGGGGCCCGTGTGTTAGCAGGATAGCCACGCACCATGACGTCACCGCTGACATCACGGTGGGGCCCGTGTGTCAGTGCCGTCAGCCGAGCGTGGTTCTTGGCCATATGAATTACAATTAGAACCCAGTGAAACCTGCATAGGTATGTTGCCATGGTCAATTAGCACCAAAGTATTGTGTGCACATTACAAATGAGAGTATACCAAGTCGGGCAGCACTTACCCTGGGTTAAAGGGTAAAAGTATGAAACTTTTATCTTTCTGAGCATCCAAGGCATGTAAATGCGTATTCCTCTCTTTGCTTTTGCATCTTGGTTCATTGTTGGCTGCGAGACTAAGAGTGGGTCGAGGAAACCCACCGATGTATTGTTCGTTCTCGCTTCGCGTATCATGAATCTATATATACAAATGTTAGACAAAGGGGTCACTTCAAATATATATATATATATATGACATTTATCCGTATTACAGGGAAGACACACTCACAATGTCCAGCATCTTAAGAGCGAGACGTCGAGGGCGTCGAGGTTGAAGAGATAGAACAGGTCCTGGAAGCCGACCGCGAAGTAGCCCCCCGCTGAGTCGTTGAACAGATGCTTAGGCTTGTAGCGGACCATGATACTTGTTGTACATTCGTTCTCTGGCTTGTTAGCTTGTCTCATGTAGTATGTATGCAGGCTTTTGCAGCAGTAAGTCAATGTCTTCATGCGATCTTCTGTTAATAAAGGCTCTCCTAGCTTGAATACCCGGGCCAACGGGGCCATTGGATAGTACTCCAAGGCCTTCGCTATCTTTTTCGATTTGCCCTTCCCTTTCTTTGTTGGAACGGAAATCTTCGGGGGAGACGAGGGGAGTAGAGAGCAATCATAGTCAAAGTCAATATCAAACTCACAGTCAATGTTTTTGGGTGGGGAGGGCACGATAACCGATTTGGGGGGAACTGGATCAACTTCTGGCGGAGGAAGTAGAGGTACTTTGTAACACCCCAAAATTTTGCTTCTCTTAAATTCATGTGTGATTTGGCACTTTGGTGAATTTTTGGAATTTTCTGGAATTTATTTGGATTTATTTGGAATTTATTTGAATTTATCCCATTTTGAAATAATTAAAGAATTTAATTTTGCAAATAAAATTTTGTTGGAAATATTTTATTTGAGTCCCAAATACCCTAAAATATTTTCCAGAATTTTTCTGGAATTTTTCTGAGTATTTTGCTATTTTTAATGAATTAAATGAATTACTGGGAATTATTTTAAATATTAAATCGCTGGAAAATCAAACCGAGTCGGTTACTGTTCATCCGACCGAGCCCGAGTAAGACTTGAGTTCGAGTCCGACCCGAGCCAGTTGACTCGACCAAACCAGCTCCCAACCCTAATCATCCGGCCTGGATCCGATCGCATCCACGCGATCGATCGCGGTCGCTGATCGCGCTAATGGACGGCCGTGAGTCATCGCTCTCGCCCGACTCGAAGCCGGAGAGCTCCGCCGTGACCGAGCAGGGCACGGCTAGGGTTCCGATTTGCACGCACGTCGAGGCCGTATTTAAAGCGTGAGACGTCCCCCGAGGTTGCTCTCATCCTTGCGCACTGCCTCTCGAGCCATCTCGCTGAGCCGCCGCCGTTTGCCCGTCTGAGTTCGGGCCGGAGTTGGAACTCTGTTGCGCCGCGTTTGCGTAGATTTTCGCTGCCGTCGTCCGTCGTCTTCCGCCGAAGGAGCCGGATCCGGATCCCCGCGACGAGACGCACTCGAAGGGAGGACTCATCTCGCCGGAGAGGCTCCGTAGCACCGTGCCCCTGGTCGTCGTCCCCGTCTCCGGTGCACCAAGCCCCGCCGCGACGCCATCGTCACCCGCGAAGGTTCTCAGCGTCCGATCAAGATCCCGACAGTCACGGTGAGCCCACGTTCTTCCCCAAACCCTAGAAACCCGATTAGATTTGAACCGTTGGATCAAGATCCAACGGCCCACGATCGCCACGCGTCGTAGTAGTGTTATTATAGGATTAGATCTGGACCGTCCGATCTAGATCGAACGGCCACGATCATCGAGTAGAGTCAACGTGTTAACCCTGGATCTAATCGCGGCCGTCGAATTTCAAACCAACGGCCGGGATTGCGCCACGTGTCGGGAAGATGGACCGACGCGGTCAGCGCCAGACGCTGGCGTGTGAGCGTGTCCTCGACACGCTGGCCTCGCATGTCGAGGGCCCACACGCCACCGCGTTTGCGTGAGACCGACCGACAGTGGGTCCCACCGCCACCACCCGAAGCCGTGGACCGGGTCCACTGTGGACCAAACCGCCGTGGCCGAGCCCATGAGCTACCGACGTCACCAGCCAATCAGGAGCTGATACGTGTCCATGCTGACGCAATAATTAATTTCCGCAAAAGAAAATGATTTATTAAGTCGAATGAAAGATTTCAGATTTTGTTTCAAACTTCAAACGCTTATAACTTGTGCGTTTCAACTCCGATTTGAGTGATTCAAATTTCTAAATTTGTATAAAATTCAGATCTACTCAAATATGAATTTTATTTAATTTTTGGACTAAAGTTTTTCTCTGTAATATTATTTAATTGATTATTTAAACTTTAATAAATCATAACTTTTGCATTTTAACTCCGATTTGAACGATTCCAGTTCCTAAAAATCCAGAAAATTATGTTCTCTCTGTTTATGGATTTTATTTGGAGTTTTGGGATGTTTTTGCCTATTGTTTATTTGTGTATTGCTATTTGCACGCTTTACGAGTAGACGTTGAAGTGCCGGAAGGATTCGAAGGAGAAGTGTTGACTCAGGATCCAACTCAAGACCAAGAGCAAGTACTTTTTGAAGGCAAGTTGTGCTTTGACCATGTTGATCCTATTTCTAAATCTATTTTGATTTAAACTATTGCATGCTAGTTCAATTAGAAAAATACTTGGTTTAAACCTGGGGGTTAGATAAATACCAATCTGCTATATGACACCTTGATTACTTAAGTATGTGCCATGACCCTTTGTCACCCTAGTTGTGGATTACTAGTTGGACATTATTAAATTGCCAACATGGGTTATAGACCGTTGTAGTATACTGCTTAGACCTGCTACGTGCTCATGACATGGTTTTGGACAATCAAATGTTAATATTGACTTAATGATATATTGAACCTGTTTTGGGAAAAGTATCATGTGATGTTGATGGCACGTGGTGCATGGTAATCAACTGGGGTTTGATAAACGATTTTCGGCCAGGGGCATGTGGCAAGAGTAATCAGTGGGCCGGTTGTGGCGTTGGGAATGTTGATTTGGTTCTTCGGGTAGTCTTGCCCTGGTCACTCTAAGGACTTAACCTTGCAAGCCTTTGAACTGGGTCATACTTGCAACCACATGGCTGGAATGGGACGGCCCTAGTTGACTAAGTCGCTAAGGACTCACTTGTGGAGCCTCAGGGTGTCAATTACACCGTTTGTGTGATTATGCGGGGAGCGTATCGTGGTCGTGGCCGATACCCATCTAACGGTGTGTTGGTCCCATACTTCGCCTTGGCTAAGGGAAGGGATGGTGTAGAGCACGAACCGGAGAGGACCACCTGTGTTGTTTGAGGCTTCCGAAAGACTTTGTTACGGGAACTCGCCTTTGTGGTGTTTGACTGTATCTTGTGGGTAAAGTGCATAACCTCTGCAGAGTGTAGAATCTATTTAAATAGCCGAGTCCACGGTACTGGACAATGCTCAGGAATTACAGTCAAGGGTTAGATTTTCTCAAAAATAACTTTGGTTTGAAAGGTGGGTTGGTTTAATAATGAAGATGATGGAAATATGGTTTAGGATGGGGAAAATGTTTATTAAACTTCTTGAAAAGTTATTTACGCTTTACTTATTTCTACTGCTTTCGAATCTACTTATATTACTTTTCAAATCTTTATTTCGCAAATATACCTTGAGCTATTCCTTTGTACCAAGCCATGCATATAGTATATTAGCTTGCATTACAGGCATGACTTGTCGAGTACCAAGTACTCACCCTTGCCTCAACACAATACCGCTTGAAGAGGAGACTACGCCCGGCCGGAGGAGGAATTCCAAGAGGATCCGTCTACTTAGGATGCGAGCCGATCGGTTGCACTGTGGTATACTGGATGGCGCCACGAAGTTTATTTGATTTTCCGCTGCTATTATTTTTCTCTGAATAAGTTTCGCCTTGCGAGGCATACATTTGTAACTTGACCATAAGGTCAAGTAACCAGTTTGGTTATTTAAATAAAGTACTTTGATAATATCGATTGGTATGATTGTGATATTTACCGATGTTAAGACTGTGTGCACTAGCGCGTTCCTGGACTAGTGCTGAATACACAGAGGGTCCGGATTTGCAAATTCGGGGTCCCGACAGAGGTGGTATCAGAGCCATACTTGACTGTAGGCTCAACCCTAGCTAGAGTGGTCGTAGTAAGGATAAAACCTATTTTCTAAAGCTAAAAGTTGTCAAGATAAGAAATGACATCTCGACTTATCCCCTTCTCTCTTTTCTTGTCTCTTGCTGAAATTTTCCCTTACCTTGTCACAATTTAAAAATTCCGAGTTCTTACGTAAAGCACTCTTGTGACAGATGGCGGGAAGCTCAAGAGTATGTGGCACACCTTCTACGAAGGATTGATGAGTTGGAGATGACTTTGTACGGACCTGGACTCCAGAGCCAAGATCGATCTACACGAGCCGATCCAGAGGAGTCGATCTCGATGAGGACACCGCTTCTTCGACTACCACAGAGGACACGATTGCTTTGGACATGGCAATCGTTTCGCCGCTTATGCCACAAAGACCCGCATTCCGTGCCGGGAGGTTTTCTCGATGAGTGAGCATAGGTTCTATAGCGAGACTCCTTCGCCGAGTCGCGTCATAGAATAAAGAGTCACCCTTTAGGCGTTAGACTCCAGAGTTAGTTCGATTTGGATTTGCTTTGTTTCTTGAGTGTGCAAGATGTGTTGCAAGGCCCTTAGGCATTGTAAGTAGCCATACCAAGTTACTAATAATAAAGTTGGACCTTAAGGCTACACCTTTCGCCCGCATAAGTTCCATATTACTTGTCTATTCTTGTTTCCCTCTCATCTCTAAACCTAGAGCAAATCGGCCAGATGGTGAATACCGTGGAAACTTTGGAAGCAATGGGAGTGGTTCTCGCCTAAAAACCCCAATGAGGGAGCACCAGACCGCCACTGGATGTGCAGAATTTTGGAGCATTTCTTGCTGCCTGCACTCGATTGATGCATGCTATGATGCAACAAATGCAGCACGTCCTTTGCCAGGCCATCGCTAATCAAGTTAATCATGGACAACGCCAGAATACAAAGTGTCGTGAGTTCATGAGAACTCACCCACCCACTTTCTCCGGGAATGCCAATCCATTGGAGGCCGATGATTGGTTAAGATCAATCGAGAGGAAGCTACACATAGCTCAATGCATAGGAAATGAGAAGGTACTCTACGCTTCTCACCACTGGAAGGAACATTACGAATGGTGGGAGAACCTGTACACGCAAGAGAACCCTCAAGATATCACTTGGGAAGAGTTCACACTGCATTTCGACAAGATCACGTGCTGAAGGAATCATGGACCTTAAGAAGGAGGAGTTCAGAGCATCAAGCAAGGTAATCAGCCGGTGGCCGACTACCCGAACAAATTCACACAGCTAGCACGCTACGCACTGAGGATGTAGCGACAGATAAATCCGCATACCTCGTTTTATGAAGGGACTTAACTCAGGATTGCAAGTAGGGTTGATCACCCACACCTTTCCAGATTTCCAAGAGTTGGTGAATAAGGCGCTTATTCTTGAGGACAAGCGCAAGGAACCGGATGAGAACAGAAGCGCAGGATGCAACAAAGAAGGATCACGCCAGGGAACGCAATAGCCGCTGAGAGTTGCACCAAATCAATTCTTGATTCCAACCACGAGAATGCAACAAGGACACCATCCCCCACCAAGACCCGCCAATCGTAACTACTGCACCCCAGCCCGCTAGAAACACTACTCCAGTGCAACAAGAAGGAACAGTGAGACGCTGCTACAATCAAGAACGAGCCAGGACACTTTGCCAACAGTTGTCCAAAGAAGACAGCAGGAGTGACCCCAGTTCGCTTCAATCTAGGAACCACCCCAGCTAGGACGCCAGCACCAGGAGCCATACCCTAGACCGTGGTAAGAGGCCGAGTCAACCATGTCACCGCAGATGCACTGCAGAATGCTACGGACGTCGTACTGGGTAAGTTACTTGTTAACTCAAGACTGCACAGCTTTTGTTTGACTCTGGAGCTTCGCATTCGTTTGTTTCGCAAGGCTTTGCTACTAGAAATGAGTTGAGGATTGCAAGGCTTAAGTGCATGCTTTTAGTTCAAACCCCTGGTTCCGAACTCCGAATGAAAGTAGGATGTTCCGGGGTGAGAATACTGATAGGTGGAATAGAGTTCCTAGCAAACCTTATAATTTTGGAGACCCAGACCTTAGACGTCATATTGGGAATGGATTGGTTATCCAAGCACAAGGCCATATTGGATTGTGGACGAAGGACTATCTCAGTTGAGAGCCCGTGTGGGAAGAAAGTGGAATTTCAAGCCACTGCAGTTAGAGATGGGCAGTTGATGGTTAACAGTACCAAGGCAATCAGCATAGAGGATGTCCCAGTAGTGAATGAGTACCCCGATGTTTTTCCCGAAGATCTACCTGGTATGCCGCCAGACAGGGACATAGAGTTTGTGATAGAGCTTGTACGGTACAAAGACCGATAGCAAACAGACCCTATCGGATGTCCACCGAGGAGTTGGTAGAAATGAAGAAACAGCTAGAAGAGTTAATGGAGAAAGGATTTATCAGACCGAGTTCGTCGCCGTGGGGAGCACCGGTTTTGTTTGTCAAGAAGAAGGACGGGAGTTTCAGGATGTGCATTGACTACCGTGCACTCAATGAAGTCACCGTGAAGAATAAGTATCCGCTACCCAGATTGATGATTTGTTTGATCGATTAAGAGGAGCCGGAGTTTTCTCCAAGATTGATCTCGAGATCGGGATACCATCGGTTGAAGATCCGATCGGAAGATATTCAAGATCGCATTCTCGTCAAGATATGGACATTACGAGTTCTGATTATGTCCTTTGGGCCGATTTAATGCGCCAAATTTATTTCATGAATATGATGAATAAGGTGTTCATGGAATATTTGGACAAGTTTGTCGTCGTGTTCATAGACGATATCCTAATCTACTCCAAGACAGAGCGAACATGCCGAACACTTAAGGCGAGTTTTGGAAAAGCTGAGGAACAAAGCAACTTTTCGCCAAGTTCAGCAAGTGTGATTTTTGGAGCGACAAGGTGGAGTTTCTTGGACATGTAATGACCGCAGAGGGAGTCGCCGTAGATCCAAGTAAAGTAGAAGCTGTGTTACATTGGGAGCACCAAGGCGTGACCCGCATTCGGAGTTTCCTTGGAATGGCAGGATACTACCGCCGTTTCATCGAAGGCTTCTCGACAATTGCGAAACCTCTTACGCAATTCTTTGAAGAAGGAAAAGAAGTTTGCATGGACGCCAGAATGTGAGAAAGGATTTCAGGAGCTGAAGAAGCGATTGACGTCAGCACCGGTGTTAGTTCTACCAGATGTTGCTCAAAGCTTCGATATTTATTGTGACGCATCGCGCCAAGGACTTGGATGTGTGCTGATGCAGAATGGAAAGGTCGTCGCTTATGCATCAAGGCAGTTGAGGCCGCATGAGGAAAATTATCCGACACATGACCTAGAGTTAGCTGCCGTAGTGCATGCCTTGAAGATATGGCGTCACTATCTGATTGGAAACAGATGTGAAGTGTATACGGATCATAAGAGCCTTAAGTACATATTCACCCAGTCGGATCTGAATATGAGGCAGAGGAGATGGTTAGAGTTAACCAAGGACTACAATGTTGGAATCCATTACCATCCCGGGAAGGCCAACGTAGTAGCCGATGCCCTGAGTCGGAAAAGCCATACCGTGAGTACGTTGCTAGCCACAAGTCAGGATGAGTTATGTGAGGATTTTCAGAAAATGAAGATTGAGGTAGTACCTAGGGGATTCTTGGCCACATTAGAAGTAAAGCCTACCCTAGAGGATCAGATCCGAGAAGGACAGAAGGATGATGACAAGATCCGCAGGATTAAGTCCATCAAGGAGGAAGGCAAGGCAGAGGACTTCAAGTTGGATGAGCAAGGCACGTTGTGGATGAAGGATCGCATTTGTGTGCCTAACAAAAAGGAGTTAAAGCAGCTGATTTTGGAAGAAGCCCATGACTCTGAGTACTCGATTCATCCTGGAAACGCCAAGATGTATCAGGATCTGAAGGAGAGATTCTGGTGGCCGAGTATGAAACGTGAAGTTGCCGAGCATGTTGCATTGTGCGACGTATGCCAGAGAGTCAAGGCAATGCATCAGAGACCAGCAGGATTGCTACAACCGCTGAAAATACCCGAGTGGAAGTGGGAGGAAATCGGAATGGATTTCATTACCGGTTTGCCGAAGACTCAAGGAGGTTATGACTCCATATGGGTTATAGTGGATCGCTTGACTAAAGTAGCCCATTTTATCCCCGTGAAGACCACTTACTCGGAGATAAATTAGCGTAATTGTACATGATCAGATTGTCTGCTTGCACGGAGTGCCAAAGAGGATTGTATCAGACAGAGGTACCCAATTTACCTCAAGGTTACGGAATAAGTTGCATGAAGCCATGGGAACCCGCTTGAACTTGATCTGACTTATCATCCATGCACTGACGGACAGACCGAAAGAGTCAACCAGATTCGGAGGATATGCTAAGAGCGTGTGCATTGGCTTATGCTACCTCTTGGGATAAGAGTTTACCGTATGCCGAGTTCGATTACAACAATAGTTATCAAGCTAGTTTACTGAGATGTCACCTTTTGAGGCCTTTGTATGGTCGACCCTGTCTGACGCCATTGAATTTGAATGAGACCTGAGAGAGCCGTTTCTTTGGGCCTGATATTCTTCAAGATGCTTAAGAACAGATCGCCATGATTAGGGAAAGGTTGAAGATAGCCCAATCTCGACAGAAGAGTTATGCTGACAATCGTCGCCGAGACTTGAGTTTTGAACCAGAAGACTTTGTTTACCTCAGAGTTACGCCTCTCAGGGGAGTTAAGAGGTTCCATGCCAAAGGGAAACTTGCACCCCGTTATGTTGGACCATTTAAGATTTTGAGCCGCAGAGGCGAAGTTGCTTATCAGCTGGAGTTGCCACAATCGTTAACAGGAGTGCATGACGTGTTCCACGTGTCCCAGCTAAAGAAGTGTCTCCGAGTTCCTGAGGAACAGACACCGCTAGAGTTAATTGAGTTGCAAAAGGACTTGACTTATAAGGAGTATCCCGTGAGGATTCTAGACACAATGGATCGAGAAACTAGAAACAAGTCAACCCGTTTCTGTAGAGTTCAGTGGAGCAACCATGAAGAGAGCGAAGCGACTTGGGAGCGCGAAGAGGATTTGAAGAAAGAGTTTCCAAACCTATTTCTTTAGTAAGCCCTGAATCTCGGGGACGAGATTCCAATAAGGGGGGAGGTTTGTAACACCCCAAAATTTTGCTTCTCTTAAATTCATGTGTGATTTGGCACTTTGGTGAATTTTTGGAATTTTCTGGAATTTATTTGGATTTATTTGGAATTTATTTGAATTTATCCCATTTTGAAATAATTAAAGAATTTAATTTTGCAAATAAAATTTTGTTGGAAATATTTTATTTGAGTCCCAAATACCCTAAAATATTTTCCAGAATTTTTCTGGAATTTTTCTGAGTATTTTGCTATTTTTAATGAATTAAATGAATTACTGGGAATTATTTTAAATATTAAATCGCTGGAAAATCAAACCGAGTCGGTTACTGTTCATCCGACCGAGCCCGAGTCAGACTTGAGTTCGAGTCCGACCCGAGCCAGTTGACTCGACCAAACCAGCTCCCAACCCTAATCGATCCCAACCGTTGGATCAAGATCCAACGGCTGAGATCCGCCCGTACCGGTTCGAGCCGCATCCGGCCTGGATCCGATCGCATCCACGCGATCGTGGCCGTTGATCGTGCCACGTGGACGGCCGTGAGTCATCGTCTCCGCTCCGACTCCGAGCCGGAGAGCTCCGCCGTGACCGAGCAGGACACGGCTAGGGTTCCGATTTGCACGCACGTCGAGGCCGTATTTAAAGCGTGAGACGTCCCCCGAGGTTGCTCTCATCCTTGCGCACCCGTTCCCCCGAGCCATCTCGCCTGAGCCGTCGCCGTTTGCCCGTACGAGTTCGCCGGAGTTGGAACTCTGTTGCGCCGCGGTTTGCGCCGTTTTCCGCCGTCGTCCGTCGTCTTCCGCCGAGAAGGAGCCCAGATCCGGGATCCCCGCGACGAGACGCACTCGAAGGGAGGACTCATCTCGCCGGAGAGGCTCCGTAGCGCCGTGCCCTTGGTCATCGTCCCCGTCTCCGGTGCACCAAGCCCCGCCGCGACGCCATCGTCACCCGCGAAGGTTCTCAGCCGTCCGATCAAGATCCGACAGTCACGGTGAGCCCACGTTCTTCCCCAAACCCTAGAAACCCGATTAGATTTGAACCGTTGGATCAAGATCCAACGGCCCACGATCGCCACGTCTTTGTAGTAGTGTTATTATAGGATTAGATCTGGACCGTCCGATCTAGATCGAACGGCCCACGATCATCGAGTAGATTCAACGTGTTAACCCTGGATCTAATCGCGGCCGTCGAATTTCAAACCAACGGCCAGGATTGCGCCACGTGTCGGGAAGATGGACCGACGCGGTCAGCGCCGTACGCGTGTGAGCGCGTGTCCCTGACACGCGGGCCCCGCATGTCAGAGGGCCCACACGCCACCGCGTTTGCGTGAGACCCTTAGCGACAGTGGGTCCCACTGTCGACCTCACCCGAAGCCGTGGACCGGGTCCACGTGGACCAAACCGCCGCCGTGGCCGAGCCCATGAGCGGCCGACGCCACCAGCCAATCAGGAGCTGATACGTGTCCATGCTGACGCAATAATTAATTTCCGAAAAAGAAAATGATTTATTAATTCGAATTAAAGATTTCAGATTTTGTTTCAAACTTCAAACGCTTATAACTTTTGCGTTTCAACTCCGATTTGAGTGATTCAAATTTCTAAATTTGTATAAAATTCAGATCTACTCAAATATGAATTTTATTTAACTTTTGGACTAAAGTTTTTCTCTGTAATATTATTTAATTGATTATTTAAACTTTAATAAATCATAACTTTTGCATTTTAACTCCGATTTGAACGATTCCAGTTCCTAAAAATCCAGAAAATTATGTTCTCTCTGTTTATGGATTTTATTTGGAGTTTTGGGATGTTTTTGCCTATTGTTTATTTGTGTATTGCTATTTGCACGCTTTACGAGTAGACGTTGAAGTGCTTGGGAAGGATTCGAAGGAGAAGTGTTGACTCAGGATCCAACTCAAGACCAAGAGCAAGTACTTTTTGAAGGCAAGTTGTGCTTTGACCATGTTGATCCTATTTGAAATCTATTTTGATTTAAACTATTGCATGCTAGTTCAATTAGAAAAATACTTGGTTTAAAACCTGGGGTTAGATAAATACCAATCTGCTATATGACACCTTGATTACTTAAGTATGTGCCATGACCCTTTGTCACCCTAGTTGTGGATTACTAGTTGGACATTATTAAATTGCCAACATGGGTTATAGACCGTTGTAGTATCGCTTAGACACGCTACGTGCTCATGACATGGTTTTGGACAATCAAATGTTAATATTGACTTAATGATATATTGAACCTGTTTTGGGAAAAGTATCATGTGATGTTGATGGCACGTGGTGCATGGTAATCAAGCGGGGTTTGATAAATGATTTCGGCCAGGGGCATGTGGCAAGAGTAATCAGGTGGGCCAGTTGTGGCGTTGGGAATGTTGATTTGGTTCTTCGGGTAGTCTTGCCCTGGTCACTCTAAGGACTTAACCTTGCAAGCCTTTGAACTGGGTCATACTTGCAACCACATGGTCGGAATGGGGCGGCCCTAGTTGACTAAGTCGCTAAGGACTCACTTGTGGAGCCTCAGGGTGTCAATTACACCGTTTGTGTGATTGTGCGGGGAGCGATCGTGGTCGTGGCCAGATACCCATCTAACGGTGTGTTGGTCCCATACTTCGCCTTGGCTAAGGGAAGGGATGGTGTAGAGCACGAACCGGAGAGGACCACCTGTGTTGTTTGAGGCTTCTGAAAGACTTTGTTACGGGAACTCGCCTTTGTGGTGTTTGACTGTATCTTGTGGGTAAAGTGCATAACCTCTGCAGAGTGTAGAATCTATTTAAATAGCCGAGTCCACGGTACTGGACAATGCTCGGGAATTACAGTCAAGGGTTAGATTTTCTCAAAAATAACTTTGGTTTGAAAGGTGGGTTGGTTTAATAATGAAGATGTTGGGAATATGGTTTAGGATGGGGAAAATGTTTATTAAACTTCTTGAAAAGTTATTTACGCTTTACTTATTTCTACTGCTTTCGAATCTACTTATATTACTTTTCAAATGCTGTTTACTGCAAATATACCTTGAGCTATTCCTTTGTACCAAGCCATGCATATAGTATATTAGCTTGCATTCTGTGCATGACTTGCTGAGTACCAAGTACTCACCCTTGCCTCAACACAATACCAGTTGAAGAGGAGACTACGCCACCGGAGGAGGAATTCCAAGAGGATCCGTCTACTTAGGGATGCGAGCCCGGTCGATTACTGTGGTATACTGGATGGCGCCACGAAGTTTATTTGATTTTCCGCTGCTATTATTTTTCTCTGAATAAGTTTCGCCTTGCGAGGCATACATTTGTAACTTGACCATAAGGTCAAGTAACCAGTTTGGTTATTTAAATAAAGTACTTTGATAATATCGATTGGTATGATTGTGATATTTACCGATGTTAAGACTGTGTGCACTAGCGCGTTCCTGGACTAGTGCTGAATACACAGAGGGTCCGGATTTGCAAATTCGGGGTCCCGACATACTTCTGGTGGAGGATGGATGTCTAGAGATATGTCGCTGCTGGGCCACTGGATGAATGTGCTGATGACATCCCCTAGTGTCTGAAGCTCATCATTTGGAGGCAATTGTAGCGTGACGATCTTGAAAATGTCATGAACGCCGTCCACATTGACCTTCGTGAAACCCGACGCTAGCAGGGTACCGTGCACCATCGCCCCTTCAATGGATGGATACGCGAGGCCCCAAGCAGCCTATATAGGAAGGGAGCAATTGGCAACTCTCACCTGGAGATTGCACCGCGTGGGCTCCTACACAACGGTACCCAATTAGCTAATGTGCCCAAAAGATATATCTATGGAGCATTCAAGAGATCTAAATTAGTATACCTTGATGTCACAGACAGGGAATTTGCCGACGTGTTTACCTTGGTCAGCGGACGCCTGTTGCTCTTACGTGTAGTGGGAAATTTGAACCCTTGGCCTTCCACAGTGTGTGTTTTGAGCATTGAGACTTTCCTCGAGGCTTCTTATCCTATCATCGAATTCTCCTCTCAGCCTGTCCTCAAGATCCTTCACGATCTTTTTCTCGCGCTCGTCTCTACCTCTCTTCTTACTCCGGTACATGTGAGTGTCTTCGAAGCCCGTTTTCCAGGGAACGAAAACCCCTTTGCCTCGCGTGCGACCAGGGTGTTCCTTGTTTCCCAATGCCGTGGAGAGTACATCTCTCTCCCTGTTTGGGACAAAAGATCCACCGGAAGATTGTGCACTCAACTCTGCCTGCAAGATCACAGCAAGTTATTTGACTTATGAAGTTAGGAACTAAATACGTACCAAAATGGTGGTTCGATATCTTACCAAACATTGGCAGACTTCCTCGTCCGTAGGGTTTGTAAAGGAGATGGTGCCAGATGGTGTGGCACATGACCTCGCTCTTAGCCAGTCTCTGGCGCGCTGATCAGCAATCGATGCAAATGGCGCGGAGTCCCCCTCGTCCTCCCTGTCCCATTGCATCCTCTTCCCCGCGTAGCCAGCGGTGCCGAGTCTGTGGGGGTGGGTGTTCCTTGCCTGCAGGGCCTTGTGTGCTTCGCTTTCAATCAAGAATTGATCTGTCGTCTTCAGCTGAACAAAACGTCGCCATGAATCCTCACTAATGAACCCGTACTTAGAGTAGGGAGTCCTATCCTTATTGACGTATTTCTTGACAAGTGTGCCCTTAAAGGTCTTCCACGCCTTTCCTGCCACTAGCAGTGCATACCGTCGCACAGGGTCCTCGAGTTCTTCTGGGAGATCGAAGGAGGAAAGGATTTACGTAAGCGTGTCGTTGCGGCCCTCGTCGATCGGCGACTTCGGGATGTACATGTGATGGGGACCCGTCGCGTGCAACTATCCGCACATTGTTCGTAATGCATTCACTACCTTTTACTTCCGGTAGGGGACCCATCTTCGGATCGATCGCCGTGATGCTATATCGGCTGTTGGCCTTTTGTTTGCTTTTCTTGGAGCGCGAGTTGGTTTGACTTGACTCGGCTCATCGGTTGGGCCTAAGGTGACGTAAAATATTGAAATAATGTTATTCACCAAACGTCTTGTGGGTAAAGCCGCAGAGTGGAAATCTTTTTCAAAAGCCGTTTCCACAGTCATGAAAGTCTTGGTGCACTAGCACTAGCTAGATGTTAAGTTGCCAACTTGTTATTCCGCAGTAGACTTGTTATGGACTTTTGAAGCTGCCATCTGCTCGAGGAGGTCCTCCCCTGGATTGCCCGTGTCATTTTCACTTAGTATACCAGGAACAAGAGTCAAGAGCTATCTCTCCTATCTAATTTCTGATCTATCCATCTATTCCATCGCGTCAACATTAAAGCCTGCGCTGCACTACATGTATACCGAGTACCGAGGCAGCAGCATCTCACTGCTGCTGCTGCCTCGGTACTCGGTATACATGTAGTGCAGCGCAGGCTTTAATGTTGACGCGATGGAATAGATGGATAGATCAGAAATTAGATAGGAGAGATAGCTCTTGACTCTTGTTCCTGGTATACTAAGTGAAAATGACACGGGCAATCCAGGGGAGGACCTCCTCGATGGATCGAAGATCTAATATATGTAGGTTGTATTAATAGAAAGGCTATTGCGGTTATTTTGCATAAATATATGTAGGTTGTATTAATAGAAAGTCGAATTTAGTAAAAGCAATATGTTATACTAATTCACAATATACTAATTCACAATATACTAATTCACAATATGTTATATTTGTATGTATTAACTCCTGTTAAAATTCGGAATCTAGACCTCTGCAGAGCTTGCACTATTTTCATTCTAACTAATTTATACAATTTATAGAGAAGACATGGAAGGAGAAATGGTACAGAAAGACTTGCAAAACATACAAATAAAAAAGTATATAGAGAGGCCATAAAATATATGCAGAGAATAATATAGGAACGGAGGCAATGAATATTATTCAATTGTTAGTAGCACCTACAATCTACAAAACAAAGGCAATGAATAATATATGAACGGAGTTCATTCTCAGTTTGCTTTACAAACCATCCAAAAGGCCACAGTCTTCTCTTTGAGGTGCCCTTCTTATGCAATGTTTCCTTTGATTTCACAGTTTCAACCTTAGCACACACATCCACAAATCTATTGTTCTACCACGGGGGAGGAGGAGACCAACCTTGTGATGGAGGAGGAGACGTCACTGGGGGAGGAGGAGACGCAGCAGTCGGGGGAGGAGGCGCGTTCGCCGGGGGAGGAGGCGCCAACGCCGCGGCGGGGCTCGGGGAGGCGCCGGCGGGGCTCGGGGAGGCGGCGTCGGTCTCCATCAGTGTGCTCGGGGCGGCGACGGGGCTCGGGGAGGCGGCGGAGGGGCTTGGGGAGGCGGCGGCGGGGCTCGAGTGTGCTCGGGGAGGCAGCGGAGGGGCTCGAGTGTGCTCGGGGCGGCGGCGGAGGGGCTTGGGGAGGTGGTGGCGCTCGTTAGGGTTTGCAGTGTGCGTAGCGTTTGAAGTCTGATAGAAAATGATTCAAGTGTGTAGAAGTTTTATAGGGTTTGAATATCACAGACGGTTCTAAACTCGAACCGGCTGTGTTATTCTATATCACAGACGGTTTTCTTTTAGAACCGTCTGTAAAATTAATATATTGCAGACGGTTCTGTTGTAGAACCGTCTGTGTTATGCTATATCACAGACGGTTCTAAAAGAGAACCGTCTGTGATACCGCTTAGCCCCCCTCTGAGTATCTTGATTGCTCCAACATCTCATACCCTACCTAACCAACATGCCCTACCTGCTAATGCCTGCAAGTTTACGAAGCTTGTTGCCCTACCTGCTAATGCCTGCAAGTTTACGAAGCTTGTTTACTAGCAGACCACCCTACCTTACCTGCTAATGCCTGCAAGTTTACGAAGCTTGGTTACTAGCAGACCACCCTACCTAAACGGACCACCGTACCTAAACGAACTACTACCTCAACATGTACCGAACATGCCCTAACTGCTGATATCTCCAAGTTTACAAAGCTTGGTTACTAGCAGACAATATTATATTTACGTTCGCATATTTTTAATTATTAATCTACATTAAAGATTAATGTTTTTCAAAGCACGAAAAAAAAGAAATAAATATAAAAGTACTTAACATGAGTACACATAAGTACAAAAATATTACTTTATTATGCATGCATGCATGCTCTTACTTGCAAGTTAACATTGAAATTACAAAGTGAAAATTAGCCCTTCACGATGATCGACGCGTGTGTAGGTGACTTCCTCAATTTGTTCCTCTTGAACCATGCTGGCATTTCCGATAGGAGGCAAATCATCAAATTGATTGTACTCTTCCTCATCTACTACATTCTCAACTCCGACAATCCTCCTTTTTCCCTGAACAACTACGTGGCGCTTCTTGTTGGACGGGTCGGTAACATAGAAGACTTGAACAACTTGGTTTGTAAGCACGAATGGTTCATCTTGGTATCCGACACGTTTGAGGTCCACAGTAATGATGCCGTACTTGTCAACCTTCACGTGCTGGAGGTGGACCCAACGACACCGAAATAGTGGGATCTTGAAAAGTACGTAGTCAAGCTCCCAAATCTCCTCTATGAACCCATAGGAGGAGCTCCTCGTTGACCCAGCGGTACTGAACGCATCTATGCGGACCCCACTGTTCTGGTTTGTGCTCTTCAAATCCTGATCTATCGTGTAAAATGTGTATCCATTTAAGTTGTATCCTTTCCACGTGACAACTGTAAAAGATGGACCTTTTGCCAACTATTTCAGGGTGTCATATGACGAGCTCCCAGTGATGGGTCGCTCTTTGAACCAATTGTTAAACTGAAGGTTATGCTGTCTTATGATCCAAGACTCCTGTCGTGCTGGATTCTCTTGCCTTAGCCATTGCTTGTGCTCGACGATGTACGGGGACACTACAGTCATGTGTTGTAGAACTGTGAAATGGGCTTGAGCACATGCAACTGGATCAGGCGTGATTGCTTTCCTTCCGATGGTCCCGATACCCTGGAGCCTCCCCTCATGGCGATATCGAGGCACACCTATTGGTTGGGCCTGAGCCATGTAATCGACGCAGAACTCGATGACCTCTTCGGTTGCATAACCTTCGACAATGCTACCCTCCAGACGGGATCGATTTCGTACGTAAGACTTAAGAATTCCCATATACCTCTCGAACGGGTACATGCTACGTAGGAACACATGCCCGCACATCTTTATCTCTATTACAAGGTGAACAATGAGATGGATCATGATATCGAAAAAAGACGGAGAGAAATACATCTCAAAATTACATAGAGTCATCACCACCTCGCCCTGCAGAGCATCCAGTCCTTCGGGATCGATGACCTTCTGAGCGATTGTGTTAAATAAATAACACAGCCTCGTGATTGTCTCTCGGACCTTGACTGGCAAAATACTTCTAATTGCAATAGGGAGCATTTGAGTCATCAACACATGACAATCATGAGACTTCATGCCAATTAATTTTAAATCTTGCATTGAAACAAGTCTCTTCATGTTGGACGAGTAGCCGGACGGAACTTTCACACCATGCAAGCACTGGCACAGTTCAGTTCTTTCAGCCTTTGACAGAGTGTAACAAGCTGGTTCGCAATACGTACCACCTTTAACGGTCTCTTTTGGTGCTAACTCAGGTCTTATGCCCATATCGACTAAGTCAAGTCGTGCGTTGATACCATCCTTTGTTTTGCCCTTAATGTTTAGTAGGAGACCAATCAGGCTATCACAGACATTCTTCTCCACGTGCATGACATCGATGCAGTGGCGAACTTCTAGGTGCTCCCAGTAAGGTAGGTCCCAAAAGATTGATCTCTTCTTCCACAAGTTCTTCTCACGGGTCGACCTTGCTTTACGTCCCTTTCCATACGTAACATCCAAATCCTTTACAAAGTCATGAACATCTCTCCCGCTAAAAGGCCTTGGACCTGAACCGTTTTCGTTCGTCCCGTCGAATAGTTTCTTCATCTTGCGGTATGGGTGTTTCCTCCCAAGGAACCCACGGTGACGCATGTACACGGTTTTACGCGAGTGATTTAGCCACACACTCTCAGTATCGTCTAGGCAGTGAGTGCAAGCCTTGGCACCTTTTGTACTCTGGCCCGACAGGTTAGCAAGTGCAGGGTAATCATTTATGGTGCAGAACAACAAGCAGTGTAAAGTGAAGTTCTCTCGTTTGTATGCATCCCAAACCTGTACCCCAGGAACCCACAATGTTTTTAGATCTTCCACCAATGGAGCTAGGTACACATCAATATCGTTCCCAGGTTGTTTCGGTCCTTGGATAAGCCTGAGACAATAAAATGTACTTTCGCTTCATACACAACCAAGGAGGAAGGTTGTAGATCTGAGATTCACGGGCCAAGTGCTATGCTTACGCTCATGTTACCGAAAGGATTCATTCCATCTGTACTCAGTCCAAACCTTATATTCCTCATCTCATGGCGAATTCTTCATACCTCCTATCGATGTTTCTCCACTGGGTGGAGTCAGCAGGGTGTCTTAGCATTCCATCGTTCTTACGCTTCTCGGAATGCCAACACAGCAGTTTGGCCTCCTTTGGGTTAGCGAACAAATGCTTCAATCGGGGAATTAGAGGCAGATACCATGCCATCTTAGCAGGAGTTCCATTCTTCACCTCCTCATCGGAATGACTCTTACGTTTGTACCGGGATGCGTTGCACACCGGACATACATGCAAGTTTGCATACTCTTTGCGGTATAGGATACAATCGTTCGGACATGCATGTATTCTTTCTACCTCCATTCCCAAGGGACAAAGAACCTTCTTGGCTTTGTAGGTTGTTGTCGGCAACTCGTTTCCCTCTGGAAGCATGTCTGCCAATAGACGTAACAGCGCTGTGAAACTCTTGTCTAACCAACCATTGCTTGCCTTCAATTTCAGCAATTCAAGCACGGACGACAACCTTGTGTATTTCACCTTGCAACCAGCAAACAAAGGTTTCTTCGAGTCCTCCATCAAACCCACGAATTTTTCATATTCCCTTTCATCACGGTTCCCTTCTGCGTCGCGCAGCATCTGCTCTAGATTGTCATCATGCAACATATCCTCGTCGGAAGCAGAATCAATGTGATCATCCGGCATATCGTTGACTTCGTCGAAGATGTTAATAGTACCACATGCTTCTTGTATATTCTGCTCTTCGCCGTGACTGGTCCAACATGTATATCCCTTTTTGAAACCTCGCATAATCAAGTGTGCTTCGATCTGCCGAGTTTCAAACGCGTCATCATATTCTCGCAATCGATGCATGGACAAGACATATATTGCACTCCCTTATTAAACATGTCCTCCTCTGCAGCTCTTCTAAAAGTGGAGACGCCATTAATGTACTCCGCACTCGTACGGTCCCCAGCGTACATCCAGCTTCGATCCATGTATGCTACACATGTAATATTCGATCCAATTAGAACCCTCTTTTCAACTGATTAGTACACTTTCCTTAACAAGTTAGAGCTTCAAAATAATATTGCAATTATAACGTCCAATTACTAGCTAGCTTAGATCACCACCAAAACATGGATCTACAAGCTAGATCTAAACAATCTTAAGTTTCTTACATAACCAAGCTAGATATTGAATTAATATATATAAGGCAATTTTATATCCAATACTAACCTTATATCTGAAATAATATATATAATGCAATTATCCATTACTAACCTTAATTACATCACAAGAATCACCTATTATATTGGCTTACTGAGGCGGTTGTATTGCCAAACCGTCGGTGATATAACGGTCTTAGCATTCTATCCCAACAGTGACCACAACATCGAACTTGCGCTCGGGCCTATATATAAGCAAGCTTTATCACAGACGGTTCTATGTAATAACCGTCTGTCATATAGTAAGATTACAGACGGCGATGTGTACCAACCGTCGGTGATATTATACAGACGGTTATGTAAACTAAACCGTCTGTGATATATAGGTATATCACAGACGGTTATTTCAAAAACCGTCCGTGATGGCAGATGAGGAATGGTGTGTGATAGTTTTACTGACGGTTGGTTTATAGAATCGTCTGTGATAGCGACCGTCCGTCTTCGTCTCTTCGTTTCCTGCGCGCCTTTGAATGAGAACTCTTCGTTTCTCGCTTCGTCTTCAATTCCGGCCACCTATTAAATCACCGCTATTGATCGAATTCGATCAACACATTCCTGCTAATGGCATCTCCCGCAAGCTCTCCTTCGTCGGCGTCGCCTCCACCATCTCCATAAGCTCCCCGGCGCCGCTCCACCATCACCTCCCGGCGCCGCCGCTATGCGAGAAACGCATAGCGGGAAGAGGAGGAGGAGGAGCGGACGAGGAGGAGGAGGAGGCGGGAGGAGGAGGAGGACGAGGAAGAGTCGAGGAAGACGACCACGTCATGCTTGGGGAGCTCGGATGACGGCGACAACGACGGTAGCCCACCGTGGCGCGGCGGCGGCACGATGGCAGCCCACCGTGGAGCGGCATTTACGGCGGCGATGGCAGCTCGCCACCTCCTCCGGACGACGATGATTATTTTAATTTATAAGTAATAATATATATATAATGTAGTAATGTAATGAAATGTTTTATGTTATAAAATGGTCATTCTGATGGTTATCAAATTTCATTGGGAGAAACTTACACCGGACGTCCGATTCGTTTTTTTTCGGACGCATTGCACGATTTTTTTGAATGTATGAAACATTTTTTTACTGTTTGTCAAGGAAAAATGTTTCACACGTAGAAAGAAAATGTTGCGAAAAAAACTGACGTCCGATCACTAGCAATTTCGAATTTCATTATGTTATAAAATGGCTGTTACCATTTTTCGTCCTATCTATCAACGAATTATGGCCTTCGATGAAAATACGTAGTTCGATAAAAACATCAAAATGTTATAACGCAGTACACAGACGGTTATAAACACAAAACGTCTGTGATATAAGCAATATCAGAGACGTTTATAAACACAACCCGTCTGTGCTTATATCACAGACGGTTGTATAGTAAAACCGTCTGTGATATTACTTTATATCACAGACGGTTTTTTTATAGAACCGTTTGTGATAATATCACAGACGGTTGGAATACAAAACCGTCTGCGATATTTATCTAATCACAGACGGGGTTAATTAACAACGGTCTGTGATAGTTTCACTGACGGTTGGTTTATAGAATCGTCTGTGATATTATATATTACAGACGGTTTTTGAAAACCGTCTGTGATGGTGCGTCTAATATAAGCATTTCTGTAGTAGTGGAGGGGACAACCCTGTAAAAGGGAGGAGAAAAAAGAGAAAGAAAACTCAAACCAACAAGAACACAGGACTAGGGTATTATCTCCATCGAGAGAGCCCAAACCTGTCAAAAAAGATCGCCCTCGCATCCTGTGTTACCATCTAACTTTGATCTCGCACGAATCTCCATGAATCACAAATCTCATTGCCGACGACACCAACCGTCGACAGTTGGCGCGCCAGGTAGGGGCGCCGTGTGAAGATTTCCGTCGAGCTTAATGGCTGCAACAAGCGGAGTTTCTACAGTTTTTCTCCCGGATCAGGTCATCCGCTTTGGAAGCCTGGTCTTTGTCGCCGATGACCTGGGGAGCCTCTCTTTCTTTGAGGCAGGCACACCGCAGCACGAAGAGGCCTCCGGGTAGTCATCATCGCGACCATTGCCCGGGTCAGGGAGTCTCGTCGTCCCATGCTTGCTAGCACCAGACGAGGGGCTGAAACCCCGGACTCGTCAGGGAGTCGACTCCATAGGTGCCGAGTCACGTATGGTGGGGGTCCTTGCGGCCAAACCGCTCGGGAGCTCCGAGCACCTGGAGTTATCTCCATCAGGTTCTTCCAGCTTGCCGGCCGAGTCGGAAGGAAGCCTGGAGAGTTGCTGGAACTTTCGGAGAGTCTGCATGATCGGAGGCTCGTGTATAGAATCACAGCAATGCCTTAGCGATTTGGAGGCCACCGAGCAGGAAGGCGGCTGTAAGGCGGAGCTTGACACGCGGGCGCGAGCCCTTTGGGGTCGCGCCCCCGATGTCAACGAAGACATTCTGCAGGCCAAAATGGGAGACCAAGCCGTCTTCCATACCCCACAGCAGAATATCGTTGCCTCCAAACGCTCCTAGATACCTTGAGCCCGATGCTGGAGGCCGGTAGCCCGGCTGCCCAGATCATGGCCCAAATAAAGGCCATGGTGACGGTGGCGGCAATCCAGCAAGCTCAGACCGACCAGCCGGCAAGGGCACACTCGCGCGCCCTGGCCAGAACCCAGACGGCCAGCAGTCGGTCCAGTCGTGAAGCCCCCCACCGGGGCACCACGTCCCTCTCTACGGGGACGACCTACGCCGCAGCCTCAACCGTGACCACCGTTCTGATCTCGACGCAAAACGGAGCGATCGCGAAAGAGACAAGCACTGCAAACGCGCCGACGAGTACAAGCGCTTTGGCATCCTTCCAGGGGATCAGGTCCCTCGTCAAGACCATCCCCCCACGTCGCTCACCATCTGGGCGGCGCGATGGGGTCATCGAGGGGGTTCGTGCGTTCACCCCCACCTTCGCTGAGTGGTTTGGCCTGATGGGTTTAATCCCAAGGGCATCGCCAAATTCGACAGTGAAAGGGACCCCGAGGCTTGGCTGCAGGTGTACGCATTAGCAGTTAGGGCGGTCGGGGGGATCAGAACGTGATGGCTAATTACTTGCCGGTCACGCTTTAGCCCCGGGGCCAAGCGTGGCTCACCGGACTCCCAGCGAATTCCATAGATTCCTAGGAGATTTGTGTGAGCAGTTCATCTCAAATTTCCAAGGTACGTACGAGCGTCCTGGCACCCCCTGGGACTTATACCAACTACACCAGAAGAAGAATGAGTCCTTGTGGGAGTTCGTCAGGCGCTTCATGCACAGGAAGAGCACAGTTCGGGATGTCACGGACGCGGTCGTGATCGCAGCCTTCTAGAAGGGAATCAGCGATCCCGATCTCATCAAGAAGATGTCCCAAAAGCCGCCAGCCTCGGTCCGCGAGTTGTTCGCCTTAGCGGATCGCTACGCGTCGGCCTCCAAGGCCTTGGCCGAACGCCACGATGAGAAAAGGGATCACGCCCAATCCTCTAAGTGAAAGGAGAAAAAGCGCAAAGGCGAAGAGCTAGTGGCAACAGCTGAGCGTAGTCAGCCCCGCACGCCCAAAATGAATGAATATGACAAAGTGATGAACTCGCTTTGTCCCTTCCATCCAAAGGGAAGGCATGCCGCCAAAGATTGCTTCACTTTGAAAAGATTCGCCCGGGAAAGCAAGAGGCAGGCTAGGCAGGGTCAAAGTGAGCGGTCGAAAAGCAACCTCCTCCCGAAGCGGAGGAAGACTATCAAGAGGTAGAACTAGAGCTCAATTATATCTTTGGGGGCTCGGCCGCCTATGAGTCCAAGCGGAGGCAGAAACTTACCGCTTGTCGGGACCCCGAATTTGCAAATCCGGACCCTCTGTGTATTCAGCACTAGTCCAGGAACGCGCTAGTGCACACAGTCTTAACATCGGTAAATATCACAATCATACCACTCGATACTAATAGAGTACTTTATTTAAATAGTCAAACTGGTTACTTGAACTTATGGTCAAGTCACAAATGTATGCCTCGCAGGGCGAAACTTATTAAGAGAGAAATAGTAGCAGCGGAAAATCAAATAAATTCGTGGCGCCATCCAGTATACCACAGGCAACTGACTGGGCTCGCTTCCCTAAGTAGACGGATCCTCTTGGAGCTCCTCTTCCAAAGCTGGTGTAGTCTCCTCTTCAACTGGTGTTGTATTGTGGCAAGGGTGAGTACTTGGTACTCTGCAAGTCATGCACAGAATGCAGGCTAATATACTATATGCATGGCTTGGTACAAAGGAATAGCTCATGGTATATTTGCAGTAAACAGCATTTGACCAGTATCATAAGTAGATTCGAAAGCAGTAGAAACAAATATAGCATAATTAACTTTTCAAGGAGTTTAATAAACATCTTTCCCATCCTAATCCACATTTCCATCAACAACATTATTAATCCAACCCAACCTTTTAAATCCAAATTATTTTTGAGAAAATCTAACCCTTGACTGTAATTCCCGAGCGATGTCCAATACCGCGGACACGGCTATTCGAATAGATTCTACACTCTGCAGAGGTTATGCACTTTACCCACAAGATACAGTCAAACACCACAAAGGCGAGTTCCCGTAACAAAGTCTTTCGGAAACCTCTAACAATACAAGTGGTCCTCCCCGGTTATTGCACACTAACCCTTCCCTTAGCTAAGGCGAAGTTTAGGCCAATCAACCGTTAGATGGGTACTGGCCTCGGCCAGACGCTCCCCGTACAACTTCCACAAAGGGTGTAGTTGACCTCCTGAGGTCCCGCAGGTACGTTATTAGCAACTTAGTCAACTAGGTCCGTCCCATTACAGACATGTGGTTGCACGTTAGACCAGTTCAAAGGCTTGCAAGGTTAAGTCCTTAGGGTGACCAGGGCAAGACTACCCGAAGAACCAAATCAACATCCCCAATGCCACAACCGCCCACTGATTATTCTTGCCACATGCCGGTCGAAAAACTATTTATCAAACCCCGCTTGATTACCATGCACCACGTGCCATCAACATCACATGATACCTTTCCAAAACAGGTTCAATATATCATTCGATCAATATTAACATTTGATTGTCCAAAATCATGTCATGAGCACGTAGCGTGTCTAAGCGATACTACAACGGTCTAAAACCCATGTTGGCAATTTAATAATGTCCAACTAGTAATCCACAACTAGGGTGACAAGGGGTCATGGCACATACTTAAGTAATCAAGGTGTCATACAGCAAATTGGTATTTATCTAATTCCCCAAATTTAAATAAAGTATTTTCTAATTGAACTAGCATGCAATAGGTTAAATCAAAATAGATTTCGAAATAGGATCAACATGGTCAAAGCACAACTTGCCTTCAAAAAGTACTTGTTCTTGGTCTTGAGTTGGATCCTAAGTCAATACTTCTCCTTCGAATCCTTCCGGCACTTCAACGTCTACTCGTAAAGCGTGTAAATAGCAATACACAAATAAACAATAGGCAAAAAGTGTACAAACATCCAAATAAAATCCATAAACAGAGAGAACATAATTTTATGAATTTTTAGAAACTGAAATCGTCAAATTTGGAGTTAAAATGCAAAAGTTATGATTATTTAAAGTTTAAATAATCAATTAAATAATTTTACAGAGAAAAACTTTAGTCCAAATATTAAATAAAATTTATATTTAGGTAGGTCTCAATTTTATACAAATTTAGAAATTTGAATCACTCAAATCGGAGTTGAAACGCAAAAGTTATAAGCGTTTGAAGTTTGAATCAAAATCTGAAATCATTATTTCCAATTAATAAATCATTTTCTTTTTCGGAAATTAATTATTGCGTCAGCAAGGACACGTGGCAGCTTCTGATTGGCCTGCTAACGTCAGCCGGTCCATGGGCGTGGTCCACGCTCGTCTCGGGTCCACCGTGGACTCGGTCCACGAATCCACGTGTCGCTGACATGTGGGTCCGCCTCGGGTGACGTCATTGCTGACGTCAGCGGGACTCGACCACAATGGCGGCAGTGGGACCTTGTGGCGTCATTCTTGGCGTCGGCGCTTAGGCTGGGACAACGGCCCGACATGCGGGCCCGCCATGACGTCAGCGTGACGTCATGGTGCAGTTTGGCCGGGCCGCTGACATGCGGGCCCCGCGTGTCAGCGTCACACGCACGCGCGCGTGGATGACGCTGACCGCGGCGGTCAGCCTTCCCGGACAGGTGGTGCAATCTCGGCCGTTGATTTGAAATTCAACGGCCCAGATTAGATCTGAGTCTCACGCGTTTGAGTTAACGCATTTGATCTGGACCGTTGGATCTAGATCCGACGATCGAGATTGGATCTGGAAATCGCACGTGGTTCTCACCGGGGGATGACGTGGCGCAATCTGGGCCCTTGGATGAAGATCCGACGGTCGGTGGAGCTCGAACGACGGCGATGGCTTGCGGCGGCGCTGGCTCACCGGCGCGGGGGATGACGACCTAGCCGACGGCGTTTCAGGCGCGCTCCGGCGGAGTGAGAGGTACCCACGGGTGCGCCTTGGCTTGGGGGTCTCGGAACTGGGGTCAACGGCGACGGAGGACGGCGGACGGCGGCGGAATTTGACGAAACCGCGGCTCCTTCTCCCTACTCCGGCGAGCTCTGGCGGCGCAACCACGGCGACTTCGAGCGGCGTTGTCTAGGGCTACGGTGCGCAATGAAGCGGCGATCCCGACACGGGTGGCGGCGCAATAAATAGGGCCCTCGGCGTCAGGTAAACGCCGCGAGTCGAGGTCCTCTCCGCGGCGGTGGAGTCCGGCGACACGGTTAGGGTGGCGTGGCAGCGCCGCGGTATTGGATCGAGATCCAACGGCCGCGAGTTTGGGTCCGGTCGGACTTCGGCGAATCGGGCCGCTCGGTCGGGCTCGGGCTCGGTGGCGTGGCTCAATCGTGGCCGTTGGATCACGAATCCAAGCGATCCACGCTTGATTAGGGCTCGGCCGAGTGGGTTCGGTCGAGTCACGTGGTTCGAGTCGGACTCGAACTTCGAGTCCGACTCGGGTTGATCGGATGAGCAGTACAAACCCACTCGCATTTTCCGATTTAATAATTAAAATAATTCCGATGAATTCATTTAATTCATTAAAAATAGCAAATGACTTTAAAAATTCCAGAAAAATTCTGGAAAATATCTTGGATCATTTTGGACTCAAATAAAATATTTCCAACAAAATTTTATTTGCGAAATTAAATTCTTTAATTATTTCAAAATGGAATAAATTCAAATAAATTCCAAATAAATCCAAATAAATTCCAGAAAATTCCAAAAATTCACCAAAGTGCCAAATCACACATGAATTTAAGAAAAGAAAAATTTTGGGGTGTTACAAACCTCCCCTTAATAGAATCTCGTCCACAGAGATTCAGGGCTAACTAAGGAATAGGTTTGGGAACTCTTTCCTCAAATCCTCTTCGCGCTCCCCATGTAACCGCTTTCTTCATGATTGCTCCAATGAACTCTACTGAAGCGGGTTGACTTATTTACGGTCTCTCGATCCATTGTGTCTAGAATCCTCACGGGATGTTCCTTATAAGTCAAATCCTCTTGCAACTCAATTGACTCTAGCGGAGTCTGTTCCTCAGTACTCGGAGACATTTCTTCAATCGGGACACATGGAATACGTCGTGTACTCCTGTTAACTTATCGTGGCAACTCCGGTGATAAGCAACTTCGCCTCTGCGGCTCAAAATCTTAAATGGTCCAACATAGCAGGTGCGAAGTTTCCCTTTGGCATGGAACCTCTTAACTCCCCGAGAGGCGTAACTACGAGGTATACAAAGTCTTCTCGTTCAAAACTCAAGTCTCGGCGACGGTTGTCAAGATAACTCTTACATCGTGATTGGGCTATCTTCAACCTTTCCCTAATCACGGCAATCGCTCCTCGACCTCTTGAAGAATATCAGGCCGAAGACACGCGCTCACGGTCTCATTCCCATTCAATGGCGTCCGACAGGGTCGACCATACATTGCCTCAAAAGTTGACATCTGTAAACTAGCTTGGTAACTATTATTGTAACTGAACTCGGCATACGGCAAACTCGTATCCTCAGAGGTAGCATAAGCCAATGCACAAGCTCTTAACATATCCTCCAAAATCTGGTTGACTCTTTCGGCCTGTCCATCCGTCTGTGGATGATAAGGCATCTTGAAGTTCAAGCGGGTTCCCATGGCTTCATGCAACTTTTTCCAAAACCTTGAGGTAAATTGGGTACCTTTGTCCGATCACGATCCTCTTTGGCACACCGTGCAAACAGACGATCGATCATGTACAATTCTGCCAATTTATCCCCCGAGTAAGTGGTCTTTACGGGGATAAAATGGGCTACTTTGGTCAAGCGATCCACTATAACCCATATGGACTCATAACCTCCTTGAGTCTTAGGCAAACCGGTAATGAAATCCATTCCGATTTTCTCCCACTTCCACTCAGGTATTTTCAGTAATTTGTAGCAATCCTGTGGTCTCGATGCATTGCCTTGACTCTCTGGCATCGTCGCACAATGCAACATGTTCGGCAACTTCACGTTTCATACTCGGCCACGAATCTCTCCTTGAGATCTGATACATCTTGGCGCTTCCATGATGAATTGAGTACTTGGAGTCATGGGCTTCTTCGTAATCGATTGCTTTAACTCCTTCTTGTTAGGCACACAAATCCGATCCTTCATCCATAACGTGCCTTGCTCATCCAACTTGAAGTCCTCTGCCTTGCCTTCCTCCTTGATGAACTTAATCCTGCGGATCTTATCATCATCCTTCTGTCCTTCCCGGATCTGATCCTCTAGGGTAGGTTTTACTTCTAATGCGGCCAAGAATCCGCTAGGTACCACCTCAATCTTCATTTTCTGAAAATCCTCACATAACTCATCCTGACTTGTGGCTAGCAACGTACTCACGGTATGGCTTTTCCGACTCAGAGCATCGGCTACTACGTTGGCCTTCCCGGGATGGTAATGGATTCCAACATTATAGTCCTTGATCAACTCTAACCATCTCCTCTGCCTCATATTCAGATCCGACTGGGTGAATATGTACTTAAGGCTCTTATGATCCGTATACACTTCACATATGTTCCCGATCAGATAGTGACGCCATATCTTCAAGGCATGCACTACGGCAGCTAACTCTAGGTCATGCGTCGGATAATTTTCCTCATGCGGCCTCAACTGCCTTGATGCATAAGCGACGACCTTTCCATTCTGCATCAGCACACATCCAAGTCCTTGGCACGATGCGTCACAATAAATATCAAAGCTTTGATTAACATCCGGTAGAACTAACACTGGCGCTGATGTCAATCGCTTCTTCAGCTCCTGAAATCCTTTCTCACATTCTGGCGTCCATGCAAACTTCTTCTCCTTTTTCAGCAATTGCGTAAGAGGTTTCGCAATTGTTGAAAAGCCTTCAATAAAACGGCGGTAGTATCCTGCCATTCCAAGGAAACTCCGGATCTGGGTCACAGTCTTCGGCTGCTCCCAATGTAACACAGCTTCTACTTTGCTTGGATCCACGGCGACTCCTTCTGCGGTCATTACATGTCCAAGAAACTCCACCTTGTCCTTCCAAAAATCACACTTACTGAACTTGGCGAAGAGTTGCTGTTCCCTCAGCTTTTCCAAAACTCGCCTTAAGTGTTCGGCATGTTCATCCTCCGTTTTGGAGTAGATTAGGATATCGTCTATGAACACGATGACAAACTTGTCCAAATATTCCATGAACACCTTATTCATCATATTCATGAAATATGCTGGCGCATTCGTCAGACCAAAAGACATAATCAGAAACTCGTAATGTCCATATCTTGACGAGAATGCAGTCTTGAATATCCTCTCGATCGGATCTTCAATCGATGTTATCGATCTCGAGATCAATCTTGGAGAAAACTCCGCTCCTCTCGGTGATCGAACAAATCATCAATCCTGGGTAGCGGATACTTATTCTTCATGGTGACTTCATTGAGTGCACGGTAGTCAATGCACATCCTGAAACTCCGTCCTTTTTCTTGACAAACAAAGCGGTGCTCCCCACGGCGACGAACTCTGGTCGATAAATCCTTTCTCCATTAACTCCTCTAGCTGTTTCTTCATCTCTACCAACTCCTCGGTGGACATCCGATAGGGTCTCTTTGCTATCGGTCTTGTACCAGTACAAGCTCTATCACAAACTCTATGTCCTGTCCTGCGGCATACCAAGTAGATCTTCAGGGAAAAACATCTGGGTACTCATTCACTACTTGAGACATCCTCTATGCTGATTGCCTTGGTACTGTTAACCATCAATCGTCCATCTCTAACGGCGGTGGCTTGAAATTCCACTTTCCTTCCACACGGGCTCTCAAGCGAGATAGTCCTTCGTCCACAATCCAATACGGCCTTGTGCTTGGATAACCAGTCCATTCCCAAAATAACGTCTAAGGTGCAGGTCTCCAAAATAATAAGGTTCGCTAGGAACTCTATTCCATCTATTAATATTCTCACCCGGAACATCCTACTTTCGTTCGGAGTTCGGATCCAGGGGGTTTGAACTAAAAGCATGCATCTAAGTCTTGCAATCCTCAAATCATTTCTAGTAGCAAAGCCTTGCGAAACAAACGAATGCGAAGCTCGAGTCAAACAAAATCAATTGCAGTGTATCGAGTTAACAAGTAACATACCCAGTCTGACGTCAGTAGCATTCTGCGGTGCATCTGCGGTGACATGGTTGACTCGGCCTCTCACCACGGCCTGGGTGTGGCTCTGGTCTTTGGCGTCCTAGCTGGGTGGTTCCTAGATTGAAGCGAAGGGGTCACTCCCGCTGTCTTACGGGGACAAGCTGTTGGCAAAGTGTCCTGGCTCGTTGCGATTGTAGCAGCGTCTCACTATTCCTTCTTGATTGCTCGAGGCGGCGTTTCTAGCGGGGTGGGGTGCAGTAGTTACGATTGATGTGTCTTGGTGCTGGTGACGGTGTCCTTGTGGCATTCTGTGGCTGGAATCTGAAAAATTGATTTGGTGCAACTCTCGACGCCATTTGTTGCTTCCTGGCGTGATCCTTCTTTGTTGCATCTGCGCTTCTGTTCTCATCCAGTTCCTTGCGCTTGTCCTCAAGAATAAGCGCCTTATTCACCAACTCTTGGAAATCTGGGAAGGTGTGGGTGATCAATCCTACTTGTAGTCTGAGTTAAGTCCCTTCATAAAACGAGACTGCGGCTTTATCTGTCGCTACATCCTCGAGTGCGTAGCGTGCTAGGCTGTGTGAACTTGTTCGTAGTCGGCCACCGGCTGATTACCTTGCTTGATGCTCTGAACTCCTCCTTCTTAAGGTCCATGATTCCTTCAGGCACGTGATCTTGACGAAACGCAATTTGTGAACTCTTCCCAAGTGATGTCTTGAGGGTTCTCTTGCGTGGCACAGAAGTTCTCCCACCATTCGGCGGCTGTTCCTTCCAACTGATGAGAAGCGTAGAGTACCTTCTCATTTCCTATACATTGAGTTATGTGTAGCTTCCTCTCGATTGACCTTAACCAATCATCGGCCTCCAATGGATTGGCATTCCCAGAGAAAGTGGGTGGATGAGTCCTCATGAACTCTGACAGTCTTGTATTCTGGCGTTGTCCCTGATTGACTTGATTAGCTGTGGCCTGAGCAGTGACGTGTTGCATTTGTTGCATCATAGCATGCATCAACTGAGTCTGAGCAGCAAGAAATGCTCCAAAATTCTGCATATCAACTGGCGGTGCTAGTGCTCCATCATTGGGGTTTTCTGCTGGGCGAGAACCACTTCCATTGCTTCCAAGGTTTCCGCGGGTATTCACCATCTGTCGATTTGCTCTAGGTTTTAGAGATGAGAGGGAAACAAGAATAGACAAGTAATATGGAACTTATGCGGGGCGAAAGGTGTACTTTAAGGTCCAATTTTATTATTGATATTAATAACTTGGTATGGTTGCTTACAATGCCTAAGGGCCTTGCAACACATACTGCACACTCAGCAAACAATGAAAATCCAAATCGAACTAACACTGGAGTCTAACGCCTAAAGGGCGACTCTTTATTCTATGACGCGACTCGGTGAAGGAGTCTCACTATAGAACCTACGCTCACTCATCGAGAAAACCTCCACGGCCTGGGTACGGGTGCTGCGGCATAGGCGCGAAACGATTGCCATGTCCAAAGCAGTGGTGTCATCTGTGGTAGTCGAAGAAGCGGTGTCCTCATCGAGATCGGACTCCTCAGGATCCGGCTCGTGTAGCTCGAGTAATCGCCTGCTCTTACGGTCCATTTAAAGCCATCTCCAACTCGTCAATCCTTCGCAGAAGGTGTGACACATACTCTTGAGCTTCCCGCCATCTGTTCTTCTCTGTCGTGATCTCCTTGCGGGCCTTCTGTAGCTCCTTGCTTGTATCATCGAGTACATCCTCTGGCGACAACAAGTCATGCCAAGCTGTGTAACCATGGCATCCTCATCTGAATCGCCTTGGGTCAAGAAGGTTATCGCTGGCGCGGATGATAACGGAACACCGTGCTTCCAACTCTCTGGCGTAGATACGGGTAATGTGCCGCATTCCTCGTCGTGATACTTCTTGGATACCCATCTGCATTGTAGACCTCTGGCGGTCACGGTGTATCGGGCGATTGCCTGGGCCCTTCTTCCTAGCAGGTACCTCAATCTTCACGTCAAAAGCTTTGATCAATCCTGCTTGTCTGATCACTTCCACTTGGTATTGCGGCTTCTCAAAATCTCCGAGAGTCTGAAGCATATGCCAAAGTTCCGCGGCGTGACCAACTCCCAGATCAACGTAGTTGAACTCTTCCTCCATCTGTCACAAGAGTGCTTACGTAAGAACTCGAATTTTTTTTTAAATTGTGACAAGGTAAGGAAAAATTCAGCAAGAGACAAGAAAAGAAAGAATGGGATAAGTCGAGATGTCATTTCTTGTCTTGACAAATTTTTAGGTTTAGAAAATAGGTTTTATCCTCACTACGACCATTCTAGCTTAGGGTTGAGCCTACGGTCAACCTGGCTCTGATACCACCTCTGTCGGGACCCCGAATTTGCAAATCCGGACCCTCTGTGTATTCAGCACTAGTCCAGGAACGCGCTAGTGCACACAGTCTTAACATCGGTAAATATCACAATCATACCACTCGATACTAATAGAGTACTTTATTTAAATAGTCAAACTGGTTACTTGACCTTATGGTCAAGTCACAAATGTATGCCTCGCAGGGCGAAACTTATTAAGAGAGAAATAGTAGCAGCGGAAAATCAAATAAATTCGTGGCGCCATCCAGTGTACCACAGGCAACTGACTGGGCTCGCTTCCCTAAGTAGACGGATCCTCTTGGAGCTCCTCTTCCAAAGCTGGTGTAGTCTCCTCTTCAACTGGTGTTGTATTGTGGCAAGGGTGAGTACTTGGTACTCAGCAAGTCATGCACAGAATGCAGGCTAATATACTATATGCATGGCTTGGTACAAAGGAATAGCTCATGGTATATTTGCGAAACAGACATTTGACCAAGATTATCATAAGTAGATTCAAAGCGAGAAACAAATATAGCATAATTAACTTTTCAAGGAGTTTCATAAACATCTTTCCCATCCTAATCCACATTTCCATCAACAACATTATTAATCCAACCCAACCTTTTAAATCCAAGTTATTTTTGAGAAAATCTAATCCTTGACTGTAATTCTCGAGCGATGTCCAATACCGCGGACACGGCTATTCGAATAGATTCTACACTCTGCAGAGGTTATGCACTTTACCCACAAGATACAGTCAAACACCACAAAGGCGAGTTCCCGTAACAAAGTCTTTCGGAAACCTCTAACAATACAAGTGATCCTCCCCGGTTATTGCACACTAACACTTCCCTTAGCTAAGGCGAAGTTTAGGCCAATCAACCGTTAGATGGGTACCTGGCCTCAGCCCCGGTACGCTCCCCCGTACAACTTCCACAAAGGGTGTAGTTGACCTCCTGAGGTCCCACAGGTACATTATTAGCAACTTAGTCAACTAGGTCCGTCCCATTACAGACATGTGGTTGCACGTTAGACCCAGTTCAAAGGCTTGCAAGGTTAAGTCCTTAGGGTGACCAGGGCAAGACTACCCGAAGAACCAAATCAACATCCCCAATGCCACAACTGGCCCACCTGATTATTCTTGCCACATGCCCCGGTCGAAAAACTATTTATCAAACCCCAGTTGATTACCATGCACCACGTGCCATCAACATCACATGATACCTTTCCAAAACAGGTTCAATATATAATTAAGTCAATATTAACATTTGATTGTCCAAAATCATGTCATGAGCACGTAGCAGGTCTAAGCAGTATACTACAACGGTCTAAAACCCATGTTGGCAATTTAATAATGTCCAACTAGTAATCCACAACTAGGGTGACAAGGGGTCATGGCACATACTTAAGTAATCAAGGTGTCATACAGCAAATTGGTATTTATCTAATTCCCCAAATTTAAATAAAGTATTTTCTAATTGAACTAGCATGCAATAGGTTAAATCAAACTAGATTTCGAAATAGGATCAACATGGTCAAAGCACAACTTGCCTTCAAAAAGTACTTGTTCTTGGTCTTGAGTTGGATCCTGAGTCAATACTTCTCCTTCTAATCCTTCCGGCACTTCAACGTCTACTCGTAAAGCGTGCAAATAGCAATACACAAATAAACAATAGGCAAAAAGTGTCCAAACATCCAAATAAAATCCATAAACAGAGAGAACATAATTTTATGAATTTTTAGAAACTGGAATCGTCAAATTTGGAGTTAAAATGCAAAAGTTATGATTATTTAAAGTTTAAATAATCAATTAAATAATTTTACAGAGAAAAACTTTAGTCCAAAAATTAAATAAAATTTATATTTAGGTAGGTCTCAATTTTATACAAATTTAGAAATTTGAATCACTCAAATCGGAGTTGAAACGCAAAAGTTATAAGCGTTCGAAGTTTGAATCAAAATCTGAAATCATTATTTCGAATTAATAAATCATTTTCTTTTTCGGAAATTAATTATTGCGTCAGCAAGGACACGTGGCAGCTTCTGATTGGCCTGCTAACGTCAGCCGGTCCATGGGCGTGGTCCACGCTCGGCTCGGGTCCACCGTGGACTCGATCCACGAATCCACGTGTCGCTGACATGTGGGTCCGCCTCGGGTGACGTCATTGCTGACGTCAGCGGGACTCAGCCCACAGCGCTGACAGGTGGGACCCACTGTGACGTCATTGCTGACGTCAGCGCTTGGCTGGGACAACCGCTGACATGCGGGCCCGCCATGACGTCAGCGTGACGTCATGGTGCAGTTTGGCCGGGCCGCTGACATGCGGGCCCCGCGTGTCAGCGTCCTGCGCACGCAGCGTGGGCGACGGCCGATGGCCCGGTCGGCCTTCCCGGACAGGTGGTGCAATCTCGGCCGTTGATTTGAAATTCAACGGCCCAGATTAGATCTGAGTGTCACGCGTTTGGGTTAACGCATTTGATCTGGACCGTTGGATCTAGATCCGACGGTCGAGATTGGATCTGGAAATCGCACGTGGTTCTCACCGGGGGATGACGTGGCGCAATCTGGGCCCTTGGATGAAGATCCGACGGTCGGTGGAGCTCGAACGACGGCGATGGCTTGCGGCGGCGCTGGCTCACCGGCGCGGGGGACGACGACCTAGCCGACGGCGGCGTTTGGCCCGGCGGAGTGAGAGGTACCCACGGGTGCGCCTTGGCTTGGGGGTCTCGGAACTGGGGTCAACGGCGACGGAGGACGGCGGACGGCGGCGGAATTTGACGAAAACCGCGGCGGCTCCTTCTCCCTACTCCGGCGAGCTCTGGCGGCGCAACCACGGCGGCTCAGGCGACGTTGTCTAGGGCTACGGGTGCGCAATGAAGCGGCGATCCCGACACGGGTGGCGGCGCAATAAATAGGGCCCTCGGCGTCCGTGAAACGCGCGGAATCCGAGGTCCTCTCCGTCGCGGCGGCGGAGTCCGGCGGCGACACGGTTAGGGTGACGTGGCACGCGCCTGGCCGTTGGATCGAGATCAGCGATGCAGCGATTTTGGGTCCGGTCGGACTCGAGGCGGCCTGGCTCGGTCGGGCTCGGGCTCGGTGGCGTGGCTCAATCGTGGCCGTTGGATCCGAATCCAACGGCCACGGTTAGGCTTCGGGCCGAGTGGGTTCGGTCGAGTCACGTGGCTCAGTCGGACTCGAACTCGAGTGCGACTCGAACTCGATCGGATGAAACGATTACAAACCCACTCGCATTTTCCAGCGATTTAATAATTAAAATAATTCCCAATAATTCATTTAATTCATTAAAAATAGCAAATGACTTAGAAAAATTCCAGAAAAATTCTGGAAAATATCTTGGATCATTTTGGACTCAAATAAAATATTTCCAACAAAATTTTATTTGCAAAATTAAATTCTTTAATTATTTCAAAATGGAATAAATTCAAATAAATTCCAAATAAATCCAAATAAATTTCAGAAAATTCCAAAAATTCACCAAAGTGCCAAATCACACATGAATTTAAGAAAAGCAAAATTTTGGGGTGTTACACCGCTCGGGACATCAACGCGATTACGCCGGAGACCCCCCAATACGTACGGTGGTCCGAGGTTGCTATCACTTTTGATCGCTCGGATCACCCGGACCGGGTCCCATTTCTCGGCAGATATCCTCTCGTCTTGGGGCCAGTTGTTTGCGGCATCAAGCTCAAGAGGGTGCTGATCGACGGGGGAAGCGGGCTCAACGTCCTTTTATCAAAACTCTCGATGACATGGGGATCTCATGCTCAGAGGTGAAATGTGGGTCATCGCCGTTCCATGGGGTGATTCCCGGGACATCGGCGACACCACTCGGGCAAATCACATTGCCGGTCACTTTCGGCACAAGAGAGAACTACCGAACCGAGAACCTCAGCTTCGAGGTAGCCGATTTCGCGACGGCATATCACGCCATCTTGGGAAGGCCGGCACTAGCCAAATTCATGGTGGTGCCCCATTATGCGTATCTAGCATTAAAGATGCCGGGGCCAAGTGGTATTATCACGCTGCGTGGTAATATCAAGCACTCTTTCTCCTACGACAAGGAGAGCTGCGAGATGGCCCAGACGCTGGAAGCACAGGCCGGCCGGGAAAACATCGGGCTAATGGAAGGATCTAACAGGGAAGAAGGAAGCGTCCCGATTCGGAAGTCGCCGAAGCCAGGAATCAGTCCCGAAGAAGGCATCAAGAGGATTACCCTCAACCCGTCCGACTCGGCTCAGACAGCCTTGATCGGGACAGGGCTTGGAGACAAATAGGAAGACGCTCTCGTCGTCTTCCTTCGGGCAAACAAGGACGTTTTTTCTTGGAAGCCGTCCGACATGCCTGGAGTTCCCAGGGAGGTGATCGAGCATGTGCTGAAAGTGGACGAAGTGGCCAAGCCCATCAAGCAGAGGTTGAGGCGGTTTGCCCAGGATCGCCGAGACACCATCAGGAAGGAGATCACCAAACTGTTAGCCGTAGGCTTCATCAAAGAGGTGTATCACCCCGACTGGTTGGCAAATCCTATACTTGTCCGAAAAAAGAATAAAAGTTGGCGCATGTGCGTTGATTATACCGACCTCAACAAGGCGTGCCCAAAGGATCCCTTCGGGCTACCTCATATCGACCAAGTGGTAGATTCTACCGCTGGGTGCGAGCTCCTCAGCTTCCTAGATGCCTACTCCGGCTACCACTAAATCTGGCTTCGAGATGAAGACTGTGAGAAGACCTCGTTCATCACTCCATACGGAGCGTATTGCTATGTTACGATGCCGTTCGGGCTGAAAAATGCTGGCGCGACTTATCAGCGCACGATATAGCGTTGTTTTCACAACCAGCTCGGGCGCAACGTGGAGGCATACGTGGATGATGTAGTGGTTAAGACGCGAGCAAGGGAGAACCTCACCTCAGATCTAGCCGAGACATTAGAAAGCCTAAGGGCGTTCCGGATGAGGCTGAATCCGGAGAAATGTGTTTTTGGAGTTTCCTCCGGGAAATTACTCGGGTTCATCGTCTCACACCGCGGGATCGAGGCGAACCCTGAAAAGATTGAGGCCATCATGAGAATGACGCCTCCTACTAGTCAGAAGGACGTCCAGAAGCTCAGTGGCTACATGGTGGCACTCGGAAGGTTCATCTCCCGACTGGGGACTCGGGGGATGCCCTTCTTTAAGCTCCTCAAGAAACAGGATTGTTTTGAGTGGACGGCTGAGGCACAATAAGCCTTCAAAGAGCTCAAAGTGTTCCTCTCCACTCCTTCGATCCTAGTCTAGCCTTCAAAGAGCTTCTCCTACTTTACATAGCATCGCCATATCGCTCGGAATCCGACGATTGACGGTTCGCAGAGACTCGCAGTTAGTAGTGAGCCAAGTGCAGAAGGACTGGTCGTGTGTCAATTAGACTATGATGGCGTATTGTCAGCAGGTCCGGGAATTGGAGAACAAGTTTGATGGTTTGGAGTTGGTCCATGTCCTCCGCCACAATAATGAAGTGGCGGATGAGTTGGCAAAGATGGGAGCCACTCGGGTGGAAGTCCTGAGTGGTGTGTTCGTCCAGGATCTTTATGAGCTGATGGCGACAAAACGACGAGAGCTGAGTAAGGCCCTTGAGGCGGAAGTCCTAGTCATCAATCCCGACTGGACGACCCCATATTTGGATTATCTCTTGAAGAACAAGCTTCCCGAAGTTTCCACCTTGGCCGAGCGCGTCTCGCGACAAGCCAAGTCCTACGTGGTGATCGGGGAAGAGCTCTTTCGAAAGAGCACCATCGGTGTCCTCAGGCGGTACATTTCAGAGCAAGAGGGAAAAGACCTGCTCAAGGAAATCCACTCGGGAGTATGTGGCCATCATGCCGCGTCGAGTGCCTTGGTCGGCAAGGCCTACCGACAAGGCTTCTTCTAGCCTACGCCGGTAACTGATGAGAAAGAAATCGTCTGCACGTGCGAAGGCTGCCAGTTCTATGCCCAACAGACGCATTAGCCGGCGCAGGAGCTGCAAACCATCCCCATCTCCTGGCCCTTCATGGTCTAGGGGCTCAATTTAGTCGGACCCCTCAAGAAGGCCCAAGGTGGTTTCGCCTACCTCTTCGTAGCCATTGACAAATTCACCAAGTGGATTGAAGCCAAACCAGTCGTCACAATCATAGCCGTTAAGGCCAAGGAATTCTTCCAGGATATTGTGGTCAGATTTGGCATGCCAAACCGGATCATTACGGATAATGGCACACAATTCTGGGGTGAAGAATTTCAAGAGTGGTGCGACGACATGGGGATCAAGATTTGCTTCGCTTTAGTGGGTCATCCACAAATCAATGGGTAAGTCGAGCGGGCTAATAGCTTGGTCCTTCAAGGTCTGAAAACTAGGATCTTCGATCGCCTCAAACCATACACCGCGTGCTAGGTAAAAGAGTTGCCATCAGTACTTTGGGGGCTCAGAACCACTCCTAGCAGAGCAATCGGGCAATCCCCCTTTTTCTTGGTGTACAGGTCAGAGGCAGTTTTACTGACAGAACTATAATTCGGATCCCTGAGGGTCCGGAACTACAAGGAGGCCGACTTGGAGGAAAACCGAGTGGCAGAGCTTGATCAGCTCGAGGAAGCCAGGAATGATGCAGCAATCCAGTCGGCCAAGTACCTTCAGGGCCTCCGGCGCTACCATTCTTGCAATGTCCGGAGCTGTGTCTTCTCTAAGGGAGATTTAGTCCTCAGGAGGAGTAAAAAAAGTGAGCATAAGCTCTCCCCGATCTGGGAAGGCCCTTACATTGTGGAAGAGGTAGTTCGTCCGGGAGCTTATCGACTCAGGCGTGAAGACGACGTGATTTTGGTGAACACTTGGAATGCCGAAAAATTACGTCGCTTCTACGTTTAAGTTATGTACCCAACTCCCATGCATTAAATAAAGCCGTAAACTGTTTCGCTCTTCGATTTGTCTTAACTATACTGTGACAGAATCAACCCCGAGTGGTTACCACCCGAATAACATAACGTCTAATCCGAGTTGTGCCAGCACAAATTATGCGGAAACGCATATTCGTGGTGAAGCCGCTACAAGCGGCGAAATCCGAATGTTTGTATCAGCGCACGAGATAGGAAAGACAAAGTTAGAAAAGGGTGTTAACCACTCGAGAACAACGATTCGCGGTTCCAGAATGTTCCTGGGGGCGAAAGTCCTAGTCTCTAGTCCCTAGACGTTAGAAATTCGGCCCTCTGGCGCCTCGCTGCGGGGGCTGGAGCAATTGGCTAGGGATAACGACAAAGGAAAAGACGTTTAAGCCCAAAAAAATTAAAACGGCAGGAGATTACTTGATAATTTATATTTCATTTCACACTAGTAATTTACATTACTGACCTTTTTTCATTTTTTCGCGCTAAAAAAAGGGGGGAGCCGGTGCTGAGGAGCCAGGAGTTGACGAGCCAGTGCTGAGGAGCCGGTGCTGAGGAGTCCAGTGCCAGGGAAGCTAGGCGCGGTGCGCGGCACCCAAAGCTTCGAGGATCTTATCGGCAACCACCCAAAGAGGTGGGATGAGCCGACCAAGAGCCTTGACAGCAGCGGCGTCGCGACGCTCACGCCCAAGCATATCCTTGATGATGTCCGCCACCTCTTCCAGCGCTGGCACTGCCTTGATCAAAGCAGCAACAGCGGCGGCATCCTCGGCGGCCGCCTTCTCCTCCGCCAGCTCCATCGCCATAAAGTCATAATCCTCCCAGAGCCCCGCGTCTTTCGGATCACTGTACATATCATAGAAGCGATGGTGAAACAAACACGACATCCAAGACGACATCGCGGAGGATCTGGGACGAGGAGAAGAAGGCTTAAAGAAGGGACGATCGCTTTACTAGCGGTAACGCCCTATTTATAAGCCAACCCCGGCTCCGAAAATTGAAGCGTCATGGCTATCCAAGCGAGACGTAGCGCGATTAATGAAGTACAGAACACAAAACAACTTCGCAGATATCGAAGAAGATCAACGCGTTGAATAGGGTCAAAAGATATTTTGCAAGACACGTGTCAAATTTGCCATCCCGCTCACTTGGTTCCACTAAGTGGCAAGTCCGGGGCTACACGACCTACAGGGACCCACATGCAACAGGTCCACTATACCCTACCTGAATGTCCCAGAGATTATAAAAACAAGAGAGCGCGGAACAAAGCACCACACCTTGCACGCTCGGAGCGATTTGTAACGGCGAGCCTAAGCCACTCGGAAAAGCATCTCTAGGATGAGAAGGCCATGAGCCGTATCCCGGCGCTCGGGGCTGGACCAGTAGTCTAGAACAGCGAGCCTCAGCTGTCGGTGTATCCTACACCAGGGTGCCCATTGCACTGTAGTAAAAGCTGCCGCTGCTGCCGGACACGTGGTATCCAGGCCACGTCGCGGGCGGCTAGCGGTGATCACCAGCGGGCAGGTGGCGACCAGGCCACACCTTCGGCGGTCAGCTGAGTGATCGCCGGCGGGAAGGTGGCGACCAGGCCACGCCTCTGGCGGTCAGCTGAGTGATCGCCAGCGGGAAGGTGGCGACCAGGCCACGCCTTTGGCGGTCAGCTGAGTGATCGCCAGCAGGAAGGTGGTGACCAGGCCACGCCTTTGGCGGTCAGCTGAGTGATCGCCAGCAGGAAGGTGGCGACCAGGCCACGCCTCTGGCGGTCAGCCCCGTGGTCGCCCAGCAGACAGGTGGCGGTCAGGCCATGCTGCTGGCGATCAGTTCCCGAGGCCATTGAGTGGCCCATGCGGCCATTCGAGAGGTCAAAGGCATTTAATGCATGTCTTGCGCATTAAATGGGGGTAATGAAGGCCACAGTATGGCGGCGCGTGTTCCCAACGCGCGCCATAATGACGAGCGACGTCAGGGTGCAATTCCCCACCCCGGTGGAGCGGACGAAGCCGGCAGGCGCGGCGCTCAAGGGCGGGGGGGAGGATGTCTGCACCAGGGCATTAAATGTGTTGCAGGGGCATTTAATGCCATAGAGCAGGGTAATGAGATAGCTTGCTGTGTAAGTCTCCCGTGCGCCCCCGCCAGCCCGAGTATAAAAGGGAGTTGGGGTGCATGGGAGTAGGGCTTCGATCATTTTCTCTCAGACTAGACTCTCCGTTCTGGGCGGGCTGATCTGAGCTGCTTTGGGTGGCTGTTCATCTTGCAGCTCCCCCAAGCAAACCAAAATACAAGAACACATGAGTAGGGTTATTACTCTCAGGAGGGCTCGAACCTGACAAAAACGCCAGGGTCTCCTTGCATACTTCACTTTCGGTTCATCCTTTCCCAAACAGTCTCCACGAAAGCCCTGGTTAGAACTTAGTATACCCTTCACCGGAAGGGGTTTGTTGGCTGATACGCCGACAGTGGCGCGCCAGGTAGGGGGCTCAGTGGTTGGATTGTTCTCCCTTCTTTTGTCCTCTTGCGAAGTCTGCGAGAAGCTCCGACGGTTACAAGCATGGTGACGTCGGGTCCTAAGCTTGATGGTCTATTCGAGGAGAGCAGCGCCCGCGGTCGTCCCGACGCTCGCCCAAGGCGTCGGACCCTCCGGGTCCGTCCACCCAGGGAGGGACGCGTAGCGCTTCGGCGCTGGGGGCTCCGCCCGTCCGGCGGCGTCTCCTGATGGGAGATGACACCCCAGCGCGGAATCTTCATGCGGCCCGTCTGCTTCTCGATCATCCCCCGGTTGCGGTAGAAGGCGAAACCCCGGCCGTTTCATGGCTGCGGGACATCGCCCGCCTGGTGGATGCCACCCAACAGTAGGTAGAGGCGGTGAACCGGCCAGGGGCTACCGATGTCGGGCGACAGAGCGTGCGTGTGGCTGACGCGCAAGCCTCTAGTCGTAAGGCCCGGGACAAAGGAAAGGGTGCACCTGTTGCAGCCCCCTCAAGCACAGGGGGACGCGCACGCGCTCCCACTTCTTCCCGTGGTTCCCCCAAGGCGACGGGGGGCCATTGGGATCTGAGGGCCCGTCTAGACAAAAGGAGATCCCAACACAGCGGTGACTTGTGCAACGTCCTTAGGGGGCGCCGTGCCAATGCGCAGCACCGTATGGGCCACACGATGTTTAGCGGCCGGGGGGAAACCTCTCCCCCTGATTCCAAGGAGAACGCAGACTCGCACTCCTCAACCCCGTCTCGGGGCCGAGGGGCGGGCGAGCGGTGCTGCTCCCATATAACGTTGGATGCCAGGCGTTCTCCCTACGCCTATGCCAAGCTACATGGCCGGAGATATTTCGCCCCGCGTCCATCAAGAAGTACAACGCTACCACCAACCCGGAGGAGTTCCTGCAGATTTACACCACGATGGTGCGCGCCGCGGGAGGGTCTGAGAAGGTCATGGCCAACTACCTCCCGACATCGCTGACGGGCTCAGCCCGCTCCTGGCTACTTAACCTCCCTCGAGGCTCTGTGCACTCGTGGGAGGAATTATGCGACATCTTCGTCGCCAACTTTCAGGGCTCCTACGCTCAACCAGGCATGGAGGATGACCTTCACGCCCTGGAATAGACGAAGGGGGAGTCCCTGAGGGAATTTATCTGGCGGTTCAGCCACTGTCGGAACACGATCCCCTGGATCTCCGAGCAGTCGGTGATTATCGCCTTTCGGAGGGGGGTCCGATATCAAAAGATGCGGGAGAAGATGGCTACCTGCACCATTTCCACTACCTCCGAGCTGTTCTCCCTGGCACATAAGTGCACCCGCGCAGCGAAGGCCCGGGAGCACGCGGCAGGCCCGTCCGGCCACGACGAGGTGGAAACCTCGAAAGCTTCCGGCCAGAAGAAAAAGAACAAGCGTAAGGAGCTCGGCGCCGGAGAGGTCCTCGCCACCGAACCGGAGGAGAAGCCCCCGAAGCACGACCGCCGAGACAGGGGGGTGATCGCCGGGGCCCCTGAGGTGGTCGCAGGGAGCGTCGGTCCCCCCGCCAGGAAGACGACGGAGGCAGACCCTACTGCCCCATCCACAGGACCAATGGACATGACTTGGCGGATTGCCAAGTCGTGTCCAAGCTGGTGGAGCAGCGGCTGAAGAAGCGTCGCGAAGACGACCGCGATGACGCGGATGAGGATCCCGCTTCGCTGGCCTTTCAGCAAGCGGGGCTTACGGTGGCATTCATCCATGGTGGCTCCGCCACCTACTCTTCGAACTCGCAGTGCAAGCGAGAGGTAAGGGAAGTATGTGCCACCGTACCAACTCCCGGGGCGAGCAGGCTGCTGAAATGGTCGGGGGAGCTGATCACTTTCAGCCAGGCTGACCACCCGGAGAGCACCGCAGGCCCGGGCCATCTCCCGATCGTGGTTTTTCTGACGGTCCAGAATGCGAAACTCGGGCGGGTGCTCGTCGATGGAGGGAGCTCCATCAACCTCATGTTCGTGGGAGTGTTCAAGGAGCTCCAGATCCCTTATGACGAGTTGCGCCCAGCCCCTCTATTCTACGGAGTCGTCCTTGGAGTGGGCTTGACACCCCTGGGTTAGGTCCGACTGCATGTCATGTTCGAAAGTGTGGAGAACTTCCACACGGAAAAGATCAACTTCGAGATCGCGGACTTCGACCTCCACTACAACGCGTTGCTTGGCCGGCCATCTTTGGTCAAGTTCATGGCGGCCACGCATTACGCCTACATGATGATGAAGATCCCCGGGCCTGGGAGTCCAATTACCGTGAAGGTGGACCGGCTAGAAGCCCTGCGCCTCAGTAAGCAGGTGCAGGACCTGGCTGGCACCACCTGCATGGCTCGAGATAAGGAAGACTACTCGGAGCTCCCCCCGGTCAAGGCCCATGCCTCACCCGGTTCCTCGGGTGAGGTGAAGGCGGTCCCCGTGGGCGAGGACGACCGTGGGAAGGTCGTGAAGATTGGTGCCAACCTCAACACCAAATAGGAAGATGCGCTCGTCACCTTCCTCTGGTCTAACCTAGATGTGTTCGCTTCGGAACCATCAGAAATGACTGGGGTCCCTAGGGAGGTGATCGAGCACCGATTGGCAACGCTCCCTGGAGTGCACCCAGTCCGGCAGAAGGTCCGGAGGCAGGCACCAGAGCGGCAGGATGCCATTCGGGTCGAGGTACAAAAGCTGCTGCAGGCGAAGATTATGCAGGAGGCCGCCTATCCCGAGTGGCTGGCTAACCCCGTACTCGTCAAGAAGTCGAACGGAACGTGGCGGATGTGCGTCGACTTCACTGACCTCAACAAAGCCTGCCCCAAGGATCCGTATCCCCTGCCGCGGATAGACCTTGTCGTCGACTCCACCGCAGGGTGCGAGGCCTTATGCTTCCTAGACGCCTACTCCGGCTACCACCAAATCAGCATGGCGCAGGAAGACGAAGAAAAGACCGCCTTTGTGACCCCCCTTGGCGTATACTGCTATGTCCGCATGCCTTTTGGGTTGAAGAATGCGGGCTCAACCTACCAGCGCGCCATGCATACTGTATTCCGATCGCAGATTGGGAGAAATCTCGAAGTGTATGTTGATGATCTGGTAGTGAAGACAAAAAAGTTTGTTGGGCTCGTTGAAGATTTAGAAGAGACTTTCTCCCACCTCCGGCAGTGTTGTCTAAAGTTGAATCCCGAGAAATGTGTGTTTGGTGTGTCGTCCGGAAAGCTGCTCGGGTTCCTTGTTTCCCACCGCGGGATCGAGGTCAACCCGGAAAAAATAACGGCCATCGAGCGTATGCAACCACCCACAAGGCTCAAGCAAGTTCAGTGTCTGGTTGGTCGCCTAGCCTCTCTCGGCCAGTTTATCGCCAGGCTGGGAGAAAAGAGTCTCCCCTTCTTCAGGCTGCTGAAGAAGACTAACTCCTTCGAGTGGACTGCAGAAGCGCAGCAACAATTCAAAGAACTGAAGCAATACCTCTCCTCCCCTCCAGTGCTGGTCGCCCCCGAGCCGGGCGAGCCGCTACTACTGTACGTAGCGGCCAGCCCGGCGGTTGTGAGCGCGGCACTGGTGGCGGAGCGTGAAGGGGTCCAGCGGCCAGTTTACTACATCAGCAAGGTATTGCACGACTCCGAGGTTAGATATCCGCAGGCTCAGAAGATGGTGTATGCTGTACTGGTGGCGTCCAGGAAGCTGCGGCATTATTTCCAAGGAAGAGATATCACGGTGGTGTCCGCTTATCCCTTGCGCGAGATTCTTCACAACAGCAAAGCCGAAGGCTGCATCTCCAAGTGGTCTGTAGAACTGGGGGAGTTCGGTCTTAAGTTTGCCCCCCGCACGGTGATCAAAAGTCAAAGGCTGGCGGAGTTCGTTGTCGAGTGGACTCCCGCCGAGCCTGAAGTCGAAGAAACGCCCGTGCCCTCCCCCTGGACACTCTACTTCGATGGCTCCTTCAGGTACGAGGGCGCTGGGGCTGGGGTCCTCTTGGTCTCTCCAACCGGGGACCTCCTCAAGTACGTGGTCGTTCTGGACTTCAAGGCCATCAATAACGTTGCTGGTACGAAGGCTTGCTGGCGGGACTTCGAGCTGCCATGGCCATCGGAGTCCGGCGTCTGCAAGTCAAGGGTGACTCCCTGCTTGTCATCAACGAGGCAAGAAAGGAGTTCTCCTGCTCTGATCCTATCATGGCCGACTACTTGGTAGAGGTCAGAAAAATGGAACGACATTTCGATGGGCTAGGGTATACCCATATCCCCCGGCGCGACAACTACTTGGCGAACGAGCTCGCTCAGCTCGCTTCAACAAGATCTCCTGTTCCGGTCGGGGTCTTTGAAGAAAGGCTTCGGCGACCGTCCATCGCGGCCCCCGTCTCCAGTGGGGACGATGGTGATGCTGCTCCAGCCCTTGCTCCAGAAGGGGAAGCGGTAACGGTGGAAACGCCTGGCCAGGAGGAGTACCCGGGCGGCCACCCCATGGTCGCCACACTTGACCGGGAATGCACATGGATGGACCCGATCCTGGCCTACCTGCGGGATCAAGTGTGCCTCGACAATGATGCGTCAGCAGAGAAGATAGCACGAAAGGCCAAGTGCTATACCCTGGTGGGCGGGGACCTTTACCGCCAGGGTAAAAACGGAATTTTTCTGAAGTGCATCACTCAGGAAGAGGGGAGCACTTTGCTCTCTGGTATCTATGGAGGCATGTGCGGGAGCCATGTTTCAAGTCGAACGATGGTCGGGAAAGCTTTCCGCCAAGGGTTCTATTGGCCAACTGCCCTCCAAGATGCTTGCGAGCTGGTGAGGAGGTGCGAGGCGTGCTAGCTCCACGCCAAGCAAATCCACCGACCAGCCCAAGCTCTACAAACCATCCCGCTCTCGTGGCCCTTCGTGGTCTGGGGGCTGGATATCCTGGGCCCGTTCCCGCGGGCCACAGGGGGCTACACCCATCTATTTGTCGCCATCGACAAGTTTACCAAGTGGGTGGAAGCCAAAGCGGTAAGGACGATCACCGCCGCTGATGTGATCAAGTTCATACAAGGTATCTTAGCCCGCTTTGGGGTCGCCAACCGCATCATCACCGACAATGGACCGCAGTTCGCCAGCGCCGCTTTCTTGGGATTCTGTGAAGAGATGGGCACCAAAGTTTGTTTTGCCTCGGTGGCTCACCCAAGAAGCAATGGCCAAGTTGAGCGGGCCAATGCGATGGTGCTGAAGGGCCTCAAAACCAGGGCGTTTGATCGACTCCACAAGCGTGGGGCACGATGAACCGAAGAGCTCCCTGCAGTACTGTTGTCGCTTCATACCACTCCCAGCCGGGCCACTGCAGAAACTCCCTTCTTCTTGGTCTACGGCGCAGAGGCAGTTCTACCGTCAGAGTTGGCCTTAGGGTCACCGCGCGTGGCGGCGTTCACCGAGGAAGCCCAGGAAGATCAGCGTCGAGAGGATGTCAACCTCCTGGAAGAAGTGCGAGACTGCGTAGTCGTGCGCGCCGCCCGGTACCAATAGAGTCTCAGGCGGTACCACGCCACCCGGGTCAACAAGAGGACACTGGAAGTTGGCGACCTGGTCTTGCGTAGAATCCAGACACATGCCGGGTTGCATAAACTGTCTCCCTAGTGGGAGGGCCCCTTTAAGGTGGTCTCAGTCTCTCGTCCCGAGGCAGTCAGGCTGGCCACTAAGGACGGAGAGGAGTTGGTGAACTCCCAGAACATAGAACTTTTGCGCAAGTTCTACCCCTGAACAGGCTGTAAGTACAGGGTACACCCCTCGACCAGCTACGTTGAATCTTCCTCTCCGCAGGCTGGTCGCGGGAAGTCTCTGTTTTATCCAATGTCTAGTATTTATTCAAAGCAGTTGTCAGTTTCGTTCCCTTTTTTGGTTTGCACCCCGTTGGACCGTGACCGCGCGCTCGCCCTTAGTACATTAAGGCCCTCTGAGTTCTTGACGGCAAAAGTTGGCTCATAGCATGCAGGGATGGGTGATTGGGTGGTTGGTTTGGCACGATTCTCGGCACAGTCATGACACTCAGGGTGTCCCCGTGAGAACCGGCGACTCAAACACCATTACCGAAGGCCAACTGCCCTGCCCCACTTCACCGAGTGTTCGTCTCACAAGGGCCCTAATACCCTGAGACCGCGACTTTCCGGCACGAGGGATCCAGGCCCTGCACTCCAACTAACCCCTAACGTGCGCAGTTGCCTTTTTCGCTCACTTAGAACTAGTGTAGTGGCAGCACGAACAAGCGTTCAGACGTAAGACGTGCAAAGAGGAAATACACATTTTCATGAATATGGATCCTAACTTGCAGAAGTCCGCTACAACGGAAGGCAAAATAACGGCAAAAGAAAAAGAAAAGTCCCTCAGTCTTCATCCACCGCGGCCTCCGCAGCCTCCTGGTCCTCCATCGAGGCGACGTCCAGCTCGAGGGCCACGTCCTCGGCCATCGCTTCCAGCGCCGGGTTGACCATCTCGAGCTGATCGGCTACCCTTTCGGCGGCGCTGCTGACCTGCGCCTTGGCGCGGGCCCATTCTCCTTCCACCCCCTGGATGGCAACCAGGGGGTCGAAGTTAGCGTCCCGGCTGGCGCAACAGGCAAGCACGTACGACGCCGTGGCTGCTGCAACTGCTCGCCCTTCTTGGCTGGACAGTGTGGCTAGGGCGCCAGGTAGAAAGGTGAGGAAGTCTGCGATCCGGCCCATGCAAAAGGCATAGTGCCGGGTCGTCTGCTCAACCGGGTTCGGCTGCTCCAACCCCAGCGGTGCCAGGCTGGCCACCATCCGGTCGAAGGCCGGGCGTAGCATGGAGGTGGCCTCGGCTTCCGCACGGAGCCACTCACCCTTCTCCTCGTCGCGCTCTCGGGTGATCGCCTCGACGCGGAGGGCACCTTGCTCCCTCTCCCGCTGTAGGTCTAGCTCCAACCTCTCCGACCGGCCGCGCCAGTCCTGCACCTCTGCCCGGAGGCAGGCGATCTCTGCGACAGCCTCCCTCAGCCTCTCCCTGCTCGCCGCGAGGCGGCCGCTCACGCTGGAGTGTAGCTCACCAAGGGCGGCCAGCAGAGCGTCCGCGTCGGCCGAGGGGTTTGGGGCACCGTGGGCCTCCGGAGTGGCCGGCAGGCCCAGCCCGCCACCGGGCGGTAAGACGTCCGCCCTGGCGGTGAGCATCGGGTGGTCGCCAGGGCCGCCTTGGTGTTCGAACACCGCAGCCGGCGCGGCCACGGCTGCAGCCGTGCCCTGCTCGACCCCTATGGGAGCCCACGAAGAAGATGCCCTGAAGAAAAAAGAAGAAGGGGGTAAGTCTCTCAAAGTTACGTGAACCTGATAAGCTTGCGACGTGTTTTGGTGTGTACCCAGCAGAAGGCCTCCCGAACCGGGGCGTGCCCGGAATAAGGGTTATTCCCCCGCGCGGCGCCGGTCCCGGCGGAGCGACCCTCGCCGGCGGCAGTGGGGGAAGGATCGGTGCCGACGGCGGTGGTGGGTCGCCTGCCGAGCCGGCCGTGGGGCGGGTCGCCTGCGCCGAGCCGACGGGCGGGTTGGATCTACCTGCGTCGGTGGTGGGGGCAGATCGTCCTGTGCCGGTGGTGGCCGCAGAGGCGGATCGCCCTGTGCCAGTGGCGGCCGCAGAGGTGGATCACCCTGCGCCGGCGGCGGCGGAGACGGGACCGGAGCTGGCGGAGCTGCTGGCGGGGCGACACCGGCCGAGGTTGAAGCGACGGTCTCCGTAGAGCTACCCGCTCTGGTCGTGGTTGTCGCGCCCCCCAGAGCGGCACGGACCCGCCTGGGGCTGTCGCCGGGGGCGTCGTCATCGGCAGGGCGCTTGTCCCTCCCCCCGCCTGCTGGAGGAGGGCCCCGGATGGTAAGCGCCATTTGGCGAGGCGTGGTCACCGGCCCCATGGCATCCATGACGGGCATGGCACGAGTGATCGCCACGCGCTCCCGGGGCCCCACTTGGCCGAACGGGAGTGCGCCCGCTGGAAAGGTGTAACACCCCATAAATCTCAACGGTTGTATAGGAACAATTCGACAGCATTTCCCCGAAAATAGGACAATACGGAAGCAATTCAAATAGGAATAATATCACGACATTAATACTAGAGACAATGAGTCTAATTCAACCAGGTATCAACCATAAATATAACACATCACTAATGGGACAACCATAAACGAGAACAAGTTTAAAGGGAACAACAATGGGTCTATTTGTAATAAAATTTCATCCAACTAATGAATTATTTAAAGCACTAGATCATGTGAGTCGTGATGACATCAGAAAATTTATTGTGTTGCTAGCCCACCCTTCATGCTTACGACTCACGTGCGCTCCCTGAAAACATCAAAACAGCAAGTAGTGAGATTGGGTAATCTCAGCAAGCGGAACAACTAATATAAATAACACATCCACCATATATCTAGCATTCCGCATTCCTCATATACAATACCACATCAAAGAGTCCACACCACTTCAGTAAAATTCATATGATTGATGCACATGCTTATGCCATGTTCCTCCTCACCGTGCCCTTTCTCAGGAACACACGGTGTTGTACCGGTCTGATCGCGCCAAGGCGTCGACAAACTTCCAATGCATGATTATGCAGTTAATGCTTCATGCATGAATTCATTCATAACCCCTCCCACTGAGTCCACATGTTTGCATATCATCATATAGCATGGATAGAAAGCAAATATCATAGAGATGAAATGTTTAGACAATTCATCCGGTAAACAACATCATTCTTCACCTTACTCATGATTCATAGCTAAACCACAACATCACAATGCCAGTCAAGATATTGCAATCCTCAAAGGAAGTGATTAAACCATGTATGATTGCTGTAATTGGAGTTTATAGTGAAGGCGAAGCAAACAACAATGTATAGCTTAACAATACAACTACTTCCACTTGCCTTTACCGATGTGGGCGATGAACCTAGTTACGCCCAGCAGTGGCACCACCTGAACAAACATTATTTGAGTACATAGCGACATCACAATTCATAACACAATTCAAACACACGCTTCCTACTCCCCGATCCCATTTAAACGCCAAAAACCCCGATCTGTCCGGATCGAACAGCAGCACCCTCTCTTCCTAATTTCGTATCTTTTTTTCTACTGTTCATAAAAGTACAAAAAAATTACAGTAGCTATATATTGACGAGATCTACAACTTTCATGAAGGTCAAAAATTTCAATTCTGCAGGTAAACATGCCTAAACAACCGTCCAACATAGTGGACGAAATCTGTTTCCAGATTCTGTTCATCATCTTCCAACGGCGATACCTCTCAGACCGACGCCCCAAAAATTCTGAAAAAATTACACAAGCTAGGTAGCGACGTTATCTACAACTTTCTAGTTATAGGTTTCTGCAGGAAAAATCGTCTATGTCACGTAACATGCGAAACAATCCGTGCTGCACAATCTCCCCTCTCAGAAACAGCACCATGTGAACAACTACCCTTCTCCCCCATCAAAATCCATCCAAACCAAACACCACCAGATCTAATACCCTCCTAATCCCTAGGTAGAACAGGGGTAAAAGATTGGAAATTTTTACTTGAGTTCTCCCTTGAGAACCCACAAAGATTGCGCGACGATCCCCGAAACGGAAATCTGTCCTCCTCTCGAATTTTCCTTCGCGAACCGCGGTGGATCCTCGAACCACCACGCCGGGAAGGAGAAGGGCAGGGGGCGGCTGCCTAGGGGAGGGAGTGCTGGCTGCCAAGGGGAGGAAGTGGTGGCTCCTAGGGTTTGGGGGAGGGGTGGCGCCAATAAGGGAGAGGTGGGCCGGCCCACCAAGGCGTGGGGAGGGGGAAGGTGGGACGGGAATTCCCGGCCCAGGCCCAGATTGCCTCAGCCCAGCTAAAACTAGCCCAAAACTCCAATTTTTTTAATATTAATTGCAGCATAAAACTCAATTATTTCATCTCCCAACATTTCTTTCATTCCTTCCGAAATCGAAACAAGGGAGAAAAACCCCCCTACGGTAACTTCCAAATTCTAAGGCATCACACTCTCCCCTCCTTAAAACGATTCGTCCCTGAATCAAAGACACACCAAAATCAACAACAAAGTCCCCAAGGGACAAAAGACTTCTTTGCAACACAAAACATTCACACAAAGACTCAAACCGGAACAAACGACAAGCGAGTTCTCAAAACCAACACTAGCAAGAAAATGTTGATTTAGCTCAACAGAGTGCAACCTCTCACGGTTCCACCTTCACTTCAGTTCCCAAATAGACCATGAAAGAAAACGGTCTCGCACTCCTTATTCCAACTACTCTCGGAAGAAAAGCGGTGCAGTCTCTAGAACCCTCTTCATCTCCCACGCACAAACGTGTTTTCACACCACAATCCCTCTACTGTGGTTCGCCGTATTCAAGACGACGACAAACCAGGTGAGACATACACTCCAAGACCACCAGCTATTTGAACAAACGAGGTTAGAACCTTGCAAAAAAATTGATCTTCAACAAAAAACCAATACCCAACACTACCACCAAAAGGAAAGGCCTACTTTACAACCAGGGTCCTTAAACCCGCAAGAGACAGTAACAACCGAACAAAATCGCTATGGTTGACACAACCTCGCTCAACCTCAGTGACAGAAAGGTCCAATACACTCTGAAAAGGAAAAACAATTACTAGCAACCACCAAGTGGTCCACTAATAATTTAAACAGCCCCACCTAGGTACACATCAATGACCCAATTCTCCAAGAAGGTTTGGATTGAGTCATACACAACCTTCCTTTACTCTTCACTTTTAAACTGTTTACGATCATCTACTAGCAACATCTAATATCTTAGGTCATTACCAACCCACACTAAATTCCTCTTTCTTAGAAGGTTTCGCCCTCGCATTCTTCCTTTCAAAGACTTAGAACCAAGGGTAGAATCATTGAGGAAGCTCAACCAAGACCCATGATCCCCAAATGATTCACATCCAACAACTCGAACTCCAAAGCGCTAAAAGCCACTTTGGAAAGAATTCGGCAACAACCCAAGAGTACTCATTTTTTTCCTAAGCCAAAATGCAAAGAAAGCTCAGATCTCTTACACCACAACCAACATATCAGAAGATATTCGTTCTTACTTCCCGTAGTAGAAGGCAATTGAAATCTCGATTCAGGACATGCATGCAGCTTTCCAAGAGCACTCCGGATTAGTCATATATCCATATATGACTTTCTCACCGACCTGGCTCAACGACTCTTTTATCATTTAACATCTATAGACAATGTCATGTTTACTTTACACCATTCATTCATCATGTAACAACACTATCGAATAGTCATTTACAAGACGACTTCTTCCTCTATAACACATGAATAAAACTCGAATAACACCGAGGATTGCGCTAATTCATATAAACTATGTCGGCAGCATAGTTAACAGTAAGGCACCACATCGTATCAAAACCCACCAATGATAGAAAGCTAAACTTGCAAAACATCGCATTTTAACCAAAATCAACATTTTGGAAAAGAACATCGACTCCAAAGTCAAACATCTGCACAAACAACCGCCACAAATTTTTTTTCTCAAAAGAAAGGGAAATTCATTCCCAAAAGAGAACTCTTCACTAACCAAATTCACTTATGAAACACTCATATAATCCACCTTTTTGAAGCACTCGCAAACGTCACACACATCATGCAAATAAATCTAACTCTAGTCAAAAAGAGTTACAAATTAAATCTCAAGAGTTTCCAACACAACCCACTATGTCCATCTGCTTCCTTTAAAATTAATTCCAAAGATAATTCGGTCTAACGCCGAAGGGGCGTGATCCACTGAAAGACTTTTGGGTGTAAATCCATACTCATAGTGCAAACTAAACAAGTTAGCCAAATCCAAAGGTTGGCATTAATCACTACGAGTTTTAGGGAAACTCTGAAACACAACAGATGAAACACTTCAACAAAAAGTATTCAACCAAAATAGCAACCAACCAAACCAGTCCAAAAGGTTTTAGACACAGGCTCAGGATGAAAGCCACCATATCTAGTATTCCACTATACTTACCATTTAAGCATTCAATATACACTATTTACTCATCGAGAAGCCTCAATATAATTCAACCAAAAGCTACATAACCAATTCTTTCTCTAGTTACCTTTCCCAACATTTATAAATACAGTTTATGATGATTAACAAAACGTCTTCCATTCTATACTACCTCATCATGATCCCCACAGACCAACACATCATATATCAATGTATTCTATATTTCAATCATAGTACTTCAACAGATACTTAAGCATGATCAACGTATCAATTTTATACCATCCATACATCAACATCTTGACAATTAAAACTTGTTCAATCAATAAAATGACTTCAACCAATAAGTATTATCTCTACAAGATAAAATTCGTAAACAGGATTCTAAGACATGCATTCATTAAGGTTAAAATCTTGCATCATGATTGTTATCCAATGTTCATCCCATCACAACATGTACTCGACATAATTCCACAGTTTTACACTTTTCTCTATTGGATCAATGGTTTCCAACAATTAACAACCCTACCAAGTCATCAATAACAACAAATGGGCATAAACATAAACCAATCAACATTACTTTTGGCTACCCTATACATAGGTGATAACAAAATTACCACCACACAACATACTCCAACTATTTAAAATAGATTGAATACTAGCATTAACACTGCCCTTAACAACATCATTAACAATAAGTCTTATGTCTTCTCAATTGATATCAATACTAGCATTGTAAAGACACAACTGCATACTTCCAAATATACTAGTAGGTTGCAACAACGTAAATAGCAATTCTAATCAACTTCCAAATTAAAGTCGCTAGTCAACACGATTAAATTTTCTCTATTAATCCGTTAGATTAGAACATCTTTAAACAACCAAAGAAAGTTTCTTTAACAATAACATGATCTACCTCATCTTAATGTTCTAACCATGCATCAGGGTTTAAAACCTTAAACATTATCGGGGGTCATAAGCACTTTTAAAGCAAAGCAGCAGATTATAAGCATGTACATTAACACATTTAATCATCCCCACTATGGGGTACTCTACATCACTAGAGGTTCATTTAATCTTAAGCTAAAGGTAACAATTACACTTAATTGATTCAACTCGCAAATTAACTAAGGAGTACATCATTTCTATAAACCACATTGTTACATACTACATAACATGCTAAACAACAATTTTCACTTTTAACAATTAATTTCAGTCAAACGAATACTTACTTTATTTGCAGCATTTTTCTATTAATACTCAACCAAAACTCACAAAGAGGCTTGACTCTCAAATTTGCAATAGGACATGACTCCAAAACACATTTCAATCTTAAAGACTCCCACAGGAGGGAACCAAGCGATCAAGTAAACCTTTACGAACAAAGGCACAAAACATAAATCGACACAACTTAACTTTTTACACACGCTTCAATAACTTCTTTTAAACTCAGAGCAAGACACCCCATAAAATCTTAACTGTTGTATAGGAACAATTCGACAGCATTTCCCCTAAAATAGGACAATACGGAAGCAATTCAAATATGAATAATATCACGACATTAATACTAGAGACAATGAGTCTAATTCAACCAGGTATCAACCATAAATATAACACATCACTAATGGGACAACCATAAACGAGAACAATTTTAAAGGGAACAACAATGGGTCTATTTGTAATAAAATTTCATCCAACTAATGAATTATTTAAAGCACTAGATCATGTGAGTCGTGATGACATCAGAAAATTTATTGTGTAGCTAGCCCACCCTTCATGCTTACGACTCACGTGCGCTCCCTGAAAACATCAAAACAGCAAGTAGTGAGATTGGGTAATCTCAGCAAGCAGAACAACTAATACAAATAACACATCCACCATATATCTAGCATTCCGCATTCCTCATATACAATACCACATCAAAGAGTCCACACCACTTCAGTAAAATTCATATGATTGATGCACATGCTTATGCCATGTTCCTCCTCACCGTGCCCTTTCTCAGGAACACACGGTGTTGTACTGCAGTCTTGATCACGCACAAGGCGTCGACAAACTTCCAATGCATGACTATGCAGTTAATGCTTCATGCATGAATTCATTCATAACCCCTCCCACTGAGTCCACATGTTTGCATATCATCAAAAGTAGCATTCAACATCAAAGCTTAGATACAATATTTAAACGGAAAGCAACGGTACCCATACCCTTTCCTACTGTGCATCCATGTGTGTCAGATTTTAAATTAGTGATTCCACTTACACAAGTTTTAATGTTTCTATCCTACGACAAAATTTTAGTTAAAACCTAGGCCATGTTTCTAAGTTATTCCACATCACATTTTAGTTGTATCCTATAGTATGACACTAAAAATACACATTCCAAGGACCTACAGCCCGCTCTGATACCAACTGTAACACCCCATAAATCTCAACTGTTGTATAGGAACAATTCGACAGCATTTCCCCTAAAATAGAACAATACGGAAGCAATTCAAATAGGAATAATATCACGACATTAATACTAGAGACAACAAGTCTAATTCAACCAGGTATCAACCATAAATATAACACATCACTAATGGGACAACCATAAACGAGAACAAGTTTAAAGGGAACAACAATGGCTCTATTTGTAATAAAATTTCATCCAACTAATGAATTATTTAAAGCACTAGATCATGTGAGTCGTGATGACATCAGAAAATTTATTGTGTTGCTAGCCCACCCTTCATGCTTACGACTCACGTGCGCTCCCTGAAAACATCAAAACAGCAAGTAGTGAGATTGGGTAATCTCAGCAAGCGGAACAACTAATACAAATAACACATCCACCATATATCTAGCATTCCGCATTCCTCATATACAATACCACATCAAAGAGTCCACACCACTTCAGTAAAATTCATATGATTGATGCACATGCTTATGCCATGTTCCTCCTCACCGTGCCCTTTCTCAGGAACACACGGTGTTGTCTGCAGACTCTGATCCACGCCTTATTGGCGTCGACAAACTTCCAATGCATGATTATGCAGTTAATGCTTCATGCATGAATTCATTCATAACCCCTCCCACTGAGTCCACATGTTTGCATATCATCAAAAGTAGCATTCAACATCAAAGCTTAGATACAATATTTAAACGGAAAGCAACGGTACCCATACCCTTTCCTACTGTGCATCCATGTGTGTCAGATTTTAAATTAGTGATTCCACTTACACAAGTTTTAATGTTGCTATCCTACGACAAAATTTTAGTTAAAACCTAGGCCATGTTTCTAAGTTATTCCACATCACATTTTAGTTGTATCCTATAGTATGACACTAAAAATACACATTCCAAGGACCTACAGCCCGCTCTGATACCAACTGTAACACCCCATAAATCTCAACTGTTGTATAGGAACAATTCGACAGCATTTCCCCTAAAATAGAACAATACGGAAGCAATTCAAATAGGAATAATATCACGACATTAATACTAGAGACAACGAGTCTAATTCAACCAGATATCAACCATGAATATAACACATCACTAATGGGACAACCATAAACGAGAACAAGTTTAACGGGAACAACAATGGCTCTATTTGTAATAAAATTTCATCCAACTAATGAATTATTTAAAGCACTAGATCATGTGAGTCGTGATGACATCAGAAAATTTATTGTGTTGCTAGCCCACCCTTCATGCTTACGACTCACGTGCGCTCCCTGAAAACATCAAAACAGCAAGTAGTGAGATTGGGTAATCTCAGCAAGCGGAACAACTAATACAAATAACACATCCACCATATATCTAGCATTCCGCATTCCTCATATACAATACCACATCAAAGAGTCCACACCACTTCAGTAAAATTCATATGATTGATGCACATGCTTATGCCATGTTCCTCCTCACCGTGCCCTTTCTCAGGAACACACGGTGTTGTACCGGTACGGTCGCGCACGCTGGCATCGACAAACTTCCAATGCATGATTATGCTGTTAATGCTTCATGCATGAATTCATTCATAACCCCTCCCACTGAGTCCACATGTTTGCATATCATCATATAGCATGGATAGAAAGCAAATATCACAGAGATGAAATGTTTAGACAATTCATCCGGTAAACAACATCATTCTTCACCTTACTCATGATTCATAGCTAAACCACAACATCACAATGCCAGTCAAGATATTGCAATCCTCAAAGGAAGTGATTAAACCATGTATGATTGCTGTAATTGGAGTTTATAGTGAAGGCGAAGCAAACAACAATGTATAGATTAACAATACAACTACTTCCACTTGCCTTTACCGACGTGGGCGATGAACCTAGTTACGCCCAGCAGTGGCACCACCTGAACAAACATTATTTCAGTACATAGCGACATCACAATTCATAACACAATTCAAACACACGCTTCCTACTCCCCGATCCCATTTAAACGCCAAAAACCCCGATCTGTCCGGATCGAACAGCAGTACCCTCTCTTCCCAATTTCGTATCTTTTTTTCTACTTTTCATAAAAATACAAAAAAATTACAGTAGCTAGATATTGACGATATCTACAACTTTCATGAAGGTAAAAAATTTCAATTCTGCTGTTAAATATTCCTAAACAACCGTCCAACATAGTGGACGAAATCTGTTTCCAGATTCTGTTTGTCATCTTCCAACGGCGATAACTCTCAGACTGACGCCCCAAAAATTCTGAAAAAATTACAGAAGCTAGGTCGCGACGTTGTCTACAACTTTCTAGTTATAGGTTTCTGCAGGACAAATCGTCTAGGTCACGTAAAACGCGAAACAATCCGTGCTGCACAATCTCCCCTCTCAGAAACAGCACCACGTGAACAACTACCCTTCTCCCCCATCAAAATCCATCCAAACCAAACACCACCAGATCTAATACCCACCTAATCCCTAGGTAGAACAGGGGTAAAAGATTGGAAATTTTACCTTGAGTTTTCCCTTGAGAACCCACAAAGATTGCGCGACGATCCCCGAAACGGAAATCTGTCCTCCTCTCGAATTTTCCTTCGCGAACCGCGGTGGATCCTCGAACCACCACGCCGGGACGGAGAAGGGCAGGGGGCAGCTGCCTAGGGGAGGGAGTGGTGGCTGCCAAGGGGAGGAAGTGGTGGCTCGTAGGGTTTGGGGGAGGGGTGGCGCCACTAAGGGAGAGGTGGGTCGGCCCACCATGGCGTGGGGAGGGGGAAGGTGGGAAGGGAATTCCCGGCCCAGGCCCAGATTGCCACAGCCCAGCTAAAACTAGCCCAAAACTCCAATTTTTTTAATATTAATTGCAGCATAAAACTCAATTATTTCATCTCCCAATATTTCCTTCATTCCTTCCGAAATCGAAACAAGGGAGAAAAACCCCCTACGGTAACTCCCAAATTCTAAGGCATCACAAAAGGGCGGGACGAGGCCGAAGACGCCCAACTGCGCCTGCCACGTGTCAAGTTTGGCGAGGGATAAATTCCCCGCGGCTAATAAAAATATAGTAATAAGAAAAGGGAGTGAAGGCGCCGTCAGTCCGGTAGCAGTTGAAAGAAAGAAAAAGAAAACAAAGAGAGCAAAGTGAAAAGTAACCTACCTCCGGGAGTTGTTCGGGTCATGGCGTCAGGGTCCTTGTACTACCAGGCGAGGCGAGCACGGCAGCGCAGGGGACTAATTCATCGGGAGATGCAGTCCCAAAGAACCATGGCCCCCGTCAGGCCCGCTGCTCGCAGCTGGTCCACGCGGGCCAGCATCACCTAGAACTCGGGCGTCTCGTCGACATGAGCCCCCCAGGTAGGGATGCCTACCGCTGTCCCAGTCGGCATCTCTAGGACCTCTAAACCGCTGTCGTCTTCGACATAGAGCCACCCATTGCGCCAAGCCCTCCAGTTGGAACGGAGGTCCAGCGGAATGTAGTGGGAAACTACGCCGTCGCGAAGGCGGAAGTGGCAGGAGCTGGTCACGGTGGAAAGATCCTTGGCCGCGCACAAGGAATAGAAAAAGCGGAAGAGGGGGACGTTAGGGGCCACTCCCACGAACATCTCGCAGAAGTGGGCAAAGACAGCGAGGAGAACGATGGAGTTAGGAGGAAGATGCAGGTTGTGGATGGAGTAGAAGTTGAGGACGGCAAGGTAGAAGTCGGAAATTGGCGGAAGAAGGCCCGCAAGCATCGCCCAGCCAAAGAAGTCTAGTTCGCCCGGGCGGGTGCCGGCGCAGCGATCCGGCGCCGTGCAGGCGATCTGCATGCCGGCGACGTACTGGGAACACCTCTCGGCGTCGACTTTCTCGACGCTGGAGGGAGGAAGCAGGGGTGTCGGTGGCGCCATATGAGCAAAAGAGCAATGTGAAGAAAGCAGAGGCAGAGAGGCGGTTCACAAGAAACAAGGTTGATGAAGCAGTGTGCAGCAAGTAACAGATTGAGAAGCAAACGGACCGCCTCCCCCCGGAGCGCCTTTATTTATATGCGCGAAGGAGCGCCTCAGTGGGGAGGTGTGGCAGTTGAAAAGGCGGGATACTCGAGGAGGCGCTGCGGTTCGCTAGCGGGAAACACGAAAGAATCAGAAGAGGCGCGGCCATGCTCCACAGACCTGCGCCGGTTACAAGGCAAAAGCGGCCGCATGATCCTCCTCGGCCCCGGAAACGGCGTCGGCATTTAAAATGTCGCAACGTTTCATGGGCACCTTTTCTGGACCCACCCAGGAGACGGAAAAAGGTAAGAAAGCGCTCCAAGGTGGGTCCGGGGGCTACTGTCGGTGTATCCTACACCAGGGTGCCCATTGCACTGTAGTTAAAGCCGCCGCTGCCGCCGGACACGTGGCATCCAGGCCACGTCGCGGGCGGCTAGCGGTGATCGCCAGCGGGCAGGTGGCGACCAGGACACACCTTCGGCGGTCAGCTGAGTGATCGCCGGCGGGAAGGTGGCGACCAGGCCACGCCTCTGGCGGTCAGCTGAGTGATCACCAGCGGGAAGGTCACGACCAGGCCACGCCTTTCGCAGTCAGCTGAGTGATCGCCAGCGAGAAGGTGGCGACCAGGCCACGCCTTTGGCGGTCAGCTGAGTGATCGCCAATAGGAAGGTGGCGACCAGGCCACGCCTCTGGCGGTCAGCCCTGTGGTCGCCCGGCGCACAGGTGGCGGTCAGGCCATGCTGCTGGCGATCAGTTCCCGAGGCCATTTAGTGGCCCACGCGGCCATTCGAGAGGTCAAAGGCATTTAATGCATGTCGTGCGCATTAAATGGGGGTAATGAAGGCCACAGTATGGCGGCGCGTGTTCCCAACGCGCGCCATAATGACGAGCGATGTCAGGGTGCAATTCCCTACCCCGGTGGAGCGGACGAAGCCGGCAGGCGCGACGCTCAAGGGCGGGGGTGGGGGAGGATGTCTGCACCAGGGCATTAAATGTGTTGCAGGGGCATTTAATGCCATAGAGCAGGGTAATGAGATAGCTTGCTGTGTAACTCTCCCGTGCGCCCCCGCCAGCCCGAGTATAAAAGGAAGTTGGGTGCATGGGAGTAGGGGTTCGATCATTTTCTCTCAGACTAGACTCTCCATTCTGGGCGGGCTGATCTGAGCTGCTTTGGGTGGCTGTTCATCTTCTAGCTCCCCCAAGCAAACCAAAATACAAGAACACAGGAGTAGGGTTATTACTCTCAGGAGGGCCCGAACCTGACAAAAACGCCAGAGTCTCCTTGCATACTTCGCTTTCGGTTCATCCTTTCCCGAATAGTCTCCACGAAAGCCCTGGTTAGAACTTAGTATACCCTTCGTCGGAAGGGGTCTGTTGGCTGATACGCCGACATCAGCCACTCGGAAAAGCGTGTTTGGGATGAGAAGGCCATGAGCCGTATCCCGGCGCTCGGGGGCTGGACCGGTCATCTAAAATGGCGAGCCTCAGCCACTCGGAAAAGCGTGTCTGGGATGAGAAGGCCATGAGCCGAATTCCAGGGCTCGGGGGCTGGATCAGTTGTCTAGAAGGCAAGAGCTGGTCACTCAGATAGGCCTAGAGCTCGAGGGCTGAACCTGTCGGCTAGAGCGGCAACTCGGATAGGCGCTAGGGGAAAGAAAAGTCCACATGCTATCTCGGCGCCCGAGTGCTAGACTAGCTAGGCAGAACGTTAGAACAGTCATCCGGCCCAACAAAGAGTGAAGGGGACAAACCATATGGAAAATATCGAATAACATCTACAACACCTCAAGACAAGAGTTGGCGTTCGACATCAGAATTTACACCGATGTCAGAATTCAAGGTTTTCCAGTAAAACCTGCGAAGTGTTGGAGACCTCATCAAGAAGTGTGTTGGCCTTGTCTTCATCACAGGCGAAACCCTCCTTAATGGCTTCGAGGTCAACTCGCGGATAATGAGATTTGACCACTGCCAGTGCTTGATTTGCACTCATGATCGCCGACTCCTTTGCGTAAGAATTGACTTTACCGGCTCCTCCCAAAAGAAGCGGAATGGCGTCGTCCCCCTGGTCCGGTTGAGCTCCCTCAACGCGAAGAAGGTGCAGGACCGGATCACAGGCATCATGGAGCTCGGCGCGTCTTCGTTCGGCAGTAGTCGCCCTCTCCTTATATTCTGTCCGAAAGACAAGCTGTTACCAGAAAGCACACCCGGCTTAAGCAAGATGAAGTGGTTTTGGGAAGCTTACCCTACAGTTCTTGTCGAGTCCTCTCCAGGCTAGTCCTTGTCTGAAGATCAGAGTTTCTTGAAGCTTCCAGTTGTGTCTTGAGCTCGGCAATTGTCAAGTCGTGCGCTGCAGCACGGGAAGTCAGTCACGCCTCCAACCACTCAAGAAGAAAGCATCCGCGCCAAAGCCAAAGAGACTCATACCTTGAAGTGACCACTGAAATTCTGCCTTTTCCTCGCGAAGGGCCAAGCATTGAGCTTCAAGCGCGTGAACTTCCTTCCACCTTTTCCGACTGAGCTCATCCTCATACTTCTGGTGATCCTTGAGCTTGGGCAACACCTTCTTGAAGAAGTCGGATCTCTTCTCGGAGCGGGTCCCCATATCCTAGGCATCGTAACAGAGTGCCGGTAAGAAGCTAGCGCTTGAAAGACACATTGAAGAAGGGGAGATCGGAGGGCTTACCCGGACCAACTGGCTGCACTTTACTGTAAGCTCATAAAGCTCCCTCCGGGCCGCCAATTCTGCTTTCTCGTCCTCCTCCATGGCATCCCAAGAGGAATCCCCTCCCCACCACATTGTCCGAGTCGGAGGCTCTGGAAGAGGACCAAGCGGTGGGGGTTCTCGATGAATTTCCTCCACTCCAGGGGATGAAGCAGGTTCCTCGCATTCGGGGGCCCCGAACGGCTCAGTGGTCGAGCCTACCGGCGGAGGAGATGGCGTCTGAAGGGGCGTCTCCCCCAACGGAACATCCCTTGCCTGTGAGGCGACGGGTGAAGCAGTCCTTCCTAGAGAAGTCGACTTTGGAGGTTCCCTCTCAGAAGATGTCTCCACTGGAACGTCCGTGGAGGTAGCCCTGATTCACCAAAGAGAGGGCGAGTCGGGACAGGTGTGAGGAGACAAAAACAAGAGTCAATTGGTAGAATACCTTTTGGACTTCTTGAACTTCATTCCAGGCTTTGTGCGGACGCCAGCACCACTCGGAGGGGAGCCCATGTCAACTCCGACCTTCGGGGCTGATGCCTGCCCGGAAGACGGAGACCCTAAACCTTGCTCCCCAGGCCTAACAGCAGTCGATGGCCCAGACGGGGAGGAAGCAGGAGCCTCCTCCGTTTATAATCTTTCCCTCTTAGAAGCTCCCTGCTCCTCAGCCGAAGAATCAGCCGGCCGCTTGGTCTGAATATTCCTCAACCGAGAGAGGCCGACGGTTGGAGCATTAGAAATGAAGGCTTCACGCTCCTGAAAGGTGAACGACCACATATTGTCAGAATCACAAATCGAGCAAAAACCATGAAGCAATTTCTCAAAAGTAAGGAATACTCACACGGGAGGAACTTTCTGCACCGAAAACTTGCCCGGGCAACCTCGGTTGGTAATCTCGGTGCCGGGGCAAAGAAGTCAATCAGTCGCGCCGCCAAGACATCTCTCGGAAGGGGCGCGTTCGTCTCCTGAGTGGGATCCTGAGTCCCACTATACTGGAACCCCAAATGAATCCGCTCCTTCAAAGGTTGCACCCGATGCTTGGCGAAGCTGATAGCGACCCCAATGCCGGTCAAGCCCTGGCTTTTCAGATCATCAATCATCGCCAGAAGCTCAGTGACTTGGTCCAATCCGCGGCCCGTTGGGGGATCTCTCCAGCATTGAGAGACTGTAGGAGCATCGCCAGCGAAGGGAGCAAGAAAAGGATCAACGTTGGCGCAATAGAACCATTCCCGCTTCCAACCTTTGAGGGAGGTTTTGAAGGGGATGGAGAAGTAATGTCTCTTCAGGCCCTCCCGCAGCTGAAATCTGGCTCCCCCAATGGCACTGGGAGCGCTTCGATTTGGATGAGGTTTGAGCAGGAAGAGGGAGCGAAACAAGTCAAAATGATGACGGATCCCAAGATACGCCTCGCAGAGTTGGACGAATATGGCGATTTGAAGAATGGAGTTAGGGTTTAGGTTGGTCAGTTCAATCTCATAAAAGTGAAGAAGCCCCTGGAAGAAGGCGCTCCCAGGAACACTAAACCCCCGCCAAAAGAAGGACTCGAAGACCACAATTTCATTGGCCTGAGGAGTGGGGTAAGGTTCACCTACTGCGGGCCGGGCGGAGATCAGTTCAAGAGGAGGAAGAACACCGATGACGACTAACTCCTCCAGGCGAGCCCCCGTAGACACGGAGGCCTCCCATCCTACGGCCGCCGGACCCGTGTCCGCTTCCAGCGATGAAGAAGAATACATCTTGGCGAAGTCGGAGAAGCTTTGGGCGCGAAACCGGAAACCCTAAGCTACCAAGGTCGCCCAAGAAATTTCGAAGATTTCGCAACTATGTTGGTGGAGGGGCAAAGGCATCTTTCCCCCAATGAATGATTCTTTGTTTATAGGAAGTGGAGCTAGGTTTTCGCCTCGTGGTGGGAAAACAGTAGTGGCTCCCGTACATAATGCTGGGCCAGATCTAGGGCATGCCCCACGTCGGGCCGTTAGCTGTGTCGCCCAAGTCGCGGCCGGATGTCAAGTCTGGTTCGAAGTTGGGGATAAAGTGCGCCCCATGATGGGCCCAAACGCTGGTCGCCGTGGAAGGTTGGGACTGGGCACTTTCCGAACATCCTCTAGCAATATGCCCCACAATTTGGGGTCAACTACTGGTCATTGCCATACGGCGTGATTGGGTACCGCAGGAGGATTTAACCAAAACGGTCTTGAGGATACGCTCCATGCGAGTCGAAAGCTGTACACCGTAAACGGGTACGGGTATTACTCTGAATGACCATGGTATACCCTGCGAGGGTCAATCGTGCTCTATGAGCCGATTGCCACACACTGTGAATGGGTGCGGGTACCACTCGGCCACGAGCCACTCGGCCATGAGCCGACCTACTTTAGGTATGCCCCAAGAGGGTCAATTGAGCTCTATGAGCCGATTGCCACACAACGTAAACGGGTGCGGGTACCACTCGGCCACGAGCCACTCGACCATGAGCCGACCTACTTTAGGTATGTCCCAAGAGGGTCAATTGTGCTCTATGAGCCGATTGCCACACACCGTAAATGGGTGCGGGTACCACTCGGCCACGAGCCACCCGGCCACGAGCCACTTGGCCATGAGCCGACCTACTTTAGATATGCCCCAGGAGGGTCAATTGTGCTTCATGAGCCGATTGCCGCACACCGTAAATGGATGCGGGTACCACTCTGCCTCGAGCCGGCCAGTTTTTGATATATTCGAGAAGGTCAAATAAATGGGTGACAGCGCTACTCGGACAAGAACCGGGAAACGCTGATAGCGATCCCGAATACTAACAAGCCCTTTATGATCTTCTTACCTACAAAAGTGTCTTTGACATGACAGGACGAGTTATTCATATCTTAAAGCACTTGGGGGCTGCTGTGGGATGTCCAAGACCAGGGTCCCGCAAGGAAGCCCATAGTCGGCCGGTCCGTAAGCATGTACCGGCCCCTAATTTGGCAACACTACGAAGAGTATAAAGCCAGGGCCCAACTTCCCCTCCAATGCAACAGCACGCCACCTCCCCGACAAAGCTTCGTCTCACGCTAGGACAACCCTGCATAAAGCAAAGCCTGTAGCCTGGGGCCTGCAGCCTGGCGCCTGCAGCTTGTGACCACCCAACTCTGACGAATCAGCAGGTGTGGGTCGAGAAAGTAGCAACCAAATCCCTTGGTGGCAGTCGAGTCCGGCAAATAGAGACAAATAGGCTACTCATGAGTGCACCTGGTCCAATGCCAGGTGGCGCCCCTTTGTAACGTGCCCTCCCCCCAGTATATAAGGTGGGAGGGGACAACCCTATAAAAGGGAGGAGAAAAAAGAGAAAGAAAACTCAAACCAACAAGAACACAGGACTAGGGTATTATCTCCATCGAGAGAGCCCGAACCTGTTAAAAAAGATCGCCCTCACATCCTGTGTTACCATCTAGCTTCGATCTCGCACGAATCCCCACGAATCACAAATATCATTGCCGACGGCACCAACCGTCGACAGTACCCGTCCAACGGTATGTCGGTCCCATACTTCTCCTCTGTTAAGGGAAGGGATGGTGTATGACAAAAGCCGGAGAGGTTCACTTGTATAAGTTTGCAGTCTCTGAAATGCTTTGTTACGATCACTCGCCTTTGTGGTGTTTGACTGTATCTTGTGGGTAAAGTGCATAACCTCTGCAGAGTGTAAAATATATTCGAATAGCCGTGTCCGCGGCACTGGACATTGCTCGGGGATTACAGTCAAGGGTTAGACTTTCATGAAAACAATTTGGACTTGGAAAGTTTGGTTGGGTTAAATGATGATGTTGATGGAAATGTGGATTAGGAAAGGAAAAGTGTTTACTTAACTCCTGGAAAAGTCATTGATATAATCCTTTACATTTACTGCATTCGAATCTACTTATGCTACTTGTTTACTGCTGTTTTACTGCAAATGTACCTATTAGCCTATGCTTTGTAATAAGCCATGCATATAGAATAGTAGTTTGCATTCTGTGCATGACTCGCTGAGTACCAAGTACTCATCCTTGCCACAATACAACATTAGTTGAAGGAGAAGTGACGCCAGCTTTGGAGGAAGAACTTCAGGAGGAGTCGTCTACTTAGGGAGCGAGCCTAGTCAGTTGCCTGTGGTATACTGGATGGCGCCACGTTGATGCTTTTATTCTGCTGTAATTTATTTTCTTAATAAGTTTTCGCCCTGTGTGGCGTACTCTTGTAACTTGACCATAAGGTCAAGCAACCAGTTTGGTTATCTTAGTTAAAGTACTTTATTACTATCGATGTGTATGATTGTGATATTTACCGATGTTGAGATTGTGTGCACTAGCGTGATCCTGGACTAGTGCTGAATACACAGAGGGTCCGTATTTGCAAATTCGGGTCTTGACAAAATAGGGGCCTCGGCTTCCGTGAATCTTGCGCGAAACGAGGCCCACTCGGCTGCGGCGGCGGAGTCCGATGGCGACACAGAGAGGTGACGTGGCTGCATCGCAACCGTCCACGTGGCACGATCAACGGCTCAGATCGCACGGGCGCGGACGGGTTCGGTTCAGATCGCACGTGGGTGACGTGGCGCATTCTCGGCCGTTGGATCAAGATCCAACGGTTGAGCGGGTTAGGGTTTGGTTGGGTTCGGGTCCGGCTCAAATGTGGCTTGATTGGACTCGAGTCTGACTCGGACTCGAGTCTGACCCGGGTTCGGTCGCATGAACAGTGAAACCAACTTGGCATTTTCCAATGATTTAATATTCAAAATAATTTCTAGAAATTCAAATAATTCAAGAAAAATAGCAAAATAATCAGAAAAATTCTAGAAAATACTTTGAGACATTTTGGACTCAAATAAAATATTTCCAACAAAATTTTATTTAAAACTTCTAATTCTTTAATTATTTAGAAATGGAATAAATTCAAATTAAATCCAAATAAATTTCTGAAAATTCCAAAAATTCACCAAAGTGCAAAATTTCATTTAAATTCATGAAAAGCATAAATTGTGGTGTTACAGGTGTAGGGAAAAAAGGGATCACAAACGGTTCTATTTAGAACCATCTACGATACTATAGTATCACAGATGGTTTCCAACTAGAACCATATGTGATGTTTATATCACAGATAGTGACAAAACCATATGTGATATGCTATCATATCACTGACACATGGTCATAGACGGTTAGAAAAACCATTTGTGAAAATGATTCTGAACCGTCTGTGATGTTATAATCTATAGTAGTTCTAACAGAGCTGTGAAACTCTTGTCAGACCAACCGTTGCTTGTCTTCAATTTCAGTAGTTCAAGCACCGATGAAAACCTTGTGTATTTTGACTTGCGGCTTGGGAATAATGATTTCTCCAAACCCGCCATCAATCCTTGGAATTTACTATACCCCCTCTTATCATAGTTCCCTTTTGCATCGCGCAGTACCTGATCTAGATCATGTTGCAACATATCTCATCGAAAGCACAATCGATATCATCTGGCATATTGTTGACTTCGTCAGCGATGATAATACTATCTACTGCCCGTATAATCTTCTCTTCACCGTGACTGGTCCAACATTCATACCCCTTTTGAAACCCCAAAGAATCAAGTATGCTTCGATATGGGCTGAATTTTCAAACATCTTCAGATTATTGCAGTCAATGTATCGACAAGATATAAATTGGACACTCTTATTAAGTATATCCTCCTCTGTTACTCTTCTAAAAACAAATGCCATTAATATACTCAGTACTCGCAGATACTCAACGTACATCTCTCTTCGGTTCATTGATCTACGCTATGCATATAAGCAATTACTACATTAGATCACAAACAACAAATAGATCTACAATCTACAATATCTAAAAAATGCATCTTCAATTCATAAGTCTCTTTACCAAGCTAGCTACCTTAGATCACAAACAACAAGTGAATCTACAATCTACGATATCTAAAAAAAATGTATCTTCAACCCATAGATCACGAACAACAAATGGATCTAAAAGTTAAATCTAAAACATGCATTTTCAACTCTCTCTTTACCAACCTATCTAGCTTCTTATATCACAAAGAATAAATAAATCTATATATAAGCTACATTTAAACTTAACATATTGGATTTTCTCTTTTTTTTAACTAGATACATCTTAAGTATAATGCCATTAGAACCAAGTACTATTTTAGATCACAAAGAAAAAAAAACATCAACACCAAGTTAGATCTAAACCATCTTCAATTCTCTCTTTATCAAGCTAGATCTTCAATATAATGCAATTAGAACTAATTACTAATCTTAAATCATCAAGGACAGATGGATTTACAATTACTCTTCGAAATCCACGGTCTTCTTTCAACAGATCACCTCACAACCGCAGTCTTCTAAAAAATAACTTGAGGAACCCTAAAACCACTAAGTGGGTTAGAACTCTCTGTATTTATTTTCATAAAACTTTAATCACTGATGATTTTTTAACTAAAAAGATCAGCGATGAGATTCGTATCACTGACCTTTGTAGACAAAAAATCGTCGCGATTCCTTGCTTCTTCTTCGACAGAAAAGTACGACTCACTGCTTTTCCGTGGATTTGCCGGTTGGTGCGAACGCGACATTTGACCCCAGTAGAGACAAAGCAATAAGGGCATGTACAACGCCATTTATGATGCCGTCTGTATGGCAACGTGGTAGAAAAAAGAGGGGAGAGAAAGAAGAAAGAGAACAAGGTCGTCGCCTGGCGAGACGACGGTCTTGACTTCGTTGCCGAAGCCATATAGACAGCATCCGCCGCGTTGTATGATGGCTGCCGGCGCTTGGGAGATCTCATGCGGGTGGATTTTTTTTGGCGCCAGGAATCGTAGATGGCGGCAAATTTGCCCCCCTTGCGCGCTATTTTGCTACCAAATTTCCCTCCCCGCTCCACAAAGAAGCCCCTGGTAATCCCTACCATCACTCAGCAGCAAGATGAACCGAGAGAAGGAAGGGGCGGCGTATGAGAGCGAAAGGGGACGACAGCGAGAGAGCGGAAGGGGGCGATGGCGCGAGAGCGGAAGGGATTGGCAACGGCGGACGGATCCGGGGCTGCATCGGTTCCCGGCGGCGCGACTGTGCGGTGACCGGCTTCATCCTTTGGCGGCGGCACGCCATCCCGGTTGTAACACCCTACAAATCTAAACTGTCGTACAAGAAAATTTCGACAGCATCTCTCCTAAAATTAGGACAAAACGGAAGCGACAACAAGATTCATAATAACCATTATAAACAGGAATAACATAAAAGCATCAATACTAGAGATAACAAGTCTAAATCAACCAGAAAACAAACATAAACGTAAAAGCGGCTCCAAAGATGACATCAACATGTATATGATTAATAAAATTTCATGAATCTAATGAATTATTAAATTCACTAGTCCATGTGATTCGTGATGACCCCGGAGGGTTGATTGTTCTACTAAGCCCACCCTTCAAGCTTACGACTCATGAGAACTACACGAAAACAACAAAATAACAAGGGGTGAGATTGGGTAATCTCGGCAAGCGAACAACTTCTAACGAATAACACAGCCACAGTAAAACTAGCATACCAAATTCCTCATGTCCAATACCACATTATAGAGTCCACACAACCTCAGTAAAATGCATATGATTGTGCACATGCTTATGCCATGATCCTCCTCACTTGTGCCCTTTCTCGGGAACACACGGTGTTGTACTGCGTGCGGTCGCGCCAAGGCGTCGACAAACTTCCAATGCATGATTATGCAGTTAATGCTTCATGCATAAATACATTCATAACTTCCCACTCTGAATTCACATGCTTGCATACCATCAAATAACATGGATAGAATGCGAACATCATTGAGATAGAATATCTCCACAATTCATCTTGCAAACAACATCTTTCTTCATTCTTACTCATGATTCAAAAGCCAAACAACCACATCACAATGCAGGATAGGATATTGTAATCTCATAAACAAGTAGTTAAACCATGTAGGTGTGCTGCAATTAAGGTTTATATTGAAGACGAAACAAATAGCGAGTTATAGTTTAGCAAGACCGCTACTTCCACTTGCCTTTACCAACGTGGATGACGAATCTAGTTGCGTCCAGAAGGGGCACCACCTGTACAAGTATTATTTCAGTACATAGCGACATCACAAATGATCACACAACTCGAACACACGCTTCCTAATCCCCGTTCCCTTCTTAAGCGCCAAAAACCCCAATCTGTCCGGGTCAAACAGCATCACCCTCTCTTCACAATTTTGTATCTTTTTTTATACAGATCATAAAAATACAAAACAATTACAGTAGCTAGATATTGACGAGATCTACAACTTTCATGAAGATCACAAATTTCAATTCCACTGTTAAATATGCCTAAACAAACGTCCAACCCAGTGGACAAAATCTGTTTCCAGATTCTGTCCGTCATCTTGCAACAGCGATAACTCTCAGATCCACGCCCCAAAAATTCTAAAAAAATTACAGAAGCTATATCTCGACGTTATCTACAACTTTCATGTTATAGTTTTTTGCAGGAAAAATCGTCTATGCCACGTAAAACGCGAAACAATCCGCGCTGCACAATCTCCCCTTCGAAAAACAGCACCACGTGAACATCTACCCTTCTCCCCCATCAAGATCCATCTAAATCACTCACCACCAGATCTAATACACTCCTAATCCCTAGGTAGAACAGGGTTAAAAGATTGGGAATTTTACCTTGAGTTCTCCCTTGAGAAACCACGAAAAACGCGCGACGATTCCCGAAACGGAAATCTGCTCGTCCTCCACGCCTCCACGGATCCTCTTCTCGCTTGCTCCTTCGCGTTTCGCGGTGGATCTTGAGCCACCATGCAAGGGGAGGAAGAGGAGGGGTGGTGTGGCTGCTAGGGGAGGAAGGGGGGCGCCCTAGGGCTTTTGGGGGGGTGACACCCCTTTTATATGGTGGGCCGGCCCACTAGGGGAAAAGAGAGAGAGGTGGGGAGGGGATTCGCAGCCCAGGCCCAGGTTTTCCTCGGCCCACTGTTTCTAGCCCGACAACTCCAAATTTAATATTAATACGCCGGATAAACTTCAATTATTTCATCCCCCGACAAATCCTTCATTCCTCTCCCGAAACAAAACCAGGAAAAGGAACCCTAGAATCGCTCTGACGCTCTAAGGCATCACATTCTCCCCTCCTTAAAAGGATTCGTCCCCGAATCTACTCCTCTTTGCTACGGAACCTTAAAAAAAAGGAAGGCAAAATGGTAATCAACACTTTACCAATCTCAACTCCTCTACCACAGTTCGTCGCATTCTGGACGACGCGAACCATGTGAGACACAACGCCCTAGGTAAGTCTCTAAATCAACCCAAACACAAACTCCTATCTCCTACAAGTGATTGATCTTTTACAAAAAGAACCAATATCCACCCTTACCTACGACAGAGATAGCCTACTTTACAACCAGGGTCCGTAAATCCGCAGAAACAATAACAACCGAACACAATCACTACGGTTGACACAAACTCGCTCGAACCCAGCGATAAAAGTTCCAAAAAATTAATGTAATTACCTGCAACTTCCAAGTTGTCCACTACTAAATTAAGCAACCCCACCGAGGAACACATCTATGAAAACAATTCTCCAAAAAAGGTTTGAATTGAGTCATACACAACCTTCCTTTACTCTTCACTTTTAAACTACTTACGATCAGCGACCCACACTAGTTTTCCCTTGTAAGAAGGTTTCGCCTTCACATTCTTCCACCCAAGGACCAGGGCAAGGAGTACAATCCTTGAATAAACTCAACCATAACGTAAACATTCATTTTCTTACCCCCAAGCTTGAACGTAAAAGAAATCTTAATTCTCACTAACACAACGAACGACAATCACCACCTTTAAACCAAAGGGCTGAAATTCACATACACGGGAACTCAACTTGGAAGAGGAACTCCATAGAACCAAAACCACCAAAAAATTTTCTTCGGGGAGAAGCTCTATTCAAAAGAGAAACACCGCGAAAGTCTTCTGCAAATGCATTTCACTTTTACCAAAACAAATCATCTCACTTTTATCCAAGGCCGAGCCATTCAGAAAAAAGAAACCGATCAAGGAATTAAATGCTTCCACACAACCACCATCTCTTTTTCCTTAAAAAGGAACCAAACTCGCTTCCCAACAGAAAAAATTGTTTCAACCACGAATATCATTCATGTCACAACGGAAGAATCGTCTCTTAAACAAAAACTATCAAACACCTCACACCACAACACAACTCTAGCCCAAAATAGAAATACAAATATTTCCAGATCATGAAGTTCCAAATCTTACATTGGATTAGCTACTTCTTTTGATCAACAATGCAACCGATAACTCGACCTTGAAAACCACGGACACAGTCAAAGCATACATCCTTGAGCATAAATGTCGCATTCATAACTTAAGCTAGTTTTCTTATCAAAGATGAATGAATGACGATATTTAATAGAATAACATTCCAAAATCTCCACAAATTACTTCAAGGTTAATCATTCTTTTATCCTTGTTTTAAGCCTCGAAATTAATCCACATTTGGCGTAATCATTCTAAGTTTAGGGAAACTCAAACACAAAGACAAAGAATACTTTGACCGAAAGTATTCAACCCAAATATCAAACAAACAAACCAATCCATATGAATTTTTAAACATAAGTTCAGCATAACTCCCGCCATCTATAGCATTCCACTACCCTTACCATTTAGATTTCAATATTCCCTATTTACTCATTGAGAAGGCCCATCAGGATTTAACAACAACTACACAACAAATTCTTACTCTTATTACCTTTTCCACAATTATAAATAAAGTTCACAGTGCTTATAAAAAACACATCCAACCAACACTACCTCATCAAGATCCCCACGTAGCGGCCTAACCTCTATCTTCATATTCTAAATTTGAAAGGCGATTGCTTCAACAAGTCTTTCAGCATGATGAACCTATAAATTCCATACCACATACGCGTCAACATCTCGACAATGGAAATTTATTCACCTAAAAGATGACTCAACAAGTAAAAATTATCTCAACAAGGCACCAATCATAAATAGAAGTTTAAAACATACATTTATTAAGGACAAAATCACGCGTCATGCTAACTATCCCTGGTTCACTCCATCACAACATGTTACAATTTCCACCATTTTAACAAAGGTTTTCAACAATTAATCTAATCAGTTACCACCACTACTAAGTCATCAATATCAATAATTGGCATAATTGTAAAACAACAACATTGCTTTTAGTTACCCTATCCATAGGCTATGACAAACTGTCACTACACAACATACTCCAACTATGTAAAATAGATTGAATAATTTAAGCCATCCAAAGCTCTTATAACAACAACGCTAAATTAAATTTAATTTTTTAAATTTTTTTAGCTACCCTATACACGGTTATAGCAAAATTGCCACTCCAAGACATACTCCAGCCTTTTTTTTAAAGTGAACTGAATAGGTGAAATCATCACAAAGCTCTTACGGCAATGGCAAAACTTATGTCTTCCCAATTGATATCGATACTAGCATTATTGGAACAATCGCATACTTCCGAATCTACTAATAGTTTGCAACGTCATAAATATCAACTCTAATCAATTTCCAAGTTAAAGTCACTAGCCAACACGATTAAATTAGAACATCTTTAAACAACCAAAGATGGTTTCTTTAACAATATCGGTAGTCCACCATTACAATTAAATTGTTCTACCGACCTTATATTAAAATGTCTCTAAATAACCCACTAATTTTCTATTACCTTCACAGTAGTTTACATCATCGTAATGTTCTAACTACGCATCAAGATTTAAAGCTTTAAACATTGTCCATGGTCAAGGGCACATTAAAAATAATGCAATAAATCCTAAGCATGCACATTAACACATTCAATCATTATCGCTATAGAGCAATCTACAATACTAGAAGTTTATTTAATCTCAAGCTAAAGATAACAATTACATTTTAATTGATTCAACTCACAAATTAACTTAGAAGTACATCATTCCATAAACCACATTGTTACATACTACGTAACATAGACATAAAATTTCTAAACACCGTCATGGGTCACCTACCCTTGACAAATAGGAGGCAATCCAAAACATTAAAAAAACAAACACAGTTCTAGATCAAGAACAAACACAGATAAAAAATTCTTCTTTTCAGGCAAGGAAGAAAAGCAAAATCCAAACATAAATGCAAGAGAGCTCGACCCTCAAATGTCCAATCATAGTAGCCAAAACTCTTCAAGAAATCCAAAACCTACACTTTCCACAAAGGAAGACGGATGCAAAAGGGAAGACCAAATGTCCAACTAAATTTTTCCGATAAAGATTCAAACTTAGCTCCATCCAGCTTGATCTGCAACAGGAGAAACTCCAACCCCCTTCTTTTTTTAAAAAAAAATCGGGGAAACAACAACCACAGAAATTTCCTCCCAACGACAGTCCATCACAATAAATCAGGTGCCAAAGCAAAATTGTGACCAAAAGACGCGCAACGTAGAACTCTTCTTCTGTGTCTTCACTCAAAGGAGACAAAACCACAAACCGCCAAAAGGACTAATCAGCGAGTGCTCAAAACTAAGCATTTTCCTCGGTTTCGAATGTAACACCCCAGCTTTTACTAAGCCCAGAATGTCACCAAACATAGACCATAACACATTTAATACCATAATTTAAGGTAAATTACAGCAAGTAATCATTTGGAATAATTGGAAATTTTGGCAGCATCTCCTTTGTTTTTGCATGAAACTTAACAGCATAGCATCATATCAATATGTAAGACAAACGAGATATCCATACGCAGCGATAAGGATAGCTAAACATCAACTAAAACATCAATAAGCATCGATAGCAAAATAATAAGCATCATCTTAAATCTAGGAAGTTAAAACAACTCCCTCCCATAGCCCCACATGATACACATGAGGGAAACAACCAAACATACAGACCATACACTAATGATTATTGTAATGCTTATTGTCGTGTCTCCAAAACAGGTGAATTTGCTAGATTATGATACTACGTGGAGTAGTGTAGCTAAAACCCTTTCCCGCGCGCCGATTTCATGGTACCTAAAGAAAACAAACAACGAAAATACAAGCGTGAGTTCATAACTCAGCGAAGTGTAATACAATGGAAACAGAGTGCAAGACAACAAACCATCAACTTCAATCTTCATAAGCATTACATATCACATCATTACCATTCTCACGTACACGACATGGTAAAAACATCAGAATCATCTCTTGATCAATATGGTGTTCGTCTCATGAACTCATGAACAATTCAACAACATTCTCATTCATAGTTTCATTCATGCAATGCAATGCACATGTCTTCTGGAATACTCATACCGGTATGGTTGAGTGCACACCCGTCGGCATGCACCCTTTTCCCCCTTCCATCCCGAAGATGGAGGGTGCCTATCACTCGCTTCCAGTCACCTCGGTGATGGAATCACGAGGTAGGACTTACTCAAACGAATGGCCCCGGACTAGTCATAACGGTTCTCACCGCCCCTACCGGAATAGTTATGACTTAACTCACCGGCCAGCCATGAAAATATGCCATGCATGCAAAATGGACAGTAACGTATTCATAAATAGAATATTGCATGTCAACACATGGCCTCTCAACATGTAAGACCGTGATCAACAATCAACGGTAACCTTTCAAAAACATGGCATGTGAATCCTTTATCAACGACAAGCATTTTTAATCATAGCATGAGGACCCCATATCATCGACATTATTTCAATCATTGCCTAAGGACATCCTATCCATTATAACATGTAATCCATGGCATGGCAAGACAACATGTTATCTATTCCAAATACTATCAATCAATTCTAGCAGCACGTATAACATAAAAACCACGCAAAACACTTGCCTTCAACCACGTGCAACGGAGTGACGAGAGGTTGAGGGCACTCCCGGAGGCACACCACCTGCAAACACGTGCCACACACTCAAATAGAGTCCACAAAACAGCACACATAAGAATCCCACTACCCGACTTCGCTTAACTCCAAAAATCAGAAAACAGCAAATCTGTCCCTTCGGGACAGCAGCGTTCCGATGGGCATAACTTCTGTTCTAAAACTCCAAATCGATTAAACGAGTACACCATCGCGAAGCTTAGGAAATTTCCTAGCTTTCTCTAGGTATTGGGGAAAGCCAATTCGGCCTCTAAAATTGTTTAATCTAACGTTGAACACGAACTGTCTCAATCTCGTCACAGATTTGACAGCGCTCGGTAAAATAGCTATAACTTCCAAACGGCTGGGCGGAATTTCAATTTCTTTATGTCCACAGAAAGATAATGAAATTATCTATAACTTCTTAGAAGTCCGTACGGCCAGATTCCAACTCTAAATTGGCGAACACGCCTGCCCTAGCTCGGGTTCCCAATCTGCCCGAACCAGAACGCGAATACAACTCTAGTTTCTCATCAAATCTAACCCATGGCAGCGAGGAGGAGACCTTGGGATGCGCCCACAAGGGAGGAGAGGGGTGGGGCGGCAGCACCTAGGGAAGGGGCGGTTGGGAAGGGAGAGGAGAGGTGAGGTGAGGGGAGATGAGGGGAAAAATGGGGAATGAGGGGAGAGGAGATGGGGGCTGCGCATGGGGGGTGGGGAGAGCTAGGGCAGCAGGGTTTTCTGCCCCCCCTCACCCCCACATGGGCCAAGTGGATCCCACCATCCGGCCCGCGAAGTTTCCCTCAAGCCCAAAACCTCCCCGGAGCGGCCCAAACACCCGAAAATGGCCCAAACGCAGCGTTAAAAGTGAAATCTCAGGGTTTTAGTTGCAAAATCCCCAACTTATCCCATTTTACCACATTTTAAAACCTATTATCATAAATTAGAAAGTCTCGACATTCCGTAGTATCACATTCTACCCCCCTTAACTGGATTCGACCTCGAATCTTACACTTCAACTCTAAAACAATGTCCACTAGGGACTCATCTTCTTTACGAACTCCACACACCCACGCAAAGACTCAAACAGTGGCAACGACAACGCAATTCTCCAAATCCATCTATTAACAAGAGTAACTTGACTTAGCTTAACTAAGCACAACTTGACATGATTCCTCATTTACTTCAATCGCTATCATGATTCATAAACTCAGAATGACACAATCATCATGAAACACATCCCTTTTTACCATTAGCATTAAAACGGTCAACCGAGGTTCCAAACTTGAACCCCCCAAAAGACCATTTACGCAAAACCCCATCTCTTCCAATTATTTGACCCCTTTTCACAAGGAATCAAAATTTACTAATGTCATCTTCGCTCATAGCCTACATCGACCATACTTTCTTTTCGACTGCCAACCACGTTACACTTTTCATTCTATACTCTCCCAGGCATAACGCACACCCAGGGACATCTAGCTAAGACAATGTTTACGACAAAGCATTTTACATCACAATTTCTATAACATTTGCTTCCACCCAACGATACCTTCAACCAAATACAAACCACGACATCATCAACCTCCATCATCATCCACCCTCATACCACTAATGTCCAGCACCTAGCCCAAGCTAGGACCGTAACTCATTACCAAAACTCAATTAGCACTTTTCCCAAGAGGATGTCGCCCTCACAAACAATTCACACAAACAACGAAACCCACGAGTATAGCTCTTAGATTATACTCAACAATAACCCGAGACCCTTCTTATTCTCACTCCTATCAATAGTGCAAAAGAAGTACGATTCTTTTGAATCCAAGTAGACCACATACAACAACTCGAACCTCAAAGCGCCACAAATCACTTTGAAAAGAACCCGATAACATTGAAAGACCACCCTTTTGCTTTTCCTAAGTCAAGCCACAAAGGAAAACTCAAATCTCCAATCAACGTGATACAATTCGCATCGGGGAGCACCCAAACAAATAGAGACTCCACACAATTCTCTTGACAGAAGTTCTTAACAACTAAAGACAACTCGACTCGCTTTCACCACAGCCAAACTTTTCATTTTAACCAAAATCAACATCTTGGAAGAGAACTGCCACGAAAACTCTCGAAGAGAAAGGGAAACTCAAATCCCTTGCATAACATAACCAAAATACCAGCATTTATCCATTCATTCCTTTTCATGCTAGAGAGCAATGGAAATCTCGATTCATAACACGAATGCGAATTCTTCAAGAGCACTCCGGATTAGTCATATATCTCTATATGACTTTCTCACCGTCCTGGCTCAACAACTATTTTATGCTTATAAAACGATGTCATGAATCTTTTTCACCATTTATTCGTCATGTAACCATGATACCCATTAACCAATCACAAAGAGACTTCATTCTCTTTGTCACGTGATTGACACCCAACAACATCGATGGTTGCTCAAAATCGCATAAACTACGACGGCGTTAACCGAAAAATACCATATCGCATCACAACCCAACCACCATCAGACGCAATGCGCAAAACATCGCATTTTAACCAAAGCCAATAATGTAAGATAGCATCAACTCTCAAATCAAACATCTACGTCTAATAACCGCTACCAATTCTCTTAAAGAGAAAGGAAACACATTCCCAGCAGGGAACATTTTACCAACAAAATCACTTATGAAACAATCATAAAACTCACCTTTTTGAAACGCTCGCAAAAACCACACACGTTTCCCAAATAAATCCAACTCTAGTCACGATAAAATTACAATTTAAGCGCTTAACTCCGTGTTACCAAAGATAAATCAGTTGAACGCTAAAGAGAGCGTCCCACTCCAACGCTTTGGGTGTTAACCCAAACTCATAGCATAGACTAAACAGATTAACCCAAATCCAATGATTGGCATGGTTCAATACCCCACCACATTTGGAACTCATAAGCCGGTTACTTCAAATACTACTCTTTCATCCATATTTCCAATCATCAGAGTCAAGTTTGTAACTTGACAAAATGCCACTTAATCAGGGGAGATTTTATTGCACACTAATCAAGACGCCTAAACAAAGAGGCAGGCACTCCCAGAAAATTTATACATTCATTTGAATCCGTAAACCTTCAAAAGAAAGTTCGACTCAAATCCCAAGAAGTCCAACATCATTGCACACAAGCTACAACATCTGCTCTTAATAAAAATCACTTTTCACTGTTCATATAACCACAATTGATTATATCACCAACGAACCGTAGACCATATCTACCGTATGACAACCAACAAGGAGAACCACGTTCTCACAACTCCAGCACAATTACCTTATCAGTTAATCCAACATAAGACGCATAACAACAACTTCTTTTGGTCTACTAACCATGACGAACCATTATTCATGCAACTTATTATCCCAAGCGTAGCACACATCTCTTTACAATTATTCCGGCGTAATCAACAATTACCCTGGATATAATCCCTAAGTCACATATTCCATCTCACCAGTTCATTCCACCAATAATAATACTACCCATGCGACACGATCTCCACTAGACATTCCTCATAAATACGGATCCTGCATGCACCTCCTCACAAGAATAATTCAACCTTTCCTACAATCATTCCATATATCCCCATTAATTGATTACACGAATTTTAAGTTATATTGTCGACCCACAATATTAACTGACCCACCAGCTACAATAGGCAGAATTTCACACCATCTTCTTGCTATAACAAGTTCATCAGCCGAGACATTCTATGCTAACGAATCTCATACATCCATTAGATTCCTTAACCCGCATCACTTTGCACACACCACTAATCAACTTTCACTTTGGATCACCCGGCGTCTCGTTTAATCATCTCTTATCAACACAATATTTTAGTTTATCTTTAAATCAACAACCAATTCACTTTAACCGAACCACTAGCTCATATCAACCGAAAACTCTAACTTCTCGTCATACACTTAACTTCTTAAACATTCGCGTGAATCACGCACCCAACTCTTAAGGAAACCATAATTGCTCTAAAAGAACAACACCTAAAACACCTTTCCTTCCGAAAGCTCATCCATAAACCACAAGAGAAGTCAACTCTTAAATTCCCAAATGCCGACACGCAACTATTCCCCAACTCTCGAGATCAACAACTTCCACGAAGGAAGATGGTTGCAAGAGGGAAAACCAAGCGATTAACCAAAAAAAAATTTTAGGCCATAACCCCAAACTTCAAACTTTCACGAAACAAACGGTTTTTCAAAGATGAATTCCCAAGCAAGTCATCATTGCAATCACACACGACTTAGGCCCCGACAACAAGATTTGGCACAACACCGCAATAACTCTTTTAAACCTCGGAAAAAGACAACCACAGGAATAAATTGAAAACTTTCTCCGCAAAGCAACCGATCAACCACATTCTTTCCGACAAAACCTTGACACCTAAATCCATGCGACTTAGATTTTTCATCGGAACTTCAATAAATTCTTTTTTCAAATTGGAGAATGGTAACCCAAGAATCAATCTATAAGTTTCTCTACAAGGCAAACAACAAATCGGGCGTCAAAGCTGACCAGGCAACCAAAAGAGGCGCAACCCGAAATTCTTCTTTTGCCTTCAACCAAAGAAGACAAAACCAAAACCACCAAAAGAACCATCGGTGAGTATCCAAAACCGAACACTTTTTTTTTTATTTCAACCAACCAAAACCATTCGTCAAAACGGCAAAGGAAATTCGGAGGGTCATTCCACAACTCTACTACTCGACTCCAACCAACTACCCAATCTACGACAGAAAGGATAAGCACTCTCCCAACAGGAGGTTAAAAGTCCATCGGTGATGGCACTAACCGGCCACACCGTCAAACCCAACATTACTACAAACAACAGAAGGTGACCGAAACCCCTTTCGGCACCACAACCCACATAATCTCAAAAGTATCAACACAATCAATTCTTTCATAAACATAGCAACATATATTACCAAATGTAACATTCAACATCAAAGCTTAAATACAACATTTAAGCGTAAAGCAACAGTACCCATACACATTCCTACTGTGCAACAGAGTGTGTCAAGTTTTAAATTAATTATTCCACTTACACAAGTTTTAATGTTGCTATCCTATGGCAAAGTTTTAAGTAAAACCTAAGCCATGTTTCTAGGTTATCCCACTTCATATTTTAGTTGAACCTATAGTTATGACACTAAATACACATTCCAGGGACCTACAACCTGCTCTGATACCAACTGTAACACCCCAGCTTTTACTAAGCCCAGAATGTCACCAAACATAGACCATAACACATTTAATACCATAATTTAAGGTAAATTACAGCAAGTAATCATTTGGAATAATTGGAAATTTTGGCAGCATCTCCTTTGTTTTTGCATGAAACTTAACAGCATAGCATCATATCAATATGTAAGACAAACGAGATATCCATACGCAGCGATAAGGATAGCTAAACATCAACTAAAACATCAATAAGCATCGATAGCAAAATAATAAGCATCATCTTAAATCTAGGAAGTTAAAACAACTCCCTCCCATAGCCCCACATGATACACATGAGGGAAACAACCAAACATACAGACCATACACTAATGATTATTGTAATGCTTATTGTCGTGTCTCCAAAACAGGTGAATTTGCTAGATTATGATACTACGTGGAGTAGTGTAGCTAAAACCCTTTCCCGCCGATTTCATGGTACCTAAAGAAAACAAACAACGAAAATACAAGCGTGAGTTCATAACTCAGCGAAGTGTAATACAATGGAAACAGAGTGCAAGACAACAAACCATCAACTTCAATCTTCATAAGCATTACATATCACATCATTACCATTCTCACGTACACGACATGGTAAAAACATCAGAATCATCTCTTGATCAATATGGTGTTCGTCTCATGAACTCATGAACAATTCAACAACATTCTCATTCATAGTTTCATTCATGCAATGCAATGCACATGTCTTCTGGAATACTCATACCGGTATGGTTGAGTGCACACCGTCGGCATGCACCCTTTTCCCCTTCCATCACGAAGATGGAGGGTGCCTATCACTGCTTCCAGTCACCTCGGTGATGGAATCACGAGGTAGGACTTACTCAAACGAATGGCCCCGGACTAGTCATAACGGTTCTCACCGCCTACCGGAATAGTTATGACTTAACTCACCGCCAGCCATGAAAATATGCCATGCATGCAAAATGGACAGTAACGTATTCATAAATAGAATATTGCATGTCAACATATGGCCTCTCAACATGTAAGACCGTGATCAACAATCAACGGTAACCTTTCAAAAACATGGCATGTGAATCCTTTATCAACGACAAGCATTTTTAATCATAGCATGAGGACCCCATATCATCGACATTATTTCAATCATTGCCTAAGGACATCCTATCCATTATAACATGTAATCCATGGCATGGCAAGACAACATGTTATCTATTCCAAATACTATCAATCAATTCTAGCAGCACGTATAACATAAAAACCACGCAAAACACTTGCCTTCAACCACGTGCAACGGAGTGACGAGAGGTTGAGGGCACTCCCGGAGGCACACCACCTGCAAACACGTGCCACACACTCAAATAGAGTCCACAAAACAGCACACATAAGAATCCCACTACCCGACTTCGCTTAACTCCAAAAATCAGAAAACAGCAAATCTGTCCCTTCGGGACAGCAGCGTTCCGATGGGCATAACTTCTGTTCTAAAACTCCAAATCGATTAAACGAGTACACCATCACGAAGCTTAGGAAATTTCCTAGCTTTCTCTAGGTATTGGGGAAAGCCAATTCGGCCTCTAAAATTGTTTAATCTAACGTTGAACACGAACTGTCTCAATCTCGTCACAGATTTGACAGCACTCGGTAAAATAGCTATAACTTCCAAACGGCTGGGCGGAATTTCAATTTCTTTATGTCCACAGAAAGATAATGAAATTATCTATAACTTCTTAGAAGTCCGTACGGCCAGATTCCAACTCTAAATTGGCGAACACGCCTGCCCTAGCTCGGGTTCCCAATCTGCCCGAACCAGAACGCGAATACAACTCTAGTTTCTCATCAAATCTAACCCATGGCAGCGAGGAGGAGACCTTGGGATGCGCCCACAAGGGAGGAGAGGGGTGGGGCGGCAGCACCTAGGGAAGGGGCGGTTGGGAAGGGAGAGGAGAGGTGAGGTGAGGGGAGATGAGGGGAAAAATGGGGAATGAGGGGAGAGGAGATGGGGGCTGCGCATGGGGGGTGGGGAGAGCTAGGGCAGCAGGGTTTTCTGCCCCCCCTCACCCCCACATGGGCCAAGTGGATCCCACCATCCGGCCCGCGAAGTTTCCCTCAAGCCCAAAACCTCCCCGGAGCGGCCCAAACACCCGAAAATGGCCCGAAACGCGTTAAAAAGTGAAATCTCAGGGTTTTAGTTGCAAAATCCCCAACTTATCCCATTTTACCACATTTTAAAACCTATTATCATAAATTAGAAAGTCTCGACATTCCGTAGTATCACATCGAACCAACCACATACCCAGAAAACCAACCAAAACCGACCGTCAGCACGGTAAAGAACATCCGAAGGAATCCATCACCAACCTCTTCTATTTGACTCCAGTCACTACCCGATCTACGACAGACACGGATAAGTACTCTTTCCCTACAGGGGTATAATAGTTCTTCGGTGGTGACTCTACCCGCCACACCACAAACCACAGCCTCACTACAAACAAAAGGTGACCGAAACCCTTCGGCACCACAACCACACTTTATCACAAATGAAGCAACTCAATCAAATCTATCATAAATATAGCATTATACATCATCAAAAGTAGCATTCAACAACAAAGCTTAAATTCAACCTTTAAGCAAAAGGCAACGATACCCATACCCTTTCCTACTGTGCATCCATGTGTGTCAAATTTTAAATTAGTGATTCCACTTACACAAGTTTTAATGTTGCTATCCTATGACAAAATTTTAGTTAAAACCTAGGCCATGTTTCTAAGTTATTCCACATCACATTTTAGTTGTATCCTATAGTATGACACTAAAAATAGACATTCCAAGGACCTACTGACCAGCTCGATACCAAGCTGTAACACCCTACAAATCTAAACTGTCAGACAAGAAAATTTCGACATCTCTCCTAAAATTAGGACAAAACGGAAGCGACAACAAGATTCATAATAACCATTATAAACAGGAATAACATAAAAGCATCAATACTAGAGATAACAAGTCTAAATCAACCAGAAAACAAACATAAACGTAAAACAGCTCCAAAGAGGACATCAACAGGTCTATGATTAATAAAATTTCAGCAAGCTAATGAATTATTAAATGCACTAGTCCATGTGATTCGTGATGACCCGGAGGGTTGATTGTGCTACTAAGCCCACCCTTCAAGCTTACGACTCGCGAGAACTACCTGAAAACAACAAAATAACAAGGGGTGAGATTGGGTAATCTCAGCAAGCGGAACAACTTCTAACGAATAACACAGCCACAGTAAAACTAGCATACCAAATTCCTCATATCCAATACCACATTATAGAGTCCACACAAGCTCAGTAAAATGCATATGATTGTGCACATGCTTATGCCATGATCCTCCTCACCGTGCCCTTTCTCAGGAACACACGGTGTTGTACTGCACGATCGCAAGACGCAAGGCGTCGACAAACTTCCAATGCATGATTATGCAGTTAATGCTTCATGCATAAATACATTCATAAATTCCCACTCTGAATTCACATGCTTGCATACCATCAAATAACATGGATAGAATGTGAACATCATTGAGATAGAATATCTCCACAATTCATCTTGCAAACAACATCTTTCTTCATTTTTACTCATGATTCAAAAGCCAAACAACCACATCACAATGCAGGATAGGATATTGTAATCTCATAAACAAGTAGTTAAACCATGTAGGTGTGCTGCAATTAAGGTTTATATTGAAGACGAAATAAATAGCGAGTTATAGTTTAGCAAGACCGCTACTTCCACTTGCCTTTACCAACGTGGATGACGAACCTAGTTGCGTCCAGAAGGGGCACCACCTGTACAAGTATTATTTCAGTACATAGCGACATCACAAATGATCACACAACTCGAACACACGCTTCCTAATCCCCGTTCCCTTCTTAAGCGCCAAAAACCCCAATCTGTCCGGGTCAAACAGCATCACCCTCTCTTCACAATTTCGTATCTTTTTTTATACAAATCATAAAAATACAAAAAAATTACAGTAGCTAGATATTGACGATATCTACAACTTTCATGAAGATCACAAATTTCAATTCCACCGTTAAATATGCCTAAACAAACGTCCAACACAGTGGACAAAATCTGTTTCCAGATTCTGTCCGTCATCTTGCAACAGAGATAACTCTCAGACCCACGCCCCAAAAATTCTGAAAAAATTACAAAAGCTATATCTCGACGTTATCTACAACTTTCTAGTTATAGTTTTTTGCAGGAAAAATCGTCTATGCCACGTAAAACGCGAAACAATCCGCACTGCACAATCTCCCCTTCCAAAAACAGCACAACGTGAACATCTACCCTTCTCCCCCATCAAGATCCATCTAAATCACTCACCACCAGATCTAATACACTCCTAATCCCTAGGTAGAACAGGGGTAAAAGATTGGAAATTTTACCTTGAGTTCTCCCTTGAGAACCCACGAAAAACGCGCGACGATTCCCGAAACGGAAATCTGCTCGTCCTCCACGCCTCCACGGATCCTCTTCTCGCTTGCTCCTTCGCGTTTCGCGGTGGATCTTGAGCCACCACGCAAGGGGAGGAAGAGGAGGGGTGGTGTGGCTGCTAGGGGAGGAAGGGGGGGCGCCCTAGGGCTTTTGGGGGGGGGGGTGACACCCCTTTTATATGGTGGGCCGGCCCACTAGGGGAAAAGAGAGAGAGGTGGGGAGGGGATTCGCAGCCCAGGCCCAGGTTTTCCTCGGCCCACTGTTTCTAGCCCGAAAACTCCAAGTTTAATATTAATACGCCGGATAAACTTCAATTATTTCATCCCCCGACAAATCCTTCATTCCTCTCCCGAAACAAAACCAGGAAAAGGAACCCTAGAATCGCTCTGACGCTCTAAGGCATCACACCGGTCCTGGAGTGCCACCCCGGAGCTTGGATTTGGCGCCAGAGGCACTACTGCGGCTGCTGGCGGTGGTCCTGGAGCTGCTGGAGGCGTCCCTCCCTCCACTGATGGGAGCCAGCTCTCCATCGGCGGCTTCCCCTTACTTGAACTCTCCACCAACTATGGCTCCTCTAGCACCGCCCACACTCGGAATGGACCTTGGTGGGATGCAGCTGGTGGTGGTAGCCCAGTGACTCCACCATTTGTGCGACCTCAAGCTTCGGATCCTCAAACATGGTAATTTCTCATGTTGCGTATCATTGGTTCTATTCCAGCCAGTGCTTAATCATTGGTTCTATTCCAGCCAGTGCTTAATCATTGCGTTTGAGATGCATGGCTCTCCTGATCCTGGAAACAATGATCCCATTCCTCGCGAGCGCAAGACGTTTGTGTTATTGTCTGAGAGAGATGCTAGTGATTGTTGCTATTAAGGACGAGGTATAGGTGTACGTATAGCATGCATGTGTCTGGGATCAGTGAAAGCCTCTGGCATTGTTGTTCTATGTGCTCCTTCAATGTGTCTGGACATTGTCATAGGAGCTACGTACTACCAATTTTATCCTAGAGTAATAGGATCAAGTAGCCTCGGGGAGATTTTTTGGTGTCACAAGTCTAGCATAAACACAAAATTCAGTAAATGCACCCACCACCAGTGTATACAAAATTCAGTCTTACTGCAAGTTGTCTTCAAGTTTATAGAAGGGACTACCAATATGAAGCTGAAGCTAGGATGTTTGAGATGTATAACCGTCTTCTCTCGCAAGACATAGGACTAATGTCCGATGAAGAGAAGGCTGATCATGTTGCTACAATGAAGTGTTTGAAGAAGAAATTGTTTGCTGAATTTAATTACGGTATGCTGCAATATTACTGAAACTTCCTCTGTCACAACTTAATTCTTGGTTGGTTGCTTAATTCGTCGGTGTAGATGGGATTCTAATTGTAATCTTTAATATCAGAATATATTGTGAGAAAACTGGTCATAGCTTTTCCTTAAGCACTTGATTTTGAATCTTTCGTGACTGCCATTTTGTAGTATTCACCTTTTTCTGTTACTCCAGGTACTTAAGTTTGTTATTTCTTGATAGTGCTTAGTTAATTACTTGTTTCCTGTAACCTAGCTGCATGTTGACATTATGTTTCATGGCCATTTTATAGTATTCACCTTTGTGTTTGTGTGCATAAGGTGCTTCAAAGTTCAGAAACGAATAGTTTGTTTCTTGAATGATCTAATGAAAGGCATGAGGCATAATATTAATGTTACTGTAGTATTATGTTTCTTGATGACATGCAAGTACTATTGCGTGCAGAGGTTATCACAATGTTACAATAATTGTTTTAACCTTGTTTGACGTTTATTATTTGACAGGATGAGCAAGTGACAGAGCGCATGCTTGCATCAACTGATGCAAAAGAGATTCAAAGATTCTATCAGGATTATTGCAAAAGAGATTCAAGAGACATTTCAGTTTGTTTGGACCTATTTTGTCATATCAATTTCTACCTATTTTGATCCACATATGCTTGCTGGTGTAAATTATCATCCGTAAGCTATAGTGAGAACTAGTGATAATCATAATCCATTCTTCGTAGAGGTACTTCGGAGAAACTCAGCTATCCGTGCTCGCTCTACACATAAGCAACTCAGGAATGATTTAGTTGAGCATATATGGCAGCGTTATGGGCACAAGCAAAATTATACCTCGATGAGTAATCACATTATGTCTTTATTAAATCATATCATGTATTACAAGTATCTATTATATTGATATAAATATATATATTATATATTTATGCATCTCTAAGAAATACATGTGCCTTATTTGAGTATCAACATGCATTCTCTTAAACAAGAAACAAAATGGCTACAAAGATAGAATGTATACTTTATCACCATAGATTAAGTGTCCTTGCATGAATTAAACAGTACACAGACAGCGTAATAGACAAGCCATTGTACAAGCTGTCTTTTCTGCTGTCTGTGTGTGATCTTCAAAACACTTACAGACAGCAGCTGTCTAAACCGTTGTACATGCCCTAAGAAGCGTTCTGTATGGTGGCATGGACCGAACGTACGTTCTGCTGCTGTTGTGCTGTGCATATGGTCACGTTTAACCGAGTTCCTATACGAATTCGAGCTCGACCAACTTTAATTTAATCCTCTGAATCCGATCAACTTTGATCGAATTGTCGCCTTCGACTGTACTCCACCACGTGCGTATCAGATCACAGCTTCAATTGCAGCCTCTGCCTGGCTAAGCCTGCACGGTTGGATTGATTCTTTTCGCTGTGTGCCTACCGTACGGATAGATGGGTAACCGCGCCGCGCCTTCTCGTGCGCTTTGGATTCCTTGACCACACTAACGGTCTCATACGTACAGAAGCCTAAGCATTTTGGCTCAAGATAATTTTTCTTTTTCAATCCGGCTTGCTTGTGAACTAAAAATTACCTCGTCTTTGACGGTGAAAACAACAGTAGATGATATATATCTTTCCACAATAACTGCTAGCGAACAAGTGCCGTGGACCGGTAGCTCGGCAGGTTCTTGCCAAGCAGCCATGTCTGTAGGCTGGCAAATATGATTAATTAGATAAATTATTAATTAATTAAAGTGACTATTTAAGTGATTAAGTAAGCGTGGACGTGATGTCGAGCAACGGCAACTCGGCAGGCCAATGAATGAGTTGCCAAGAAGTGGAGCTCAGCAGGCTAGTGAGAGGCCGCTGTTGTGCTGCAAGTGCTTTACAACAGTACAGCAGCACGGCAAGTACCGCTGTTTCCACGATCGAGAATACAACTAATTTACAAATTCGTTTGTACAGAAGCTTAATTTAAAAAAGAGTTGGTTAGAGAACAAAAAAAAATGTAGACTTAGAAAGTACCAGTCAAAACACACGTACGCGCTTGTTTTCGTTTTGGTTTAAGGCAGACTTCCATGTCGTAAACCACTAGCAAGATTTGCATGCTCCGCCGCGCCGTGCGAAATTTGATCCAAGTTTTTTTTTTTTGAAAAAAGGCAGAAAGATTGAAGCATTTTTTTGTTTGCTTGGGTTTTTTTTTTTGAAAAAAAATACGCTAGGTAAGAACCGTCGACGAATCTGCGAAACAACGGGCCTTTTTGGGAAATAAAGAATAATACATATTCCGAAAAATATTAGATTTCGAGTTGCAAAAAAAACTATAGACGCCGAATTTAACACCCTATGCGTTCACCTGGTAATAATACATGTTTTAGAAAATATTAGAGATCGAATTGCAAAAAAAAAAAAATTAGATGCCGAGTTTATCATCCCATGCGTTCACCGGGTAATAATACATGTTTTGGAAAATATTAGAGATCATTCTGGACAATATTAGATTTCAAGTTGACAAAAAAATTACAGATACCGAGTTTAACACCCTATGTGTTCACCGGGTAGTAATACATGTTTTAAAAAATATAAGAGATCGAGTTGAAAAAAAAATTATAGATGCCGAGTTTAACACCCTATGTGTTAACCGGGTAATACATGTTTCGAAAAATATCAGATATGTTAATCTTTTTTTGTCGAGTTTAACACTCTATGCGTTCACCGAGTAATAACATATGCTTCGAAAAACATTAGAGATCGAGTTGAGGGAAAAAGTCTAAAGATTAGACGTCGAGTTTAACACCCTATGCGTTCACCGGGTATTAATACATGTTTTGGAAAATATTAGAGATCGAGTTGCAAAAAAAAAATTAGATGCCGAGTTTAACACCCCATGCGTTAACTGGGTAATAATACAAGTTCTGAAAAATATTAGAGATCACATCGGAAAATATTAGATTTTGAGTTGCCAAAAAAATTATAGCCGCCGAGTTTAACATCCTATGCACTCACCAGGTAATAATACATGTTTTGAAAAATAATAGAGATCAAGTTGCAAAAAAAACTATAGAAGCCGAGTTTAACACCCTATACGAAAAATATTAGAGATGTCAACATTCATTTGTTGAGTTTAACACTCTACGCGTTCACCGAGTAACAATACATGTTTCGAAAAATATTAGAGATCGAGTTGGGAAAGAAATCTAGAGATCAGAGATCGAGTTGGGGAAAAAAGGCTAGAGATAGAGCTGTACACAAATTTTTGCTAACGAAAACCTTTTTTCTGTGAAAAAAACAGAGAAAGGACCTGGACGTAAGGGACAAGGACCTGTTTGTTATTTTTTTGGACCTGTTCGCTATCCCGAAAAATTAGAAAAGGGTTCATTCGAGATTTGTATTTAGCGGGGGGGGGGGTGGGTTGGGGTTCGTAAAGTAACAAACTAGGGACCTGAATACCATTTAGAAACGATTTTCTTGCTCTCACAAAAAATCACGAAGGACCTATCTGTAATTTAATGAAAAAGGGGGGTTTTCCAAATTGTCATGGGGGTGACGTGGCCTAGCGTATGGCCTCCATTTTCTTCCCATATAAGGGAGTTAATATGAACGAACATCATCACTCCAACAGCTAGCGTATTGGCCATCCTTTATTAACATGTGTATTTTCCTAGGAAGTGTTGCCTCACAGAATCATTGGACAAATGTTTTTTAAAAAAATCAAACTGAAAGATCATGTAAAGATCTATTTATATTTGTGATAGGTTTTTTACTGATATTTGAGCATGTGATGCTCAAGTTTGAATTTAATTTAGATTTGCCTTTATTTGAAGCAATTTAAGTTGTTTTCACTGGGAGTGATACTACTAGCCCATAGGTGGCGATAGTGCTGACTAGTGGCATAGGCTTGCCTAGTAAGCAAGCCGTGCTGTCCTAGCCCACAAGCCGGGTCCCAGCCAAGCATGGCATGGTGGACTCATGGGCCATGCCGGACCGTGGCATTTGGGGCCAAAAAAATTCCAAAAAATCAAAAAAAAAATTGAAAAATTGTAAAACTTTGAAAAAAATGCAGATGTGGGGACCTGTCCCCGGGATTCCATTGATTCACTCGGTAGCATCGCACAGCCCAATTAAATCAAGGGAGTCTCGAGCGGCCCGCATATATGCCCGTGTTGGTCCCAGAAAAGTTCACCAACACGCGCGACAATGCATAACAGTTCGTATCACAACACATACATAATTAACGGAAGCATAAGCATATTTATATACACAAGCAGGACTACTGTCCAAAATGACATAGTTAAAGTTATTACATAAACTAGCAGCGAAAACATAACATAGACAACAAAAGAGTCCACCGTAGTGTGCCATAGCCCACAGGCAACCGACTGGAAGTAAGAACGTGCCCCTAAGCGTTAGCATCATCGAAATCTGCCCAGTGAAAGTCTCCGGGCAGTGCCTCATCCTCACCTGCAGCAAGTGGACAATCCGTTTGAGTACAAAGAGTGTACTCGCACAATAATATAAGTTGGGTGCCGAGTTCTAGCTACATGTGGTTGCTACATCAAGAGGAAGGTAATGTGGCGATCTTAGGATAAAGGAACATTTGGAGTAAAACATAGACATGTATAGATGGGAATGTGCCACTTGGTAAACATTTGTAAAATCTAATACATAGTATAACACCATCATAAACATAACCACCATATATCCATTTCATGCCTCCAAGCATTCTCCGAACCATGAGTCCAACGCTCATGTTCGCTTACACCCACGGATACTCCAATATCCATGAAGCTCCTTCCACGAGTACTCCAATACTCGCGAAGTTCTCCTCATGAGTACTCCAATACTCTTGAGATTTGGTTTCCCAAACCATCCATTCTTACCCGGTCCTTAACACTCGCCCAGTGACTAACAACTTAAGTGATCGTCCTTAACCATGGACGCGGCTATTCGAATAGTTTAAACTCTGCAGAGGTACGACTGTACCCACACGACATGCCACACTCGTAAGCCAAACTATAAGCACAATTCCTTTGATGTGCCGGCCGAGGTGAACGTGAAAAATCCATTTTCCAGTATGCATGGTAGTGTATTTAAACCACCCGGGTGACTATGACCCTTGATCCCGCGTGCTCAGTGCTCTGTGTATGTGGATCAAGGAGTACACCCGTTATTGAATATCCCTAACTCCACAAATTTCGAGGAAATCCCGCGGACAGTCCTTGACACTCTCCAAAGCTAAAGGAATTCCGAGTGCACGTGGTTTAAATGCCCTAGTCATACAGAAGTACATGGCTAAGCCGGCCCCATAAACGGCGTGTGGTTCACACGATAGTTACTCAAAGAGACGTCACCAGGATTAAATCCTTAAGGTCCTTAACCAACATTGCTACACAATGACCACAATTGAACCATCATCATCATAATCATTTGATCTTCGCGACCGATGAACTAAGTCCATCTATCGCAGTTTCTAATGAGGTTCTAAGCATGGCTAAGCAAATTGTATGAACCCATACGTAATCATAAACCAACCACCTAGGGCGACAATGGAATACGAAAGGAACATGGTAAGAGGATAACATGTTAACAAGGTAATAACTAAGCATTCTACCCCGAATATACTTGTAATGGAAAATAAGCATGCAATTGGTAAAATAACTTGAAAGTGTAGTTGCAATTAGTAGGAGCAATCTGTTCAAGGAGTAAAGTAGTGCCTTGCTGCTCGCTCTTGACGTTGTAGGTGTAGACGTACTGCGGGTTGTCCTCCGAAGCGTCGACACCTAACAAGAAATCAAATTCCAAAGGAACACCAATCAAGAAACAAACAATAAAAAACACGAGAACATGCACAATCATGCATGAAATGCATCATGATTATACTCCTAATCCTAGCATGCATATGAGAAGCATTTTATCTAATTAGGTCTGGAGTATCCGGGTTGATCTTCTCGGTACTCGAATGCTGACTAACCCGGAGTATCCGGGTAAACCGGACTATCCGGGTTGAAACCCCGTAGTATCCGGGTTGGGTCTCTCTGTTACATTTTTCGGTTTCGCCTAACACATCCGGAATGTCCGAATGAATGTCCGGACTATCCGGATTAAACCCCGGAGTATCCGGATTAAAACCCTAGAGTGTTCGGATTGAGTGTTCTGTCCAAAAATGGATATTGTACCATGGGCTCCGGATCCGGATCTGGGCTCAACGGCGGCGGAAACGACGCTTAACCACGGCGAAACCCTAACGCAACTACGGTGAGCGATTGCGGCGCAACCACGGCGACTTGGGCTCGGTGAGTTAGGGCTACGGGTGCGCAAGGAAATGGAGAACACGATGGTGGCGGCGGCGCATTAAATAAGCCCCTCGGCGTCCATGAAAATCGCAAAAACCGAGGCCCACACGGCTGCGGCGGCGGAATCCGAAATGGATTCGGATTGGGTGACGTGGCTCAACGTGAGCCGTTGGATCTAGATCCAACTGGCATGGAGTTTGGGTTTCAAGTCCGGTTCGGTGACTTGGCTGGCTCGGTCGGTGTCGGGCTCGGGTGATGTGGCGCGATCGTGGCCGTTGGATCTGGATCCAACGGTCACGCGGTTTAGGCTAGGTTGGACTCGGGTTCGGCTCGAACGCGGCTCGGGTCGGACTCGAGTCTGACTCGGGTTTGGGCTCGGTCGGATGAACAGTAAAACCCGGTTTGGGTTTTCCAGCGATTAAATAATCAAATTAATTTCCAGAAATTCATTTAATTCATTAAAAATAGCAAAACACTCAGAAAAATTCTAGAAAAATTCTAGAAAATATTTTGGAACATTTTGGACTCAAATAAAATATTTCCAAAAAAATTTTATTTGTAAAATTAAATTCTTTAATTATTTCAAAAGGGAATAAATTCAAATAAATTCCAAATAAATCCAAATAAATTCCAGAAAATTCCAAAAATTCACAAAAGTGCCAAATCTTGCTTAAATTCATGAAAAGAAAAAAATGGGGTGTTACAAACCTCCCCCCTTAACAGAATCTCGTCCCCGAGATTTAGGGCTTACTAAAGAATAGGTTCGAAAACTCTTTGTTCAAATCCTCCTCACGCTCCCAAGTTGCTTCACTCTCCGCATGGTTGCTCCATTGAATTTTGCATAAACGGGTTGACTTATTTCTCGTTTCTCGATCCATTGTGTCCAAAATCTTGTCGGGGTGTTCCTTGTAAGTCAGATCCTCTTGTAGCTCAATTGACTCTAACGGTGTCTGCTCATCAGGTACTCGGAGACACTTCTTCAGCTGGGACACGTGGAACACGTCATGTACTCCTGCTAGTGATTGCGGTAACTCCAGCTGGTACGCAACTTCACCTCTACGACTGAGAACCTTAAATGGTCCAACATATCGCGGCGCGAGTTTTCCTTTGACATGGAATCTCTTAACTCCCTTGAGTGGTGTGACTCTGAGATACACGAAATCTTCTGGCTCAAAGCTCAGGTCTCGGTGATGGTTATCGGCGTATCTTTTCTGTCTTGACTGTGCTATCGTTAATCTTTCTCGGATCATGGCAATCTGCTGTTCAGCTTCTTGAAGAATGTCCGGCCCAAAGACACGGCGTTCACCTGTCTCATTCCAGTTCAACAGCGTTCGACAAGGTCGACCGTATAGTGCCTCAAATGGCGACATTTGCAAACTTGCTTGATAGCTATTGTTGTAGCTGAACTCGGCATACGGCAGACTTTTATCCCAATAGGTAGCGTAAGCCAATGCACATGCTCTTAACATATCCTCCAATATCTGATTAACGCTTTTGGTCTGCCCATCTGTCTACGGGTGATAAGCTGTACTGAAGTTCAAACGGGTCCCCATGGCTTCAAGCAGCTTATTCCAGAACCTCGAGGTAAACTGGGTACCTCTGTCCGATACAATCTTCTTCGGCACTCTGTGCAAACAGACGATCCTGGTCATATACAATTCTGCTAACTTATCTCCCGAGTAAGTGGTCTTTACCAAAATAAAATGGGCGACCTTAGTCAAGCGGTCCACTATAACCCATATGGAGTCATATCCTCCTTGAGTCTTGGGTAAACCGGTAATGAAGTCCATTCCGATTTCCTCCCATTTCCACTTAGGTATCTTCAACGGCTGTAGCAATCCTGCTGGTCTCTGATGCATTGCCTTGACCCTCTGGCATATGTCACACAGCGCAACATGCTTGGCAACTTCACGCTTCATGCTCGGCCACCAGAATCTTTCCTTTAAATCCTGATACATCTTGTCACTTCCCGGATGAATTGAATACTTGGAGTCATGGGCTTCTTCTAGGATCAGCTGCTTCAGCTCCTTCTCGTTCGGCACACAAATTCGATCCTTCATCCATAACGTGCCTTGCTCGTCCAGTCTGAAGTCTTTTGCCTTGCCTTCATTCATCTTGGACTTAATCCTGCGGATCTTGTCATCGTCTTTCTGTCCTTCTCAAATCTGATCCTACAGGGTAGGCTTCACTTCTAATGCGGCCAAGAATCCTTCTGGTACTACTTCAATCTGCATTCTCTGGAAATCCTCACATAGCTCATCCTGACTCGTGGCTATCAACATGTTCACAGTATGGCTTTTCCGACTCAGAGCATCGGCCACCACGTTGGCCTTTCCGGGATGGTAATGGATTCCAACATTATAATCCTTGATCAACTCTAACCATCTCCTCTGCTTCATATTCAAGTCTAATTGGGTGAAGATGTACCTAAGACTCTTATGGTCCGTATATACTTCACATTTGTTCCCGATCAAATAGTGACGCCACAACTTCAAGGCATGCACTACGGCAGCTAGCTCTACGTCATGCATCGGATAATTCTCCTCGTGTGGCCTCAACTGCCTTGATGCATAAGCAACGACCTTTCCGTTCTGCATCAGCACACATCCAAGTCCTTGGCGCGATGCATCACAATAAATATCGAAGCTCTGATTAACATCCGGTAGAGCCAACACCGGGGGCTGACGTCAATCGCTTCTTCAGCTCTTGAAAACCCTTCTCACATTCTGGCGTCCATGCAAACTTCTTCTCCTTTTTCAGCAATTGCGTGAGAGGTCTCGCAATTGCCGAAAAGCCTTCAATGAAGCGGCAGTAGTAACCTGCCATACTAAGGAAACTACGAATCTGGGTCACGGTCTTCGGCTGTTCCCAGTGTAACACAGCTTCTACCTTGCTCGGATAAACGGTGACTCCTTCTGTGGTCATTACATGTCCGAGGAACTCCACCTTGTCCTTCCAAAAGTCACACTTGCTGAACTTGGCAAAAAGTTGCTGTTCCGTCAGCTTTTCCAAAACTCGCCTCAAGTGCTCTGCATGTTCATCCTTTGTCTTGGAGTAGACCAAGATGTCGTCTATGAACACAACAACAAACTTGTCCAAATATTCCATGAACACCTTATTCATCATATTCATGAAATATGCTGGCGCATTCGTCAGACCGAATGACATAACTGTAAACTCGTAATGTCCGTATCTGGATGAAAGCGCGGTCTTCGGAATATCCTCTGATCAGATCTTCAACTGGTGGTATCCCGATCTCAGATCAATCTTGGAGAAAACTCCGGCTCCTCTCAGCTGGTCAAACAGATCATCGATCCTGGGCAGCAGGTACTTATTCTTCACGGTGACTTCATTGAGTGCACGGTAGTCAATGCACATCCTGAAACTCCTGTCCTTCTTCTTGACGAACAGAACTGGCGCTCCCCACGGCGATGAACTCGGTCTGATAAATCCTTTCTCCATTAGCTCTTCAAGCTGCTTCTTCATCTCTACCAATTCTTCGGTGGACATCCGATAGGGTCTCTTTGCTATCGGCGCTGTACTAGGTACAAGCTCTATCACAAACTCTATGTCCCTGTCTGGCGGCATACCAGGTAGATCTTCAGGAAAAACATACGGATAATCATTCACTACTGAGACATCTTCTATGCTGATCGCCTTCGCTTTGTTAACCATCATATGCCCATCTCTAACGGCGGTGGCTTGAAATTCCACTTTCCTTCCACACGGGCTCTCAACTGAAATAATCCTTTGTCCACAATCCAGCACAGCCTTGTGCTTGGATAACCAATCCATTCCCAAAATAACATCTAAGGTATGGGTTTCCAATATAATAAGGTTCGCTAGGAATTCTACCCCATCTATTAATATTCTCACCCCAGAACATCCTACTTTAGTTCGGAGTTCGGAACCAGGGGTTTGAAATAAAAGCATGCATTTAAGTCTTGCAATCTCCAAATCATTTTTAGCAGCAAAGCCTTGAGAACCAAACGAATGCGAAGGTCCAGAGTCAAACAAAACTGTTGCAAGTACTGAGTTGACAAGTAACTTACCCAGCACGATGTCCATGGCATTCTGGAGTGCCTCTGCGGTGACATGGTTGACTCAGCCTCTCACAACGGTTTGGGGCGTGGCTCCTGGCTGTGCTGTCCCGTGATTTGTTCCGGGTGCAGGCGTCCTGGCTGGTGTGGATCCCAGATTGAAGCGGACTAGGGTCATTCCTGCGGTCTTCTTAGGGCAACTGTTGGAGAAGTGCCCTGGCTCGTTGCATGTGTAGCAACGTATCACTGTCCCATGTTGACTGCCTGAAGCGGCGTTTCTGGCTGGAGCTGGGGTCTGATAATTCTGGTTGATGGGTCTTGGAGCTGGTGACGGTGTCCTCGTTGCATTCTGCGGCTGGAATTTGAAAAACTGATTTGGCGCAACCCTCAAGCGTTGCTGCGCTCCCTGACGCGATCCCTGCTGTTGCATCCTGCGCTTCCGGTTCTCATCCAACTCCTTGCGCTTGTCCTCAAGAATAAGCGCCTTGTTCACAAGTTCCTGGACATCTGGAAAGGTGTGGGTGATCAGTCCCACCTGTAGACCTGAGTTCAGTCCCTTCATAAAGCGAGACTATCTGGCTTTATCTGTCGCTACGTCTTTAGGTGCGTAACGTGCAAGCTGTGTGAACTTATTCAGGTATTCGGCCACCGACTGGTTACCTTGCTTCAGTGCTCTAAACTCTTCCTTCTTGAGGTCCATAATTCCTTCTGGCACGTGATACTGACGAAATGCGGCTGTAAACTCCTCCCAAGTGATGTCCTGAGGGTTCTCCCGCATGGCGCAGAAATTCTCCCACCATTCTGCGGCGGTCCCTTCCAACTGATGAGAAGCGTAGAGTACCTTCTCATTTCCCATGCATTGAGCAATGTGTAGCTTCCTTTCTATTGACCTTAGCCAATCATCGGCCTCCAACGGATTGGCATTCCCAGAGAAAGTGGGTGGATGAGTCCTCATGAACTCTGACAATCTTGAATTCTGGCGTTGTCCATGATTGACTTGATTATTCTGATTAGCAGTGGCCTGGGCAGTAATCTGTTGCATCTGCTACATCATTGCATGCATCAACTGGGTCTGTGCAGCAAGAAAAGCCCCAAAATTCTGCATGTCAACTGGCGGTGCTGGCTGGGGTGCAGGTGCTTCATCATTGGGGTTCCCAGCTGGGCGAGAACCACTTCCATTGCCTCCAAGGTTTCCGCAGGTGTTCACCATCTGTCGATTGCTCCAAGGTCTCAGAGATGAGAGGGAATAGGAATAGACAAGTAATAGGGAAACTTATGCGGGGAAAAAGTGCAACTCAAAAATCCAACTTTATTATTTAATAATATTAACTTGGTATGGTTGCTTACAATGCCTAAACGCCTTGCAACACATACTGCACACTCAGCAAGCAATGAAAATCCAAATGGTCTCACACTGGAGTCTAACGCCTAAAGGGGTGACTCTTATTCTATAACACGACTCGATGAAGGAATCTCAACTTCAACGCCTACGCTCACTCGTCGAGAAAACCTCCACTGCCTCCTCGGGGCGGGTGCGGCGGCATAGGCGCGAAACAATCGCCATGCCCTGCAACTGCAGCTGTGGTTGATGACGCGGCGTCCTCCTCTGGCTCTGGATTTGGCTGTTGCTGTGGCTGCGGCGCGGGTGCAGGTGGCGCCCCCTCCGGGTCCTCCTCTGGCTCTGGGGCGTCCAACTCCAACACTGGATTGGGGCCCTGTTCGTACAGTGCAGTCTCCAGCTCTGCGATCCTTTCCGCAGCATAGGCGATGTACTCACGGGCATTCTCTAAGTGCTTCTTCTCTTCCTCCACCTGCTCGCGAGCCTTCTTCAACTCCTGGACTGTGTCATCGATAAGCTCCTCCTGAGCGGCGACGAATCTGGCTAAGTGAGTGATGGTAGCATCCTCATCTTCTATCGGCTTCCGTTGAGCTCTGCTGTCTCGGCGTGGGTGGTGACGGAATACTGTGCCTTCCATCTCCCTGGAGTAAGTGCGAGCGATCTGCTGCATCGCTCGACGCGACACCTCCTGAATTCCCATCTCAAATGTAGACCTCCTTGCGGTGAAGTGGAATGGGCGGCTGAACTTCGTCTTCTCTTAGGCATACACCGTGATCCGAACGTCCCATCCTATGACCACTCCTGCCTGCACGAGTGTAGTCCCTCGGTAGAGCGGCCTCTCAAAACCTCCGAGAAACTAAAGCATACGCCACAACTCGGCAGCATAGCCACCTTCACGCTCGGCGTAATTGTTCTTCATCATCATCTGTTAGAAGATTCCCGCGTAAGAACGCAACATTTTAAAATCGAAGTGGAAGACAAAAAGAACTCAGCAAGGGGTATGAACAAGAACGAAAGGGGTAAGTCGAGAATTCATTTATTATCTTGACAAATTTTATCTTTAGAAAATAGGTTTTATCCTCACTACGACCAATCTAACTATGGGTGAGCCTACAGTCAGTATGGCTCTAATACCACCTCTGTCGGGACCCGAATTTGCAAATCCGGACCCTCTGTGTATTCAACACTAGTCCAGGAACACGCTAGTGCACACAGTCTCAACATTGGAAAATATCACAATCATACTCAACGAAATAATAAGATACTTTAATTAGTTAGCAAAGCTGGTTGCTCGACCTTAAGGTCAGGTTACAAATATACGCCACGTAGGGCGAAAACTTAGTAAAAGAGAAATAACAGCAGTGGAAAATAAGATAACTTCGTGGCACCATCCAGTATACCACAGGCAACTGATTGGGCTCGCTCCCTAGTTAAACGTTTCCTCTTGGAGCTCCTCCTCCAAAGCTGGTGTAGACTCTTCTTCAACTGGTGTTGTATTGTGGCAAGGGTGAATACTTGGTACTCAGCAAGTCATGCACAGAATGCAAACTAATATACAACATGCATGGCTTGGTAAAAAGGAGTAGCTCAGGGTATAATTGCAGTAAAACAGCATTTGACAAGTAACCTAAGTAGATTCGAAGGCAGTAGAAACAAGTTTAAGAGCAATAACTTTTCCAGGAATTAAATAAACATCTTTTCCATTCCTAATCCACATTTCCATCAACATCATTATTAAACCAAACCAAACCTTCCAAGTCTAAGTTATTTTCTAGAAAGTCTAACCCTTGACTGTAATTCCCGAGCGATGTCCAATGCCGTGGACACGGCTATTCGAATAGATTTTACACTCTGCAGAGGTTATGCACTTTACCCACAAGATACAACCAAACACCACAAAGGCGAGTGTCCGTAACAAAGTCTTTCAAAAGCTTCTAATAGCACAAGTGGTCCTCCCCGGTGATTGCACACTAACCCTTCCCTTAGCGAAGGCGAAGTTTAGGCCAATCCACCGTTAGATGGGTACCTGGCCGCAGCCCTGGTACGCTCCCCCGTACAACTACACAAAAGGTATAGTTGACACCCGAGGTCCCACATGTACGTTATTAGAAACTTAATCAACTAGGTCCATCCCATTACAGATATGTGGTTGCACATTTGACTCAGTTCAAAGGCTTGCAAGGTTAAGTCCTTAGGGTGACCAGGGCAAGACTACCCGAAGAACCAAATCAACGTTCCCGGTGCCACAACTGGCCCACCCGATCATTCTTGCCACATGCCCCGGTCGAAAACTATTTATCAAACCCTAGTTGATTACCATGCACCACGTGCCATCAACAATCACAACACATGATACTTCTTCAAAACTGGTTCAATATCTCATTAAGTCAATATTAGCATTTGATTGTCCAAAGCATTTCACGTGGCAAGGCTAAGCATACTACATCGGTCTAACTACCCATGTTGGCAATTTAATAATGTCCAACTAACAATCCACAACTAGGGTGACAAGGGGTAATGGCACATATTTAATTAACCAAGGTGTCATACAGCAATTTGGCGTTTATCTAATTTTCCATAATTAAATGAAGTATTTTCTAATTAAACTAGCATGCAGTAATTTAAATCAAATTAATTCGAAAATGGGATCAACATGGTCAAAGCATAACTTGCCTTCAAAGAGTACTTGTTCTTGGTCTTGAGCTGGCTCCTGGGTCAACACTTCACCTTCGAAGCCTTCGGGCACTTCAACGTCTACTTGTAAAGCGTGCAAATAGCAATAAATAAATAAATAAATAAATAGTAGACAAAAAGTGTTCAAACATCCAAATGAAGTCCATAAACAGAGAGAGCATAATTTTATAAATTTGTAGGAATTTGAATCGGCAAAATCGGAGTTAAAACGCAAAAGTTACAAGCGTTTAAAGTTTAAATAATCAATTAAATAATATTACAGAGAAAAACTTTGGTCCAAAAATTAAATAAAATTCACCATTAGGTAGATCTCAATTTTATAAAAATTTAGAAATTTGAATCACTCAAATCGGAGTAAAATTGCAAAAGTTATAAGTGTTTGAAGTTTCAAAATTCAATTAAATCAATAATCCGAATAAATTTATTTATTTTTATACTGAAAAACTGAATAATAATGTCAGCATGATGTCAACGTGGATTTTGATTTTCCACCGAATTATTTTTCTATTGAAAAATCGATTTATTACGTCAGCCGGTCCATGGACGTGGTCCACGGTTCGGTTTGGGTCCACCGTGGACCCGGTCCACGAGTATATGTCCCACTAAGATGTGGGCCCCCATCGGATGACGTCAGCAGTGACGTCATCACGCTCGGCTGAGGGACGGCTGACAGCTGGGCCCCACCGTGACGTTAGCGGTGACATCATGGTGCGGTTGGCCGGCCGACGTGGAGTCCCACGCCAGACGCCACGCAGCGACGCGTCGGCGTGATCGGGCGGCGGCGACGATCGCGACGGCCGACTACCGCCCACGTGGCTGGATCTCGGCCGTTGATTTGAAAATCAACGCCCAGATCGGATCTAGCTTAACGCAATAGGAAAACTACTCTACCGATTCGACTGCTCGATCTTGATCAGACGGTCAAGATCTAATCTAACGCTATAACGTGGGTTAACGCTAGCCGTACGATCTAGATCTAACGGCTGACATCTATCCAAGCACAATGCGGTTTTAGCTACGTGGCACGATCTAAACCGTTGGATCTAGATCCAACGGTTGGAAACAGATGTAGAGATTAACACGTGAGATCTTTACCGAGGATGATGTGGACGAATCCGGGCCCTTTGGTCTTGATCGGACGGTTAGTGGAGCTCGAGCGACAATGATGGCGCGCGGCGGAGCTGGCTCACCGGAGATGAGGACGACGACCACGGCAACGGCGTTGCGGGGCCCCTTCGGCGAAGTGAATGGTACTCTCCGATGCGTCTCGTCCTTGCGGTTCCGGATCTGGGCTCAACGGCGGCGAAGGACGACGGACGGCGGCGGAACCCTAACGCAACTACGGCGAGCGATTGCGGTGCAACCACAGCGGCTTGAGCTCGGTGAGTTAGGGCTACGGGTGCGCAAGGAAACGAAGAACACGATGGTGGTGGCGGCGCATTAAATAGGCCCCTCGGCGTTCGTGAAAATCGCGGCCGAGGCCCACACGGCTGCGGCGGCGGAATCCGAAATGGATTCGGATTGGGTGACGTGGCTCAACTTGAGCCGTTGGATCTAGATCCAACGGGCACGGAGTTTGGGCTCGGGTCCGGTTCGGTGACTTGGCTGGCTCGGTCGGAGTCGGGCTCGGGTGACGTGGCGCGATCGTGGCCGTTGGATCTGGATCCCACGGTCACGCAATTTATGTTAGGTTGGACTCGGGTTCTACTCGAACGCGGCTCGGGTCTGACTCGAGTCTGACTCGGGTTTGGGCTCGGTCGGATGAACAGTAAAACCCGGTTTGGGTTTTTCCAGCGATTAAATAATCAAATTAATTCCCAGAAATTCATTTAATTCACTAAAAATAGCAAAACACTCTGAAAAATTCCAGAAAAATTCTAGAAAATATTTTGTACTCAAATAAAATATTTCCAACAAAATTTTATTTGCAAAATTAAATTCTTTAATTATTTCAAAAGGGAATAAATTCAAATAAATTCTAAATAAATCCAAATAAATTCCAGAAAATTCCAAAAATTCACAAAAGTGCCCAATCTTGTTTAAATTCATGAAAAGTAAAAATTGGGGTGTTACAGTGAGCCACGTACACTCGTACTGTGCCGTGTTGGAGTAGATCACAACTGTTAGATCCACGGTGTACGGCCCAGATCGTGCCACGCGTCGAGCGCTGAGACATGCCACGTCACCTCCATGACACGGTGAAAATCCGATTGGATCTCAACAGTCTGATTCAAGTTGAACGGTCCAGATCGACCGTGTAGATCCAACTCGCAAGGAATTAGATCCAATCTGGACCGTTGGATTTCAAATCAACGGCCCAGATTAAGCCACGTGGCCGGGGGCCGAAGCGCCGCGGTCCACGCGAGCGACGCCGGTGGTTGCTTATGTCACCGTGACATCAGCGTGGGGCCCGTATGTCAGTGGCTCAGCCACCCGCGCACGATGATGTCATCCGTGACGTCATGATGACATCACGATTTGGCCCAGCGGTTAGAGACAATCGGCAGAGCGTGATGACGTCAGCGATGACGTCATACGAGGGGGTCCCACGTGTCAGTGACACATGTGCCCGTGGACCGGGTTCACGGTGGACTGAGCCCGAGTCGTGGACCGAGTCCGTGGACCAAATGACGCAAGCATGATGTCATAATTAGATTTTCCCTTAGAAAAATAATTCGGTGGAAATTCAATTTCGCCGCTGACACAATGCTGATGTCATAATCAGATTTTTCAAAAGAAAAATAAATGAATTAATTCGATTTATTCTTTTATTTGATTTTTCAAACTTCAAACGGCTATAACTTTTGCGTTTTAACTTCGATTGAGGCGATTCCAGTTCTAAATTTTTATAAAATTGAGCTCTATTTAATGGTGAATTTTAATTGATTTTTGTATATGGGTTTTTCTCTATTTTTATTTATTTGGTGTTTATTTATCCGTTACGAGTAGACGTTGAAGTGCCTGAAGGTTTCGAAGGTGAAGTTTTGACCCAGGAGCAAGTGCAAGAGCCTGAGCCAGTACTTTTTGAAGGTAAGTTATGCTTTGACCATATTGATCCCACTTTTAAAATTATGTTTATTTAAATTATTGCATGCTAGATTATTTAAAAATGCTTTTGAATAATTCTGGGAGTAGTTATGTGACCTACTTGATTATGCCACCTTGTCAATAGTAATTGTATGCCATGAATCATTTGTCACCCTAGAACATGGATTATTTAGTTGGACACTATTAAATTGCCAACACAGGTAATTGGACCACTGTAGTATAATGCTTAGCACTACCACGTAGTCATGACTTGATTTTAAATGATCAGTTATTAATGTTGACTTAATGAGACATGGAACACATTTTTGAGAAGTGTCATCTGTTATTGACGATGATGTTGATGGCACGTGGTGCACGGTAAACAACTGGGGTTGATGAAATGGTTTTGACCAGGGCAAGTGGCAAGATTGTTTCTGGTGGGCCAAGAGTGGCAAATGGGCGGTCGATTTGGTTTTTGCTGGTTTTGGAATACTTGTGGACACTTTGGTAGTCTTGCGTTGGTCACTTTAAGGACTTAACCTTGCAAGCCTTTGAACTGAGCTCATCATGCACCCACATGTTTTTAATGGGACGGACCTAGTTGAGTAGGTTGCTAATAACTCACATGTGGTACCTCGGGGTGTCAACTATACCTCTGTGTAGTTGTATGGGGGAGCGTACTAGGGCTGTGGCTAGGTACCCGTCCAACGATTGGTTGGACAAGACTTCACCTTTGCTAAGTGTAGGATCGAAATATACGAATATAGCAATCAGAGGGGGGGTGAATGATTGTGCGGAAGCTAAAACCAAATTCTTGATCTATTAAAAGTTCACCCCAAAACAGAACCAAATAATTGCCTCGTTTTCGACAAAAAACAGAATGACAGAGGTTCGGTAAAACGCGAATTCCCAGATATCCAACCGTTAGATTGATCTGAAATTTGGACACGAGAAACTAGATTCCAATAAGAATCGAACCCAAAAAGAATCAGCTCGATCGGACTTATGGATCAAAAGTTATGAGCTTCGCAAGCTTACTGATCCAGAACTTGACGAGAATCAATCTAATCAAAACTTCAAGATAAAACAAGAACGACAAAAGATTGATCAACTAGACTTTGAGAAACACTAGATCAATACCCTAGAAAGGTTTTTGATGGATCAAATCAAGATGAAACTCAACGATCAAAAACTAATCTAGAATTAGAACAAGCATGCAAACAAGAACCAAAATAGAAAACACTGTAGCGACGTGGTTACTGTAGCACGCAAAAGTCTTGGAAGAATTGATTTTTATTTCTTGTCTAAAATACTCTCATCAAAAGAGTACAAACCCTAAAACCAAGCTCAAAGCTTGATGCGCTCAGCTCTACTTGATGCCTTTCAACAGGAGACCCCCCACCTATTTAAAGCACCAACCCACAAAGAGTTCTGAATACGATTCCTATTCCCTAGAAGGAATCCGTATCCAACACAACTCTACTTGGCCCAACCTGGCCGAGTACAACTCTTGCACGCGTATGGCAACCCTACCATACTCACGTGACTAACACTTTGCACGCGTATGGCCACCTGCCATACTCACGTGACTAACACTTTGCACGCAAATGACCTCCTGCCATTCTCACGTGACTAACCATTCTTCATGTGCACCATTCTCTTAGCCCGAACGTCCCGCATGACATCCTTGACCACCAAGACCTCAGTTCCTCCTGAACCTAGTCCCGAACCTCAGTTCCTCCATGAACCTAGTTCCGGTCCCGTCATCGACCACTTTCGTCTTCGAGCAATACCTGCACATGAACAAACCACAAAACAAATCCGAGCACAAGTCCACGACTTGACTCAATGTCAATCCATGCAACTACTCACATGAGCATTGCATAAAGTCCACTTCAAAAGAAGCATCACAAATTTCATAATCTCAAATTCAAATTATTTCAATTCTGCTCAAAACTCTAATTCAGCAAAAACGCGTTCACGACGGACAAACAAAACCAGTCCGGCGCAAATGCCAAGTGAAACCCTAGAAAACAGTTCACAACGGACCAACAAAGTCTGTCCGTTGTATAAGGGAAACTCTCGGTTCCAAAAGAAAACATTCCGGCCAAAACATGTTTACGACGGACAACCAAAATCGATCCGTCGTACATGCAAAAGTCTCGGTTCAAAAACGCTTTCAAATTCATGTTCACGACGGACAAAAAATCTTGTCCGGCGCAAACGTGCCACGCTCGGTTTCAAAAACAACATGGTCCGAACGAAACCCTAAAAAATGCATTCACGACTGACCAAAGAAGTTTGTCCGCCGTACATGCAAAACTTACTGGTTTCTTGGAAGATTGATGTCGGGACCCCGAATTTGCAAATCCGGACCCTCTGTGTATTCAGCACTAGTCCAGGAACGCGCTAGTGCACACAGTCTTAACATCGGTATATATCACAATCATACCAAACGATACTATCAAAGTACTTTATTTAAATAATCAAAGGGTTACTCGACCTTATGGCCAAGTTACAAATATATGCCTTGCAAGGCAAAACTTATTGAAAGAGAAATAACAGCAGCGGAAAAAAAAATCAAATAAACTTCGTGGCGCCATCCAGTATACCACAGGCAACTGACTGGGCTCGCATCCCTAAGTAGACGGGTCCTCTTGGAACTCCTCTCCCGAAACTGGCGTAGTCTCCTCTTCAACTGATATTGTGTTGAGGCAAGGGTGAGTACTTGGTACTCAGCAAGTCATGCACAGAATGCAAGCTAATATACTATATGCATGGCTTGATACAAAGGAATAGCTCAGGGTATATTTGCAGTAAACAGCTTTTGTCAAGTAATAAAAGTAGATTCGAAAGCAGTAGAAATAAGTAAAGCATAAATAACTTTTCAGGAAATTTAATAAACATTTGCCCCATCCTAAACCACATTTCCATCATCTTCATTATTAAACCAACCCAACTTTTCAAATCCAAGTTATTTTCAGAAAGTCTAACCCTTGACTGTAATTCCCGAGCATTGTCCAGTACCGTGGACTCGGCTATTCAAATAGATTCTACACTCTGCAGAGGTTATGCACTTTACCCACAAGATACAATCCACTCACCACGTCGGCCGTGAATCGCCATACAAAAGTATGCGAATGAGCGATCATAACAAAGCCTTTCGGAAGCCTCAAACAACACAGGTGGTCCTCTCCGGTTCGTGCTCTACACCATCCCTTCCCTTAGCCAAGGCGAAGTATGGGACCAACACACCGTTAGATGGGTATCTGGCCACAGCCACGATACGCTCCCCCGTACAATCACACAAACGGTGTAACTGACACCCTGAGGCTCCACAAGTGAGTCCTTAGCGACTTAGTCAACTAGGGCCGTCCCATTCCAGCCATGTGGTTGCAAGTATGACCCAGTTCAAAGGCTTGCAAGGTTAAGTCCTTAGAGTGACCAGGGCAAGACTACCCGAAAAACCAAATCAACACTCCCAATGCCACAACTGGCCCACCTGATTACTCTTGCCACATGCCCCGGTCGAAAACTGTTTATCAAACCCCAGTTGATTACCATGCACCACGTGCCGTCAACATCACATGATACTTTTCCAAAACAGGTTCAATATATCATTAAGTCCATATTATCATTTGATTGTCCAAAATCATGTCATGAGCACGTAGCAGGTCTAAGCAGCATACTACAACGGTCTAAACCCATGTTGGCAATTTAATAATGTCCAACTAGTAAACCACAACTAGGGTGACAAAAGGTCATGGCACATACTTAAGTAATCAAGGTGTCATATAGCAAATTGGTATTTATCTAACCCCCATGTTTAAACAAAGTATCTTTCTAATTAAACTAGCATGCAATAGTTTAAATCAAAATAGATTTCAAAATAGGATCAACATGGTCAAAGCACAACTTGCCTTCAAAAAGCACTTGCTCTTGGTCTTGGGTTGGATCCTGAGTCAACACTTCTCCCTCGAATCCTTCCGGCACTTCAACGTCTACTCGTAAAGCGTGCAAATAGCAAATACCCAATAAACAATAGGCAAAAACATCCCAAAACTCCAAATAAAATCCATAAACAGAGAGAACGTAATTTTCTGGATTTTTAGAAACTGGAATAAATCAAATTTGGAGTTAAAACGCATAAAAGTTATGATTTATTAAAGTTTAAATAATCAATTAAATAATATTACAGAGAAAAACTTTAGTCCAAAAATTAAATAAAATTCATATTTAGGTAGATCTCAATTTTATACAAATTTAGAAATTTGAATCGCTCAAATCGGAGTTGAAACGCAAAAGTTATAAGCGTTTGAAGTTTGAATCTAAATTTGAATCAATATTTCGAATTAATAAATCATTTTCTTTTTCGGAAATTAATTATTGCGTCGGCATGGACACGTGTCGACCTCGATTGGCTGGCTGACGTCGGCCGGTCCATGGACTCGGTCCACGCTTGGCTCGGGTCCACGGTGGACTCGGTCCCACGACTCACGTCGGCCCGACATGTGGGCCCCACCGCCGGCCGGGTTTCACGACGCTACGTGACTGCGGCTGACACGTGGGCCCTCTGACTCGCGGGTCCCGCGTGTCAGAGACACACTCCCCACGCGCGTGGGCGCGGCTGAGCACACGTGGCACAATCTCGGCCGTTGATTTGAAAATCAACGGTCCAGATTGGATCTAGACCTCTCGTTCAAAACTACACGGTTGATCCGGGCCGTTCGATCTAGATCGGACGGTCCAGATCTAACCCTAAAGCTACAACACAACTAACCACGACCGTACGATCTAAATCTAACGGTTGAAACCTAATCAGAGACGGAAACAGTAACGGCGACGTGGCCTCACCTCGTGCGTTGGATCTCGATCCAACGGTGCACCGAGCTCGCGGACGACGATGGCTCGCGGCGGCGTTGCGGCTGCCGGCGCTGAGGACGGCGACCACCCTAACGGCGCTTCGGGGCGTCTCCGGCCAAGTGAGTGCACCCAGTAGGTGCGCCTCGACGCAAGGTTCTCAGATCCGAGCTTGAAGGCGGCGGAGGATGACGAACGGCGCCGGAAACGAAGAAAAACCACGGCGGCACTCCCCAAACTCCGGCGAGAAATCGCGAGGCGACGGCGGCGGCTTGGGCGTTGGAACTTAGGGCAATAGGCGCGCACACGAACGGCGATCCTCGGGCGATAACCCACGCCTTAAATGGCCTCGGCAGGCGTGCACAAAGCGGAAACCTAATCGGTCACGGCGGCTATGCGGCGGCGAAGTCGGCTTCGATCCGGCCACGGAAGACGACGCAATCCCAGCCGTCCCACGCGTCCACGATCAACGGCCACGATCGCACGGCGCGATCGTGTCCGGCCTGACGCGCTCGAATGCAGACGGCGGATCTCGGCCGTTGGATCTTGATCCAACGGTTGGGATCAATTAGGTTTTCAAGTTGGTTCGGTCGAGTCAACTCGATCGGGTCGGACTCGAGTCCGACTCGGGCGGATGAACGATACTTGACCCGAGTTGGATTTTCCATCTATTTAATTATTAAAATATGTCCCAGTATTTCATTTAATTCATTAAAAATAGCAAAAGACTCAGAAAAATTCCAGAAAAATTCTGGAAAATATTTTAGATCATTTTGGACTCAAATAAAATATTTCCAGCAAAATTTTATTTGCAAAATTAAATTCTTTAATTATTTCAAAAGGGAATAAATTCAAATAAATTCCAAATAAATCCAAATAAATTCCAGAAAATTCCAAAAATTCACCAAAGTGCCAAATCACACATGAATTTAAGAAAAGCAAAATTTTGGGGTGTTACAAACCTCCCTTAATAGAATCTCGTCCCGAGATTCGTGGCTTACTCTGAGCAGTGTTTGGAAATTCTTTCTTCAAATCCTCTTCGCGCTCCCAAGTCGCTTCACTTTCTTCATGGTTGCTCCATCGAACTCTGCTGAAGCAGGTTGACTTGTTTCTAGTTTCTCGATCCATTGTGTCCGTAATCCTCACAGGATGTTCCTTATAAGTCAAGTCCTCTTGCAACTCGATTGACTCTAGCGATGTCTGCCTCGGGAACTCGGAGACATTTCTTCAATCAGGACACATGGAATACGTCGTGTACTCCTCGCTAACGATCGTGGCAACTCCGGTGGTAAGCAACTTCGCCTCTGCGGCTCAAAATCTTAAATGGTCCAACATAACGGGTGCGAGTTTCCCTTTGGCATGGAACCTCTTAACTCCCGAGAGGCGTAACTCGAGGTATACAAAGTCTTCTCGGTTCAAAACTCAAATCTCGGCGACGATTGTCAAGATAACTCTTTTGTCGAGATTGGGCTATCTTCAACCTTTCCCTAATCACGGCAATCGCTTCTTGACCTCTTGAAGAATATCAGGCCCAAAGACACGGCGCTCGCCGGTCTCATTCCAATTCAATGGCGTCCGACAGTGGTCGATCATACAAAGGCCTCGAAAGGTGACATCGTAAACTAGCCTCGATAACTATTGTTGTAACTGAACTCGGCATACGGCAAACTCTTATCCCAAGAGGTAGCATAAGCCAATGCACAAGCTCTCAACATATCCTCCAGAATCTGGTTGACTCTTTCGGTCTGTCCATCCGTGCGTGGATGATAAGTCAGATCAAGTTTAAACGGGTTCCCATGGCTTCATGCAACTTATTCCAGAACCTTGAGGTAAATTGGGTACCTCTGTCCGATACAATCCTCTTTGGCACTCCGTGTAAACAAACAATCACGATCATGTACAACTCGCTAATTTATCTCCCGAGTAAGTGGTCTTCACGGGGATAAAATGGGCTACTTTAGTCAAGCGATCCACTATAACCCATATGGAGTCATAACCTCCTTGAGTCTTGACAAACCGGTAATGAAATCCATTCCGATTTCCTCCCACTTCCACTCGTATTTTCAGCGGTTGTAGCAATCCTCGCTGGTCTCTCGATGCATTGCCTTGACTCTCCGGCATACGTCGCACAATGCAACATGCTCGGCAACTTCTCGTTTCATACTCGGCCACGAGAATCTCTCCTTGAGATCTGATACATCTTGGCGCTTCAGTGATGAATTGAATACTTAGAGTCATGGGCTTCTTCCAATCGATTGCTTTAACTCCTTTTTGTTAGGCACACAAATACGATCCTTCATCCACAACGTGCCTTGCTCATCCAACTTGAAGTCCTCTGCCTTGCCCTCCTCCTTGACGGACTTAATCCTGCGGATCCTGTCATCATCCTTCTGTCCTTCTCGGATCTGATTCTCTAGGGTAGGCTTTACTTCTAATGCGGCCAAGAATCCGCTAGGTACTACCTCAATCTTCATTTTCTGGAAATCCTCGCACAACTCATCCTGACCTGTGGCTAGCAACGCGTACTCACGGTATGGCTTTTCCGACTCGAGCATCGGCTACTACGTTGGCCTTCAGGGATGGTAATGGATTCCAACATTATAGTCCTTGATCAACTCTAACCATCTCCTCTCGCCTCATATTCAGATCCGATTGGGTGAATATGTACTTAAGGCTCTTATGATCCGTATACACTTCACATCTGTTTCCAATCGATAGTGACGCCATATCTTCAAGGCATGCACTACGGCCTAACTCTAGGTCATGTGTCGGATAATTTTCCTCATGCGGCCTCAATCGCCTTGATGCATAAGCGGCGACCTTTCCATTCTGCATCAGACACATCCAAGTCCTTGGCGCGATGCGTCACAATAAATATCGAAGCTTTGAGCAACATCCGGTAGAACTAACACCGGTCGATGTCAATCGCTTCTTCAGCTCTGAAATCCTTTCTCACATTCTCAAGGCCCATGCAAACTTCTTTTCCTTCTTCGGCAATTGCGTAAGAGGTTTCGCAATTGTCGAAAAGCCTTCGATGAAACGGCGGTAGTATCCTGCCATTCCAAGGAAACTCCGAACTGGGTCACCGTCTTTGGTTGTTCCCAATGTAACACAGCTTCTACTTTGCTTGGATCTACTGGCGACTCCTCTGCGGTCATTACATGTCCAAGAAACTCCACCTTGTCCTTCCAAAAATCACACTTGCTGAACTTGGCGAAAAGTTGCTTTGTTCCTTTAGCTTTTCCAAAACTCGCCTTAAGTGTTCGGCATGTTCATCCTCTGTCTTGGAGTAGATTAGGATATCGTCTATGAACACGACGACAAACTTGTCCAAATATTCCATGAACACCTTATTCATCATCTTCATGAAATAATATGGCGCATTAAATCGAGTCAAAGGACATAGCGTAAACTCGTAATGTCCATATCTTGACGAGAATGCAGTCTTGAATATCTCGCGATCGGATCTTCAATCGATGGTATCCCGATCTCAGATCAATCTTGGAGAAAACTCCGGCTCCTCTTAATCGATCAAACAAATCATCAATCCTGGGTAGCGGATACTTATTCTTTACGGTGACTTCATTGAGTGCACGGTAGTCAATGCACATCCTGAAACTCCCGTCCTTCTTCTTGACAAACAAAGCGGTGCTCCCCACGGCGACGAACTCGGTCTCGATAAATCCTTTCTCCATTAACTCTTCTAGCTGTTTCTTCATCTCTACCAACTCCTCGGTAGACATCCGATAGGGTCTCTTTGCTATCGGTCTTTGTGCAGTACAAGCTCTATCACAAACTCTATGTCCTGTCTCGCGGCATACCGAGGTAGATCTTCGGGAAAAACATCGGGTACTCATTCACTCTTGGGACATCCTCTATGCTGATTGCCTTGGTACTGTTAACCATCAAGCTGTCCATCTCTAACCGCAGTGGCTTGAAATTCCACTTTCTTCCCACACGGGCTCTCAATCGAGATAGTCCTTCGTCCACAATCCAATACAGCCTTGTGCTTGGATAACCAATCCATTCCCAATATAACATCTAAGGTCCGGGTCTCCAAAATTATAAGGTTTGCTAGGAACTCTATTCCATCTATTAGTATTCTCACCCGGAACATCCTACTTCCGCTCGAGCTCGGAACCAGGGTTTGAACTAAAAGCATGCACTTAAGTCTTGCAATTCTCAAGTCATTCCTAGCAGCAAAGCCTTGCATAAACAAACGAATGCGAAGCTCGAGTCAAACAAAATCAAGCAGGTGTATCGAGTTAACAAGTAACTTACCCAAGACGACGTCCGTAGCATTCTGCAGGTGCATCTGCGGTGACATGGTTGACTCGGCCTCTCACCACGATGCAGGGTGTGGCTCTGGTGCCGGCATCCTAGCTGGGTGGTTCCTAGGTTGAAGCGGCTGGGGTCGCTCTCGCTGTCTTCTTCGGACAAGCTGTTGGCAAAGTGTCTGGCTCGTTGCGATTGTAACGTCTCACTTGTTCCTTCTTGCACGGGGTAGCGTTTCTAGCGGGGCTGGGGTTTGGTAGTTACGATTGGCAGGTCTTGGTGCCGGGATGGTGTCCTTGTCGATTGTGGTTGGAATCGAAGAATTGATTTGGTGCAACTCTCAAGCGCCATTGCGCTCCTCGACGTGATCCTTCTTTGTTGCATCCTGCGCTTCTGTTCTCATCCAGTTCCTTGCGCTTGTCCTCAAGAATAAGCGCCTTATTCACCAACTCTTGGGAATCGGAAAGGTGTGGGTGATCAACCCTACTTGCAATCCCGAGTTAAGTCCCTTCATAAAACGAGGTATGCGGATTTATCCGTCGCTACATCCTCAGTGCGTAGCGTGCTAGCTGTGTGAACTTGTTCAGGTAGTCGACCACCGGTGATTACCTTGCTTCAGTGCTCTGAACTCCTCCTTCTTAAGGTCCATGATTCCTTCAGGCACGTGATACTGTCGGAATGCAGCTGTGAACTCTTCCCAAGTGATATCTTGAGGGTTCTCCTGCGTGGCACAGAAGTTCTCCCACCATTCGGCGGCTGTTCCTTCCAACTGATGAGAAGCGTAGAGTACCTTCTCATTTCCTATGCATTGAGCTATGTGTAACTTCCTCTCGATTGATCTTAACCAATCATCGGCCTCCAATGGATTGGCATTCCCAGAGAAAGTGGGTGGGTGAGTCCTCATGAACTCGGCTGACCTTGTATTCTGGCGTGGTCCCTGATTAACTTGATTAGCAGTGGCCTGAGCAGTGACGTGCTGCATTTGTTGCATCATAGCATGCATCAACTGAGTCTGGGCAGCAAGAAAGGCTCCAAAACTCTGCATATCAACTGGTGGTGCTGGTGCTCCATCATTGGGGTTTTCTGCTGGGCGAGATCCACTCCCATTGCTTCCCAAGTTTCCACGGGTGTTCACCATCTGTCGATTTGCTCTAGGTTTAGAGATGAGAGGGAAACAAGAATAGACAAGTAATATGGAACTTATGCGGGCGAAAGGGGTAACTTTAAGGTCCATCTTTATTATTAGTAACTTGGTATGGCTGCTTACAATGCCTAAGGGCCTTGCAACACATACTGCACACTCAGCAAACAAAGCAAATCCAAATCGAACTAACTCTGGAGTCTAACGCCTAAAGGGTGACTCTTTCTTCTATGACGCGACTCGGCGAAGGAGTCTCACTATAGAACCTATGCTCACTCATCGAGAAAACCTCCACGGCCTGGTGCGGGTCTTTGTGGCATAGGCGTAACGATCGCCATGTCCAAAGAATCGTGTCCTCTGTGGTAGTCGAAGAAGCGGTGTCCTCATCGAGATCCGACTCCTCCGGATCGGCTCGTGTAGCTCAAATCTTGGCTCTGGAGTCCAGTCCGTACAAAGTCATCTCCAACTCGTCAATCCTTCGTAGAAGGTGTGCCACATACTCTTGAGCTTCCCGCCATCTATTCTTCTCTCGCCGTGATCTCCTTGCGGGCCTTACGTAGCTCCTTGCTTGTATTATCTAGTACATCCTCCTGGCGACGACAAATCGTGCCAAGCGTGTAACCGTGGCATCCTCATCCTGAATCGCCTTGGTCGAGAAGGTTATCGCTGCGCGGATGGTAACGGAACACCGTACTCTCCAATTCTCTGGCGTAGATACGGGTAATGTGCCGCATTGCTCGTCGTGATACTTCTTGGATACCCATCTGCATTGTAGATCTCCTGGCAGTGCAGTGTATCGGGCGATTGCCTGGGCCCTTTTTCCTAGCAGGTACCTCAATCTTCACGTCACAAGCCTTGATCAATCCCGCTTGTCTGATCACTTCTACTTGGTATTGGGGCTTCTCAAAATCTCCGAGAGTCTCAGCATATGCCAAAGGTCCGCGGCGTGACCAACTCCCAGATCAACGTAGTTGAACTCTTCCTCCATCTGTCACAAGAGTGCTTTACGTAAGAACCCGGAATTTTTAAATTGTGACAAGGTAAGGGAAAATTTCAGCAAGAGACAAGAAAAGAGAGAAGGGGATAAGTCGAGATGTCATTTCTTGTCTTCACAAATTTTTAGCTTTTAGAAAATAGGTTTTATCCTCACTACGACCATTCTAACTTAGGGTTGAGCCTACAGTCAAGTATGGCTCTGATACCACCTCTGTCGGGACCCCGAATTTGCAAATCCGGACCCTCTGTGTATTCAGCACTAGTCCAGGAACGCGCTAGTGCACACAGTCTTAACATCGGTATATATCACAATCATACCAAACGATACTATCAAAGTACTTTATTTAAATAATCAAAGGGTTACTCGACCTTATGGCCAAGTTACAAATATATGCCTTGCAAGGCAAAACTTATTGAAAGAGAAATAACAGCAGCGGAAAAAATCAAATAAACTTCGTGGCGCCATCCAGTATACCACAGTAACCGATCGGGCTCGCATCCCTAAGTAGACGGGTCCTCTTGGAACTCCTCTCCCGAAATCGGGCGTAGTCTCCTCTTCAACCGATATTGTGTTGAGGCAAGGGTGAGTACTTGGTACTCGACAAGTCATGCACAGAATGCAAGCTTATATACTATATGCATGGCTTGATACAAAGGAATAGCTCAGCGTATATTTTCAGTACACAGCTTTTGTCAAGTAATAAAAGTAGAGTCGAAAGCTGTAGAAATAAGTAAAGCATAAATAACTTTTCAGGAAATTTAATAAACATTTGCCCCATCCTAAACCACATTTCCATCATCTTCATTATTAAACCAACCCAACTTTTCAAATCCAAGTTATTTTCGTAAAAGTCTAACCCTTGACTGTAATTCCCGAGCATTGTCCAAGATCGTGGACTCGGCTATTCAAATAGATTCTACACTCTGCAGAGGTTATGCACTTTACCCACAAGATACAATCCACTCACCACGTCGGTAGTGAATCGCCATACAAAAGTATGCGAATGAGCGATCATAACAAAGCCTTTCGGAAGCCTCAAACAACACAGGTGGTCCTCTCAGGTTCGTGCTCTACACCATCCCTTCCCTTAGCCAAGGCGAAGTATGGGACCAACACACCGTTAGATGGGTATCTGGCCACGGCCACGATACGCTCCCCGCATAATCACACAAGCGGTGTAATCGACACCCTGAGGCTCCACAAGTGAGTCCTTAGCGACTTAGTCAACTAGGGCCGTCCCATTCCAGCCATGTGTTTGCAAGTATGACCCAGTTCAAAGGCTTGCAAGGTTAAGTCCTTAGAGTGACCAGGGCAAGACTACCCGAAAAACCAAATCAACACTCCCAATGCCACAATCGGCCCACCTGATTACTCTTGCCACATGCCCCTGTAGAAAACTGTTTATCAAACCACATTTGATTACCATTCACCACTTGCCGTAAACATAACTTGATACTTTTCCAAAACAGGTTCAATATATCATTAAGTCCATATTATCATTTGATTGTCCAAAATCATGTCATGAGCACGAAAGGTGTCTAAGCAAAGATACTACAACGGTCTAAACCCATGTTGGCAATTTAATAATGTCCAACTAGTAAACCACAACTAGGGTGACAAAAGGTCATGGCACATACTTAAGTAATCAAGGTGTCATATAGCAAATTGGTATTTATCTAACCCCATGTTTAAACAAAGTATCTTTCTAATTAAACTAGCATGCAATAGTTTAAATCAAAATAGATTTGAAATAGGATCAACATGGTCAAAGCACAACTTGCCTTCAAAAGCACTTGCTCTTGGTCTTGGGTTGGATCCTGAGTCAACACTTCTCCTCGAATCCTTAAGCACTTCAACGTCTACTCGTAAAGCGTGCAAATAGCAAATACCCAATAAACAATAGGCAAAAACATCCCAAAACTCCAAATAAAATCCATAAACAGAGAGAACGTAATTTTCTGGATTTTTAGAAACTGGAATAAATCAAATTTGGAGTTAAAACGCATAAAAGTTATGATTTATTAAAGTTTAAATAATCAATTAAATAATATTACAGAGAAAAACTTTAGTCCAAAAATTAAATAAAATTCATATTTAGGTAGATCTCAATTATATACAAATTTAGAAATTTGAATCGCTCAAATCGGAGTTGAAACGCAAAAGTTATAATCGGTTGAAGTTTGAATCTAAATTATGAGTCAATATTTCGAATTAATAAATCATTTTCTTTTGGAAATTAATTATTGCGTCGGCATGGACACGTGTCGACCTCGATTGGCTGGTGGCGTCGGCCGGTCCATGGACTCGGTCCACGCTTGGCTCGGGTCCACGGTGGACTCGGTCCCACGACTCTACGTCTCGCCGACATGTGGGCCCCACCGCCAATGGCGGGTTTCACGCCGCAGCGTGGCTGCGGCCGACACGCGTGGGCCCTCGACTCGCGGGTCCCGCGTGATGTCAGACACGCTCCCCACGGCGTGGGCGGCCGAGCACACGTGGCACAATCTCGGCCGTTGATTTGAAAATCAACCCGGCCCGCATTGGATCTAGACCTCTCGTTCAAAACTACACGGTTGATCCGGCCGTTCGATCTAGAGCGGACGGTCCAGATCTACCCCTAAAGCTACAACACAACTAACCACGACCGTACGATCTAAATCTAACGGTTGAAACCTAATCAGAGACGGACCCAGTACCGGCGACGTGGCCTCACCTCGTGCGTTGGATCTCGATCCAACGGTGCACCGAGCTTCATGACGACGATGGCTCGCGGCGGCGTTGCGGGCCGGCCCGAGGACGGCGACCACCCTAACGGCGGGCGTCTCCGGCCAAGTGAGTGCACCAGAGGTGCGCCGACGCAAGGTTCTCGAATCCGAGCTTGAAGGCGGCGGAGGATGACGAACGGCGCCGAAACGAAGAAAACCACGGCGGCACTCCCCAAACTCCGGCGAAATCGCGAGGCGACGGCGGCGGCTTGGGCGTTGGAACTTAGGGCAATAGGCGCGCACACGAACGGCGATCCTCGGGCGATAACCCACGCCTTAAATGGCCTCGGCAGGCGTGCACAAAGCGGAAACCTAATCGGTCACGGCGGCTATGCGGCGGCGGAGTCCGGCTTCGATCCACGGAAGACGACGCAATCCCAGCCGTCCCACGCGTCACGATCAACGGCCACGATCGCGACGGCGCGACGGTCCGGTCTGACGCGCGGCTCGGCGTGCAGGCGGATCTCGGCCGTTGGATCTTGATCCAACGGTTGGGATCAATTAGGTTTTCAAGTTGGTTGGTCGAGTCAATCGGCTCGGTCGGACTCGAGTCCGACTTCGATCGGATGAAACGATACTTGACCCGAGTTGGATTTTCCAGCGATTTAATAATTAAAATAATTCCCAGTAATTCATTTAATTCATTAAAAATAGCAAAAGACTCAGAAAAATTCCAGAAAAATTCTGGAAAATATTTTAGATCATTTTGGACTCAAATAAAATATTTCCAGCAAAATTTTATTTGCAAAATTAAATTCTTTAATTATTTCAAAAGGGAATAAATTCAAATAAATTCCAAATAAATCCAAATAAATTCCAGAAAATTCCAAAAATTCACCAAAGTGCCAAATCACACATGAATTTAAGAAAAGCAAAATTTTGGGGTGTTACAATTGAGTTCGACTCATGAGCTCAAAAACACGTTCACGACAGACCCAAAAACTTTGTCCGTCGTACATGGGAGACTTACTGTTTCTTGAGATCTTGGTCCGGCGCAAAAGCGAAACTTACTGCTGAAGGGTTTCGTAGCATGGAAAACAAAAATTTTTCCTACGATTGCAACCAAACACCAAGATCATATCTAGGAGATGCAAGTAAACGGTTTCAGAAGGACTCACCCTCGTAGACCGAAAGCGGGAATAACGTTCCCGCAAACAAACGTGGTTGAAGTAGAGGTACACTCCCGACTTCGAAGTCGCGAAGATGAGCGCCACAAACGGCAGCGCCTCGCATTTGGTCACACGCGTGCGGATCAACGATGACCTCCAATCCCTCGTTCGGTAGGCGTGGAAGTAGTGGATCCGGAAAACTCCAACAACACTACAGCTTAGTGGTGGTGGTGGTGGAGAAATAATTTCAGCAGCGCTTCGCATAAGCCACAGCTCGAAAAACAGATCAGCAGGAGGAGGGAGAAAGGACCAACCAAAGGGTCAAATGGATGAACACCAAAGAGAGGAGCTCCTCCCTCCCTTTTATAGGAGGAGGAGGAGGAGAACCCCAAGGGGTGGCCGGCGCATGGGGTTGCCCCTTGCCCTCCCTCTCTTCATGTGAGTGATCTCTCCACTCAACCCACTTTGGTTTCCATTAAAACCCCACTCAAGAAATGAAAGGTTTTCTCCCATAAACATTTTTATTTCAGATTTAATATTTGTTAATTCTTTTAATTAACAAACATTAACATGTACCCCATTTAACTATTCCGATATCCAGAAACTATTAAGCGATACTCGAAATAGTCCCTGTACTGTCCATACTTTTCTCCGGTGTTTCGTATCCACTCAAATGCATCGATGAACCTTAAGTGTGTCACCCTACGGTTCGTGAATAAAATGGACATGATTGAGACTCCTCTCAGATCAATAATCATCAGCGGGATCTGGAGATCCATAATGACTCCCATTCACTCAACGATGAACTAGTGATCGCGTAAACCATAAACGACATAACCAATTCCTTTTGTCTCACGATATTTTACTTGTCCGGGATCCGATCATCAGTATCAACTATACCTAGTTCGATCCCGTTACCGACAAGTACTCTTTACTCGTTCGTGATATAACATTCTTGTGACCTAGTCACATGCTTGCAAGCGATGTCAATGTGATATCACCGAGAGGGCCCAGTATATCTCTCCGTCATCCGGATGGACAAATCCCACTCTTGATGCATGAGCCTCAACTAATACTTTCATAGTACCCAAATCCATCTTTATAGTCACCGTGTTACGGAGTGACGTTTGATGTCATCAAAGTACTCTTAGGAATTAGTGATTGACATCATCTCATGGTCTAAGGAAAAGAGCTATTTGAATGTGTTTGATACAGCAACAAACTAAATGACTTGATCGTATTTGCTATACCAACTTGGGTGTATGTTCATCACATCATTCTTCTAATGACATGACCCGTTATTAACAACATCCAATGTTCATGATCAGAAACCTTGATCATCGGTTAATCAACGAGCTAGTTTAAAAGAGGCTTTACTAGGAACCTTTTGTTTATTAAACACACATGTATTAACGTTTCCGATTAATACAATTTTAGCATGAGAAATAAACATCTATTATAAACATGGAATATGATAATAAACAATTTATTATTGCCTCTCGGGCATATTCCCTTGATCTCCCACTTGCACTAGAGTCAATATCTAGATTACATTTTGATGATCCTAACACCAATTGAGTTATGGTGTTGATCATGTTTTGCCCTTGGGAGAGCTTTAGTCAATGAGTCTGCCACATTCAGATCCGTGTGTACTTTACAAATCTTTATATCACCATCCTTGACATGTTCACGGATGGAGTGAAACCGGCGCTTAATATGCTTGGAATTCTTGTGTGACCTTGGTTCTTTAGCATTGGCTATGGCACCATTATTGTCACAATAGATAACCATCGGGTCCAACGCACTCGGAACCACACCTAGTTCGGATATGAACATCTTCATCCAAACCGCTTCCTCGCCGCTCAAGCAAAGAATATATTCCGCCTCTGTTGAAGATCCTGCCACCACAGATTGCTTGGAACTTCTCCACTCACCGCTTCCTCCATTCTTTTCCAAAATGTTCGCTGTTTGAGACTTAGAGTCATCCGGATCAGTGTCAAAGCTAGCGTCGACGTAACACTTTGCGACGAGCTCTTCTTCACCACCATATATGAGAAACATATCCTTAGTTCTTCTTAAGTACTTAAAGATATTCTTGACCGCCGTCCAGTGTTCAAAACCTGGATCAGGTAGTACCGCTAGTCAAACTAATAGCATGTGCCACATCCGGTCTTGTACACAACATAGCATACATGATAGAGCCTATGGGTGAAGCATAGGGAATCTTATTCATTACTTCTCTATCTTCTGCTTTGTAGCTGGACTCGAGTCTTACTCAACGTCTTGCCTTGCATCATAGGTAAGAACCCTTTCTTACTTTCGTCCATTCTAAACTTCTTTAGAATCTTGTCAAGATATGTACTTTGTGATAGCCCAATCAAGCGTCTCGATCTATCTCTATAGATTTTGATGCCTAAAATATATGCCGCTTCACCAAGGTCCTTCATTGAAAACTTCTTGCTTAAGTAATCTTTTACACTTTTCAAAAGTTCTATATCATTTCCTATCAACAATATGTCATACACATATAATATCGTAAATGCTATAGAGCTCCCACTCACTTTCTTGTAAACACAAGATTCTCCGTAAGTTTGGACAAATCCAAAACCTTTGATTACCTCATCAAAGCGGAGATTCCAACTTCGTGATGCTTGCTTGATCCATAAATGGATCGCTGAAGTTTGCATACCTTATTAGCATCCTTAGGATCAACAAAACCTTTGGGTTGTATCATATACAACTCTTCCTCAATGTTTCCATTAAGGAACGCAGTTTTGACATCCATCTGCCAGATTTCATAATCGAAAAATGCAGCAATTGCTAACATTATCCTTATAGACTTTAGCATCGCTACGGGTGAGAAAGTCTCATCGTAGTCAACTCCTTGAATTTGTCGAAAACCCTTTGCGACAAGTCGAGCTTTATAGACGGTCACATTACCATCAGCGTCTATTTTCCTTTTGAAAATCCATTTGTTCTCAACGGCCTTACGGTCATTGGGTAGGTCCACCAAAGTCCATACTTGGTTTTCATACATGGATCCCATTTCGGATTTCATGGCTTCTAGCCATTTGTCGGAATCTGGGCTCATCATCGCTTCATCATACGTCGCAGGGTCATTATTCTCAACTACCATGACATTCATAGTAGGAACATAAAAGTCAGGAGCAGTATGCGCTCTTGTTGACCTGCGAGGTGCGGTAGTGTTCTCTTTCGGAGTTTCATGATCCTTATCATTAGTTCCCTCTTCATTTGGTGAAGTCAACTCCGAAACAACTTCCGGCGCTGCTGCACTTGCCATTCCATGAAGAGAAGGTTCAACAACCTCGTCGAGTTCTACCTTCCTACTACTCACACCTTTCGAGAGAAACTCTTTCTCCAAAAAGGATCCATTCTTAGCAACGAAAACCTTGCCCTCGGATCTGTGATAGAAGGTGTACCCAATTGTTTCTTTAGGGTATCCTATGAAGACGCATTTTTCCGCTTTGGGTTCGAGTTTATCAGGTTGAAGTTTGTAGGATCGAAGTATACGAATATAGCAATCAGAGGGGGGGTGAATGATTGTGCGGAAGCTAAAACCAAATTCTTGACCTATTAAAAGTTCACCCCAAAACAGAACCAAATAATTGCCTCGTTTTCGACAAAAACAGAATGACAGAGGTTTGGTAAAACGAGAATTCCCGGAGATCCAACCGTCGAAACGATCTAAAATTTGGACACAAGAAACTAGATTCCAATACGAATCGAACCCAAAAAGAATCAGCTCGATCGGACTTACAGATCAAAAGTTATAAGCTTCGCAAGCTTGCTGATCCAGAACTTGACGAGAATCAATCTAATCAAAACTTCAAGATTAAACAAGAACGACAAAAGATTGATCAACTAGACTTTGAGAAACACTAGATCAATACCCTAGAGAGGTTTTTGATGGATCAAATCAAGATAAAACTTGAAGAACAAAAACCAATCTAGAACTAGAACAAGCATGCAAACAAGAACCAAAACAGAAAATCTTGTAGCGACGTGGTTCTTGTAGCACTAAAAATCTTGGAAGAATTGATCTTTATTTTTTGTCTAAAATACTCTCATCAAAAGAGTACAAACCCTAAAACCAAGCTCAAAGCTTGATGCGCTCAGCTCTACTTGGTGCCTTTCAACAGGAGACCCCCCACCTATTTAAAGCACCAACCCACAAGGAGTTCTGAATACGATTCCTATTCCCTAGAAGGAATCCGTATCCAACACAACTCTACTTGGCCCAACCAGGCCGAGTACAACTCTTGCACGCATATGGTAACCCTACCATACTCACGTGACTAACACCTTGCACGCGTATGGCCACCTGCCATACTCACGTGACTAACACTTTGCACGCGAATGACCTCCTGCCATTCTCACGTGACTAACCATTCTTCATGTGCACCATTCTCTTAGCCCGAACGTCCCGCATGACATCCTTGACCTACCAAGACCTCAGTTCCTCCTGAACCTAGTCCCGAACCTCAGTTCCTCCATGAACCTAGTTCGGTCCGTCATCGACCACATTCGTCTTTGAGCAATACCGCACATGAACAAACCTAAAACAAATCCGAGCACAAGTCCACGACTTGACTCAATGTCAATCCATGCAACTACTCACATGAGTATTGCATAAAGTCCACTTCAAAAGAAGCATCATGAAATCATTACAAATTTCAAATTCACATTCAAAATTCAAATCCAAATCGCTCAAAACCCTAATTGAGCGAAAACGCATTCACGACGGACAAACAAAGTTGGTCCGTTGTATAAGGAAAAGTTTCTGTTCCAAGAAGCCAACCAAACGCGGAAAAACACGTTCACAACGGACAAACAAAGTTGGTCCGTTGTACATGCTAAAAAATGGCTTGGTCATGAGCTCAAAACAAGTTCACAACGGACCCCAGAAGCTGTCCGGCGCAAACGTGCCACGCTCGGTTTCACAAAAGTAAAACCCTAGAAAAAGTCCATTCACGACGGACAAAAAGAATTAGTCCGTTGTACATGTGAAAATCTTGGTTCCAAGAAATTATCCAAACCGAAAAAAGCTTGTTCACAACGGACCAAGAAAAACTGTCCGTTGTACATGTGAAAATGACTTCGGTCATGGGCTCAAAAACATGTTCACAATGAGACCCAAAAACATCTTGTCGTCGCAGATGGGAAACTTACTGTTTCTTGAGAACTTTGTCCGGCGCTAATGTGTAACTTACTGTTTCTTGTCAAATTGTCAAAACACGTAAACAAACACATTTTGCAAATTCAAATCTAAGTTAATTTTTCAGTTCAAAGCCAATTTTTCAGCACATGATTTCACAATCTCCCCCTTGATGAAAACATTGGCAACACCACTTAGAATTGATCATTTGGTATTCACTTTACCAAAGATTTTGAAATCCAAAGGATCAAAGACCAAAGTAAGAAAACACAGAAATCCCTCTTTGACCAAAATGCAAAACAAAATCTCCCCCTGAGAATGAAAAAGTGTGTGAATGTGCAATGCGCCCAAAAATTCCAAACTTCTCCCAAAATTCTCAAATTTCCAAATACAACTCTCCCTTTTTCTTTAAACTTTTCAAAGAAAGATTTCCAAATTTCTCCCCCTTTGACAATGGATTCATCAAGAGTAAAAGAGAGAACAGGTTCAAAATTTTTCCTGAAACAATGATTTCACCAAGAGAAACAAGGGAGTGCCAAGATAGGAAAAGATGAGCTCATTCGATCATATAACCTTATATATCACATAATATGTAAAATACATGATCTTGATGTGATTTTAACAAGTTAGGGAATGACATGCATCTCAACCTCAATTTAGTCAACTATAGCCAAGTACTAAGCAAGATCTTAGCAGAAAAAGCAAGACTTTAAAAATTGAAGCAACTAACAACTTAGGGCGAGCAAGTAGTTTCAACTCCAATCTAGTAGACCAATTTAATATTTAAACAGTAAACGGCATGTGGCATGCTTGAAGCATACTTCTTTTATTTCTTTGGAGTGGCATGCTTGAAACATACATCTTGTCTTTTGAGGGAATGGCATGCTTGAAGCATACATCTTATCTTTTAGGGAAAGCATCCTGAAGCACATAACTTGAGGTTTTTGCTTTTAACAACCCTTTTTTTTAACTGATTCCCTTTTCCTTTATTTTTTGATTGTAAACATGCAAGGAGATTAAAAGGTCTTTTGAAAGAGTAAAGCTGAAAACACACTTGCTTCATAGCCCAAATTTGTCAAGAAGATTCAATAACAAGCCTAGAAGAGTAAGATATCACAGTATTTAGCTATAGGCAATCACCCAGGAATTCCACAATGTCATTTTTAGTTCAAGTGAGACAATTAGATTATCATATATTAGCGCAATTACATAACATATAAAGAAATATGATAAAGTGAGCTCATCAAGTGAAAGAACTTGGCAAAGAAACTCCCCCTCAAAACAATCCCATTGGATGAACAATTCCAAGTTCTCCCGAATAAAAGCAAAGCGAAGAAGACAAAGGTTTTGTGAAAATGTTCCGCCAATTGATGTTCAGTATCCTCATGATGAAGCACAATGTTGCCTTTCAACATGATCTCTAAGAAAGTGAAATCCAATATCAAATGCTCAAGAAAGAGGATTACTCAAGAGGTGTACGAACCAAATCAATTCAACATCTTCCAAAGTCAACATCGAATAAGCTCTTAAACTAATGCATAAGGAAGCAAAAGCCAAATGCCAAAATCTTGAGTACCATGGAGATACCTGAAAATTCACTTGACCGTTTGTTGATGTGAAGCACGTGGGAAGAGTCTCTCATGTAAACCTCCAATTATCTCATCGTCAATGACATCATCATCTTTATGAACAAAGACACTCTCCCCTGAACATATGTACTTGTACTGCATCATTTGAACTAGTGCCTCTTGCGAAAACAGTGGAAGAAGCATCTCCAAAGGCAACACTTTCAAAGCATGAGATGCACGAGTGAAGGAGAACCAAATCTTATCACTGAACATATGAAGTGAGCATTCAAAATTCACTAGCCACATGTTCTCACTCCTCTCGTGAGAAGCCTACATAGAAGCGAGAAAGTGTCGAGGTCTCAGATCTTGGGTTAGAAATAAGATGTTTAGGAATCGATCTTGAGACACACGACGGACAATGATAGGCACAACACGAGCAGTCTTATGCACAAAATCAATTTTGCCTGTTCGTGTTTCTAGCAACAAAAGGTGCTTGCATCACCCTAGGCACGTAGTGAGAAGCAAAGCGTGCCTTTCTGAAATTAGACCTAGCCTTAGCTCTTTCTTTCTTTTGTTGTTTGGCTAGTCTAAAGCAAAAATCTACTAAATGTCCATCTCTACCACAATGAGTGCAAGTGTATTTAACAGGATGTTTGGCTTTAGAAGTAGAAGCAACATTTGCATTCATCATAGTAGAAGATAACACTCCAATGAGACTTAAAGACAGCTTTTCTTAGGCTCATTGACAATTTCAAATTTTCCTCCGTCAAGTGTTTTAACAACAGTGGGAGCATGTGATTTATGATGAGCATAAGAATCAAAACCTAAACCTTTGTTATGAGTGCTGACTTTTGATTGATCCAAAATCATGTTTAGGTTCTTCTTTCCTTTAGTGAAACGTTCTAATGATTTTTCCAAGTAATCAACTTTTCGAGAAAGAGTTAAACAATTATTGCAAGGAACATTCACTTTTCCTTTTTGCTTACGACAAGTTGAGCATGAAAGAACCTTATGTGTAAGCAGATCATCAGTCAATTGAGAAACCCTAGCATTTGCATCTTTTAATTTTAATTCAAGAGTTGAGCATTTAGAACAAGAAGTTAAACCATGCAAATCATCAGTGAAACAGCTAGCATGTTTAACATGTTTCTCATTTTTCTCACTTTCAGCATTAATTTTCTCAATCAAGGAAGCATGTTCTTTCCTAAGCGAAGTAAGCTCATTCCAAATTAAGTCACATGATTTGCAAGCATCATCATCAGGAATCAAAGTTTTAAGTCTAGCAATTTCAGCATTCAATGATTCAACAACAAAATCATGTTTCTTAATTTTCTTGTCACGTTTATCAAGCAATTTACCAAGACGAGCAACAGCAATAGCTAATTCATCGTAAGAAGGATCTACCTCATTGAAGTCATTTGTCATGATCGCCCTCGGTGAAGCTGTTGCTGCTTTTGGCCATGAGACACAACCCCGTCAACTCATGCTTGCTTGGAGTTGCATCATCCTCGCTGCTCTCCGAATCCACATCGCTCAAATTGACTTGTTCAAGAGCGGAAAGAACTCGATGGACAACTTTGCGGTTGATGAAGTTCTTCTTCTTTCTATCACTTGGAGAGAACTTCTTCTTCTCTTTTCTTACATCGTTGTCCTTCTCCTCCCTTGATGCTTTACTTGCAAGTTTTGGACAGTTTGGACGAATATGGTCGAGATCACCACACTCATAGCATCTTGGAGGATCACCACCACCTCTCTTTCTCTTTATCACATTTTGCAAAGCTTTGTTAAAGCGAGAAGAGAGTAGTGACAAGTCTTCATCGGGAATTGCTCAATCTGTTCATCGGTTAGTGAAGACAAGAAAGATAGAGCAAAACTTGAAGCAGCACCATTATGAGATATGCTAGATTGAGATGTCAAAGCAATTGATTTATGATCATTCTTTCTAGCAAAAACATCTAATTCATGAGTTTTCAACTTAGAATAAAGAACATCTAAAGTAAGTGTACTCATGGTAGTAGATTCTTGTATAGATGTTACTTTCATCTCCCACACCGACATGTCCAAAGCACTAAGCAATTGTCGAGCATTTTCAGCATCAGTGTAGCTAACTCCAACAGCACGTAGATTGCTAAGAATTTTATTGAAACGTGCAAAGAAGTCATCTACAGATTCACTAGGTTTCATCTCAAAACGCATGTATTCTTTTTTGTAAATATCTTGGCGAACCTCTTTGTGATGTTAGAACCCTCATGGTAATCACAAAGAGATTTCCATACCTCATATGCGGATCGAAGATGAACCACACGATCAAAGTCGCTGCGTCCCAAGCCTTGGATGATCAAGTTGCGCGCCTTGCTATTTGCTTCAACATGTGTGCGATTGGTGTCGTTGACGTTGTCGTTCTGAGGACTTCATATGGCTTGTAGACCTTCTCCCAAATTGTGAAGCCCTGTGCTTGGATGAACGCCTCCATCTTGGCCTTCCAAAACTGAAAATCAACACCATCGAACACACATGGTTTTGTCGAATAACGATCCATTGGTCTAATCACCGGTTAAGATAGATTAGAGAAACCTGGCTCTGATACCACTTGTAGGATCGAAGTATACGAATATAGCAATCAGAGGGGGGGTGAATGATTGTGCGGAAGCTAAAACCAAATTCTTGACCTATTAAAAGTTCACCCCAAAACAGAACCAAATAATTGCCTCGTTTTCGACAAAAACAGAATGACAGAGGTTTGGTAAAACGAGAATTCCCGGAGATCCAACCGTCGAAACGATCTAAAATTTGGACACAAGAAACTAGATTCCAATACGAATCGAACCCAAAAAGAATCAGCTCGATCGGACTTACGGATCAAAAGTTATAAGCTTCGCAAGCTTGCTGATCCAGAACTTGACGAGAATCAATCTAATCAAAACTTCAAGATTAAACAAGAACGACAAAAGATTGATCAACTAGACTTTGAGAAACACTAGATCAATACCCTAGAGAGGTTTTTGATGGATCAAATCAAGATAAAACTTGAAGAACAAAAACCAATCTAGAACTAGAACAAGCATGCAAACAAGAACCAAAACAGAAAATACTGTAGCGACGTGGTTACTGTAGCACGCAAAAATCTTGGAAGAATTGATCTTTATTTTTTGTCTAAAATACTCTCATCAAAAGAGTACAAACCCTAAAACCAAGCTCAAAGCTTGATGCGCTCAGCTCTACTTGGTGCCTTTCAACAGGAGACCCCCCACCTATTTAAAGCACCAACCCACAAGGAGTTCTGAATACGATTCCTATTCCCTAGAAGGAATCCGTATCCAACACAACTCTACTTGGCCCAACCAGGCCGAGTACAACTCTTGCACGCATATGGTAACCCTACCATACTCACGTGACTAACACCTTGCACGCGTATGGCCACCTGCCATACTCACGTGACTAACACTTTGCACGCGAATGACCTCCTGCCATTCTCACGTGACTAACCATTCTTCATGTGCACCATTCTCTTAGCCCGAACGTCCCGCATGACATCCTTGACCTACCAAGACCTCAGTTCCTCCTGAACCTAGTCCCGAACCTCAGTTCCTCCATGAACCTAGTTCCGGTCCCGTCATCGACCACATTCGTCTTTGAGCAATACCTGCACATGAACAAACCACAAAACAAATCCGAGCACAAGTCCACGACTTGACTCAATGTCAATCCATGCAACTACTCACATGAGTATTGCATAAAGTCCACTTCAAAAGAAGCATCATGAAATCATTACAAATTTCAAATTCACATTCAAAATTCAAATCCAAATCGCTCAAAACCCTAATTGAGCGAAAACGCATTCACGACGGACAAACAAAGTTGGTCCGTTGTATAAGGAAAAGTTTCTGTTCCAAGAAGCCAACCAAACGCGGAAAAACACGTTCACAACGGACAAACAAAGTTGGTCCGTTGTACATGCAAAAATGGCTTCGGTCATGAGCTCAAAACAAGTTCACAACGGACCCCGAAGCTTGTCCGTATAAGCGTGCCACGCCGGTTTCACAAAAGTAAAACCCTAGAAAAAGTCCATTCACGACGGACAAAAAGAATTAGTCCGTTGTACATGTGAAAATCTTGGTTCCAAGAAATTATCCAAACCGAAAAAAGCTTGTTCACAACGGACCAAGAAAAACTGTCCGTTGTACATGTGAAAATGACTTCGGTCATGGGCTCAAAAACATGTTCACAACAGACCCAAAAACACTGTCCGTCGCAGATGGGAAACTTACTGTTTCTTGAGAACTTTGTCCGGCGCTAATGTGTAACTTACTGTTTCTTGTCAAATTGTCAAAACACGTAAACAAACACATTTTGCAAATTCAAATCTAAGTTAATTTTTCAGTTCAAAGCCAATTTTTCAGCACATGATTTCACAAAGTTTCTTCACATAAACATCGCATCCCCAAATTTTTAGAAATGACAGCTTAGGTTTGTTGCCAAACCATAATTCATACGGTGTCGTTTCAACGGATTTAGATGGTGCCCTATTTAAAGTGAATGCAGCTGTTTCTAGTGCATGACCCCAAAATGAAAGTGGCAAATCTGTAATGGACATCATAGATCGAACCATATCCAATAAAGTACGATTACGACGCTCGGATACACCATTACGCTGTGGTGTTCCAGCAGGAGTGAGTTGTGAAACTATTCCACATTTTCTCATGTGTGTGCCAAACTCGTAACTAAGATACTCTCCTCCACGATCAGATCGTAGAAATTTGATCTTTCTGTTACGATGATTTTCTACTTCACTCTGAAATTCTTTGAACTTTTCAAATGTTTCAGACTTGTGTTTCATTAAGTAAATATATCCATATCTACTCAAATCATCCGTGAAAGTAACGAAGTAACGATATCCACCACGCTACCGACACACTCATTGGACCACACACATCGGTATGTATGATTTCCAATAAGTCGGTTGCCCGCTCCATTGTACCGGAAAACGGGGTTCTAGTCATCTTGCCCATGAGGCATGGTTCACATGTCTCAAATGATTCATAATCAAGTGATTCTAGTAGTCCATCATAATGGAGCTTCTTCATGCGTTTAACACCAATATGACATAAGCGGCAATGCCACATATATGCAGCAATATCATCATTCAACTTAATTCTTTTGGCATTCACATTATGAACATGTGTACTATTATCAAGATTCAAAATAAACAAACCATTCTTTTCGTGCATGACCATAAAAGATATTATTCATATAAATTGAACAACCATTGTTCTCGTGACTTGAATGAATAACCGCCTCGCATTAAACAAGATCCAGATATGATGTTCATGCTCAACGCAGCACTAAATAACAATTATTTAGGTTTATAACTAATCCTCGATGGTAATTGGATAGGTAGCGCCCGACGGCGATCACATCAACTTTTGATCCATTGCCGACGCCGCATCATTACCTCATCCCTTGCTAGTTGTCGCTATTCCTTAGCTCTGTTTCGAGTTACATATGTTAGCAACCGAACCGGTATCAAATACCCAGGCACTACTGCGAGTACTAGTAAGGTACACATCAATAACATGTATATCATATATACCTTTGCTCACTTTCCGTCCTTCTTATCACCAGATATTTTGGGCGATTGCGCTCCAGTGCTCGGTTCTTGCAAAGAAAAACATTCAAGATTCGACTTAGGGCCAGCCTTGGTCTTCTTCTCGATGTAGCAACAGACTTGCCCTTCTTCTTGAAGTTTCCTTAGCCTTGCCTTTCTTCTTGAAATCGATAGTCTTTTGGACCATCAACACTTGATGTTCCTTCTTGATCTCCACTTCAGCAGTTTTCAAAGATTGTGAAGCTCGGGAGAGACTTCTTCATGCCCTCGCATGTTGTAGTTCATCACAAAGCTCTTGTAGCTTGGTGGCAGGATCGAGAACACGATGAATTCCTAGCTCAATGGGGATCGTTATTCCCAAAGCTATGAGTTTATCGGCATACCTGCACATTTTGAGTACGTGCTCACTAACGGAGTCTGTTTTCCTCCATCATGCAGCTAAAGAACTTTTACGAAGCTTCATAACTCTCATCATGCGGCATGGGTGTCGAAGATCATTTTCAACTCTCTCATTGTATCAAAAGCATTGTGCTCAAACGTTTTCGCAGCTCAGGCTCAAGGCCATACAAAATGCCGCATTGAACTAAACTGTGGTCCTCCTTGCGAGTCAAGAAAACATTTTTCTCCTCCTCGGGGGCATCATCAGCGGGCGGGGCACCCAGTGGCGCTTCTAGCACATAGCTCCTTTGAGCAGCGCTGAGGAGAATCCTCGTGTTAAGGGCCCATTGGTAAAGTTGCTACCATTGGTGGCTAGTTTCTCTTTCTCCATGAACAGATTGAAATTGAAAGTAGGGGTGCCATCTACAACGATTTGCAAAGTTATTTAGACTAAGTTCATAATAGATTAAGTTCAAGTTTAATTCAAAATTACTACGAGAACTCCCACTCAAAAACAACATCCCTCTAGTCATCTTTAGTGATTACACGAACCAAATTCACTATACCGAAACCGATCATCACGTGAGACGGCATAGTTTCAAAGGCGAACATCAATATGTTCATCATATCATCCATATGACTCATGCTTTACCTTTCGGTTCGTGTTCCGAGGCCATGTCTCGTACATGCTAGGCTCGCCAAGTAGAACCAAAGTATTTGCGTGTGTAAATCTGGCTTACACCCGCTGTATGCGAACGTAGAGTCTATCACACCCGATCATCACGTGGTGCTTCAAACGCATTTAACTTTCTTAACGGTGCATACTATGGAAGAACACATTATTATCTTGATATTAATTTGGAGGGATCATCTTATAGTGCTATCGACGTGATCATAATCAAGCAAAATAAGATGCATAAAAGGATTAACATCACATGCATGAATAAAGTGATATGATATGGTCCTTTCAAAGACTTGATCTCCATCTTGTGCGACATGGTATGATCTCCATCATTCCACCGGCATGGCACCAAGGTCCATGATGCTGCCATCTTGATTGTCTTCCTCCATTACAATATATCACATGGACATATACTTAGCACGCAGGCCATACAAAGAAAAACAACCAAATGGCTCGCCGTTGTTTAAATTTACAATAAATTTCATTTCATACAACAATCTTTGTATCAATGACCATATCACATCACAAGCCTGCAAAAAACAAGTTAGACGCCTCTAATTTATTTTTGCATATTTTACGTGGTTTTGGGCTTTCTAGGAAAAACTATTCTTACCTACGAACAAGAACCACAACGGTGATAAAAACATTATTAGCAAACCGTTGTAAATTAGATCATGACTATAGTAGGAGAAACAGACACCCGCAAAGCCACTTATGCAATACTAGTTGCATGTCGAGCGTGGAACAAGTCTCATGTGCGAGGACATGTAAGGTTAGTCCGGGCCGCTTCAAATCCCACTATGCCACCATGATCCAAAATACACGAAAGTATGCAATAACATGATCATCAACGCCCACATCCACATGTGTTTTAAACCGTACAAAACATCTACGCATAGACACGGCTCTGATACCACTGAAGGGTTTCGTAGCATGGAAAACAAAAATTTTTCCTACGATTGCAACCAAACACCAAGATCATATCTAGGAGATGCAAGTAAACGGTTTCAGAAGGACTCACCCTCGTAGACCGAAAGCGGGAATAACGTTCCCGCAAACAAACGTGGTTGAAGTAGAGGTACACTCCCGACTTCGAAGTCGCGAAGATGAGCGCCACAAACGGCAGCCCCGCATTTGGTCACACGCACGGATCAACGATGACCTCCAATCCTCGTTCCAGCGGGGCAGCGGAAGTAGTGGATCCGGAAAACTCCAACAACACTACGACTTAGTGGTGGTGGTGGTGGAGAAATAATTTCAGCAGCGCTTCGCATAAGCCACAGCTCGAAAAACGGATCAGCAGGAGGAGGGAGAAAGGACCAACCAAAGGGTCAAATGGATGAACACCAAAGAGAGGAGCTCCTCCCTCCCTTTTATAGGAGGAGGAGGAGGAGAACCCCAAGGGGTGGCCGGCGCATGGGGTTGCCCCTTGCCCTCCCTCTCTTCATGTGAGTGATCTCTCCACTCAACCCACTTTGGTTTCCATTAAAACCCCACTCAAGAAATGAAAGGTTTTCTCCCATAAACATTTTTATTTCAGATTTAATATTTGTTAATTCTTTTAATTAACAAACATTAACATATACCCCCTTTAACTATTCCGATATCCCGAAACTATTCCGGCGATACTCGAAATAGTCACTGAACTGTCAATACTTTTCTCAGGTGTTTCGTATCCACTCAAATGCATCGATGAACCTTAAGTGTGTCACCATACGGATCGTGAATAAAATGGACATGATTGAGACTCCTCTCAGATCAATAATCATCGGCCGGATCCGGAGATCCATATTGACTCCCATTCACTCAACTATGAAATAGTGCTCGCGTATACCATAAACGACATAACCACTTCCTTTTGTCTCACGATATTTTACTTGTCCGGGATCCGATCATCAGTATCAACTATACCTAGTTCGATCCCGCATCGACAAGTACTCTTTACTCGTTCCGTGATATAACATTCTTGTGACCTAGTCACATGCTTGCAAGCGATGTCAATGTGATATCACCGAGAGGGCCTGAGTATATCTCTCCGTCATCCGGATGGACAAATCCCACTCTTGATGCATGAGCCTCAACTAATACTTTCATAGTACCCAAATCCATCTTTATAGTCACCGTGTTACGGAGTGACGTTTGATGTCATCAAAGTACTCTTCTGGAATTAGTGATTGACATCATCTCATGGTCTAAGGAAAAGAGCTATTTCGAATGTGTTTGATACAGCAACAAACTAAATGACTTGATCGTATTTGCTATACCAACTTGGGTGTATGTTCATCACATCATTCTTCTAATGACATGACCCCGTTATTAACAACATCCAATGTTCATGATCAGGAAACCTTGATCATCAGTTAATCAACGAGCTAGTTTAAAAAGAGGCTTTACTAGGAACCTTTTTGTTTATTAAACACACATGTATTAACGTTTCCGATTAATACAATTTTAGCATGAGAAATAAACATCTATTATAAACATGGAATATGATAATAAACAATTTATTATTGCCTCTCGGGCATATTCCCTTCAACTGCTTCTTGTCAAATTGTCAAGCACATGCACCAGCACATTTGCAAATTCAATTCTAAGCCAATTTTTCAGCACATGATTTCACACTAAGGGAAGGGATAGTGTGCAACAACCGGAGAGGTTCACTCGTGGAGCTAGAATGTCGGGACCCCGAATTTGCAAATCCGGACCCTCTGTGTATTCAGCACTAGTCCAGGAACGCGCTAGTGCACACAGTCTTAACATCGGTATATATCACAATCATACCAAACGATACTATCAAAGTACTTTATTTAAATAATCAAAGGGTTACTCGACCTTATGGCCAAGTTACAAATATATGCCTTGCAAGGCAAAACTTATTGAAAGAGAAATAACAAAGAAATGAAAAATCAAATAAACTTCGTGGCGCCATCCAAGTATACCACGTGCAACTGACCAGGCTCGCATCCCTAAGTAGACGGGTCCTCTTGGAACTCCTCTTCCGAAGCTGGCGTAGTCTCCTCTTCAACTGGTATTGTGTTGAGGCAAGGGTGAGTACTTGGTACTCGGCAAGTCATGCATGTAATGCAAGCTAATATACTATATGCATGGCTTGGTACAAAGGAATAGCTCAGGGTATATTTGCAAGAAATGACTTTTGACAAGTAATAAAAGTAGATTCAAAGCAAAGTAGAAATAAGTAAAGCATAAATAACTTTTCAGGAAATTTAATAAACATTTTCCCCATCCTAAACCACATTTCCATCATCTTCATTATTAAACCAACCCAACTTTTCAAATCCAAGTTATTTTCGTAAAGTCTAACCCTTGATTGTAATTCCCGAGCATTGTCCAAAGTAGTGGACTCTGCTATTTAAATATATTCTACTCTCTGCAGAGGTTATGCACTTTACACACAAGATACAATCCACTCACCACGTCAGCCTTGTATCGCCATAAAAAAGTATGCGAATTAGCGATCATAACAAAGCCTTTCTAAGCCTCAAACAACACAGGTGGTCCTCTCCTGTCAGGTTTCTACACCATCCCTTCCCTTAGCCAAGGCGAAGTATGGGACCAACACACCGTTAGATGGGTATCTCGGCCACACCCACGATACGCTCCCCGCATAATCACACAAACGGTGTAATCGACACCCTGAGGCTCCACAAGTGAGTCCTTAGCGACTTAGTCAACTAGGGCCGTCCCATTCCAGCCATGTGGTTGCAAGTATGACCCAGTTCAAAGGCTTGCAAGGTTAAGTCCTTAGAGTGACCAGGGCAAGACTACCCAAGAACCAAATCAACATTCCCAATGCCACAATCGCCCACTGATTACTCTTGCCACATGCCCTGGCCGAAATCGTTTATCAAACCCCGCTTGATTACCATGCACCACGTGCCATCAACATCACATGATACTTTTCCAAAACAAGTTCAATATATCATTAAGTCCATATTAGCATTTGATCGCCCAAAATCATGTCATGAGCACGAAAGGTGTCTAAGCAAAGATACTACAACGGTCTAAACCCATGTTGGCAATTTAATAATGTCCAACTAGTAAACCACAACTAGGGTGACAAAAGGTCATGGCACATACTTAAGTAATCAAGGTGTCATAAAGCAAATTGGTATTTATCTAACCCCATGTTTAAACAAAGTATCTTTCTAATTAAACTAGCATGCAATAGTTTAAATCAAAATAGATTTCAAATAGGATCAACATGGTCAAAGCACAACTTGCCTTCAAAAAGTACTTGCTCTTGGTCTTGAGTTGGATCCTGAGTCAACACTTCTCCCTCGAATCCTTCCCAGACTTCAACGCGTCTACTCGTAAAGCGTGCAAATAGCAAATACCCAATAAACAATAGGCAAAAACATCCCAAAACTCCAAATAAAATCCATAAACAGAGAGAACGTAATTTTCTGGATTTTTAGAAACTGGAATCGTCAAATTTGGAGTTAAAACGCAAAAGTTATGATTTATTAAAGTTTAAATAATCAATTAAATAATATTACAGAGAAAAACTTTAGTCCAAAAATTAAATAAAATTCATATTTAGGTAGATCTCAATTTTATACAAATTTAGAAATTTGAATCACTCAAATCGGAGTTGAAACGCAAAAGTTATAAGCGTTTGAAGTTTGAATCTAAATTTGAAATCATTATTCGAATTAATAAATCATTTTCTTTTTCGAAAATTAATTATTGCGTCATCATGGACACGTGTCACCTCGATTGGCTGGTGGCGTCGGCCGGTCCATGGACTCGGTCCACGCTTGGCTCGGGTCCACGGTGGACTCGGTCCACGACTCTACGTCTCGGCCGACATGTGGGCCCCACCGCCAGCCGGGTTTCACGACGCTGCGGATCGCTGCCGACACGTGGGCCCTTCGACCGCGGGTCCCGCTGCAGTCGAGACACGCCCCACGCTGGGCGCGGCCGAAAGACACGTGGCACAATCTCGGCCGCTGATTTGAAAATCAACGGCCCGTGATTGGATCTAGACCTCTCGTTCAAAACTACACGGTTGATCCGGCCGTTCGATCTAGATCGGACGGTCCAGATCTAACCCTAAAGCTACAACACAACTAACCACGACCGCATTTATCTAAATCTAACGGTTGAAACCTAATCGAGACGGAAACAAGAATCGGCGACGTGGCCTCCCCTCGTGCGTTGGATCTCGATCCAACGGTGCACCGAGCTCGTGGACGACGATGGCTCGCGGCGGCGTTGGCGCCGCCGGCCGAGGACGGCGACCACCCTAACGGCGCCGGGCGTCTCCGCCAAGTGAGTGCACTCAAGAGGTGCGCCGACGCAAGGTTCTCGATCCGAGCTTGAAGGCGGCGGAGGATGACGAACGGCGCCGAAACGAAGAAAACTACACGCGGCACTCCCCAAACTCCGGCGAAATCGCGAGGCGACGGCGGCGGCTTGGGCGTTGGAACTTAGGGCAATAGGCGCGCGACACGAACGGCGATCTCGGCGATAACTCCACGCCTTAAATGGCCTCGCAGCGCGTGCACAAAGCGGAAACCTAATCGGTCACGGCGGCTATGCGGCGGCGGAGTCCGGCTCGATCACGGAAGACGACGCAATCCCAGCCGCCCACGCAGCGTCACGATCAACGGCCACGATCGCGACGGCGCGATCGGGTCCGGCGGACGCGCTCGAATCCCAGACGGGCGGATCTCGGCCGTTGGATCTTGATCCAACGGTTGGGATCAATTAGGTTTTCAAGTTGGTTCTGGTCGAGTCAATCGGCTCGGTCGGACTCGAGTCCGACTTCGGTCGGATGAAACGACTTGACCCGAGTTGGATTTTCCAGCGATTTAATAATTAAAATAATTCCCAGTAATTCATTTAATTCATTAAAAATAGCAAAAGACTCAGAAAAATTCTGGAAAATATTTTAGATCATTTTGGACTCAAATAAAATATTTCCAGCAAAATTTTATTTGCAAAATTAAATTCTTTAATTATTTCAAAATGGAATAAATTCAAATAAATTCCAAATAAATCCAAATAAATTCCAGAAAATTCCAAAAATTCACCAAAGTGCCAAATCACACATGAATTTAAGAAAAGCAAAATTTTGGGGTGTTACAAACCTCCCCTTAATAGAATCTCGTCCCGAGATTCAGGGCTTACTACGTAATGTGTTTGGAAATTCTTTCTTCAAATCCTCTTCGGCTCCCAAGTCGCTTCACTTTCTTCATGGTTGCTCCAATCGAACTCTCTGAAACGGGTTGACTTGTTTCTAGTTTCTCGATCCATTGTGTCCGTAATCCTCACAGGATGTTCCTTATAAGTCAAGTCCTCTTGCAACTCGATTGACTCTAGCGACGCCTGCTCTCAGGAACTCGGAGACATTTCTTCAATCGGGACACATGGAATACGTCGTGTACTCCTCGCTAACGATCGTGGCAACTCCAAATGGTAAGCAACTTCGCCTCGCGGCTCAAAATCTTAAATGGTCCAACATAATCGGGTGCGAGTTTCCCTTTGGCATGGAACCTCTTAACTCCCCGAGAGGCGTAACTCGAGGTAAACAAAGTCTTCGGTTCAAAACTCAAATCTCGGCGACGATTGTCAAGATAACTCTTTGTCGAGATTGGGCTATCTTCAACCTTTCCCTAATCACGGCAATCCGCTTCTTCACCTCTTGAAGAATATCAGGCCCAAAGACACGGCGCCACGGTCTCATTCCAATTCAATGGCGTCCGATGTGGTCGACCATACAAAGGCCTCAAAAGGTGACATCGTAGAACTAGCCTCGATAACTATTGTTGTAATCGAACTCGGCATACGGCAAACTCTTATCCCAAGAGGTAGCATAAGCCAATGCACAAGCTCTCAACATATCCTCCAGATCTGGTTGACTCTTTCGGTCTGTCCATCCGTCTGTGGATGATAAGTCATCTTGAAGTTTAAACGGGTTCCCATGGCTTCATGCAACTTATTCCGTAACCTTGAGGTAAATTGGGTACCTCTGTCCGATACAATCCTCTTTGGCACTCCGTGTAAACAAACAATCCTCGATCATGTACAACTCGCTAATTTATCTCCGAGTAAGTGGTCTTCACGGGTATAAAATGGGCTACTTTAGTCAAGCGATCCACTATAACCCATATGGAGTCATAACCTCCTTGAGTCTTCTAAGAACCGGTAATGAAATCCATTCCGATTTCCTCCCACTTCCACTCGTATCTTCAGCGGTTGTAGCAATCCTCGCTGGTCTCGATGCATTGCCTTGACTCTCTGGCATACGTCGCACAATGCAACATGCTCGGCAACTTCTCGTTTCATACTCGGCCACCGAATCTCTCCTTGAGATCCCGATACATCTTGGCGCCTGTGATGAATTGAATACTTAGAGTCATGGGCTTCTTCCGTAATCGATTGCTTTAACTCCTTTTGTTAGGCACACAAATACGATCCTTCATCCACAACGTGCCTTGCTCATCCAACTTGAAGTCCTCTGCCTTGCCCTCCTCCTTGACGGACTTAATCCTGCGGATCTTGTCATCATCCTTCTGTCCTTCTCGGATCTGATTCTCTAGGGTAGGCTTTACTTCTAATGCGGCCAAGAATCCGCTAGGTACAACCTCAATCTTCATTTTCTGGAAATCCTCGCACAACTCATCCTGACCTGTGGCTAGCAACGTACTCACGGTATGGCTTTTCCGACTCAGAGCATCGGCTACTACGTTGGCCTTCCCGGGATGGTAATGGATTCCAACATTATAGTCCTTGATCAACTCTAACCATCTCCTCTGCCTCATATTCAGATCCGACTGGGTGAATATGTACTTAAGGCTCTTATGATCCGTATACACTTCACATCTGTTTCCAATCGATAGTGACGCCATATCTTCAAGGCATGCACTACGGCAGCCTAACTCTAGGTCATGTGTCGGATAATTTTCCTCATGCGGCCTCAATCGCCTTGATGCATAAGCGGCGACCTTTCCATTCTCGTGACAAGACACATCCAAGTCCTTGGCGCGATCGTCACAATAAATATCGAAGCTTTGAGCAACATCAGTAGAACTAACACCGGCCGATGTCAATCGCTTCTTCACTCTGAAATCCTTTCTCACATTCAAGCGTCCATGCAAACTTCTTTTCCTTCTTCGGCAATTGCGTAAGAGGTTTCGCAATTGTCGAAAAGCCTTCGATGAAACGGCGGTAGTATCCTCGCCATTCCAAGGAAACTCCGAACTGGGTCACCGCCTTTGGTTGTTCCCAATGTAACACAGCTTCTACTTTGCTTGGATCTACGGCGACTCCCTCTGCGGTCATTACATGTCCAAGAAACTCCACCTTGTCCTTCCAAAAATCACACTTGCTGAACTTGGCGAAAAGTTGCTGTTGTTCCTCGGCTTTTCCAAAACTCGCCTTAAGTGTTCGGCATGTTCATCCTCCTGTCTTGGAGTAGATTAGGATATCGTCTATGAACACGACGACAAACTTGTCCAAATATTCCATGAACACCTTATTCATCATATTCATGAAATAAGGTGGCGCATTCGTTACCCAAAGGACATAATCAGAAACTCGTAATGTCCATATCTTGACGAGAATGCGCCTTGAATATCCTCTCGATCGGATCTTCAATCGATGGTATCCCGATCTCAGATCAATCTTGGAGAAAACTCCGGCTCCTCTTAATCGATCAAACAAATCATCAATCCCGGTAGCGGATACTTATTCTTTACGGTGACTTCATTGAGTGCACGGTAGTCAATGCACATCCTGAAACTCCCGTCCTTCTTCTTGACAAACAAAACCGGTGCTCCCACGGCATTTAACTCGGTCGATAAATCCTTTCTCCATTAACTCTTCTAGCTGTTTCTTCATCTCTACCAACTCCTCGGTAGACATCCGATAGGGTCTCTTTGCTATCGGTCTTTGTACTGTACAAGCTCTATCACAAACTCTATGTCCCGTCTGCGGCATACTGTAGATCTTCGGAAAACATCGGGTACTCATTCACTACTTGGGACATCCTCTATGCTGATTGCCTTGGTACTGTTAACCATCAACTGTCCATCTCTAACCGCAATGGCTTGAAATTCCACTTTCTTCCCACACGGGCTCTCAATCGAGATAGTCCTTCGCCCACAATCCAATACTGACCTTGTGCTTGGATAACCAATCCATTCCCAATATAACATCTAAGGTCCGGGTCTCCAAAATTATAAGGTTTGCTAGGAACTCTATTCCATCTATTAGTATTCTCACCGGAACATCCTACTTCCGTTCGGAGTTCGGAACTGTGGGTTTGAACTAAAAGCATGCACTTAAGTCTTGCAATTCTCAAGTCATTCCTAGCAGCAAAGCCTTGCGAAACAAACGAATGCGAAGCTCCAGAGTCAAACAAAACTGTTGCGATCGAGTTAACAAGTAACTTACCCGACGACGTCCGTAGCATTCTGCAAAGGTGCATCTGCGGTGACATGGTTGACTCGGCCTCTCACCACGGCCTGGGTGTGGCTCGGGTCTTTGGCGTCCTAGCTGGGTGGTTCCTAGGTTGAAGCGAATCGGGTCGCTCTCGCTGTCTTCTTTGGACAAGCTGTTGGCAAAGTGTCCTGGCTCGTTGCGCTTGTAACAGCTGTCTCACCGTTCTTTGCCGATCGCTCGAGTAGTGTTTCTAGCGGGGCTGGGGTTTGGTAGTTCGATTGGCAGGTGTCTTGGTGCGGGGATGGTGTCCTTGTCGATTCTCGTGGTTGGAATCAAGAATTGATTTGGTGCAACTCTCAAGCGCTGGCGCCCTCGACGTGATCCTTCTTTGTTGCATCCTGCGCTTCTGTTCTCATCCGGTTCCTTGCGCTTGTCCTCAAGAATAAGCGCCTTATTCACCAATTCTTGGAAATCTGGAAAGGTGTGGGTGATCAACCCTACTTGCAATCCCGAGTTAAGTCCCTTCATAAAACGAGACTGTTTGGATTTATCTGTCGCTACATCCTCAGGTGCGTAGCGTGCTAGCTGTGGTGAACTTGTTCAGGTAGTCGGCCATCGGGCCGATTACCTTGCTTCGATGCTCTGAACTCCTCCTTCTTAAGGTCCATGATTCCTTCAGCACGTGATCTTGTCGAATGCACCGTGAACTCTTCCCAAGTGATATCTTGAGGGTTCTCTGCGTGGCACGAAGTTCTCCCACCATTCGTTTGTTCCTTCCAAGCGATGAGAAGCGTAGAGTACCTTCTCATTTCCTATGCATTGAGCTATGTGTAACTTCCTCTCGATTGATCTTAACCAATCATCGGCCTCCAATGGATTGGCATTCCCAGAGAAAGTGGGTGGGTGAGTCCTCATGAACTCGGCTGACCTTGTATTCTCGGGCGTGGTCCCCGATTAACTTGATTAGCAAAGTGGCCTGAGCAAAGGACGTGCTGCATTTGTTGCATCATAGCATGCATCAACCGAGTGCAGGCAGCAAGAAAGGCTCCAAAACTCTGCATATCAACTGGTGGTGCTGGTGCTCCATCATTGGGGTTTTCTGCTGGGCGAGATCCACTCCCATTGCTTCCCAAGTTTCCACGGGTGTTCACCATCTGTCGATTTGCTCTAGGTTTAGAGATGAGAGGGAAACAAGAATAGACAAGTAATATGGAACTTATGCGGCGAAAGGGGTAACTTTAAGGTCCATCTTTATTATTAGTAACTTGGTATGGCTGCTTACAATGCCTAAGGGCCTTGCAACACATAATGCACACTCGACAAACAAAGCAAATCCAAATCGAACTAACTCGAGTCTAACGCCTAAAGGGTGACTCTTTCTTCTATGACGCGACTCGGCGAAGGAGTCTCACTATAGAACCTATGCTCACTCATCGAGAAAACCTCCACGGCCTGGTACGGGTCTTTGTGGCATAGGCGCCAAAACGATCGCCATGTCCAAAGAATCGTGTCCTTCGTGGTAGTCGAAGAAGCGGTGTCCTCATCGAGATCTGACTCCTCTGGATCTCGCTCGTAGCTCGAGTAATCGCTCTGGTCCGGTCCGTACAAAGTCATCTCCAACTCGTCAATCCTTCGTAGAAGGTGTGCCACATACTCTTGAGCTTCCCGCCATCTATTCTTCTCTGTCGTGATCTCCTTGCGGGCCTTCTGCAGCTCCTTGCTTGTATTATCTAGTACATCCTCCTGGCGACGACAAATCGTGCCAAGCGTGTAACCGTGGCATCCTCAGCCTGAATCGCCTTCGGGTCGAGAAGGTTATCGCTGCGCGGATGGTAACGGAACACCGTACTCTCCAAGTCTCTGGCGTAGATACGGGTAATGTGCCGCATTGCTCGTCGTGATACTTCTTGGATACCCATCTGCATTGTAGATCTCCCGGCAAAGGTGTATCGGGCGATTGCCTGGCCCTTTTTCCTAGCAGTACCTCAATCCTCACGTCACAAGCCTTGATCAATCCCGCTTGTCCGATCACTTCTACTTGGTATTGGGGCTTCTCAAAATCTCCGAGAGTCTCAGAGCATATGCCAAAGTTCCGCGGCGTGACCAACTCCCGAGATCAACGTAGTTGAACTCTTCCTCCATCTGTCACAAGAGTGCTTTACGTAAGAACCCGAATTTTTAAATTGTGACAAGGTAAGGGAAAATTTCAGCAAGAGACAAGAAAAGAGAGAAGGGGATAAGTCGAGATGTCATTTCTTGTCTTCACAAATTTTTAGCTTTTAGAAAATAGGTTTTATCCTCACTACGACCATTCTAACTTAGGGTTGAGCCTACAGTCAAGTATGGCTCGATACCACCTCTGTCGGGACCCGAATTTGCAAATCCGGACCCTACGTGTATTCAGCACTAGTCCAGAACGCGCTTAGTGCACACAGTCTTAACATCGGTATATATCACAATCATACCAAACGATACTATCAAAGTACTTTATTTAAATAATCAAAGGGTTACTCGACCTTATGGCCAAGTTACAAATATATGCCTTGCAAGGCAAAACTTATTGAAAGAGAAATAACAAAGAAATGAAAAATCAAATAAACTTCGTGGCGCCATCCAAAGATACCACAGGCAACCGATCGGCTCGCATCCCTAAGTAGACGGGTCCTCTTGGAACTCCTCTTCCAAATCGGCGTAGTCTCCTCTTCAACTGGTATTGTGTTGAGGCAAGGGTGAGTACTTGGTACTCGACAAGTCATGCACGTAATGCAAGCTAATATACTATATGCATGGCTTGGTACAAAGGAATAGCTCAGGTATATTTGCAAGAAACAGCTTTTGACAAGTAATAAAAGTAGATTCGAAAGCGAGAAATAAGTAAAGCATAAATAACTTTTCAGGAAATTTAATAAACATTTTCCCCATCCTAAACCACATTTCCATCATCTTCATTATTAAACCAACCCAACTTTTCAAATCCAAGTTATTTTCGTAAAGTCTAACCCTTGATTGTAATTCCCGAGCATTGTCCAAAGATGCAGTGGACTCGGCTATTTAAATAGATTCTACACTCTGCAGAGGTTATGCACTTTACCCACAAGATACAATCCACTCACCACGTCACCGTGAATCGCCATACAAAAGTATGCGAATGAGCGATCATAACAAAGCCTTTCTAAGCCTCAAACAACACAGGTGGTCCTCTCAGGTTCGTGCTCTACACCATCCCTTCCCTTAGCCAAGGCGAAGTATGGGACCAACACACCGTTAGATGGGTATCGGCCACGCCACGATACGCTCCCCGCATAATCACACAAACGGTGTAATCGACACCTGAGGCTCCACAAGTGAGTCCTTAGCGACTTAGTCAACTAGGGCCGTCCCATTCCAGCCATGTGGTTGCAAGTATGACCCAGTTCAAAGGCTTGCAAGGTTAAGTCCTTAGAGTGACCAGGGCAAGACTACCCAAGAACCAAATCAACATTCCCAATGCCACAATCGGCCCACTGATTACTCTTGCCACATGCCCTGGCCGAAAGCGTTTATCAAACCCCGCTTGATTACCATGCACCACGTGCCATCAACATCACATGATACTTTTCCAAAACAAGTTCAATATATCATTAAGTCCATATTAGCATTTGATCGCCCAAAATCATGTCATGAGCACGAGTGTGTCTAAGCAGTATACTACAACGGTCTAAACCCATGTTGGCAATTTAATAATGTCCAACTAGTAAACCACAACTAGGGTGACAAAAGGTCATGGCACATACTTAAGTAATCAAGGTGTCATAAAGCAAATTGGTATTTATCTAACCCCCATGTTTAAACAAAGTATCTTTCTAATTAAACTAGCATGCAATAGTTTAAATCAAAATAGATTTCGAAAGAGGATCAACATGGTCAAAGCACAACTTGCCTTCAAAAAGTACTTGCTCTTGGTCTTGAGTTGGATCCTGAGTCAACACTTCTCCCTCGAATCCTTCCTAAGACTTCAACGTCTACTCGTAAAGCGTGCAAATAGCAAATACCCAATAAACAATAGGCAAAAACATCCCAAAACTCCAAATAAAATCCATAAACAGAGAGAACGTAATTTTCTCGGATTTTTAGAAACTGGAATCACAAATTTGGAGTTAAAACGCAAAAGTTATGATTTATTAAAGTTTAAATAATCAATTAAATAATATTACAGAGAAAAACTTTAGTCCAAAAATTAAATAAAATTCATATTTAGGTAGATCTCAATTTTATACAAATTTAGAAATTTGAATCACTCAAATCGGAGTTGAAACGCAAAAAGTTATAAGCGTTTGAAGTTTGAATCTAAATTTGAAATCATTATTCGAATTAATAAATCATTTTCTTTTCGGAAATTAATTATTGCGTCAAAGATGGACACGTGTCGACCTCGATTGGCTGGTCGACGTCACCGTCCATGGACACGGTCCACGCTTGGCTCGGGTCCACGGTGGACTCGGTCCACGACTTACGTCTCGGCCGACATGTGGGCCCCACCGCCAGCTGGGTTTCATACGCTGCGATCGCGGCCGACACGTGGCCTCTCGACTCGCGGGTCCCGCGTGTCGAGACACGCCCCACGCCGCGTGGGCGCCGAGCACACGTGGCACAATCTCGCCGTTGATTTGAAAATCAACGGCCGGATTGGATCTAGACCTCTCGCTCAAAACTACACGTTGATCCGGCCGTTCGATCTAGATCGGACGGTCCAGATCTAACCCTAAAGCTCCAACACACCGACCCACGACCGTACGATCTAAATCTAACGGTTGAAACCTAATCAGAGACGGAAACAGTAACGGCGACGTGGCCTCACCTCGTGCGTTGGATCTCGATCCAACGGTGCACCGAGCTCGTGGACGACGATGGCTCGCGGCGGCGTTGCGGCTGCCGGCGCTGAGGACAGCGACCACCCTAACGGCACTTCGGGGCGTCTCCGGCCAAGTGAGTGCACCCAGTAGGTGCGCCTCGACGCAAGGTTCTCAGATCCGAGCTTGAAGGCGGCGGAGGATGACGAACGGCGCCGGAAACGAAGAAAAACCACGGCGGCACTCCCCAAACTCCGGCGAGAAATCGCGAGGCGACGGCGGCTTGGGCGTTGGTACTTAGGGCAATAGGCGCGCAGACGATCGGCGATCCTCGGGCGATTACCCACGCCTTACATGGCCTCGTCAGTCGTGCACATAGCGGAAACCTAATCTGTAACGGCGTCTATGCGGCGGCGAGTCGGCTTCGGCCACGGAAGACGACGCAATCCCAGCCGTCCCACGCGTCACGATCAACGGCCACGATCGCGACGGCGCGATCGGGTCCGGTCTGACGCGGCTCGAATCCTGCAGACGCGGATCTCGGCCGTTGGATCTTGATCCAACGGTTGGGATCAATTAGGTTTTCAAGTTGGTTCGGTCGAGTCAATCGCTCGGTCGGACTCGAGTCCGACTCGATCGGATGAACACGATACTTGACCCGAGTTGGATTTTCCAGCGATTTAATAATTAAAATAATTCCCAGTAATTCATTTAATTCATTAAAAATAGCAAAAGACTCAGAAAAATTCCAGAAAAATTCTGGAAAATATTTTAGATCATTTTGGACTCAAATAAAATATTTCCAGCAAAATTTTATTTGCAAAATTAAATTCTTTAATTATTTCAAAATGGAATAAATTCAAATAAATTCCAAATAAATCCAAATAAATTCCAGAAAATTCCAAAAATTCACCAAAGTGCCAAATCACACATGAATTTAAGAAAAGCAAAATTTTGGGGTGTTACATAGAAGCTTCCAAAAGACTTTTTTACGGACACTCGCCTTTGTGGTGTTTGACTGTATCTTATGGGTAAAGTGCACAACCTCTGCAGAGTGTAAAATCTATTCGAATAGCCGTGTCCGCGGCATTGGACATTACTCGGGGATTACAGTCAAGGGTTAGACTTTACGAAAATAAACATGGTTTATGGATACTTGGTGTTGGAAATGATGAACTTGCTTTAGGCTAATAAATGCTTTACTAGTGAAATTGTTTATGAAATTATTACTGCTATTACTGTTTTACTGCTTTCTTTCTGTTATTATTAATTATGAATGTGCTTTACTGCAAAAGAACCATCTTAGCTTATTGTTGGAATAAGCCATGCATGAAGAATATTAGCTTTTGCATTCTGTGCATGACTTGCTGAGTACCAAGTACTCACCCCTTGTAACAATACAACATCAGTTGAAGAAGAAGCAACACTCGCACTGGAGGAGGAGTTCCAGGAGGAGCCGACTGTCGGGACCCCGAATTTGCAAATCCGGACCCTCTGTGTATTCAGCACTAGTCCAGGAACGCGCTAGTGCACACAGTCTTAACATCGGTAAATATCACAATCATACCATTCGATACCAATAAAGTACTTTATTTAAATAACCAAACTGGTTGCTTGACCTTATGGCCAAGTTACAAATATACGCCTCGCAAGGCGAAACTTATTAAGAGAGAAATAATAGCAGCGGAAAATCAAATAACTTCGTGGTGCCATCCAGTATACCACAGGCAACTGACTGGGCTCGCTTCCCTAAGTAGACGGTTCCTCTTGGAGCTCCTCCTCCAAAGCTGGTGTAGTCTCCTCTTCAACTGGTGTTGTATTGTGGCAAGGGTGAGTACTTGGTACTCAGCAAGTCATGCACAGAATGCAGCTAATATACTACATGCATGGCTTAATACAAAGGAGTGGCTCAAGGTATTTTTGCAGTAAACAGCATTTAACAAGTATCATAAGTAGATTCGAAAGCAATAGAAACAAGTATAGCATAATTAACTTTTCAAGGAGTTTAATAAACATCTTTCCCATCCTAATCCACATTTCCATCAACATCATTATTAATCCAACCCAACCTTTCAGATCCAAGCTATTTTTGAGAAAATCTAACCCTTGACTGTAATTCCCGAGCGATGTCCAATACCGCGGACACGGCTATTCGAATAGATTCTACACTCTGCAGAGGTTATGCACTTTACCCACAAGATACAGTCAAACACCACAAAGGCGAGTTCCCGTAACAAAGTCTTTCGGAAACTTCTAACAATACAAGTGGTCCTCCCTGGTTATTGCACACTAACCCTTCCCTTAGCTAAGGCGAAGTTTAGGCCAATCAACCGTTAGATGGGTACCTGGCCTCAGCCCCGGTACGCTCCCCCGTACAACTTACACAAAGGGTGTAGTTGACCTCTGAGGTCCCACAGTGCGTTATTAGCAACTTAGTCAACTAGGTCCGTCCCATTACAGACATGTGGTTGCACGTTAGACCTAGTTCAAAGGCTTGCAAGGTTAAGTCCTTAGGGTGACCAGGGCAAGACTAAGAAGAACCAAATCAACATCCCCAATGCCACAACCGCCCACTGATTATTCTTGCCACATGCCCGATCGAAAAACTATTTATCAAACCCAGCTTGATTACCATGCACCACGTGCCATCAACATCACATGATACCTTTCCAAAACAGGTTCAATATATCATTAAGTCAATATTAACATTTGTTTGTCCAAAATCATGTCATGAGCACGTAGCAGGTCTAAGCAGTTTACTACAACGGTCTAAAACCCATGTTGGCAATTTAGTAATGTCCAACTAGTAAACCACAACTAGGGTGACAAGGGGTCATGGCACATACTTAAGTAATCAAGGTGTCATACAGCAAATTGGTATTTATCTAATTCCCCAAATTTAAATAAAGTATTTTCTAATTGAACTAGCATGCAATAGGTTAAATCAAAATAGATTTCGAAAAAGGATCAACATGGTCAAAGCACAACTTGCCTTCAAAAAGTACTTGTTCTTGGTCTTGAGTTGGATCCTGAGTCAATACTTCTCCTTCAAATCCTTCCCAAGACTTCAACGTCTACTCGTAAAGCGTGCAAATAGCAAATACGCGAATAAACAATAGGCAAAAAGTATCCAATCATCCAAATAAAATCCATAAACAGAGAGAACATAATTTTATGAATTTTTAGAAACTGGAATCGTCAAATTTGGAGTTAAAACGCAAAAGTTATGATTATTTAAAGTTTAAATAATCAATTAAATAATTTTACAGAGAAAAACTTTAGTCCAAAAATTAAATAAAATTCATATTTAGGTAGATCTCAATTTTATACAAATTTAGAAATTTGAATCACTCAAATCGGAGTTGAAACGCAAAAGTTATAAGCGTTTGAAGTTTGAAACAAAATCTGAAATCATTATTTCGAATTAATAAATCATTTTCTTTTTCGGAAATTAATTATTGCGTCAGCCTGGACACGTGTCATCCTGTGATTGGTCCACAGTGACCTGCTGACGTCAGCACCGAACGGCCTCCATGATGACGTCAGCATGACGTCATCATGCCACGTGGCATCACTCAGGTGCTGCCACGTGTCCGGTCCATGGACTGGGTCCACGGGCGGCACGGTCCACGGTGGACTGGCGCATGGCTTGGTGCGGCTGACATGCGGGCCTGCATGTCAGCGGCCCACGTGCGCTTGCACGGTGCGGCGCGCCTAGGCTACGTGGCACGATCGTGTCCGTTGATTTGAAAATCAACGGCCGCGATTAGATCCAGGGTTAACACGTTGAAAACTACACGGTGACCGTGGGCCGTTCGATCTAGATCGGACGGTCCAGATCTAACCCTACGTTAACGCTGCTACGGCCTGAGGTGATCGTGGGCCGTTGGATCTTGATCCAACGGTCCAGATCTAATCGGGTTTGGAAACACGTGACTCACCGCTGCCGTTCGATCGGGATCGGACGGTCCAGAAGCTTCGCACTGGTGATGGCGGCGCGGCGGGGCTCAGGCTACTGGAGACGAGGACGGCGACCTTCCGTGCGGCGTTTCCGAGGGTCTCCGGCGAGGTGGATGGTGCGGTCCGACGCGCCTTGCTCGTGCGGTTCCAGATCCGGGCTCCAACAAGGCGGAGACGGCTTGACGGCGGCGGCGTGCGCACGAACCCGAAGCGAAGCCCTAACCCTACTACGGCGAGCAATTCCTCAGCAAAGACGGCGGCTCGGGCGGTGTGGCTTGGGGCAAAAGGTGCGGCGTCAAACGACGATTCTCGGGGACGGGTCCACGCCTTAAATACTGCCTCGACGTGCGCGCAAATCGGAACCCTAACCGTGTCCCGCTCGGTCACGGCGGAGCTTGTCGGGACCCCGAATTTGCAAATCCGGACCCTCTGTGTATTCAAGCACTAGTCCAGAACGCGCTTAGTGCACAGTCTTAACATCGGTAAATATCACAATCATACCACTCGATACTAATAAAGTACTTTTATTTAAATAACCAAACTGGTTACTCAACCTTATGGTCAAGTTACAATATACGCCTCACAGGGCGAATCTTATTAAGACAGAAATAGTAGCAGCGGAAAATCAAATAACTTCGTGGCGCCATCCAAAGATACCACAGCAACCGTGGGCTCGCTTCCTAAGTAGAGCGGATCCTCTTGGAGTTCCTCCTCCAAAGTGGTGTAGTCTCCTCTTCAACTGGTGTTATATTGTGGCAAGGGTGAGTACTTGGTACTCGGCAAGTCATGCATGAGAATGCAAGCTAATATACTACATGCATGGCTTGGTACAAAGGAATAGCTCAAGGTATATTTGCGATGCTTGACATTTGACAAGTAATATAAGTAGATTCGAAGCGAGAAACAAGTAAAGCATAAATAACTTTCAAGAAGTTTAACAACCATCTTCCCATCCTAAACCACATTTCCATCAACATCATTATTAATCCAACCCAACTTTTCAAACCAAGTTATTTTTGAGAAAATCTAACCCTTGACTGTAATTCCCGAGCGATGTCCAATACCGCGGACACGGCTATTCGAATAGATTCTACACTCTGCAGAGGTTATGCACTTTACCCACAAGATACAGTCAAACACCACAAAGGCGAGTTCCCGTAACAAAGTCTTTGGAAACCTCTAACAATACAAGTGGTCCTCCCCGGTTATTGCGCACTAACCCTTCCCTTAGCTAAGGCGAAGTCTGGGCCAATCAACCGTTAGATGGGTACTGGCCTCGGCCAGATGCGCTCCCCATACAACTTACACAAAGGGTGTAGTTGACCTCCCGAGGTCCCACAGTGCGTTATTAGCAACTTAGTCAACTAGGTCCGTCCCATTACGGACATGTGGTTGCACGTTAGACCTAGTTCAAAGGCTTGCAAGGTTAAGTCCTTAGGGTGACCAGGGCAAGACTACCGAAGAACCAAATCAACATCCCCAATGCCACAACCGCCCACTGATTATTCTTGCCACATGCCCGATCGAAAAACTATTTATCAAACCCCGCTTGATTACCATGCACCACGTGCCATCAACATCACATGATACCTTTCCAAAACAGGTTCAATATATCATTAAGTCAATATTAACATTTGTTTGTCCAAAATCATGTCATGAGCACGTAGTGAGTCCAAGCGATTTACTACAACGGTCTAAAACCCATGTTGGCAATTTAGTAATGTCCAACTAGTAAACCACAACTAGGGTGACAAGGGGTCATGGCACATACTTAAGTAATCAAGGTGTCATACAGCAAATTGGTATTTATCTAATTCCCCAAATTTAAATAAAGTATTTTCTAATTGAACTAGCATGCAATAGGTTAAATCAAAATAGATTTCGAAAAAGGATCAACATGGTCAAAGCACAACTTGCCTTCAAAAAGTACTTGTTCTTGGTCTTGAGTTGGATCCTGAGTCAATACTTCTCCTTCAAATCCTTCCGGCACTTCAACGTCTACTCGTAAAGCGTGCAAATAGCAAATACGCGAATAAACAATAGGCAAAAAGTATCCAATCATCCAAATAAAATCCATAAACAGAGAGAACATAATTTTATGAATTTTTAGAAACTGGAATCGTCAAATTTGGAGTTAAAACGCAAAAGTTATGATTATTTAAAGTTTAAATAATCAATTAAATAATTTTACAGAGAAAAACTTTAGTCCAAAAATTAAATAAAATTTATATTTAGGTAGATCTCAATTTTATACAAATTTAGAAATTTGAATCACTCAAATCGGAGTTGAAACGCATAAAAGTTATAAGCGTTTGAAGTTTGAAACAAAATCAAATCATTATTTCGAATTAATAAATCATTTTCTTTTGGAAATTAATTATTGCGTCGGCTGGACACGTGTCATCCTGTGATTGGTCCACAGTGACTCCGACGTAAGCACCGAACGGCCTCCATGATGACGCCAAAGATGGCGTCATCATGCCACGCGGCATCACTCGAGTGCCGCCACGTGTCCGGCCCATGGATCGGGTCCACGGGCGACACGGTCCACGGTGGATGGCGCGATGGCTAGTGCGGTGACATGCGGGCCTGCATGTCGGCGCCCACGGCGCTTTGTACGGTGCGGCGGCGCCTAGGCTACGTGGCACGATCGTGTCCGTTGATTTGAAAATCAACGGCCGCGATTAGATCTAGGGTTAACACGTTGAAAACTACACGGTGATCGTGGGCCGTTCGATCTAGATCGGACGGTCCAGATCTAACCCTACGTTAACGCTGCTACGGCCTGAGGTGATCGTGGGCCGTTGGATCTTGATCCAACGGTCCAGATCTAATCGGGTTTGGAAACACGTGACTCACCGCTGCCGTTCGATCGGGATCGGACGGTCCAGAAGCTTCGCACTGGTGATGGCGGCGCGGCGGGGCTCGGGCTACCGGAGACGAGGACGGCGACCTTCCGTGCGGCGTTTCCGAGGGTCTCCGGCGAGGTGGATGGTGCGGTCCGACGCGCCTTGCTCGTGCGGTTCCAGATCCGGGCTCCAACAAGGCGGAGACGGCTTGACGGCGGCGGCGTGCGCACGAACCCGAAGCGAAGCCCTAACCCTACTACGGCGAGCAATTCCTCAGCAAAGACGGCGGCTCGGGCGGTGTGGCTTGGGGCAAAAGGTGCGGCGTCAAACGACGATTCTCGGGGACGGGTCCACGCCTTAAATACTGCCTCGACGTGCGCGCAAATCGGAACCCTAACCGTGTCCCGCTCGGTCACGGCGGAGCTTGTCGGGACCCCGAATTTGCAAATCCGGACCCTCTGTGTATTCAGCACTAGTCCAGGAACGCGCTAGTGCACACAGTCTTAACATCGGTAAATATCACAATCATACCACTCGATACTAATAAAGTACTTTTATTTAAATAACCAAACTGGTTACTCAACCTTATGGTCAAGTTACAATATACGCCTCACAGGGCGAATCTTATTAAGACAGAAATAGTAGCAGCGGAAAATCAAATAACTTCGTGGCGCCATCCAGTATACCACAGGCAATCGGCGGGCTCGCTTCCCTAAGTAGACGGATCCTCTTGGAGTTCCTCCTCCAAAGCTGGTGTAGTCTCCTCTTCAACTGGTGTTATATTGTGGCAAGGGTGAGTACTTGGTACTCAGCAAGTCATGCACAGAATGCAAGCTAATATACTACATGCATGGCTTGGTACAAAGGAATAGCTCAAGGTATATTTGCGAAACAAAGATTTGACAAGTAATATAAGTAGATTCGAAAGCAAAGAGAAACAAGTAAAGCATAAATAACTTTCAAGAAGTTTAACAACCATCTTCCCATCCTAAACCACATTTCCATCAACATCATTATTAATCCAACCCAACTTTTCAAACCAAGTTATTTTTGAGAAAATCTAACCCTTGACTGTAATTCCCGAGCGATGTCCAATACCGCGGACACGGCTATTCGAATAGATTCTACACTCTGCAGAGGTTATGCACTTTACCCACAAGATACAGTCAAACACCACAAAGGCGAGTTCCCGTAACAAAGTCTTTCGGAAACCTCTAACAATACAAGTGGTCCTCCCCGGTTATTGCGCACTAACCCTTCCCTTAGCTAAGGCGAAGTCTAGGCCAATCAACCGTTAGATGGGTACTGGCCTCGGCCCAGACGCTCCCCCATACAACTTACACAAAGGGTGTAGTTGACCTCCTGAGGTCCCACAGGTACGTTATTAGCAACTTAGTCAACTAGGTCCGTCCCATTACAGACATGTGGTTGCACGTTAGACCTAGTTCAAAGGCTTGCAAGGTTAAGTCCTTAGGGTGACCAGGGCAAGACTACCCGAAGAACCAAATCAACATCCCCAATGCCACAACCGGCCCACCTGATTATTCTTGCCACATGCCCCAGTCGAAAAACTATTTATCAAACCCCAGTTGATTACCATGCACCACGTGCCATCAACATCACATGATACCTTTCCAAAACAGGTTCAATATATCATTAAGTCAATATTAACATTTGTTTGTCCAAAATCATGTCATGAGCACGTAGCAGGTCTAAGCAGTTTACTACAACGGTCTAAAACCCATGTTGGCAATTTAGTAATGTCCAACTAGTAAACCACAACTAGGGTGACAAGGGGTCATGGCACATACTTAAGTAATCAAGGTGTCATACAGCAAATTGGTATTTATCTAATTCCCCAAATTTAAATAAAGTATTTTCTAATTGAACTAGCATGCAATAGGTTAAATCAAAATAGATTTCGAAAAAGGATCAACATGGTCAAAGCACAACTTGCCTTCAAAAAGTACTTGTTCTTGGTCTTGAGTTGGATCCTGAGTCAATACTTCTCCTTCAAATCCTTCCGGCACTTCAACGTCTACTCGTAAAGCGTGCAAATAGCAAATACGCGAATAAACAATAGGCAAAAAGTATCCAATCATCCAAATAAAATCCATAAACAGAGAGAACATAATTTTATGAATTTTTAGAAACTGGAATCGTCAAATTTGGAGTTAAAGCATAAAAGTTATGATTATTTAAAGTTTATATAATCAATTAAATAATTTTACAGAGAAAAACTTTTGTGCAAAAATTAAATAAAATTTATATTTAGGTAGATCTCAATTTTATTCTAATTTAGATATTTGAATCACTCATATCGGAGTTGAAACGCATAAAAGTTATAAGCGTTTGAAGTTTGAAACAAAATGCAAATCATTATTTCGAATTAATAAATCATTTTCTTTTGGAAATTAATTATTGCGTCGGCTGGACACGTGTCATCCTGTGATTGGTCCACGGTGACTGCCGACGTAAGCACGAAACGGCCTCCATGATGACGTCGGCATGGCGTCATCATGCCACGTGGCATCACTCGAGTCTTTGCCACGTGTCCGGCCCATGGATCGGGTCCACGAGGCGGCACGGTCCCACGGTGGATCGCGCATGGCTTGGTGCGGCCGACATGCGGGCTGCATGTCGGCCGCCCACGCGGCGCTTGCACGGCGGCGGCGCGCTTAGGTTACGTGGCACGATCGTGTCCGTTGATTTGAAAATCAGCGGCCGCGATTAGATCGAGGTGGTTAACACGTTGAAAACTACACGGTGGCCGTGGGCGTTCGATCTAGATCGGACGGTCCAGATCTAACCCTACGTTAACGCTGCTACGGCCTGAGGTGATCGTGGGCCGTTGGATCTTGATCCAACGGTCCAGATCTAATCGGGTTTGGAAACACGTGACTCACCGCTGCCGTTCGATCGGGATCGGACGGTCCAGAAGCTTCGCACTGGTGATGGCGGCGCGGCGGGGCTCAGGCTACTGGAGACGAGGACGGCGACCTTCCGTGCGGCGTTTCCGAGGGTCTCCGGCGAGGTGGATGGTGCGGTCCGACGCGCCTTGCTCGTGCGGTTCCAGATCCGGGCTCCAACAAGGCGAGACGGCTTGACGCGGCGGCGGCGCGACGAACCGGCGAAGCCCTAACCCTACTACGGCGAGCAATTCCTCGGCAAAGACGGCTCGGGCGGTGTGGCTTGGGGCAAGGTGCGGCGTCAAACGACGATTCGAGGGCGGGTCCACGCCTTAAATACTGCCTCGACGTGCGCGCAAATCGGAACCCTAACCGTGTCCCGCTCGGTCACGGCGGAGCTTGTCGGGACCACGAATTTGCAAATCCGGACCCTCTGTGTATTCAGCACTAGTCCAGGAACGCGCTAGTGCACACAGTCTTAACATCGGTAAATATCACAATCATACCACTCGATACTAATAAAGTACTTTTATTTAAATAACCAAACTGGTTACTCAACCTTATGGTCAAGTTACAATATACGCCTCACAGGGCGAATCTTATTAAGACAGAAATAGTAGCAGCGGAAAATCAAATAACTTCGTGGCGCCATCCAAAGATACCACAGTAACCGATCGGGCTCGCTTCCTAAGTAGACGGATCCTCTTGGAGTTCCTCCTCCAAAGCCGGTGTAGTCTCCTCTTCAGCGGTGTTATATTGTGGCAAGGGTGAGTACTTGGTACTCAACAAGTCATGCACGAGAATGCAAGCTAATATACTACATGCATGGCTTGGTACAAAGGAATAGCTCAAGGTATATTTGCGAAGAAACAAAGATTTGACAAGTAATATAAGTAGATTCGAAAGCAGTAGAAACAAGTAAAGCATAAATAACTTTCAAGAAGTTTAACAACCATCTTCCCATCCTAAACCACATTTCCATCAACATCATTATTAATCCAACCCAACTTTTCAAACCAAGTTATTTTTGAGAAAATCTAACCCTTGACTGTAATTCCCGAGCGATGTCCAATACCGCGGACACGGCTATTCGAATAGATTCTACACTCTGCAGAGGTTATGCACTTTACCCACAAGATACAGTCAAACACCACAAAGGCGAGTTCCTCAGTAATAAAGTCTTTGGAAACCTCTAACAATACAAGTGGTCCTCCCAGGTTATTGCGCACTAACCCTTCCCTTAGCTAAGGCGAAGTCTAGGCCAATCAACCGTTAGATGGGTACTGGCCTCACCAGACGCGCTCCCCATACAACTTACACAAAGGGTGTAGTTGACCTCCTGAGGTCCCACAGTGCGTTATTAGCAACTTAGTCAACTAGGTCCGTCCCATTACGGACATGTGGTTGCACGTTAGACCCAGTTCAAAGGCTTGCAAGGTTAAGTCCTTAGGGTGACCAGGGCAAGACTACCCGAAGAACCAAATCAACATCCCCAATGCCACAACCGCCCACCTGATTACTCTTGCCACATGCCCCTGGTCGAAAACTATTTATCAAACCCCAGTTGATTACCATGCACCACGTGCCATCAACATCACATGATACCTTTCCAAAACAGGTTCCATATATCATTAGGTCAACATTAGCATTTGATTGTCCAAAATCAAGTCATGAGCACGAAAGGTGTCTAAGCAAGCATTACTACAACGGTCTAAAACCCATGTTGGCAAGTTAATAATGTCCAACTAGTAAACCACAACTAGGGTGACAAGGGTCATGGCACATATTTAAATAATCAAGTTGTCATACAGCAAATTGGTGTTTATCTAATCCCCCATATTTAAATAAAGTATTTTCTACTTGAACTAGCATGCAATAGGTTAAATCAAAATAGATTTCAAAATAGGATCAACATGGTCAAAGCACAACTTGCCTTCAAAAAGTACTTGCTCTTGGTCTTGAGTTGGATCCTGAGTCAATACTTCTCCTTCGAATCCTTCCGGCACTTCAACGTCTACTCGTAAAGCGTGCAAATAGCAAATACACAAATAAACAATAGGCAAAAAGTGTCCAAACATCCAAATAAAATCCATAAACAGAGAGAACATAATTTTATGAATTTTTAGAAACTGGAATCGTCAAATTTGGAGTTAAAACGCAAAAGTTATGATTATTTAAAGTTTAAATAATCAATTAAATAATTTTACAGAGAAAAACTTTAGTCCAAAAATTAATTAAAATTCATATTTAGGTAGGTCTCAATTTTATACAAATTTAGAAATTTGAATCACTCAAATCGGAGTTGAAACGCAAAAGTTATAAGCGTTTGAAGTTTGAATCAAATCTGAAATCAATATTTCGAATTAATAAATCATTTTCTTTTCTAAATTAATTATTGCGCCAGCAGGACACGTGGCAGCTTCGATTGGCCTCGGCGACGGTACCGGTCCATGGGCGTGGTCCACGCCGGCTCGGGTCCACCGTGGACTCGGCCCACGAATCCACGTGTCGCCGACATGTGGGTCCCCCTCGGGTGGCGTCCGCTTCTTGGCGTCGTGAGGGCTCGACCCGCAGTCGGCGGTGGGTCCCATGGGTAGGCGTCATTCTTGGCGTCGGCGCTTGGGACTGAGACGGCCGTGACATGCGAGCCCGCCATGGCGTCGGTGACGTCATGGTGCGATTGGTCGGGCGGCCCGACATGCGGGCCTGGTGTCGGCGTCCACGCAGCGTCTGGCCCGACGCGTCGGTCCAACTTCCCGACACGTGGCGCCAATCTCGGCCGTTGGTTTGAAAATCAACGGCGGATTGGATCTAGTGTTGACGCGTTTGGGTTAACGCATTGATTTCGACCGTTGGATCTAGATCCAACGGCCGGGATTGATCTCGAGTTCAAAGCGAGATCTCACCTGGGGTGACGTGGCGAGATCCTAGCCGTGCGATCTTGATCGGACGGCCGACGAGCCGCGAGGCGGCGGCGATGGCGCGGCGGCGTAGCGGGCCGGAATTGAGGCAGCGACACTTGATGCGGCGTTTGGGGGCTCCTCCGGCGACGTGGGTGGTTCCGGTTGGTGCGTCTCGCCCTGGGGTTCTAGATCTGCGTTTCTGGCGGCGAGGCGCTCAACGGCGGCGAACGCGTGCACAAAATCGAACGCGCGCAAGCCCAACTACGGCGAGCTATTGCGAGCGTCGGTGAGCTACGAGCGGCGGCTAGGGCAATGGGTGCGCACGGGAACGGCCAACCTCGGGGCGTGACCCGGACTTTAAATAGCCTCGGCGTTCGTGCCCAGGACGGAAACCTAGTTCTCCACGGCGGCGGGCGCGGCGGCGGAGTCCGGCTCGGACTCGGCGGAGACGACGACGGACAGCCCGTCCACGTGGCACGATCAGCGGCCACGATGCATAAGGATCGGATCCGGCCGGATTCGATCGAAGCTGACGGAAATCTCGACCGTTGGATCTTGATCCAACGGTTGGGATCGATTAGGTTTTAGATTTGGTTCGGTCGAGTCACGTGGCTCGGTCGGACTCGAGTCCGACTTCGGGTTCGACTTCGATCGGATGAATAGTACTTGACCCGACTTGATTTTCCAGCGATTTAATAATTAAAATAATTTCGATGAATTCATTTAATTCATTAAAAATAGCAAAAGACTCGAGAAAAATTCGAAAAATTACGGAAAATATTTTGGATCATTTTGGACTCAAATAAAATATTTCCAACAAAATTTTATTTGCAAAACTAAATTCTTTAATTATTTCAAAATGGAATAAATTCAAATAAATTCCAAATAAATCCAAATAAATTCCAGAAAATTCCAAAAATCCACCAAAGTGCCAAATCACACATGAATTTAAGAAAAGCAAAATTTTGGGGTGTTACAGAGCTCTCCGGCTTGGATTCGGAACGGAGACGATGGCTGGGGACCGTCCACGTGTCGCGATGAGTGGCTACGATTGCTCACGCGCGAACGGGTCCGACCGGACTCGGGCTCGAGCCGGTGCGGTCCAATCCGGACCGTTGGATCCCGATCCAACGGCCGGGATCGATTGGGGTTAGGAGTGGGTTTGGTCGAGTCGACTGGCTAGGATCGGACTCGAGTCCGACTCGGGTTCCGACTCAGTCGGATGAACAGTACTTGACCCGACTCGATTTTCCAGCGAATTAATATTTAAAATAATTTCCAGTAATTCATTTAATTCATTAAAAATAGCAAAATACTCAGAAAAATTCTAGAAAAATTCTGGAAAATATTTTAGGGTATTTGGGACTCAAATAAAATATTTCCAACAAAATTTTATTTGCAAAATTAAATTCTTTAATTATTTCAAAATGGAATAAATTCAAATAAATTCCAAATAAATTCCAGAAAATTCCAAAAATTCACCAAAGTACCAAATCACACATGGATTTAAGAAAAGCAAAATTTTGGGGTGTTACACCGACGAACTAGGGGGAGAGCCCAGTCAGTTGCCTGTGGCATATTGGTTGGCGCCACGCGTTTCTTTATTTTCCACTGCAGATTTATTTGAGTAAGACTATAGCCCTACGAGGCGTACATTTGTAACTTGACCATAAGGTCGAGCAACTGTGTCGGGACCCCGAATTTGCAAATCCGGACCCTCTGTGTATTCAGCACTAGTCCAGGAACGCGCTAGTGCACACAGTCTTAACATTGGTAAATATCACAATCATACCACTTGATGCTAATAAAGTACTTTATTTAAATAACCAAACTGGTTACTCGACCTTATGGCCAAGTTACAAATATATGCCTCGCAAGGCGAAACTTATTAAAAGAGAGATAATAGCAGCGGAAAATCAAATAACTTCGTGGCGCCATCCAGTATACCACAGGCAACTGACTGGGCTCGCATCCCTAGGTAGACGAGTCCTCGTGGAGCTCCTCCTCCAGAGCTGGTGTAGTCTCCTCTTCAACTGGTTTTGTATTGTGGCAAGGGTGAGTACTTGGTACTCAAAGAAGTCATGCAGTAATGCAAGCTAATATACTATATGCATGGCTTGGTACAAAGGAATAGCTCAAGGTATATTTGCGATAAACAAAGATTTGAAAAGTAATATAAGTAGATTCAAAGCAGTAGAAATAAGTAAAGCGTAAATAACTTTTTAAGAAGTTTAATAAACATTTTTCCCCATCCTAAACCACATTTCCATCATCTTCATTATTAAACCAACCCACCTTTCAAACCAAAGTTATTTTTGAGAAAATCTAACCCTTGATGTAATTCCCGAGCGATGTCCAATACCATGGACACGGCTATTCGAATAGATTCTAAAATCTTCAGAGGTTATGCACTTTACCCACAAGATACAGTCAAACACCACAAAGGCGAGTTCGTAATAAAGCCTTTCTAAGCCTCAAACAACACAGTGGTCCTCTCAGGTTCGTGCTCTACACCATCCCTTCCCTTAGCCAAGGCGAAGTATGGGACCAACACACCGTTAGATGGGTATCTGGCCACGACCACGATACGCTCCCCGCACAATCACACAAACGGTTTAATTGACACACTTAGGCTCCACAATCGAGTCCTTTGCGACTTAGTCAACTAGTTCCTTACCATTACTACCATGTGGTTGCAAGTATGACCCAGTTCAAAGGCTTGCAAGGTTAAGTCCTTAGAGTGACCAGGGCAAGACTACCCGAAGAACCAAATCAACACTCCCAATGCCACAACTGGCCCACCTGATTACTCTTGCCACATGCCCCGGTCGAAAACTGTTTATCAAACCCCAGTTGATTACCATGCACCACGTGCCATCAACATCACATGATACTTTTCCAAAACAAGTTCAATATATCATTAAATCAATATTAACATTTGATTGTCCAAATTCATGTCATGAGCACGTAGCAGGTCTAAGCAATACACTACAACGTTCTAAACCCATGTTGGCAATTTAATAATGTCCAACTAGTAATCCACAACTAGGGTGACAAGGGTCATGGCACATACTTAAATAATCAAGGTGTCATACAGCAAATTGGTATTTATCTAACCCCCATGTTTAAACAAAGTATTTTTCTAATTGAACTAGCATACAATAGTTTAAATCAAAATAGATTTCGAAATAGGATCAACATGGTCAAAGCACAACTTGCCTTCAAAGAGTACTTGTTCTTGGTCTTGAGTTGGATCCTGAGTCAACACTTCTCCTTCGAATCCTTCCGGCACTTCAACGTCTACTCGTAAAGCGTGCAAATAGCAAATACCCAAATAAAAATAGGCAAAAAGTGTCCAAACATCCAAATAAAATCCATAAACAGAGAGAACATAATTTTTTGGATTTTTAGAAACTGGAATCGTCAAATTTGGAGTTAAGACGCGAAAGTTATGATTATTTAAAGTTTAAATAATCAATTAAATAATTTTGCAGAGAAAAACTTTAGTCCAAAAATTAAATAAAATTCATATTTGAGTAGATCCGAATTTTATACAAATTTAGAAATTTGAATCACTCAAATCGGAGTTGAAACGCAAAAGTTATAAGCGTTTGAAGTTTGAAACAAAATCTGAAATCATTATTTCGAATTAGTAAATCATTTTCTTTTTCGGAAATTAATTATTGCGTCAGCATGACACGCGTCGGCTCCTGATTGGTGGTGGCGTCAACCGGCTCATGGGCTCAGCCCACGGTGCGGTTCGGTCCACGGTGGACCCGGTCCACAGCTCAGATGAGACTGACAGGTGGGACCCACCTGTCAGTGCGGGGTCTCACGCAAACGCGGCTGACGCGTGGGCCCTCTGACTTGCGGGGCGTGTCGAGGACACGCGCCACACGCGTGGAGTGCGGCTAGGCACACATGGCGCAATCTCGGCCGCTGATTTGAAAATCAACGGCCCGCATTGGATCTAGGCTTTACTCGCTTAGGTTAACGCGGCGGATCCGAGCCGCTTGGATCTTGATCCAACGGTCCGCATTCGACCGGTTTCCGTGGCTTGGGATAGAACGTGGGCTCACCTCAATCGTCCGATCTGGATCTGACGGTTCACCGAGCTCATGGAGTCCGGCGATGGCGCTGGCGAGACTCGGGCACCGAGACGTGAGACGATTTACCTTCCACGCTGGCGTGTCCGTGCAGCTCGGCGTGAAGATTAGCACTCCCAGCGCGGTGTGATGTAGGGATGTTGGTCTGGGCTTGATGTCGTCGGAGAGCGGCGGCGGCGAAATCGATTTAAAATACGGTGTCTCACGCAGCGTGCTACTCCGGCGAGCAATCCCGGCAAGCGGCGCTGCTAGGGTTTAGCGAGCTAGGGCAAAAGTAGCGCGGGTCACGGCGTTCTCGGGCAGACCGGGCTTTAAATAGCCTCGGCTTCCGCTCAATCCGTGAACCTAACGGATCGCGTGAGGAGGCGGCGGCAGACGGTCCGATCCGGACTCGGCGAAGACGACGACCATGGCCAGACGTCTGGCGTGTCCGATCAACGGCCACGATTGCAAGCGCGCGCAAGACGTCCGAGCCGGACTCGATCGAACCCAGACGGGCGGATCTCACCGTTGGATCTTGATCCAACGGTTGGGATTGATTAGGTTTTGAGCCGGTTTGGTCGAGTCAATCGGCTCGGTCGGACTTCGAGTCCGACTCGGGTTCGACTTCGGTCGGATGAAACGATACTCAACCCGAGTTGAATTTCCAGCGATTTAATATTTAAAATAATTCCCGAATTCATTTAATTCATTAAAAATAGCAAAAGACTCGAAAAATTCGAGAAAATTCTGGAAAATATTTTAGGGTATTTGGGACTCAAATAAAATATTTCCAACAAAATTTTATTTGCAATATTAAATTCTTTAATTATTTCAAAATGGAATAAATTCAAATAAATTCCAAATAAATCCAAATAAATTCCAGAAAATCCCAAAAATTCACCAAAGTGCCAAATCACACATGAATTCAATAAAAGCAAAATTTTGGGGTGTTACAAACCTCCCCCCCTTAATAGAATCTCGTCCCCGAGATTCAGGGCTTACTAAAGGAATAGGTTCGGAAACTCTTTCTTCAAATCCTCTTCGCGCTCCCAAGTTGCTTCACTCTCTGTATGGTTGCTCCACTGAACTCTACAGAAACGGGTTGACTTGTTCCTAGTCTCTCGATCCATAGTGTCCAAAATCCTCACGGGATGCTCCTTGTAAGTCAGATCTTCTTGCAGCTCGATTGACTCCAAGGGCGTTTGCTCCTCGGCACTCGAAGACACTTCTTTAGCCGGGACACGTGGAACACGTCATGTACTCTGCTAACGCATTGCGGCAACTCTAGCCGGTAAGCAATCGCCTCTGCGACTCAAAATCTTAAATGGTCCAACATAACGGGTGCGAGTTTCCCTTTGGCATGGAACCTCTTAACTCCCGAGAGGCGTAACTCGAGGTATACAAAGTCTTCTCGTTCAAAACTCAAATCTCGGCGACGATTGTCAAGATAACTCTTCTGCCGAGATTGGGCTATCCTCAACCTTTCCCTAATCATGGCGACCGCTCTTGACCTCTTGAAGAATATCAGGCCCAAAGACACGGCGCCACGGTCTCATTCCAATTCAATGGCGTCCGACAGTGGTCGACCATACAAAGGCCTCAAAAGGTGACATCTCAGAAACTAGCCTCGATAACTATTGTTGTAATCGAACTCGGCATACGACAAACTCTTATCCCAAAAGGTAGCATAAGCTAATGCACAAGCTCTCAACATATCCTCCGAATCTGGTTGACTCTTTCTTGCCTGTCCATCCGTCTATGGATGATAAGTCATCTTGAAGTTCAAACGGGTTCCCATGGCTTCATGCAACTTATTCCGTAACCTTGAGGTAAATTGGGTACCTCTGTCCGATACAATCCTCTTTGGCACTCCGTGCAAGCAGACAATCGATCATGTATAATTTCGCTAATTTATCTCCGAGTAAGTGGTCTTCACGGGGATAAAATGGGCTACTTTAGTCAAGCGATCCACTATAACCCATATGGAGTCATAACCTCCTTGAGTCTTGACAAACCGGTAATGAAATCCATTCCGATTTCCTCCCACTTCCACTCAGGTATTTTCAGCGGTTGTAGCAATCCTGCTGGTCTCTCGATGCATTGCCTTGACTCTCGGCATACGCCGCACAATGCAACATGCTCGGCAACTTCACGTTTCATACTCGGCCACCAATCTCTCCTTGGATCCCGATACATCTTGGCGCTTCAGGATGAATCGAGTACTTGAGTCATGGGCTTCTTCCAGAATCGATTGCTTTAACTCCTTCTTGTTAGGCACACAAATGCGATCCTTCATCCACAACGTGCCTTGCTCATCCAACTTGAAGTCCTCTGCCTTGCCTTCCTCCTTGATGAACTTAATCCTGCGGATCTTGTCATCATCCTTCTGTCCTTCTCGGATCCGATCCTCTAAGGTAGGCTTTACTTCCAATGTGGCCAAGAATCCGCTAGGTACAACCTCAATCTTCATTTTCTGAAAGTCCTCACATAACTCATCCTGACTTGTGGCTAGCAACGTACTCACGGTATGGCTTTTCCGACTCAGAGCATCGGCTACTACGTTGGCCTTCCCGGATGGTAATGGATTCCAACATTGTAGTCCTTGATTAACTCTAACCATCTCCTTTGCCTCATATTCAGTCCGATTGGGTGAATATGTACTTAAGGCTCTTATGATCCGTATACACTTCACATCTGTTTCCAATCGATAGTGACGCCATATCTTCAAGGCATGCACTACGGCACTAACTCTAGGTCATGTGTCGGATAATTTTCCTCATGCGGCCTCAATCGCCTTGATGCATACGCGATTTACCTTTCCATCCTGCATCAAAGACACATCCAAGTCCTTGGCGCGATGCGTCACAATAAATATCGAAGCTTTGAGCAACATCCGGTAGAACTAACACGGTCTTGATGTCAATCGCTTCTTCACTCCTGAAATCCTTTCTCACATTCTGGCGTCCATGCAAACTTCTTTTCCTTCTTCAGCAATTGCGTGAGAGGTTTCGTGATTGTCGAGAAGCCTTCGATGAAACGGCGGTAGTATCCTGCCATTCCAAGGAAACTCCGAGTGCAGGTCACAGTCTTGGTGCTCCCAATGTAACACGACTTCTACTTTGCTTGGATCTACGGCGACTCCTTCATGCGGTCATTACATGTCCAAGAAACTCCACCTTGTCCTTCCAAAACTCACACTTGCTGAACTTGGCGAAAAGTTGCTGGTCCCTCAGCTTTTCCAAAACTCGCCTTAAGTGTTCGGCATGTTCACTCTCTGTCTTGGAGTAGATTAGGATATCGTCTATGAACACGACGACAAACTTGTCCAAATATTCCATGAACACCTTATTCATCATATTCATGAAATAATTTGGCGCATTTGTCGGCCCAAAGGACATAGCGTAAACTCGTAATGTCCATATCTTGACGAGAATGCAGTCTTGAATATCTTACGATCGGATCTTCAATCGATGGTATCCCGATCTCGAGATCAATCTTGGAGAAAACTCGGCTCCTCTCAACCGATCAAACATATCATCAATCCTGGGTAGCGGATACTTATTCTTCACGGTGACTTCATTGAGTGCACGGTAGTCAATGCACATCCCGAAACTCCGTCCTTCTTCTTGACGAACAAAATCGGTGCTCCCTACGGCGATTTAACTTGGTCTCGATAAATCCTTTCTCCATTAACTCTTCTATTTGTTTCTTCATTTCTACCAACTCCTCGGTGGACATCCGATAGGGTCTCTTTGCTATCGGTCTTGTGCAGTACAAGCTCTATCACAAACTCTATGTCCTGTCGGCGGCATACCGGGTAGATCTTCGGGAAAAACATCTGGGTACTCATTCACTACCAGGACACCCTCTATGCTGATTGCCTGCATGTTAACCATCAAGCTGTCCATCTCTAAGCTGCAGTGGCTTGAAATTCCACTTTCTTACCACACGGGCTCTCAATCGAGATAGTCCTTCGTCCACAATCCAATACTGACCTTGTGCTTGGATAACCAATCCATTCCCAATATGACGTCTAAGGTCTGGGTCTCCAAAATTATAAGGTTTGCTAGGAACTCTATTCCATCTATTAGTATTCTCACCCCGAAACATCCTACTTTCGTTCGGAGTTCGGAACCAGGGGTTTGAACTAAAAGTATGCACTTAAGTCTTGCAATCCTCAAATCATTCCTAGTAGCAAAGCCTTGCGAAACAAACGAATGCGAAGCTCGAGTCAAACAAAGCTGTGCAGTCTTGAGTTAACAAGTAACTTACCCAAGACGACGTCAGTGGCATTCTGCGGTGCATCTGCGGTGACATGGTTGACTCGGCCTCTCACCACGATGCAGGGTGTGGCTCTCGTCTTTGGCGCCCTAGCTGGGGTGGTTCCTAGATTGAAGCGAATCGGGGTCACTCCTGCTGTCTTCTTTGGACAAGCTGTTGGCAAAGTGTCCTGGCTCGTTGCGATTGTAGCTGGCGTCTCACTGTTCCTTCCGATTGCTCGAGTAGCGTTTCTAAGCGGGGTCCAGTAGTTCGATTGGCAGGTCTTGGTGCTTTGGGGATGGTGTCCTTGTTGCATTACGTGGTTGGAATCAAGAATTGATTTGGTGCAACTCTCAGCGCGCTATGCGTTCTCGGCGTGATTCTTCTTTGTTGCATCCTGCGCTTCTGTTCTCATCCAGTTCCTTGCGCTTTGTCCTCAAGAATAAGCGCCTTATTCACCGACTCTTGGAAATCTGGAAAGGTGTGGGTGATCAACCCTACTTGCAATCTGAGTTAAGTCCCTTCATAAACGAGACTGCCTGGATTTATCTCGTCGCTACATCCTCAGTGCGTAGCGTGCTAGCCGTGGTGAACTTGTTCGTAGTCGACCACCGGTGATTACCTTGTTTGATGCTCTGAACTCCTCCTTCTTAAGGTCCATGATTCCTTCAGGCACGTGATCTTGTCGGAATGCATTGTGAACTCTTCCCAAGTGATATCTTGAGGGTTCTCTTGCGTGGCACGAAGTTCTCCCACCATTCGGTTGTTCCTTCCAGCTGATGAGAAGCGTAGAGTACCTTCTCATTTCCTATGCATTGAGCTATGTGTAGCTTCCTCTCGATTGATCTTAACCAATCATCGGCCTCCAATGGATTGGCATTCCCAGAGAAAGTGGGTGGGTGAGTCCTCATGAATTACGATAGTGCAGTATTCTGGCGTGGTCCCTGATTAACTTGATTAACTGTGACGTGTTGCATCTGTTGCATCATAGCATGCATCAACTGAGTCTGAGCAGCAAGAAATGCTCCAAAATTCTGCATATCAACTGGCGGTGCTGGTGCTCCATCATTGGGGTTTTCTGCTGGGCGAGAACCACTCCCATTGCTTCCAAAGTTTCCACGGGTGTTCACCATCTGTCGATTTGCTCTAGGCTTTTAGAGATGAGAGGGAAACAAGAATAGGCAAGTGATATGGAACTTATGCGGGGCGACAGATGTACCCTTAAGGTCCAACTTTATTATAGTAACTTGGTATGGTTGCTTACAATGCCTAGGGGCCTTGCAACACATCTTGCACACTCAAAGAAGCAATGAAAATCCAAATCGAACTAACACTGGAGTCTAACGCCTAAAGGGTGACTCTTTATTCTATGACGCGACTCGGCGAAGGAGTCTTGCTATAGATCCTACGCTCACTCATCGAGAAAACCTCCCGGCACGGTGCGGGTCTTTGGGCATAGGCGCGAAACGATCGCCATGTCCAAAGAATCGTGTCCTCTGTGGTAGTCGGAAGAAGCGTGTCCTCATCGAGGTCCGACTCCTCGGATCTGGCTCGTGTAGCTCGAGCATCGCTGCGGGTTTGGTCCGCATAAGGTCATCTCCAACTCGTCAATCCTTCGTAGAAGGTGTGCCACATACTCTTGAGCTTCTCGCCATCTCGTTCTTCTCTGCCGTGATCTCCTTGCGGGCCTTCGTAGCTCCTTGCTTGTATTATCTAGTACATCTTCCTGGCGGCGACAAATCGTGCTAATCGTGTAACCGTGGCATCCTCATCCTGAATCGCCTTCGGGTCAAGAAGGTTATCGCTGCGCGGATGGTAACGGAACACCGTACTCTCCAATTCTCTGGCGTAGATACGGGTAATGTGCCGCATTGCTCGTCGTGATACTTCTTGGATACCCATCTGCATTGTAGATCTCCTGGCAGTGCAGTGTATCGGGCGATTGCCTGGGCCCTTTTTCCTAGCAGGTACCTCAATCCTCACGTCACAAGCCTTGATCAATCCTGCTTGTCTGATCACTTCCACTTGGTATTGGGGCTTCTCAAAATCTCCGAGAGTCTGTAGCATATGCCAAAGTTCTGCAGCGTGACCAACTCCTAGATCAACGTAGTTGAACTCTTCCTCCATCTGTCACAAGAGTGCTTTACGTAAGAACTCGGAATTTTTGAATTGTGACAAGGTAAGAAAAATTTCAGCAAGAGACAAGAAAAGAGAGAAGGGGATAAGTCGAGATGTCATTTCTTATCTTGACAATTTTTTAGCTTTTAGAAAATAGGTTTTATCCTCACTACGACCATTCTAGCTAGGGTTGAGCCTACAGTCAAGTATGGCTCTGATACCACCTCTGTCGGGACCCCGAATTTGCAAATCCGGACCCTCTGTGTATTCAGCACTAGTCCAGGAACGCGCTAGTGCACACAGTCTTAACATTGGTAAATATCACAATCATACCACTTGATGCTAATAAAGTACTTTATTTAAATAACCAAACTGGTTACTCGACCTTATGGCCAAGTTACAAATATATGCCTCGCAAGGCGAAACTTATTAAAAGAGAGATAATAGCAGCGGAAAATCAAATAACTTCGTGGCGCCATCCAGTATACCACAGGCAACTGACTGGGCTCGCATCCCTAGGTAGACGAGTCCTCGTGGAGCTCCTCCTCCAGAGCTGGTGTAGTCTCCTCTTCAACTGGTTTTGTATTGTGGCAAGGGTGAGTACTTGGTACTCAGCAAGTCATGCACAGAATGCAAGCTAATATACTATATGCATGGCTTGGTACAAAGGAATAGCTCAAGGTATATTTGCGATGTGACATTTGAAAAGTAATATAAGTAGATTCGAAAGCAGTAGAAATAAGTAAAGCGTAAATAACTTTTCAAGAAGTTTAATAAACATTTTTCCCCATCCTAAACCACATTTCCATCATCTTCATTATTAAACCAACCCACCTTTCAAACCAAAGTTATTTTTGAGAAAATCTAACCCTTGACTGTAATTCCCGAGCGATGTCCAATACCGCGGACACGGCTATTCGAATAGATTCTAAACTCTGCAGAGGTTATGCACTTTACCCACAAGATACAGTCAAACACCACAAAGGCGAGTTCCCGTAACAAAGCCTTTCGGAAGCCTCAAACAACACAGGTGGTCCTCTCCGGTTCGTGCTCTACACCATCCCTTCCCTTAGCCAAGGCGAAGTATGGGACCAACACACCGTTAGATGGGTATCTGGCCACACCACGACACGCTCCCCGCACAATCACACAAACGGTGTAATTGACACCCCGAGGCTCCACAAGTGAGTCCTTAGCGACTTAGTCAACTAGGGCCGTCCCCATTCCACCATGTGGTTGCAAGTATGACCCAGTTCAAAGGCTTGCAAGGTTAAGTCCTTAGAGTGACCAGGGCAAGACTACCCAAGAACCAAATCAACACTCCCAATGCCACAACTGGCCCACTGATTACTCTTGCCACATGCCCTGGCCGAAAATCGTTTATCAAACCCCAGTTGATTACCATGCACCACGTGCCATCAACATCACATGATACTTTTCCAAAACAGGTTCAATATATCATTAAATCAATATTAACATTTGATTGTCCAAATTCATGTCATGAGCACGTAGCAGGTCTAAGCAATACACTACAACGTTCTAAACCCATGTTGGCAATTTAATAATGTCCAACTAGTAATCCACAACTAGGGTGACAAGGGTCATGGCACATACTTAAATAATCAAGGTGTCATACAGCAAATTGGTATTTATCTAACCCCCATGTTTAAACAAAGTATTTTTCTAATTGAACTAGCATGCAATAGTTTAAATCAAAATAGATTTCGAAATAGGATCAACATGGTCAAAGCACAACTTGCCTTCAAAGAGTACTTGTTCTTGGTCTTGAGTTGGATCCTGAGTCAACACTTCTCCTTCGAATCCTTCCGGCACTTCAACGTCTACTCGTAAAGCGTGCAAATAGCAAATACCCAAATAAAAATAGGCAAAAAGTGTCCAAACATCCAAATAAAATCCATAAACAGAGAGAACATAATTTTCTGGATTTTTAGAAACTGGAATCGTCAAATTTGGAGTTAAGACGCGAAAGTTATGATTATTTAAAGTTTAAATAATCAATTAAATAATTTTGCAGAGAAAAACTTTAGTCCAAAAATTAAATAAAATTCATATTTGAGTAGATCCGAATTTTATACAAATTTAGAAATTTGAATCACTCAAATCGGAGTTGAAACGCAAAAGTTATAAGCGTTTGAAGTTTGAAACAAAATCTGAAATCATTATTTCGAATTAGTAAATCATTTTCTTTTTCGGAAATTAATTATTGCGTACAAGATGACACGCGTCGGCTCTCGATTGGTGGCCGACGTCAACCGGCTCATGGGCTCAGCCACGGTGCGGTTCGGTCCACAGTGGACCGGTCCACGGCTTCGAGATGAGATCGACAGGTGGGACCCACTGTCGGTAAGTGGTCTCACGCAAACGCGGGCCGACGCTGCGGCCCTCGACTTGCGGGGCCGCGTGTCGTGGACACGCGCCACACGCTGCGGTGCGGCTAGGCACACATGGCGCAATCTCGCCGTTGATTTGAAAATCAGCGGCCCAGATTGGATCTAGGCTTTACTCGCTTAGGTTAACGCGGCGGATCGAGCCGTTGGATCTTGATCCAACGATCCGCATTCGATCCGGTTTCCGTGGCTTGGGATAGAACGTGGGCTCACCTCAATCGTCCGACCGATCTCGACGGTTCACCGAGCTCATGAGTCCGGCGATGGCGCGGGCGAGACTCGGGCAACGGAGACGTAGACGACGACCTTCCACGCGGCGTGTCCGTGCAGCTCCGGCGAGAAGATTGGCACTCCCAGGCGCGGTGTGACGAGGGATGTTGGTCTGGGCTTGATGTCGCCGGAGAGCGGCGGCCGCGGAAATCGATTTAAAAATACGGTGTCTCACGCGTGCTACTCCGGCGAGCAATCCCGGGCAAGCGGCGGCTGCTAGGGTTTAGCGAGCTAGGGCAAAAGTAGCGCGGGGTCACGGCGGTTCTCGGGGCAGGACCCGGGCTTTAAATAGCCTCGGCTTCCGCGCTCAATCCGTAACCCTAACGGATGCGGCGGAGGACGGCGGCGGCACGGTCCGATCCGGACTCGGGCGAAGACGACGACCCGCGGCCGTACACGTGTCCGATCAACGGCCACGATTGCCAGGCGCGCACGGGTCCGAGCCGGACTCGATCGAACCGGTACGGGCGGATCTCAGCCGTTGGATCTTGATCCAACGGTTGGGATTGATTAGGGTTTTGAGCTGGTTTGGTCGAGTCAACTGGCTCGGGTCGGACTCGAGTCCGACTCGGGTTCCGACTCGGTCGGATGAACAGTACTCAACCCGAGTTGAATTTCCAGCGATTTAATATTTAAAATAATTCCCAGTAATTCATTTAATTCATTAAAAATAGCAAAAGACTCAGAAAAATTCCAGAAAAATTCTGGAAAATATTTTAGGGTATTTGGGACTCAAATAAAAATATTTCCAACAAAATTTTATTTGCAATATTAAATTCTTTAATTATTTCAAAATGGAATAAATTCAAATAAATTCCAAATAAATCCAAATAAATTCTAGAAAATCCCAAAAATTCACCAAAGTGCCAAATCACACATGAATTCAACAAAAGCAAAATTTTGGGGTGTTACAAACTGGTTATATTTCCCTTTCAATAATGTACTTTATTATTTCGTTGAGTATGATTATGGTATTTACCGATGTTGAGACTGTGTGCACTAGTGTGATCCTGGACTAGTGCTGAATACACAGAGGGTCCGGATTTGCAAATTCGGGTCCCGACAGAGGTGGTATCAGAGCCATACTGACTGTAGGATGACCCTTAGTTAGAATGGTCGTATTGAGGATAAAATTATTTTTTAAAGTTAAAAGTTGCCAAGATAATGAATAAATTCTCGACTTACCCCCATCTCTCTTGTTCATACCCCTTGCTGAATTCTTTTTGTCTTCACTTTGATTTTAAAATGTTGCGTTCTCACGTGAGTGTCTTTGGCAGATGAAGATGATCAATTAATATGCTGAGCATGAGGGAGGCTACGCCGCTGAATTATGGCGTATGCTGCAAGTACTTGGAGGTTTTGAGAGACCGCTCTACCGAGGGACCACCATAGTGCAGGCAGGATTGGTCCAAGCGTGGCGCGTCAAAGTCACATTGTACGCCCGAGAGAAGATGAAGGCAAGCTATCCACTCTACTTCACAGTGAGGAGGTCTTCGTTTAAGGCCGGGATCCAGGAGACATCACGTCTAGTGATGCGGCAGATCGCTCGCAACTACTCTAGGGAGTTGGAGGGCACCGTGTTTCATCACTACCCGCGCAGAGACAACTGCCTTGACCAGGAGCCGATAGATGATGAGAACGCCATGATCACTCATCTAGCGAGGTTTGTCGTCACTCAGGAGGATGTGATTGATGATACAGTTCAGGAGTTACAGAAGGCTAGCGATGAAGTCGAGGATGTCAAGAAGTAACTCCAAGAAGCTTGAGAGTACCTAGCTCACTCTATTCAGAGGGTTCGTGAACTGGAGATGGCGCTGTACGGACCTGAACCAGAACTGGTGTTGGAGCTGCACGACCCAGACCCTGAGGAGGACCCACAGGAGGCGCCACCTGCGCCACAGCCAGAGCAACAACCAGCGCCAGAGTTGGAAGAAGATGCTGCTTCGTCGACCACAGCCGTGGTGGGGCATGGTGATCGCTTTGCACCAATGCCGTCTCACCCACCAGTGTACCCGCCAGGGAGTTCCCAAGGAGGTTGGCTCGAGGAGTGAGCGTTTAGGAATAGTAGTTGAGACTTCTTCGACGAGTCACGTCTAAGAATAAAGAGTCACCCTTAGAGGCGTTAGACTTTAGTGAGTTAGTTTAATTTGGATTTTCATTGATTGCTGAGTGTGCAGTATGTGTTGCGAGGCCCTTAGCCATTATAAGCAACCATACCAAGTCATTATTGAATAATTAATAAAGTTGGACCTTGACTTACACCTTTGCCCCGCATAAGTTTCCTCCACTACTCGTCTATTCTTGTTTCCCCCTCATCTTTAAACTTTGTGTAATCAGCAGATGGTGAACACTCGTGGAAACAACGGAAACAACGGAAGTGGTTCTCGCCCAACGGGGAACCCAGATGATGTGAACCAGGCGCCCCAGCCAGCACCCCAAGTGGACATGCAGAACTTTGGAGCTTTTCTGGCAGCGCAGACCCAACTCATGCATGCCATGATGCAACAAATGCAGCAGGTCACTGCCCAAGCTGCTGCCAATCAGGCCGCTCAGGCAAATCAAGCGCAGCGACCCTACTCCAGACTGTCAGAGTTTATGAGGACTCATCCACCCACATTCTCTAGCAACGCTAATCCATTGGAGGCAGATGATTGGCTAAGGTCAATTGAAAGGAAGCCGCACATCACTCAATGTGTGGGGAATGAGAGGGTGCTCTATGCCTCTCATCAGTTGGAAGGAACTGCAGCCGAATGGTGGGAGAACTTCTGTGCTGCACATGAGAACCCTCGGGATATCACTTGGGAGGAGTTCACAGTTGTATTTCATCAGTATCATGTGCCAGAAGGGATCATGGATCTCAAGAAGGAGGAGTTCAGGGCACTGAAGCAAGGCTATCAGCCAATGTCTGAATATCTGAACAAGTTCACCCAGTTGGCATGCTACGCACCTGAAGACGTAGAGACGGACAAGGCAAGACAGTCCCGTTTCATGAAGGGACTGAATTCTGGACTTCATATGGGATTGATTACCCACACGTTCCCCGATTTCCAGGAATTAGTGAACAAGGCTCTTATTCTGGAGGACAAGCGCAAAGAGCTGGATGACAACAGGAAGCGCCGGATGGCACAGTAAGGATCTCGTCCAGGAACACAGCGTTTAAGGGTTGCCCCAAATCAGTTCTTCAGGTTCTAACCACAGAATGCTGCGAAGACACTGTCGCCAGCACCGGGACCTACTAGTTAGGGCTACCAGACACCAGCTCCAGCCAAGAACACCGTTGCAGGATGTCGGCAGAGCACGGTGAAGCATTGCTTCCACTGCAACGAGCCAGGGCACTTCACCAACTATTGCCCCAAGAATGGAGGAGGTGTGACCCCAGTTCGTTTCAATCTGGAATCTACGCCGGTAAGGACACCTGCACCAGGAGCAAGCCTTGGAGCTGCACAACCAGGAGCTGCAATGAGGGGCCGAGTCAACTATGTCACTGCAGATGCAATTCAAAATGCTTCAGACGTCGTACTGGGTAAGTTACTGGTCAACTCAGTATCTACAACAGTTTTGTTTGATTCTGGAGCTTCGCACTCGTTTGTTTCTCAGGATTTTATTGCTAGAAATGATTTTGAGATTGTGAATCTTAAATGCATGCTTATAGTTCGAACCCCTGGATCAGAACAATGATCTAAAGTAGGATGTTCTGGGGTAAGACTATTAATAGATAGGGTAGAGTTCTTAGCAAACCTCATTATACAGAGTACCCAGACCCTAGATGTTATACTTGGAATGAATTGGTTGTTTAAGCATAAAGCTGTGTTAGACTGTGGACGAAGAGTAGTATCAATAGAAAGCCCGAATGGCAAAAGAGTGGAAATTCAAGCAACTATCGTTCGAGATGGACAACTGATGGTCAACAGTGTGAAGACAGTCAGTATTGAAGATGTACCAGTTGTCAGTGAGTATCCGGATGTTTTTCCCGAAGATCTACCTGGTATGCCACCGGACAGAGACATAGAGTTTGTGATCGAGTTAGTACCTGGAACAGCACCGATAGCAAAGAGACCATATCGAATGTCCACCGAAGAATTGGTAGAGATGAAGTAGCAGCTTGAGGAGCTAATGAAAAAAGGATTTATCAGACCTAGCTCGTCGCCATGGGGAGCACCAGTTCTGTTCGTCAAGAAGAAGGATGGGAGTTTCAGGATGTGCATTGATTACCGTGCACTCAATGAAGTCACCTTGAAGAACAAGTACCCGCTACCTAGGATCGATGACCTGTTTGACCAGTTGAGTGGAGCCGGAGTTTTCTCCAAGATTGATCCGAGGTCAGGGTATCACCAGTTGAAGATCCTATCAGAGGATATTTCGAAGACCGCATTCTCGTCAAGATATGGACATTACGAGTTCACTGTTATGTCCTTCGGTCTGACAAATGCACCTGCATATTTCATGAAAATGATGAATAAGGTTTTCATGGAGTATTTGGACAAGTTCGTTGTTGTATTCATAGATGATGTCTTAGTCTACTCCAAGACAAGGGAAGAGCACGTAGAGCACCTGAGGCTAGTTTTGGAGAAGGTGAGGGAACAACAACTCTTCGCCAAGTTCAGCAACTGTGACTTCTGGAAGGACAAGGTAAAATTCCTTGGACCTGTAATGACCGCAGAAGGAGTCGCAGTTGACCCAAGCAAGGTGGAAGCCATGTTACAGTGGGAACAGCCAAAGATAGTGACCTAGATCCGTAGTTTTCTGGGGATGGCTAGTTATTACCGCCGTTTTATTGAGGGATTTTTGACTATTGCAAGACCTCTCACGCACTTGTTGAAAAAGGAGAAGAAGTTTACTTGGACGCCGGAGTGCGAGAAGGGTTTACAAGAGCTGAAGAAATATTTGACATCAACGCTGGTGTTGGTTCTACCGGATGTTAACCAAAGCTTCAATATATATTGTGATGCATCACGCCAAGGACATGGATGCGTGCTGATGCAGAATAGAAAGGTCATTGCGTATGCATCAACGCAGTTGAGGCCGCATGAGGAGAATTATCCGACGCATGACCTGGAGTTAGCTGCCGTAGTGCATGCCTTGAAGTTGTGGCATCACTATCTGATTGGGAACAGATGTGAAGTGTATACGGACCATAAGAGTCTTAAATACATATTCACCAAATCCGACTTGAACATGAGGCAGAGGAGATAGTTGGAACTGATCAAGGATTATAATGTCGGCATCTATTACCATCCCAGAAAGGCCAAAGTGGTTGTCGATGCCTTGAGTCGGAAGAGCCATATTGTGAATATGTTGGCAGCAGGAAGTCAGGATGAGTTGTGCAAGGAATTTCAGAAGATGAAGCTGGAAGTGGTACCGAAAGGATTTTTAGCTGCATTAGAAGTAAAGCCTACCCTGGAAGATCAGATTCGAGAAGGATAGAAGCCCGATGACAAAATTCAGAGAATTAAATCCAAAATGGTTGAAGGTAAGGCAAAAGATTTCAGACTGGATGAGCAAGACACGTTGAGGATTAAGGATCGCATCTGTGTGCCGAACAAGAAGGAGCTGAAGCAGCTGATCTTAGAAGAAGCCCATGACTCCAAGTATTCAATACATCCAGGAAGTGCTAAGATGTATCAAGATCTGAAGAAAAGATTCAGGTGGACAAGTACGAAGCGTGAGGTTGCCGAGCACGTTGCGTTGTGCGACATATGTCAGAGAGTCAAAGCAATGCATCAGAGGCCAGCATGATTGCAACAGCCACTAAATATACCTGAGTAGAAGTGGGAGGAAATAGGTATGGACTTCATTACAAGGTTGCCGAGGACTCAGGGTGGATATGATTCCATATGGGTTATAGTAGACAGTTTAACAAAGGTCGCCCATTTAATCCCCGTAAAGACCACCTACTCAGGAGATAAGCTAGCAGAGTTGTATATGTCCCGAATTGTCTATTTGCACAGGGTGTCGAAGAAAATTGTGTCGGACAGATGTACCCAATTTACCTCAAGATTCTGGAATAAGTTACATGAAGCCATGGGGACCCGTCTAAACTTCAGCACAGCTTATCATCCACAGACGGATGGACAGACTGAAAGAGTTAATCAAATTCTAGAGGATATGTTAAGGGCTTGTGCATTGGCTTATGCTACCTCTTGGGATAAGAGTCTGCCGTATGCTGAGTTCAGCTACAATAACATCTATCAAGCCAGTTTGCAAATGTCACCATTTGAGGCACTGTATGGTCGACCCTGTCGGACCCCATTGAATTGGAATGAGACAGGTGAGCGCCATGTCTTTCAATTGGATATTCTTCAAGAAGCCGAAGAACAGATTTCCATGATCCGGGAAAGACTGAGGATTGCTGTCGGGACCCGAATTTGCAAATCCGGACCCTCTGTGTATTCAGCACTTGTCTAGGAACGTGCTAGTGCACACAGTCTTAACATCGGTAAATATCACAATCATACTCAATGAATTAATAAAGTACTTAATAGATAACCAAACTGGTTGCTTGACCTTATGGTCAAGTTACAAATATATGCCTCGCAGGGCGAAACTTATTAAAAGAGAAATAATAGTAGCGGAAAATAAGATAACTTCGTGGCGCCATCAAGTATACCACAGGCAACTGACTGGGCTCGCTCCCTAGCTAGACGGTTCCTCAGGAAGCTCCTCCTCCAAAGCTGGTGTAGATTCTTCTTCAACTGGTGTTGTATTGCGGCAAGGGTGGGTACTTGGTACTCAGCAAGTCATGCACAGAATGCAGCTAATATACTACATGCATGGCTTAATACAAGGAGTGGCTCAGGGTATATTTGCAGTAGAATAGCATTTGACAAGTAGCATAAGTAGATTCGAAAGTAGTAGAAACAAGTTTAAGCTCAATAACTTTTCAAGGATTTTAGTAAGCATCTTTCCCAAATCCTAACTCACATTTCCATCAACATCATTGCGAAACCAAACCCAACCTTTCAAGTCCAAGTTATTTTCAAGAAAGTCTAACCCTTGACTGTAATTCCCGAGCGATGTCCAATGCCGCGGACACGGCTATTCGAATAGATTTTACACTCTGCAGAGTTATGCACTTTACCCACAAGATACAGTCAAACACCACAAAGGCGAGTGTCCGTAACAAAGTCTTTCGGAAACTTCTAACAGCACAAGTGATCCTCCCCGGTGTTGCACGCTAACCTTCCCTTAGCGAAGGCGATGTTTAGGCCAAACCACCGTTAGATGGGTACCTGGCCGCAGCCCCAGTACGCTCCCCCGTACAACTACACAAAGGGTGTAGTTGACATCCTGAGGTCCCACAGGTACGTTATTAACAACTTAATCAACCAGGTCCGTCCCATTACAGACATGTGGTTGCACGCTTGACCCAGTTCAAAGGCTTGCAAGGTTAAGTCCTTAGGGTGACCAGGGCAAGACTACCCGAAGAACCAACACAACGTTCCTGGTGCCACAACTGGCCCACCCGATCATTCTTGCCACATGCCCCGGTCGAAAACTATTTATCAAAACCCAGTTGATTACCATGCACCACGTGCCATCAACATCACATGATACCTTTCCAAAACAGGTTCAATATATCATTAAGTCAACATTAACATTTGATTGTTCAAATCGTTGTCATGAGCACGTAGCAGGTCTAAGCATTATACTACAACGGTCTAAATTCCCAGGTTGGCAATTTAGTAAAGTCCAACTAGTAAACCACAACTAGGGTGACAAGGGTCATGGCACATATTTAATTAACCAAGGTGTCATACAGCAATTAGGCATTTATCTAATTCCCATAATTTAAATAAAGTATTTTCTAATTAAACTAGCATGCATTAGTTTTAAATCGAATTAATTTGATATTGGGATCAACATGATCAAAGCACAACTTGCCTTCAAAAAGTACTTGTTCTTGGTCCTGAGCTGGCTCCTGGGTCAACACCTCTCCTTCGAAGCCTTCGGGCACTTCAACGTCTACTCGTAAAGCGTGCAAATAGCAAATAATAAATAAACAGTAGAAAAAAAGTGTCCAAACATCCAAATAAAGTTCACAAACAGAGATAGCATAATTTTATGAATTTTTAGAAACTAGAATCGTCAAATTCGGAGTTTAAATGCAAAAGTTACAAGCATTTAAAGTTTAAATAATCAATTAAATAATTATACAGAGAAAAACTTTAGTCCAAAAATTAAATAAAATTCATAATTTGGTAGATCTCAATTTTATACAAATTTAGAAATTTGAATCACTCAAATCGGAGTTAAAATGCAAAAGTTATAAACGTTTGAAGTTTGAATCAAATTCTGAAATCAATAATTCGAATTAATAAATCATTTTCTTTTTCGGAAATTCTTTTATTGCGTCAGCATGACACGTGGACCAACCAGAAGCTGCCACGTTGCCTCGGGTCCGTGGACCCGATGCACGGGCACGGCCTGGTCTACTGTGGACTCGGTCCACGGCTCGTGTCGCTGACAGGTGGGCCCTACCGGTGACGTCAACATGACGTCAGCACACGGCTCAACCGAGCGGGCTGACAGGCGGGCCCCACCGTGACATCAGCGTGACGTCATGGTGCACTTGGCTGGGCCGCTGACAGCTGGGCCCCACTGACACGCGGGCCCCGCGTGTCAGAGACACGCTCCACGCGCGGGCGCTGACCGCGACGGTCGGCCTCCCGGCCACGTGGCGTGATCTCGGCCGTTGATTTGAAAATCAACGGCCCAGATTGGATCAGGCTAACGCAGTAGAAAAACTACTCGGCTGATCTGGACCGTTCGATCTTGATCGGACGGTCAAGATCCAATCTAACGAAAACAACGCGGCTAACCCTAACCGTTCGATCTAAATCTAACGGCTGAGAATGGATCTAGTAGTGTGCGGTTTAGGCTACGTGGCACAATCTACGCCGTTGGATCTAGATCCAACGGTTGGAAATAGATCTGGGATTAGCACTTGAAACTCACCGAGGGGTGTGACGTGGCGCGATCTGGACCCTTGGATCTGGATCGGACAGCTAGTGGAGCTCGAGGTCCGGCGATGGCTTGCGGCGGGGCTGGTTCACCGGAGACGAAGACGGCGACCACAGCGACGGCATTGCGGGGCTCCTCCGGCAAAGTGAAGGGTCTCCTCTGGCGCGGCTTGACCTTACGGTTCCGGATCTGGGCTCAACGACGGCGGAGGACGGTGGACGGCGGCGGAAACTGCAATTGAACGCGGCGGAACGCTCCTCCAACTCCGGCGAGCGATTGCGGCGCAACCACGGCGACTCTGGCGGCGTGAGCTAGGGCTACGGGTGCGCACGGAAGTCGGTGTCACGGCAGCGGTGGCGGCGCATTAAATACCCCCTCGACGTCCGTGAAATGCACGGAAAACGAGGGCCCACGCACAGGTGGCGGCGGAGTCCAGCGGCGACACGGACTGGGTGACGTGGCTCAACATGAGCCATTGGATCAAGATCCAACGGTCATGCGAGTTGGACTCGGGTCCGACTCGGTGAGCTGGCTGGCTCGGTTAGGCTTGGGTCCGGGTGACGTGGCACAATCTCGGCCGTTCGATCTTGATCGGACGGTCGAGAGGGTTAGGGCTCGGTTGGGTTCGAGTCGGACTCGGACTCGAGTCTGACTCGGGCTCGGTCGGTGGAACAGTACAAACCGTTTAGGTTGTCCAGCGATTAAATAATCTAATTAATTTCCAGAAATTCATTTAATTCATTAAAAATAGGAAAAGACTCAGAAAAATTCCAAAAAAATTCTGGAAAATATTTTGGAACATTTTGGACTCAAATAAAATATTTCCAACAGAATTTTATTTGTAAAGTTAAATTCTTTAATTATTTCAAAATGGAATAAATTCAAATAAATTCCAAATAAATCCAAATAAATTCCAGAAAATTCCAAAAATTCACTAAAGTGCCAAATCACACATGAATTTAAGAAAAGCAAAATTTTGGGGTGTTACAAACCTCCCCCCTTAACAGAATCTCGTCCCCGAGATTCAGGGCTTTATAAGGAAATAGGTTCGGAAACTCTTTCTTCAATTCCTCTTCGCGCTCCCAAGTTGCTGCGCTCTCCGCATGGTTGCTCCATTGAACTCTGCAGAAACGGGTTGACTTGTTTCTCGTTTCTCGATCCATTGTGTCCAGAATCTTTACGGGGTGCTCCTTGTAGGTTAGATCTTCTTGTAGCTCAATTGCCTCTAGCGGTGTCTGCTCCTCAGGTACTCGGAGACACTTCTTCAACTGGGACACGTGGAACACGTCATGTACTCCTGCTAGTGATTGCGGCAACTCTAGCTGCTACGCAACTTCACCTCTGCGATTGAGAACTTTGAATGGTCCAACATATCGCGGCGCGAGTTTTCCTTTGGCATGGAATCTCTTAACTCCTCTCAGTGGTGTGACTCTGAGATACACGAAATCTTCTGGTTCAAAACTCAAGTCTCGGCGACGGTTATCAGCATAACTCTTCTGTCTTGACTGCGTGATCTTCAGTCTCTCCCTGATCATGGCAATCTGTTCTTCGGCTTCCTGGAGAATATCTGGCCCAAAGACACGGCGTTCACCTGTCTCATTCCAGTTCAACGGTGTCCGACAGGGTCGACCGTATAGTGCTTCAAATGGCGACATTTGCAAACTGGCTTGGTAGCTGTTGTTGTAACTGAACTCCGCATACGGCAGACTTTTATCCCAAGAGGTAGCATAAGCCAATGCACAAGCTCGTAGCATGTCCTCTAGAATCTGATTAACTCTTTCGATTTGCCCATCCGTCTGCGGATGATAAGCTGTACTGAAGTTCAAACGGGTTCCCATGGCTTCATGCAGCTTATTCCAAAACCTCGGGGTAAACTGGGTACCTCTGTCCGATACAATCTTCTTCGGCACTCCATGCAAGCAAACGATCTTGGTCATATACAATTCTGCTAACTTATCTCCCGAATAAGTGGTCTTCACTGGAATAAAATGGGCGACCTTAGTCAAGCGGTCTATTATGACCCATATGGAGTCATATCCACCTTGAGTCTTGGGTAAACCGGTAATGAAATCCATTCTGATTTCTTCACATTTCCACTCTGGTATCTTCAACGGCTGTAGCAATCCTGCTGGTCTCTGATGCATTGCCTTGACTCTCTAGCATATGTCGCACAGCGCAACTTGCTCGGCAACTTCATGCTTCATGCTCGGCCACCAGAATCTTTCCTTCAAATCTTGATACATCTTGGCGCTTCCAGGATGAATTGAATACTTGGAGTCATGGGCTTCTTCTAGAATCAATTGTTTCAGTTCCTTCTGGTTTGGCACACAGATTCGATCCTGCATCCATAACGTGCCTTGTTCGTCCAACTTGAAGTCCTTTGCCTTGCCTTCATCCATCTTGGACTTGATCATGCGGATCTTGACATCATCCTTCTGTCCTTCTCGGATCTGATCCTCCAGGGTAGGCTTCACTTCCAATGTGGCCAAGAATCCTTCTGGTATTACTTCAATCTGCATCTTCTGGAAATCCTCACATAGCTCATCCTGACTCGTGGCTATCAACATGTTCACAGTATGGCTTTTCCGACTCAAGGCATCGGCTACCACGTTAGCCTTTCCTGGGTGGTAATGGATCCCAACATTATAATCCTTGATCAGTTCTAACCATCTTCTCTGCCTCATGTTCAGTTCTGATTGGGTGAAGATGTACTTAAGACTCTTATGGTCCGTGTATACTTCACATCTGTTTCCAATCAAATAGTGACGCCACAACTTCAAAGCGTGCACTACGGCAGCTATCTCTAGGTCATGCGTTGGATAATTCTCCTCATGCGGCCTCAATTGTCTTGATGCATAAGCGACGACCTTTCCGTTCTACATCAGCACACACCCAAGTCCTTGGCGCGATGCATCACAATAAATATCGAAGCTTTGATTGACTTCTGGTAGAACCAACACCGGTGCTGATGTCAATCGCTTCTTCAACTCTTGAAAACCTTTTTCGCACTCCGGCGTCCATGCAAACTTCTTCTCCTTTTTCAGCAATTGCGTAAGAGGTTTCGCAATTGTCGAAAAGCCTTCAATGAAACGGCGATAGTAACCTGCCATTCCAAGAAAACTCCGGATCTGTGTCACGGTCTTCGGCTGTTCCCAATGTAACACGGCTTCTACCTTGCTTGGATCAACGGCGACTCCTTCTGCGGTCATTACATGTCCGAGGAACTCCACCTTGTCCTTCCAAAAGTCACACTTGCTGAACTTGTCGAAGAGCTGCTGTTCCCTTAGCTTTTCCAAAACTCGCCTAAAGTGCTCTTCATGTTCATCCTCTGTCTTGTCGTAGATTAAGATATCATCTATGAACACAACAACAAACTTGTCCAAATACTCCATGAACACCTTATTCATCATATTCATGAAATATCTTTGGCGCATTAAATCAGGCCAGAAGGACATAATCAGAAACTCATAATGTCCGTATCTTGACGAGAATGCGGTCTTCGGAATATCTTCTGATCGGATCTTCAACTGGTGGTATCCCGATCTCAGATCAATCTTGGAGAAAACTTTGGCTCCTCTTAGCTGATCAAACAGATCATCGATCCTGGGTAGCGGGTATTTATTCTTCACGGTTACTTCATTGAGTGCACGGTAGTCAATGCACATCCTGAAACTCCCGTCCTTCTTCTTGACAAACAAAACTGGCGCTCCCCACAGCGACGAACTCGGTCTGATAAATCCTTTCTCCATCAACTGTTCAAGCTGCTTCTTCATCTCTACTAATTCCTCGGTGGACATCCGGTAAGGTCTCTTTGCTATCGGGGTTGTACCAGGTACAAGCTCTATCACAAACTCTATGTCTCTGTCTGGCGGCATACCAGGTAGATCTTCAGGAAAAATGTAACATCCCAAAAATTTCTTTTAATATATATAGTGTGTTTTGGGGATTATTTGTAATTTTTCGGAGTCTACTTGAAAGCCTCGCGAGTAAATCGGATTCACGTTTATTGAATTAATCGTATTAAATAAAGATCAGGCCTTTTCGAGTAAGCATAAAATTTAAAATTTTTGGTGATAATTAAGATAATCGGTAGACGAGAGTGTTCGCTTCAAAGAGTTTTGAAAAATGTGTTATATAACTTAAGTTGTCGATTTTCTAAAGATCTATACAACTGTCTGATTCACTGAAAGAATTTTTGCGGAAAATCTACAAGTTGAAAAATCGCAGAACCAACTTTGTTAGGTTCCAAATAGTGCCTAGTATTTTAGAGGAATTTTTTTTTGGGTTTTTAGAACCTCTCTGTTTTTTTACTCTGTCGGGACCCGAATATGCAAACCCGGACCCTCTGTGTAATCTGTACTAGTCCAGGATCTCGCTAGTACACACAGACAAACAGTGCTGCATATCACATCCATACCCCCACGATAAACATAATTAAGCATTTCATATAATTAAAGTAATTGTGGCAAGACCCTATGGTCTCTTACATACTTCAGCCACGCAGGGCTTACACAAATAAAACATAAATAACAGTTCAGAAGCAAAACAGCAGATATAAAAGATAGTCTTGTGGCTCCATCTTCCCAAAGGCAACTTGAGTGCGGATGATCCCTTAATTGTCCTGGCCGTCGTTGTACTCCTCTTCCCACGCAGGCATTGACTCTTCTTCTGATTTGTTTTTGGTTTGCAAGGGTGAGTATACAACATACTCAACAAGTCATGCACAGAAGTGCATGTCTAATAACTATATGTGTTTATTCCAAAGGATAGGCTCATTTGGTTCTTTTGCATAAAACAGCATTTTACTTTCAAATACTCATACTAGATTCAAATTGATAAAACCATACTATAATATGAATTTCAAAGTCTTTCATCAGTGGTTTGGCACAAAGCCCTAGTCAATTTCTTCATCGGCACGAAGCCACTCAATTCCACATTTTATTTTCAGAAGATCTAACCCTTGTTGTAATCCCGAGCTTTGTCGATCACAGTGGACTAGGCTATTCGAATAGATTGATACACTCTGCAGAGGTTGTACACTTTCCCCACATGATACTGAGTCTCACACCACAAAGGCGATCAACCGTAATTGAAGCTTTTGAAACTTCCATCTACACCGATGACCCTCGCCGGTTTGCCTTCACTACTACTTTCCCCACGAAGGACAAAGTGTAGGACCGACAAACACCGTTGGACAGGGTACCCGCACGAAGCCCCAAGACGCTCCCCATACTGATTCCCGACGTAATCGCCACCCCGAGGTATCAAAGGTAAGACTTCGAAAACTTACTAGACTAAGACTGTCCCACCTCAGCCATGTGGTTGTACGAAATACTCAGTTCAAAGGCTTGCAAGGTTAAGTCCTTAATTGTCCAGGGCAAGACATTCATCACTCATCCCTGACCCAAACAACTCACAACACTCATCCCACGGACACGAAGGCCGTTTATTAATTATCAGTGCCACGAAGGCCCACCTGGCATAAAGCCTCTTACCACTTGCCCCGGGCTAAATCAATCCCACCCTTGTTCATCTACTGTGCAACGCATGCCAACAGTATTTTCAGTTACCGTGTAGAACCACGAAGGTACCTACACTTCACGTCAATCCGTGACAAGCTCACACTTAGCATTCCAAAATCAGTTCATTTGTCATTAGTCAAGATTATTTTGCTGTTTTGGAAATATCATCAGCGCAAGCATTTCTAAGCAACTAGTCACGGTCTAGCCTCCCGTGTTGGCACATACATAGCATCCAACATATTAAATTTCCCAAACTTAGGGTGACAAAGGTGATACATGGCATACAATTCATAATACAAGGTTGGAATTAACAATTATGGCATTTAACTAGTTTTCCAAAAATTAAATTAATTATTTAGTCACATAATCATGCATACTTTGAATCAAAATACTATTTAAAATGCTAGGGGCAAAATGGTCAAAGCATGACTTGCCTTCAAACAGTTGATGTTCTTGGTCCAACACTTAAGATTGGTCTTCTTCAACACCCTCGCACAGCTCAACGTCTACGTGTAGCAGAAAAACATCCAAAAACAACGAATAAACACACATTCAGGAAATGCCGCAAATCAAACTAATGCGTATTTTCGCGAAAACTTCCAAACAATTACTTTGGCATTTTCTAAGATTTATAAAATTTATTTCGACATTTTCGGACGTATAGTTTAAGAGATACAAAATTCGTAAGTTTGGACTTTCCGCAAATAATTTAATAGTATAAATTTATTTATAAAATTTCATAAAAATTACTGTAGAAAGGTATTAATTTGTACTAATTAACAAAATTTGTCGCACGTAGTTTGGACTTAAAACGAATTTGTAGTGAAAAAGACAAATTTCACAAATACCGAAAATTAACACATGTAACTCACTTTTCCTAGTTTGCATGGCACTCTTCGGCTTGACTTGAAATTCATGCACGCACTGGTTTGGTGAATACACCCTACTAAAAATAAATAAATATGTATACATACGTATGTATACACGTATACAAACATATGGAAAGTTATACTAGCGATTCGGTCGAACATATCTGCGTGCAGATCAACCAAAAATAACCGCAGGTATACACATATATATGTACAACACAGTGTTTATATATATATGTATACATGCTACGACTAATATAGAAATATGCGTGCGACTAGCGAGTATTTTATATACATGTATATATGCGTCTGTTCAACTATACCTATGTATATATATACCTACGCGAATATATAAACGAGATAAAAAAAATTGGAACAAAGCGCGCGCAAGAGAGATTAGGGACTACCGGTCGGCGGCGAACAACGTAGACGACAGCGGCGGCTTCAACGGCGGCAAGACAGCAGCGGCGACGACGACGTAGACGACGACGGCGGCTTCAACGGCGGCAAGACAGCAGCAGTGACGATGGCTCACGCATGGAAGAGAACGACTGGGAAGTGAAATGCTCACGCATGCAGGGGAAACGGCTAGCAGTGCAAAACGACTAGTAGTACAATTGGAAATGGAATGGTTTGGCTGTAAAATGAACCTGAGATGGTTTGAAGACTTCAGGCAAAACGGCCATGCAACACTAATTGTTTCTTCCATGCAATGGCTGGAAAAATTGAAGGAATCAACTGAAGGAATCGGCTAGAATGCCAACGTCCATGCTAAAGCACCAGTTACTAGTGGTAATTAATATGCCATGAAGTAGTAACGGCAGGATGGTGGAGAAGCCAAATGGGAACCGGCTCCATTACTAGTACACGCATGCAACGGCAACAGGAATGGAACACTTCATTACACGCATGCATGGGTGGCTTGAATGAGTAACGTGCTTAGTGGACTTCCAATGTGTGCATTTCCATTTAGAAGAAACGGCTTGCAAGGGACTTCTATATCATGCATGCAGGTATACACGTATACATACACACGGGCGGCTAGAAAAACAAATGCCTAGCATTCATACATATACGTATATATACACATATACGTCCTCTAAACATGTTGAGAGAAAAAAAACAGAGAGGTTCTAAAAACCCGAAAAAAAATTCCTCTAAAATACTAGGCACTATTTGGAACCTAACAAAGTTGGTTCTGCGATTTTTCGACTTGTAGATTTTACGCAAAAATTCATTCAGTGAATCAGACAGCTGTATAGATCTTCAGAAAATCGACAACTTAAGTTATATAACACATTTTTCAAAACTCTTTGAAGCGAACACTCTCGTCTACCGATTATCTTAATTATCACCAAAAATTTTAAATTTTATGCTTACTCGAAAAGGCCTGATCTTTATTTAATACGATTAATTCAATAAATGTGAATCCGATTTACTCGCGAGGCTTTCAAGTAGACTCCGGAAAATTACAAATAATCCCCGAAACACACTATATATATTAAAAGAAATTTTTGGGATGTTACAAAAAACATCTGGATACTCATTTACCACTGAAATATCTTCTATGCTGATTGCCTTAGTACTGTTAACCATTAACTGTCCATCTCTAACGGCAGTAGCTTGAAATTCCACTTTCCTTCCGCACGGGCTCTCAACTGATATAATCCTTCGACCACAATCCAATACGGCCTTGTGCTTGGATAACCAATCCATTCCCAAAATAACATCTAAGGTCTGGGTTTCCAATATAATAAGGTTCGCTAGGAACTCTATCCCATCTATTAATATTCTTACCCCAGAACATCCTACTTTAGTTAGGAGTTCGGAACTAGGGGTTTGAACTAAAAGCATGCATTTAAGTCTTGCAATCTCCAAATCATTTTTAGCAGCAAAGCCTTGAGAAACAAACGAATGCGAAGCTCCAGAATCAAACAAAACTGTTGCAGGTACTGAGTTAACAAGTAACTTACCCAGTACGACGTTCGTGGCATTCTGCAGTGCATCTGCGGTGACATGGTTGACTCGGCCTCTCACCACAGTCTGGGGTGCTCCTCCTGGCTGTGCTATCCCTCGGTTTGCTCCTGGCACTGGCGTCCTGGCTGGTGTGGATCCCAGATTGAAGTGGACTGGGGTCACTCCTGCTGTCTTCTTAGGGCAACTATTGGCAAAGTGTCCTGGCTCGTTGCAGTTGTAGTAGCGTCTCACTGTCCCCTGTTGACTGCCTGAAGCGGCGTTTCTGGCTGGGGCTAGAGTCTGATAGTTCTGATTGACGGCTCTTGGTGCTGGTGACGGTGTCCTTGTTGCATTCTGCAGCTGAAATCTGAAAAACTGATTTGGCGCAACCCTCAAACGTTGCTGTGCTCCCTGACGCGATCCCTGATGTTGCATCCTTCGCTTCTTGTTGTCGTCCAGTTCCTTGCGCTTGTCCTCAAGAATAAGCGCTTTATTCACCAATTCTTGGAAATCTGGAAAGGTGTGGGTGATCAGTCCCACCTGTAGTACTCCTGAGTGAAGTCCCTTCATAAAGCGAGACTGTCTGGCTTTATCTGTCGCTACATCCTCAGGTGCGTAGCGTGCAAGCTGTGTGAACTTGTTCAGGTATTCGGCCACTGGCTGGCTGCCTTGCTTCAGTGCTCTGAACTCCTCCTTCTTGAGGTCCATGATTCCTTCCGGCACGTGATACTGACGAAATGCAGCTGTAAACTCCTCCCAAGTGATGTCTTGAGGGTTCTCCTGCGTGGCGCAGAAGTTCTCCCACCATTCGGCGGCTGTCCCTTCCAACTGATGAGAAGCGTAGAGTACCTTCTCATTTCCCATGCATTGAGCAATGTGTAGATTCCTCTCAATTGACCTTAACCAATCATCGGCCTCCAACGGATTGGCATTCCCGGAGAAAGTGGGTGGATGAGTCCTCATAAACTCTGACAGTCTTGTATTTTGGCGTTGTCCCTGATTGACTTGATTAGCGGTGGCCTGAGCAGTGACGTGTTGCATCTGTTGCATCATAGCATGCATTAACTGAGTCTGAGCAGCAAGAAAAGCTCCAAAATTCTGCATGTCAACTGGCGGTGCTGGTTGGGGTGCAGGTGCTCCATTGTTGGGGTTTCACTGGCGAGAACCACCGCTGGTGCCTCCAAGGTTTCATGGTGTTCACCATCTGTCGATTGCTCCAAGGTTTAGAGATGAGAGGGAACAAGAATAGACAAGTAATAGGAAAACTTATGCGGGGGAAAAGTGTAACTCAAAATCCAACTTTATTATTAATAATAGTAATAACTTGGTATGGTCGCTTACAATGCCTAAAGGCCTGCAACACATACTGCACACTCAGCAAACAATGAAAATCCAACGCCTCTAAGGGTGACTCTTATTCTATAACGCGACTCGACGAAGGAGTCACAACCTCAACGCTTACGCTCACTCATCGAGAAAACCTCCACTGCCTCCTTGCGGCGGGTGCGGCGGCATCGGCGCGAAACAATCGCCATGCCCCACAACTGCAGCTGTGGTTGACGACGCGGCGTCCTCTTCTGGTTCTGGATCTGGCTGTTGCTGTGGCTGTGGCGCGGGTGCAGGTGGCGCCTCTTCTGGTTCTTCCTCTGGGTCTGGAGCGTCCAACTCCAACACTGGATCGGGGCCCTGACCATACAGTGCGGTCTCCAGCTCTGCGATCCTTTCCGTAGCATAGGCGACATACTCACGAGCATTCTGCAAGTGCTTTTTCTCCTCCTCGACTTGTTCGTGAGCCTTCTTCGACTCCTGAACTGTGTCTTCGATCAGCTCTTCCTGGGCGGCGACGAATCTGGCTAAGTGAGTGACGGTAGCATCCTCATCTTCTATCGGCTCCCATTGAACTCTGCTGTGTTGGCGTGGGTGGTGAGGGAACACTATGCCTTCCAACTCCTTGGAGTAGGTGCGAGCGATCTGCTGCATTGCTCGGCGCGACACCTCTTGGATACTTGCGTAAGAATGCAACATTTTAAAATTAATGTGGAAGACGAAAAGAACTCAGCAAGGGGTATGAATGTAACACCCCGGCTTTTACTAAGCCCAGAATGTCACCAAACATAGACCATAACACGTTTAATACCATAGTTTAAGGTAAATTATAGCAAGTAATCATTTAGAATAATTGAAAATTTTGACAGCATCTCCTTTGTTGATGCATGAAACTTAACAACATAACATCATATCGATATGTAGGACAAACAAGATCTCCATACGCAGCGATAATGATAGCTAATCGTCAACTAAAACATCAATAAGCATCGCTAGCAAAAGAATAATCATCAAATTAAGTCTAGGAAGATATAACAATTCACTCCATAGCCCCACATGATACACATGAGGGAAACAACCAAACATAAAGACCATACACTAATGATTATTGTAATACTTATTGCCGTGTCTCCAAAACAGATGAATTAGCTAGATTATGATACTACGTGGAGGAGTGTAGCTAAATCCCTTTCCCGCGCGCCGATTTCATGGTACCTAAAGAAACAAACAACGAAAACACAAGCGTGAGTTCATAACTCAGCAAAGTGTATTGTAATGGATCAACAAGGATCAAGACAACAAACCATCATCCCAGTCTCCACAGTTACATCACAACACATCATATTTAACATTATATACACCCTTTAAAACAACATGTTAATCATCTCATGAGCATCTCATGAGTACTCTCATCATCATCTCATAAACTTCTTCATTTATGTATATCATTCATGCAATGCAATGCACATGTCTCCTGGAATTCTCATACCGGTATGGTTGAGTGCACACCCGTCGGCATGCACCATTTTCCCCCTTCCATCCCGAAGATGGAGGGTGCCTATCACTCTCTTCCATTCACCTCGGTGATGGATTCACGATGTAGGACTTACTCAAAAGAATAGCCCCGGACTAGTCATAACGGTTCTCACCGACCCTACCGGAATAGTTATGACTTATCTCACCGGACGGCCACGAAAATATGCCTTGTATGCAAAATGAGCAGCATCGTATACATAAATCGAAATATTGCATATCAACACATGGCATCTCAACATGTAGGACCGTATTCAGCAATTGACGGTTACCGTTCAAAACATGGCATGTGAATCATTTATCAACAACAAACATTTTTAATCATGGCATGAGGACACTATAGCATCGACAACATTAAAATCATGGCCAAAGGACGTCCTATCAATTATAACATGTAATTCATGGCAAGACAACCTGTTATCTAGTCCAAATACTATCAAGCAATTCTAGCAACACGTATAACATACAATCCACGCAACACACTTGCCTTCAACCACGGGCAACGGAGTGACGAGAGGTTGAGGGCACTCCCGGAGGCACACCACCTGCAAACACGTGCCACACACTCAAATCGAGTCCACAAAACAGCACACATATAATTCCCACTACCCGACTTCGCTTACAACTCCTAAAATCAGAAAATAGCAAATCTGTCCCTTCGGGACAGCAGCCTTCCAATGGGCATAACTTCGGTTCTAGAACTCCAAATTGAATAAACAAGTACATCCCCGCGTAGCTTAGGAAATTTCCCAACTTTTTCTAGTTATTGGGAAAGACTAATTCGGACTCTAATGTTGTTTAATCTACAAAATTCCGTGATCTGTTGCAATCACGTCACATATTTTAACACGATCGGTAAAACAGTCATAACTTTCAAACGGATGGGCGGAATTTAACGTTCTTTATATGCACGAAAAGATAATTAAATTACCTACAATTTCTTCAACGTCCATATGACCAGATTCCAAGTCTAAATTGGCGAAAACGCCTGCCCTAGTTCGGGTTCCCAATCTGCCCGAACAGAACGTGAATACAATCCAAGTTTTCATCAATTCTACCCCATGGCAGCACCTCCCTTGATCTAAAAACATGGTAATCCCCCTCTACAGCAGCAAGAGATCTACCCCACAGGATCCCCCCATTACCTTCTTGACGATCCACGAATCAACCGCTTCTCTTCGCGCGATCTTGACCCGATCTCTTCTTCCCACCGGATCTCCTCGTCGCGGATCCTCCCACTGGTGAAGGAAGCACCGTGGCAAGGCGTGGCAACGTAGAAGATGCAGCAAGGGGCACCGGGTGATGGGGGAGAAGGCGCAAGGGGTGAGGGGTGGAGCGGTTTGGGAAGGTGGAGGAGGAGAGGCAAGACAAGAGAGGAGAGGGGAGAGGGAATGGGGGGGCGGCGCATGGGGGTGGGGAGAGCTAGGGCAGCAGGGTTTTATGCCCCCCCTCACCCCCACATGGTCCAAGGGAGTCCCACCATCCGGCCCACGATGTTTCCCTCAAGCCCAACACCTCCCCGGAGCGGCCCAAACGCCCGAAAACGGCCCGAAACGCGTTAAAACGTGAAATCTCAGGGTTTTAGTTGCAAAATCCCCCACTTATCCCATTTACCACATTTTATAACCTATTATCACAAATTATAAAGTCTCGACATTCCGTAGTATCACATTCTACCCCCCTTAACTGGATTCGACCTCGAATCTTACACGTCAACTCTAAAACAATGCCCACTAGGGACTCATCTTCTTTGCGAACTCAACACGCCCACGCAAAGACTCAAACAGTAGCAACGACAACTCAATTCTCCAAATCCATCTATTAACAAGAGTGACTTGACTTAGCTTAACTAAGCACAACTTGACATGATTCCTCATTTACTTCAATCTCTATCATGATTCATAAACTCAGAATGACACAATCATCATGAAACACATCCTTTTTTCACCATTAGTATTAAAACGGTCAACCGAGGTTCCAAACTTGAACCCCCCAAAAAGACCATTTACGCAAAACCCCATCTCTTCCAATTATTTGACCCCTTTTCGCAAGGAATCAAAATTTACTAATGTCATCTTCGCTCATAGCCTACATCGACCATACTTTCCTTTCGATTGCCAACCACATTACACTTTTCATTCTATCCTCTCCCAGGCATAACACACACCCAGGGACGTCTAGCTAAGACAATGTCCACGACAAAGCATTTTACATCACAATTTCTATAACATTTGCTTCCACCCAACGATACTTTCAATCAAATTCAAACCACGACATCAACAACCTCCATCATCATCCACCCTCATACCACTAATGTCCAGCACCTAGCCCAAGCTACAACCGTAACTCACTACCAAATCTCAATTGGCATTTTTCCCAAGAGGATGTCGCCCTCACAAACAATTCACACAAACAACGAAGCCCACGAGTATAGCTCTTAGATTATACTCAACAGTAACCCGAGGCCCTTCTTATTCTCGCTCCTATCAATAGTGCAAAAGAAGTACGATTCTTTTGAATCCAAGTAGACCACATACAACAACTCGAACCTCAAAGCGCCACAAATCACTTTGGAAAGAATCCGATAACATTGAAAGACCACCCTTTTGCTTTTCCTAAATCAAGCCGCAAAGGAAAACTCAAATCTCCAATCAACGCGATACAATTCGCATCGGGGAGCACTCAAACAAATAGAGACTCCACACAATTCTCTTGACAGAAGTTCTCAACAACTAAAGACAACTCGACTCGCTTTCACCATAGCCAAACTTTTCATTTTAACCAAAACCAACATCTTGGAAGAGAACTGCCAGAAAAACTCTCGTAGAGAAAGGGAAACTCAAATCCCTTGCATAACATAACCAAAATACCAGCATTTATCCATTCATTCCTTTTCATGCTAGAGAGCAATGGAAATCTCGATTCATAACACGAATGCGAATTCTTCAGGAGCACTCCGGATTAGTCATATATCTCTATATGACTTTCTCACCGTCCTGGCTCAACAACTCTTTTATGCTTATAAAAACGATGTCATGAATCTTTTTCACCATTTATTCGTCATGTAACCACGATACCCATTAACCATTCACAAAGAGACTTCATTCTCTTTGTCACATGATTGACACCCAACAACATCGATGGTTGCTCAAATTCGCATAAACTACGACGGCGTTAACCGAAAAATACCATATCGCATCACAACCCAACAACCACTGCACGCAATGCGTGCAAAACATCGCATTTTAACCAAAGCCAATAACAGAAGATAGCATCAACTCTCAAATCAAACATCTACGCCTAATAACCGCTACCAATTCTCTTAAAGAGAAACGAAACACATTCCCAAAGAGGAACACCTTACCAACAAAATCACTTATGAAACAATCGTAAGATTCACCTTTTTGAAACGCTCGCAAACACCACACACGTTTCCCAAATAAATCCAACTCTAGTCACGATAGAATTACAATTTAAGCGCTTAACTCCAGGGTTACCAAAGAGAAATCAGTTGAACGCTAAAGAGAGCGTCCCACTCCAACGCTTTGGGTGTTAATCCATACTCATAGCATAGACTAAACAGATTAGCCCAAATCCAAAGATTGGCATGGTTCAATACCACACCACATTTGGAACCCATAAGCCGGTTACTTCAAATACTACTCTTTCATCCATATTTCCAATCATCGGAGTCAAGTTTGTAACTTGACAAAATGCCACTTAATCAGGGGAGATTTTATTGCACACTAATCAAGACGCCTAAACAAAGTGGCAGGCACTCCCAGAAAATTTATACATTCATTTGAATCCGTAAACCTTCAAAGTTCGACTCAAATCCCACCATTACTCGCATTCCAATACTCTTAGCCAATACGGATGTCATAATAACCCAAATCCCGAGAAGTCCAACACTGTTGCACACAAGCTACAACATCTGCTCTTAATAAAATCACTTTTCACTGTTCATATAACCACAATTGATTATATTACCAACGAACCATTATTCATGCAACTTATTATCCCAAGCTTAGCACACATCTCTTTACAATTATTCCGGCGTAATCAACAATTACCCTGGGTATAAACCCTAAGTCACATATTCCATATCACCAGTTCATTCCACCAATAATTAATACTAACCACGCGACACGATCTCCACTAGACATCCCTCATAAATACGGATCCCAGACAGACATCTGTCAAGAATAATTCAACCTTTCCTACAATCATTCCATATATCCTCATTAATTGATTACACTTATTTTAAGTCATATTGTCGACCCAGAATATTAACTGACCCACCAGCTACAATAGGCAGAATTTCACACCATCTTCTTGCTATAACAAGTTCATCAACCGAGATATTCTATGCTAACTAATCTCAAACATCCATTAGATTCCATAACCCGCATCACTTTGCACACACCACTAATCAACTTTCACTTTGGATCACCTGACGTCTCGTTTAATCATCTCTTATCAACACAATATTTTAGTTTATCTTTAAACAAACACCAAATTCACTTTAACCGAACCACTAGCTCATATCATCCGAAAACTCTAACTTCTCGTCAAACACTTAACTTCTTAAACATCCGCGTGAATCACGCACCCAACTCTTAAGGAAACCATAATTGCTCCAGAAAAGAACAACACCCAAAACACCTTTCCTTCCGGAAAGCTCAACCATAAATCACAAGAGAAGTCAACACCCCGGCTGTAACACCCCGGCTTTTACTAAGCCCAGAATGTCACCAAACATAGACCATAACACGTTTAATACCATAGTTTAAGGTAAATTACAGCAAGTAATCATTTAGAATAATTGAAAATTTTGACAGCATCTCCTTTGTTTATGCATGAAACTTAACAACATAACATCATATCAATATGTAGGACAAACAAGATCTCCATACGCAGCGATAATGATAGATAATCATCAACTAAAACATCAATAAGCATCGCTAGCAAAAGAATAAGCATCAAATTAAGTCTAGTAAGATATAACAATTCACCCCATAGCCCTACATGATACACATGAGGGAAACAACCAAACATAAAGACCATACACTAATGATTATTGTAATACTTATTGCCGTGTCTCCAAAACAGATGAATTAGCTAGATTATGATACTACGTGGAGGAGTGTAGCTAAATCCCTTTCCCGCGCGCCGATATCATGGTACCTAAAGAAACAAACAACGAAAACACAAGCGTGAGTTCATAACTCAGCAAAGTGTATTGTAATGGATCAACAAGGATCAAGACAACAAACCATCATCCCAGTCTCCACAGTTACATCACAACACATCATATTTAACATTATATACACCCTTTAAAACAACATGTTAATCATCTCATGAGCATCTCATGAGTACTCTCATCATCATCTCATAAACTTCTTCATTTATGTATATCATTCATGCAATGCAATGCACATGTCTCCTGGAATTCTCAAACCGGTATGGTTGAGTGCACACCCGTCGGCATGCACCCTTTTCCCCCTTCCATCCCGAAGATGGAGGGTGCCTATCACTCGCTTCCATTCACCTCGGTGATGGAATCACGATGTAGGACTTACTCAAAAGAATAGCCCCGTACTAGTCATAACGGTTCTCACCGACCCTACCGGAATAGTTATGACTTATCTCACCGGACGGCCACGAAAATATGCCATGTATGCAAAATGGACAGCATCGTATACATAAATCGAAATATTGCATATCAACACATGGCATCTCAACATGTAGGACCGTATTCAGCAATTGACGGTTACCGTTCAAAACATGGCATGTGAATCATTTATCAACAACAAACATTTTTAATCATGGCATGAGGACACCATAGCATCGACAACATTAAAATCATGGCCTAAGGACATGCTATCAATTATAACATGTAATTCATGGCAAGACAACCTGTTATCTAGTCCAAATACTATCAAGCAATTCTAGCAACACGTATAACATACAATCCACGCAACACACTTGCCTTCAACCACGGGCAACGGAGTGACGAGAGGTTGAGGGCACTCCCGGAGGCACACCACCTGCAAACACGTGCCACACACTCAAATCGAGTCCACAAAATAGCACACATATAACTTCCACTACCCGACTTCGCTTACAACTCCTAAAATCAGAAAACAGCAAATCTTTCCCTTCGGGACAGCAGCCTTCCAATGGGCATAACTTCGGTTCTAGGACTCCAAATTGAATAAACAAGTACATCCCCGCATAGCTTAGGAAATTTCCCAACTTTTTCTAATTATAGGGAAAGACTAATTCGGACTCAAATGTTGTTTAATCTACAAAATTCCGTGATCTGTTCCAATCACGTCACAGATTTTAACACGATCAGTAAAACAGTCATAACTTTCAAACGGCTGGGCGGAATTTAACGTTCTTTATATGCACGGAAAGATAATTAAATTACCTACAATTTATTCTACGTCCATACGACCAGATTCCAATTCTAAATTGGCGAAAACGCCTTCCGTATTTCGGGTTCCCAATCTGCCCGAACAAAACGTGAATACAATCCAAGTTTTCATCAATTCTACCCCATGGAAGCACCTCCCTTGATCTAAAAACATGGTAATACCCCTCTACAACAGCAAGAGATCTACCCCATAGGATCCCCCCATTACCTTCTTGACGATCCACGAATCAACCGCTTCTCTTCGCGCGATCTCCACCCGATCTCTTCTTCCCACCGGATTTCCTCGTTGCGGATCCTCCCACCGGTGAAGGCAGCACCGTGGCAAGGCGTGGCAATGTAGAAGACGCAGCAAGGGGCCCGGGGTGATGGGGAGAAGGCAGCAAGGGGAAGGTGGAGGAGGAGAGGCAAGACAAGAGAGGAGAGGGGAGAGGGGATGGGGGGGCGGCGCATGGGGGTTGGGAGAGCTAGGGTAGCAGGGTTTTCTGCCCCCCCCCCTCACCCCCACATGGGCCAAGGGAGTCCCACCATCCGGCCCATGAAGTTTCCCTCAAGCACAACACCTCCCCGGAGCGGCCCAAACGCCCGAAAACGGCCCGAAACGCGTTAAAACGTGAAATCTCAGGGTTTTAGTTGCAAAATCCCCAACTTATCCCATTTTACCACATTTTATAACCTATTATCACAAATTATAAAGTCTCGACATTCCGTAGTATCACAATAAACAAGGAAGAAAGGGGTAAGTCGAGAATTCATTCATTATCTTGACAGATTTTATCTTTAGAAAAATAGGTTTTATCCTCACTACGACCATTCTAGCTATGGGTTGAGCCTACGGTCAGTATGGCTCTGATACCACCTCTGTCGGGACCCGAATTTGCAAATCCGGACCCTCTGTGTATTCAGCACTAGTCCAGGAACGTGCTAGTGCACACAGTCTTAACATCGGTAAATATCACAATCATACTCAACGAATTAATAAAGTACTTAATAGATAACCAAACTGGTTGCTTGACCTTATGGTCAAGTTACAAATATACGCCTCGCAGGGCGAAACTTATTAAAAGAGAAATAATAGCAGCGGAAAATAAGATAACTTCGTGGCGCCATTCAGTATACCACAGGCAACTGACTGGGCTTGCTCCCTAGCTAGACGGTTCCTCAGGAAGCTCCTCCTCCAAAGATGGTGTAGATTCTTCTTCAACTGGTGTTGTATTGCGGCAAGGGTGAGTACTTGGTACTCAGCAAGTCATGCACAGAATGCAGCTAATATACTACATGCATGGCTTAATACAAGGAGTGGCTCAGGGTATATTTGCAGTAGAATAGCATTTGACAAGTAGCATAAGTAGATTCGAAAGTAGTAGAAACAAGTTTAAGCTCAATAACTTTTCAAGGATTTTAGTAAGCATCTTTCCCAAATCCTAACTCACATTTCCATCAACATCATTGCTAAACCAAACCCAACCTTTCAAGTCCAAGTTATTTTTAAGAAAGTCTAACCCTTGACTGTAATTCCCGAGCGATGTCCAATGCCGCGGACACGGCTATTCGAATAGATTTTACACTCTGCAGAGGTCATGCACTTTACCCACAAGATACAGTCAAACACCACAAAGGCGAGTGTCCGTAACAAAGTCTTTCGGAAACTTCTAACAGCACAAGTGGTCCTCCCCGGTGTTGCACGCTAACCCTTCCCTTAGCGAAGGTGAAGTTTAGGCCAAACCACCGTTAGATGGGTACCTGGCCGCAGCTCCGGTACGCTCCCCCGTACAACTACACAAAGGGTGTAGTTGACATCCTGAGGTCCCACAGGTACGTTATTAGCAACTTAATCAACCAGGTCCGTCCCATTACAGACATGTGGTTGCACGCTTGACCCAGTTCAAAGGCTTGCAAGGTTAAGTCCTTAGGGTGATTAGGGCAAGACTACCCGAAGAACCACGTTATCTCGCCGAACAGTATTCTTGTTATCTTTATCCTTTCGCGTGCGCTCTATCTCTACGGTTCGGTGGATCTCGTCGTGCGTATTTATGTGTGTATGTGATTGATAATTACCACCTACATTTCCCTAACGCAAATGCAAAGAAGAGTAGTGCCATGTATGGCATCGCTGATCGCGACTCCTCTCTAGTCTGCATGCACAAGCACGCCGTCGCTGTAGCCGCCTGCGCGCCGTAGTCGCCGCTGCCGCCGACTGATTCCGGCTGACTGCGTTAGCCGCCGCCGTCGCAGTCTCCGGCCGACTGCGCTCGTTGTCCCGCTCTGGTCGTCTAGCCGATCTCTGTTTTTTTTCACATAGAAAATGCCCAATCCGAACACATATGCAGCCAAGAAGTATACACATATACACGGAGGAATAGTGCCATGCAAAAAAGTTTTACGTAATTCATTTTTTCCAAAACGCGAATTTTGTCTTTTTCGCTACAAATTCGTTTTAAGTCCGAATCACTTGCAACAAATTGTGCTAATTAGAAAAAATTAATACCTTTCTACAGTAATTTTTATGAAATTTATAATTAAATTTATACTATTAAATTATTTGCGGAAAGTCCAAACTTACGAATTTTGTATCTCTTAAACTATACGTCCAAAAATTCCAAACTAAATTTTATAAATCTTAGAAAATGCTAGACTAATTATCTAGAAATTTGCATGGGGATTATAAGCTAGTTTGATTTGTAGAATTGTTTTTGAATGTGTGTTTATACGTTGTTCCGAGTGTTTATTTGGTTCTTTATTTACTATGCGTAGACGTCGAGTTGTGTGACACTGTCGGAAGTGAAGATCAGGACCAAGATCAAGATTAGGACCAAGACCAGCTATTTTTCAAAGGCAAGTTGTGCTTTGACCATATTGCTCCTAGTTTTTGAAATGTATTTTGATTTAAATTATGCATGCCATGTTGTTAAAATGTTTTAAATTAATTTGGGATAAATTAGCTAATTCACCTATTTGTTAATTCCACCCTTGTTGTTAAAATTTGTATGCCATGTTTCCATTGTCAACTTAAGTTGGGTTTAAAATAGTTGGATGAAATAATTGTGCTAACATGGGAGGCTAGACCGTGAATAGTTGCTTAGTCATGCTTACGTGAAATATGTTTCAAATGTCAAAATAATATTGACTAATGATATACGGAATGAATTTTGGAATTAGTGTAATCTTGCCACGTGATGATGCGAAGTGTAGGTACCTTTGTGGTTCTACATGGTAATTGATATTATTGTTGGCATGTGTTGCACAATAATCAAACTGGGGTGGGAAAAGATTTAGTCTGGGGCAAGTGGTAAGAGGCTTATGCCAGGTGGGCCCTCGTGGCAATGGTCTTTGGGATAACAGCCTTCGAGGCAACAGCCTTTATGGCAATGGGATGAGTGAGTGAGGGGCTTTGCGCCAGGGTTCTGAGAGAAGGATGTCTTGCCCTGGACAGTTAAGGACTTCACCTTGCAAGCCTTTGAACTGGGCCTTATGTAAAACCACATGGCTGGAGTGGGACTGTCTTAGTTTAATAGGATTATGAAATCTTACCTTTGATACCTCAGGGTGACAGTTACATCGGGGTAACTGTGTGGGGGAGCATACCGGAGCTACGGCTTGGTACCCTATCCAACGGTGATTGTCGGTCCTACACTTCGATCCTTCGTGGGGGAAGTGGTAGTGAAGGCAATACCGGAGAGGGTCATAGGTGTAGATGGAAGTTTCTAAAAAACTTCGTTACGGTCAATCGCCTTTTTGGTGTGCGACTGTATCATGTGGGGAAAGTGTACCACGTCTACAGAGTGTGTCAAAACTATTCGAATAGCCGAGTCCACGGTACTGGACAAAGCTCAGGGATTACGGTCAAGGGTTAGATTTTCAAAAATAAAATGTGGGATGGGTGGCTGTATGCTAGAGATAATTGCTAAAGTGATTTAGGGCTTTGTGCCAAACTGTTTGAAAAAGATTGATAACTTATTAGATAATATGGTTTCACTGCTTTTGAATCAATTAAAATTATTTGGTAAAAGCAAAATGCTGCTTGATGCAAAATAACCACTTAAGCCATTCCTTTGGGAAGAAGCCATGCATATAGTAATAGAACTGCACCTCTGTGCATGACTTGCTGAGTATGTTGTATACTCACCCTTGCTTCCAACACAATCATTATTTGAGGAGAAGACTACAACTTCAAAGGAGGAGAAGTTCCGCAAGGAGGCAAACATCTAGGAGTTGAACCTTTTCAGTTGCCTATGGCATATTGATGGGGTCACTGATGTTCTTCATTCCGCTGCTGATTATTTACTTTTGTTATTGTAAGCCCTGCGTTACAGACTATTTGTAAGGTGACCTTAAGGTCTTGTAACCAATTTATTTAATGTTTGAAGTACTTTATTTTATATTTCCGCTGTGTATGGATGTGATATTCAACCCTGTATGACTGTGTGTACTAGCGTGATCCTGGACTAGTACTGAATACACAGATGGTCCGGATTTGCAGATTCGAGTCCCGACAGAGGTGGTATCAGAGCCATACTGACTGTAGGTCATGACCCTAGATAGATTGGCCGTCTTTAGGAGCTTCAAAATTATTTTCTTAAAGAGAAAATTTAACTTGAAGAGTAATATGTTCTTGACTTATCTTATTCTTCTATTCTTTCCTCTTTGCTGAAACTTCTATCCTTCCCTTCGGTTTAAATGGAAATCTTACCTGAGTCGTTCCGAATAGTTAACGATGTTTCTCACTTAAGAAGAAAGTACTGGATGCCACTGTCAACCCTGAAGATCATGGAGCGAGGGATCATCAAGCACGAAGAAAAGTAGATCGACGAAGTCTTCCTGAAGCTTGAAGAACCAGCGCTTTAGTAGTCAGTTGAGACTCATGTGTGAGAGTCGCGTCTCTTAAGATAGGAGAGTTATTCTTTTAGACGCTAGATCATGGTGGGTTAATTTGGTTCTTCATTGTTTGTTGGGTGTGTAGTATGTGTTGCATAGCTTTTAGGCTTTTGTTAGGAACCATACCAAGTTATTAATAATATGTGGTTGAGTTTTTGGGTTAAACCTGCTCCCCTGCACTAGGATTCTTGAACCGTACCTCTGCTGTTCGCTCTCAACTAAACCTTGGCGTGTCAACAGATGGAAAGGATGGATCACACCGATGTTCCTGAAGCAGTTCAAGTCAATAAAGTTGCTGCCACCGTTGATAAAGCGGAGATTGACAAGTAGCTGTCTACCGTACTGGCAATAACTAGTCAGTACTTGGATCAGATTCTTATCGCTCAAACTCAGCTTATGCAGATGGTGATGCAACGGATGGAAGCTAATGGTGCCAAAATCAATACCCCTACAACTACAGACACAACAGCGTGTCCGCAACCAAAGCTCTCCTTGTTCATGAAGACTAAACCACCCACATTTGATGGATCAGCCACTTCCAGAGATGCAGAAATTTGGCTTCGCATCATAGAAGGGAAGCTAGCTTTGGTGCAATGTGAAGATAAAGAGAAAGTTCCCTATGCTACGTGCCAGTTAGAAGGAAATGCATTAGCTTGGTGGAAATATTTCTACGCCACCTTTGAGGATGGACATACCATCACTTGGATAGAGTTTGCCACCGCCTTTCGTCAGCACTTCATGTCGTTAGAAGACAGTGGAACCACAGTAAGACCAAGGAAGCATGGTATTCCCCCACCCGACACCATACCTGGATGATGTTCTTTGAAGTGTTGTCTATCAAGCAAATTAGAAGACCGTGCATGCATCTGTTGTGGAGAAATAGGACACACTGCGGATGAACATGCAATTAATTGTTCTAGTTGTGAAGGAAGCCACTTACCGGGAGAATGTCCGATGAACAATATCACATGCTATCTTTGTGAAGGCCAAGATCATTGTCCAGCTCAATGCCCCCTGGATCCAATAGTGACCGCTGTTGTTCGGCGTTAGCGAGAGGATTTTCGAGCCATCATTGCTCAAGAGTTAGCAAGGAGAGAAGGACTGTCATCTGCACTTGCTGTGCTATGTGAAGAAATGAATGTAACACCCCAATTTTTGATTTTCCTGTATTTAAATGTTATTTTGCATTTCTGAGAATTTTTGGAATTTTTTGTAATTTATTTGGATTTAATTTGAATATATTTCTTTTTGAAATAATTAAAGAATCAAAAGTTATAAATAAAATTTTGTTGAAAATATTTTATTTGAGTCCAAAATGTCTCAAAGTATTTTCCAGATTTTTTTTTGGAATTTTTCTGATTCTTTTGCTATTTTTCTTGAATTATTTGAATTTCTAGAAATTATTTTAATTATTAAATCACTGGAAAATACCCGAGCGGGTTTTAGAGTTCATCCGACCGGGTTGGACCCAAGTCAGACTCGAGTCTGACTTGAACCAGACTCAAGCTCAACCCGAGCCCAACCTAGCCCTAACCTCGCGACCGTCGGATCTTGATCCAACGGTCACGATTGCGCCACGTCGCCAAATCCGAATCGCCGTCGGATTCCGCCATCGCCGCCGAGTGGGCCTCGGTTTCCACGGATTTCACGGAAGCTGAGACCCCTATTTAATGTGCCTCCACCCGTGTCGTGCTCTCCTCTTCCATGAGCACATTTTGCCCTAGGCTGTCGAGCTCAAGCCGCCGCCGTTAGCCTGCGAGAGCTCGTCGTAGTTGGATCTCTGCCCCACCACGATTTTCCACCGTTTGCCGTCGTTTCCACCGTCCTCCATCGTGAACAAGCCCAGATCCGGAACTGTCGTGACGAGAGGCGTCGGAGGGTACCACTCACCTCGCTGGAGCTGCACCAAAACGTCGTCGGGCTCGTCATCATCTTCATCTCCAGCAATCCAGCTCCGTCGTGGCCATCGCCGAACCCGCGAAGCTTCTTCACCGTTGGATCTTCATCGCACGGCTAGGATTCGTCCACGTCACCCGTGGGTAAGTTCCACGTTTTAATTTTAGATCTGTTATCAGCCGCTGGATCTAGATCCAACGCTCTAGATTGAGCCACATAGCCGTAAACTGCACCGTGCTAGGGTTGATCTCCGCCGTTAGATCTAGATCGTACGGTTAGGGTTAATTCGTGTTGTAGCGTTAGATGCGATCTCAGCCGTTTGATCGAGATCGAACAGTGAAGATTGAGCCACATGTTGCACGCCGGGTCATGCCACGTTGCCCCCATGACGCGGTGAAACCCGATCGGATCTCAGCCATCCGATTCAAATCGAACGGTCCAGATTGACCACGTTGTTTCCAAATGCGTGAGGTTAGATCTGATCTAGACCATTGGATTCCAAACCAATGGCCCAGATCGTGCCACGTGCACGGGAGCTGAACCGGCGCGGTCCACGTGGGCGCGCCTAGTCGTCGCTGACGTCAAGCGTGACATCAGCGTGGGGCCCGCGTGTTAGTGGCTCAGTCCACCGTGCGGTGGCGTCACCCATGACGTCACGCTGACGTCAGGTGGGGCCCACGTGTCAGTTCGTTCGGCCGAACCATGCTGACGTTAGCGCTGGCGTCACCCTGGTGGGTCCCGCGTGTCAGTGACACGTGCACCCATGGACCGGGTCCACGGTGGACCGAAGCCGAACCGTGGACTGAATCCATGGACCAGCTGACGCAATGCTGACGTCATAATTCGATTTTTCAATAGAAAAATAATTCGGTGGAAATTCAATTTCCACGCTGACGTCATAAATCGGGTTTTTCAATAGAAAAATAAATGAATTAATTCGGTTTATTCTTTTATTTGAATTTTCAAACTTCAAACGATTATAACTTTTGCATTTTAACTCCGATTTGGGTGATTCCAATTTCTAAATTTTTATAAAATTGAGCTCTACATAATGGTGAATTTTATTTAATTTTTGGACATGAGTTTTCTCTGTGTATATTTATTTAAATGATTTCTCAAACTTTAAATTATTATAACTTTTGCGTTTTAACTCCGATTTGGACGTTTCAAATTTCTAAAAATTTATAAAAAGTGTTCTCTCTGTTTATGAACTTTATTTGAATTATTGGACACTTTTTGTCCACTATTTAATTATTTATTGCTATTTGCACGTGTTACGAGTAGACGTTGAGGTGCCCGAAGGCTTCGAAGGTGAAGTTTTGACCCAGGAGCTAGCTCAAGACCAAGACCAAGTACTTTTTGAAGGCAAGTTATGCTTTGACCATTTTGATCCCACTTTTGAAATTAATTTAATTTAAACTATTGAATGCTAATTTAATTAGAAAATGGTTTATATTATTTCTTGGAATTAGATAAATGCCAAATTGCAGTATGACACCTTGACTATTTAATTATGTGCCATGAACCCTTGTCACTCTAGTTGTGGAATATATAGTTGGACATTATTAAATTACCAACATTGGGTACTTAGACCGTCGTAGTATATTGCTTAGACCTGCTACGTGCACATGACATGATTTTGGACTATCAAATGTTAATATTGATTTAATGAGATATTGAACCTGTTTTGGAGAAGTATCATGTGTTGTGATTGTTGATGGCATGTGGTGCATCGTAATCAACTGGGTTTGATAAATAGATTAGACCGAGGCAAGTGGTAAGAATGATATGGTGGGCCATGAGTGGCACCGGGGAAGTCGTTTTGGTTCTTCGGGTAGTCTTGCCTTGGTCATCTTAAGGACTTAACCTTGCAAGCCTTTGATATGAGTCAAATGTGCAACCGCATGTCTGTAATGGGATGGACCTAGTTGAGTAAGTTACTAATAACTTGCATGAGGTACCTCGGGGTGTCAGCTACACCATTTGTGTAGCTTGAAAGGGGAGCGTACCAGTGCTATGGCATGGTACCCGTCCAACGGTATGTCGGTCCCATACTTCGCTTCTGTAAGGGAAGGGATGGTGTATGGCAAAAACCAGAGAGGTTCAGTTGTTTAGTTTGCGGTCTCTGAAAGGCTTTGTTACGATCACTCGCCTTTGTGGTGTTTGACTGTATCTTGTGGGTAAAGTGCATAACCTATGCAGAGTGTACAACCTATTCGAATAGCCGAGTCCACGGTATTGGACATTGCTCGGGGATTACAGTCAAGGGTTAGACTTTCATGAAAACAGCTTGGACTTGAAAATTTTGGTTGGGTTTATTGATGATGTTGATGGAAATGTGGATTAGGAAAGGGAAGTGTGATATTACGGAATGTGATATTATATATTTCGGCATTACGGTATGAGTTTATACTGTGTTTTTGGGTTTTTCCGGGTGTTTGGGCCTCTCCGGTGGAGTTTGGGCCTTGCGGGAGCTAGGTTGGGCCTTGAGGGAATTAAATGGGCCACCGGTGGGGGGCTTTTGGCCCATGTGGGGGATGAAATTTGACAGGAGCCGCCTAGACCATTCTTGGATTATTTGAGTGCTCAGTTATCCTAATCGGATTTGGAGGCTAACAACGGATCGCCGAGGGCGCTCGCAGTGTTAGCACCCAAGCCCAGTTGAGATAACAGTGAGACCCTTCGAATAACTCGACAACAATCCTGGTATTCCCCCGGTATGAGACCCGAAGCTCACCCAGGATCGCCCCGCATACCGGTTTCTATTGTTATATCAGCTCAATTTGCATAAAGGGGGCAACGAACGCGAAACCCCACAAGCAGAGTACGCGACGCGGAAGCACAACAACAAACTCACACACGCACGAAGACAAAACCCGACAAGGAACACGAACAACACCAAACAACAACCCGACAACCACCAAGCAACACGCTCCAACCAACAAGAAAGTACAACATCATATTTAAAGAGTTGCAACGAAGTAACCAAGTGTTTAATTAAAGACATAACAGAGTTTAAGACCAATTTATACAGCAAAAGTGGCACATGGCTACTAAACTAAAACAAAAGTACAATTCCTCCGGAAGTGTCCTGCCCCTGAACACTCCCAGGCGTAAGCCACACCGCCGGTAGCCTCTACTCGGTGCCCGCCCGGTCACCAAGAGGTAGTACGGACAGAACTCACAACTGTCCGGATCCTCACCTGAAAACCACAAAGCAGAAGCATGAGTACAGAAGGTACTCGCAAGACTTACCCGTGGTCTATATATGACCAACTCGAAAGAATATGCATTTGGATGTAGCAAGGGATCGAGCTTTACAGTAAGGAGTGCGGAAAAGCTTAACTTTGTTGTTTATTTTCGTTCCCTTACTCAATTTCACAGATTTTATAGCACTTGTGGACAGCACCTATTACTACGGTGAATTCTGAAACTTTACAATTAGAGTAAAGCAATGTCAATATAAACAAGTATCACAACCATATCCAACTATCATCAAGTTCAAGTTATTACTACGTTGAAGTGTGGGATGATACAAGCGTGCTCATATCCGAGAGAGTGGCAATTCGAATCACTTATTCACCCTACAGGGGATCATCAATCGCATGACATGTGCCACAAGGAACCTCATGTCAACCCTCCTCCCATCCATACATACTCGTTGAGCCATCTTCATGCGTTCCGAGCACCTAGCACCCCCTCGAGCAGCCCAAGCCCGGCTTGGCCCTCGAGAGTCAACCTAAGCCTCGCCCTCAACCACGCCCAACCACATGAGGGCACACCCCATCGAATAGCATGCGATGAAAGAATAGCTTACCGTCCCATTCCGGCATGCGACTAACAAGATGTGCTTGATCAACATGGCAAACAACGGATCGGTCCTCAACCGACACGGGCGAGACTACAACACTTGAGTCTCCACACCCAAGTGATCCAACTTTCTCGCCTGGTCTCAATTTACATTCTATTTCTACTCAATCATAACCATAACCATTGCAACCCAGTATTTGTGAAGTGTAACAATCTCAAGCGATGGAACCATCCATCACTTGGCCCGTACCCGACGTATAAGCAAAACTAAGCGTGGACACCATATTACTACCCATATACTAGCTCCAAAGGCGATGTCCAACAAATATCAAAAGGTGTAAATGCAACAATTAGGATCTAGTACCATTCTCACAATTCAACTCCTAATGCATGACTTAATCACCCCATAAGCAATTTATTCACCAAAAATAAGATTACAGATGGGATTCAATATGCTTAGGTGCTTGCCTTGTGCTTTTGCTTGAGTATCAGCAAAGACTTGCTCTTCGGCAATCCCCTCGACCACGGCCACGTCAGTCACCGCGGTCTCGTTCTCTACACGAAGGTAATGCATAATAAGATGCATGCAATGCAAAAGAAACGAAATACAATGCATTCCCCAACGAATCAGACCAGGTAAACCCGAATAGTCCATACATTTCATCCGGATAGTTCGGATAAGTCGGACATTTCGAACATTTTGTCCGGACACTCCGGAAGCCGCGCAACTCACCCAATTGACACAAGGGATCGAGGTGTCGCCAAGTTCTACGATACCGCGAGGACCCGATCTATAAATTTTCCACACGAGGCCAAGCTGGAGAAGCTCCAAGCTAGCCCAACACGAGGAAACGACGCTCACTTCTAAAAACCGCAACCAATACTTAATCCAACACTAAGAATGGCATCACCTACCCCCGATCTCTCACCCTAACACCCCCAACATTCCCTAATCCAACCCCAAATCCAACTACACCCCAAAACCCTAACATTCCTAAGGTTAACCGCAAACCTCAATCTACAAGACCAAGCCCCAAATCCACTCCCAAGAATGAGCCTAGAACCCAAGAACCCACGAATCAACTCCAAGAAGAGGTCTTACCTTCAAGGAGTATGAAGGAGAGGAAGGGGAAGCAGGGTAGGAGAAGGAAGACGCTGGCTTGGGGAGGAGCTTGAGGTCACCGGAGTAGGGAGCCATCGGGGAGAAGCCACGGGAGGCCACCGGCCGGTGGGGAGTCGCCAGAGGTGAGCTCGAGGTGGAGGAGAGCACGCACAAGGGAGTGGAGAGCAAAAGATAGGGGAAGAAATGAGGTAGGGGCTAAGAGAAACGTATCTTTATACTTAACCCCCCGACAAGTCCAGACTCTCTGGACCATTAGTCCGGATACTCCGGGTTGGGGCATTCGGTCAACCCAATCCAGACACTCCGGATTTTTAACCCGGACACTTCGGGCTGAGGTCTTCGGGTAGACACAGTCCGGATACTCCATCCGGTTACTCTGGGTTCCATCCGGACATTCCGATCATATTATCCGGATACTTCGGATTACCCAGAATTTCGGCACAGGATCCCATTGCCGCGTGAGTCAAACTTGAAATTGGGGCCTTGACAAAATTCTGCTAAACCCTTAGGGTTTCCCCTCCCATGCGCCCTCTCCTCCTTCCCCTCTCCCCCATGCACCTCCCTCTTCCTCTCCCTAGCCTCCACCTCCTCCTCCCCTTCCCCCATGTGCCACCCCTCCCCTCCCCTCCCTAGCCACCATCCTCCCCTCCCCTAGCAGCCCCACATCGTCTTCCTCCACGGTGTTCTCCGTTTCCCCGCTCGGTGGATCGCCGATTCGGGAATCTCCGGCGAATCGCGGTGGTTCGGAAGAAAGAAGCGGCCGGAAGGAAGGAGCGATTCGTCGTTGCTCGGTTCTTCTCGAAGAGGTAACGAATCGTGAATTTCTTGGGGTGATTTAGGTGCTGCTATATGGGGTATTCCTTGTCTTAGATCCATGTTTAGGTGCTGCCTCTAGATGAGATTAGGGGGTATGCTATGTTGTCCCACGTTCTGTCTCGTGCAGATTGGGCAGCCGACCTAGGGCATAAGATTTCAAAATTTTATAGACGTTTTCTGATATTCCATCTGTTACAGAAGTTGTAGATAATTTCAATACCTTTCAGTGGACACCAAGAACGCAAAATTTCGATCAGCCGTTTGAAAGTTATGGCTGTTTTACCAAACGTGTTCAAAACTATGATGTGATTGGGACAGATCGGGTTGATCTGTAGATTAGGAAATTTTAGAGGCCGAATCAGTTTTTCCCAATACTTAGAAAAAGCTAGGAAATTTCCTAAGCTTCAAGAAAATATACTCATTTACTTGATTTGGAGTTTTAGAACTAAAGTTATGCTAGTTGGAAGCCCGCTGTCCCGACGGGACAGATTCTCTGTTTTCGGGTTTTAGGAGTAGTTTGCGAAGTCGGGGTAGATGTTAATTCTTGTATGGTTTTGTGGGCAAATTTTGAGTGTGTTGAACCTATGTGCAGGTGGTGTGACCCCGGTAGTGCCCTCAACTGTAATGTCTCAGGTCTTTTTCCTAGAGTTGGACTTTTCAGTCGAGGTAGAGATTCTTCTAGCAGATGAACTTGGGAGTCTGCTGGACTCATCTAAGAGCTACAGGGAAGAATTTTGTTGATGTCTGTGTAACGTTGCTAAACGTCGTTCCAAGTTTTGAGTCTTGTCGTCTTGGTTATTTCTCCAGGTCTTGGAATTTTCTCATTTGGGTTTTGGTGGACCTGTCGATAATCTGCAGGGTTTGTCACTTTGTTCTGGTGTGGGAGAGACTAGTTTATTCTTCCCCCTAGTATTCCTCTCCCTCACCTAACCCCACTCCCTCATTTCTCTCTCTCACTCACTCAAACCCCCACCCAAACAAAAAAAAATGTTGGGCTGCCTCTTCTCCACCCGAATGTGCATTGGAAGCTCCTCCAAAGCAGCCCTCTCCCTTGGAGCAGCCATGGCGCCTCCCCTCCATGCCCTTGGAGCCCCCAAGCCGACGCCTCTCTCCTCTTTGCAGCAGCTTCAAGCAGCAGCCACCCTCCTCCTCTCCTCCCTCTCCACTCACTTGGTAAGTGAGCAAAGCTTCTTCATTTTCTTGGGTGAGCTCAGTTTTGAGGTCTACTCCCTGGTTGGTGGAGTTCTAGGGTTCATAGCATTGAAATTTTTGGAGGGAAACTAGTTTTAGTTGGAGGGAACCCTTGCTGTTTTTTCGAGCAGAATTCTGTCCGTGTTTGCAGCTCAGATCTGGGTTGCTTAGACTGGTCAAATGCATTTTTGGTAGTAGGCAAAGTTGTGGGTAATCTAATTACCTTTAAATGGAGTACAAGAAGTCGAAAATCCATGAAGCCAATTAAAAGTTATGCCATTTTTATTGTTTGCTGTCCCGAGTAGATTGTTTTGTGAGCTGAAATGTTCAACTGCGTTTTAGACCTAGCTGCAGACCGACTGAGCTTTTCTGTTTGCCTAGAGAGTTGTAGGAAATTTGCTCTAGTTTCATAAAATGTACTTGTTTTATTGATTTCGTATTGGGAATCAAAAGTTATGGATTGTTGAAGTGGTATACCCGAAACTGTTTTTCTGTCTGAAATTCAGAAAAGAAGTTATTCCGGGTAAGCCACTCTTTTGAAATCTGGTAGTGATTGGAGAAGAACTAGCTTGTGTGGGTTTGATGTATGTATAGATGGTTGTCTCGCGGTCGATTAGAGCGCAAGAACTCCAATTTTGGTTTAGCCAATTAAAAGATATGATAATTTGAATGAAAGTTGTCTGGAATTGAATTCAATGCAAATAACACGTATTCTTTTGAAATCTGGGATTGTTTGATGAAGAACCAACATAAATGGGTTTGTAATAATGAAAGGTGACCCTTTTGTGGTTAATTAGAGTCTAAGTTTACTCAATTTGGTCAATTGGAGCAAAAGTTATGCTTTGTTGAAATTGCTATATTAAAACTTAAAGTTTTGAAATGTTCAGACTTTAAACTAAAGTTCAGACTTTAGTTTGAGGACTTTAAAATCAATGGTTTAAAAAATGGTTACGGGGGAACTGTAGTTTATCCTTTTGTGCTCATTTAGAGTCCAAGAACTTGAATTTTGGTTGAACCATTAGAAAGTTATGCAAGTTTTACCTCTTTGCTGTCCAAATTGCAACTATTAGTAGATTCAATTTTGAGTTGTGATTTTGAGCAAGATAGAGGCAGAATTTTGATTTAATTTTGCCTAGAGATAGCTAGAACTTTCTGAGTAGATGCTTAAAATGTCTTTGGTTGCTCAATTTTGAGTTGTTTAGCAATAGTTTTGCTTTGGAAAAGTGGGCTACCCAAACCAGTTTTGGATGAAATTTCAGATTTGGGGCAAGTTTGACTTAGAGAGTATTTATACGGTTTGTTGACTCTAGAACTTGTGGAATTGAGTATGTGATTATGTTTCCAGATGGAGTAGCTTCGGGAGTGACCTCTTCTTCCCGCCACTCCATTCCTCTCGGTAGAAGGCAAGTGTGTCATTTCGATTAAATGCTAAAAAGGAATGAACCATGCTTTGCTTGGTAATTTTCATTATGTTGATATTTATGTTGATGCAAATGTTAAGTTCATAAATTTATTCATTTGTCCCTTGTGTGTGTGAATCGATTAGAGGCATATGAAGGTTAAGTATTTGTTAGTGTTTTGGTTGATTTAATGATTATATTAATGAATATGAGAATGGATTGCCATGTGTGTATTCATTCATGTCCATGTGGAAGGATAGAAATGTTTGTTTATGCAATTTAATTGTGTTAATTGAATTTGTGCATTCATAAAAGAAGAGGCGACCCATTCTGATGCGGGCCTCTGTGTTCACACGTAGTGAACACAAAAGTCCTACCTCGTAGTCCCACTCATCGAGGTGAATGGGAGCGAGACAGTAAGAGTAGGCACCTTCCACGGGATGGAAGGGACGTGAGGGTGCACACCGATGGATGTGCACTCGGCGATCTGCAATGCGTGCATCTAAAAAGAGCATACATGTGCATTGCATCGCTAACGATTGAGTTTTGTGTGTTAAATGGAATTGTGAAGAGTTGGGATTGAGTCGCGGACTCACCCAAAAAGATTTTATGAGGTATGTGTATGAAAAGGGCAATGAGGTAAGGGGTAGCGGTACAATTGTTTATGTATTGGTTGAATCTTGTAAGAGTTACATTCTTA